>OZ012737.1:360341058-360983558 GCA_963859935.3 Lathyrus sativus
AATTTGTGAAACTTGGTACGTTGTTGCGTGTGAAAAAAAAGAATGGCAAATAACCTTGGATTTTTACTTTATATTTGTAAATCCGCCAATCTTAATACTTTGTGGAGGACCCTTGTTTTTATGTATGTAAAAGAAATAGAGATCCACCCATCTTCAAACTTTCCTTCTCACTCCAAAAATAAATGAATCCATGTAAGTAGGAACCCAAAGACGTAAACTAAACCATCTTTTGGAATCAAACAAAAATAGTCTTGTACTTGGATTTGTAGATTTGTTTGGAACGAAATGAGTTGAATTTGACTTTAATTAATCTTCCATCTCACTTATAAGCCTTTTAAGAATCAAATATCATGATGTTTGGATCTTCAAATTTGATTTTGTTGGACTTCCTTTGAACTTTTTGAATGAATTTCCACTAACTTACACTTTGTGAATTAAATCTCAAATTAATCCCTTTGATGACATGAGTTAGAACTTTGAAATAATTTGATCCTCAATGGAGACTTGAATGCTTTTAATCTTGGAATTAATGAGTACTTTGACGGAACCATGATTAAAACTCTGATGCACAACTTCTCGAACCTCGCATTGCAAGCAAAATTTTGAAGTACCACTTACCATGGCCCTAAACTAAAGCCTCTTATGATGGTATGGCCTCAACATTCAACTAACCCAATCCCCAAAGTCCTGCTCCAACAATAGCTCACGAACGAGACAAAACTCTAAATGGAACCCAAATCAGGATTAACTGATCGTATCATGAAATATTTAGCTGAGGGAACCAACACCATCTATACTAGAAAATGATGTGCCTCTGAAAAAATACTGGAGAGAATTGATATTATACTGGTTGAGATCATATCCCTCTCTTATATCAACGGGAATTAAAACAACTTGTGAAAGCTAGGAGCACACCCAAAACCTTCGTGACTTTTGAACTTTCTACAGTGATCCTGTCTTCACAAAACAAAAATGGTTAAAATGGTTAGCTATGCATAATGATTGACCTAAATGAAGTGTGAATGATCAATGAATCTAAGGGTAAAATTTGGGGTATGACAGGGTTGAATAAGGGTTTTAAAAGCAACTTAGGAGATAGAAAAAATAACAGTATTTTTATCCTGGTTCGTTTGAACTCAAACTAATCCAGTCCACCATACCCAGGTGATTTGCCTTTCTCAACAAGGACTTAATCCACTATATCAAACTTGATTACAATCTAAACCACTAAGACAACTGTCTTAGTCTTCTCAAGAAAATCTGACCACAACTTGGTCTTCTTAAGGAAATCTTTTACAAAGATAAACTAACAATTTGTGTTTAAGGTTTTGCTTCTAACAAGCTATATCACAAAAGTGATGTTTACACAAAATTAAGAACGAATATGAAAGCTGTTAAGCTTTGAAGAATATTTGAATGAGAGCTTGTAAGTTGGTTTTCTTTCAGGTGATTCGTCAATGTTCATCAACGTTGGAAAGATGCTGAAGCTTGTTTAAATACTACTTCAAGTCCTTATCTCAAAGACTGTGTATTGCTGTATGTTCTGCTGCTTCTGTTGCCTTTTAGTCCTCTATTGACTTTTCCTTTCCAGGAAGAGGATTGTTTAGACATGTGCTTTGTGTCTGAATTCTTGTGTCATGCATAAATGAAGAATAGTGTCGTTGGAGCAGACGTTGGAATTAGCAATAGATCTTTTCTTTGAGCTGACATCTTTTCAACTGAATAAAATATATCCTTCAAATAATACTAACATCAGATCCTCTGATGTAGTTCTCTGTTCTTCAGTTCAGAGTCTTGCAGTAATAGTGCTTTAAGCGTGAATGTTACAATCAGTGCAGAGTTGAATATCAGAGCCTCTGTACTTGGAGCGTGAAGTACTTCTAGAGTCTTTTGAAACAATGTTGTACGCTCTTTACTCAAATTCTTCTTAGTTTCACTCAGAGTAATCTGTAGCAGATTAGAGTCTCTTCAAGCAGCGCTCAGAGTCTTCTGAAATGTTGCTTCTGACGCTCAGAGTGTTAACGTTCTTTTCAGATGCATATGTAATTTTTGCTTCCAGATGAATATATAATTTAAGATCTGAAACAAAATTACTTAAACACAATTAGAGTATATATTTCCTTTATACAAAATTTCATTTATGTTATCATCAAAACAATGAGATATATTAAACACCAATTTGTGTTCTAACACATTGTTCATGTTTGAGTGAGAAAGTTTTTTCGTATTTCACCAATCGTTGTTTGTGTTTCAGGAATAGAGGGAAATCGGGTGCATTCAAGAAGAAAAAGGAAGCGAAAAGCTTCGGAATTGACAACAATGACCGCCGACGGCTGCCGCGAAGAAGAAGAGGGGGCTTCACGAAGAAGGAAACCCTAAAATGGGTTCTTTTGCCAACGCATGCCTTGCCTTCCTTTGTATTGCTTTATTTAATTATCATCACTTTTGATTAATCAAAACATTTGTTAATAATTAATTAGTAAAATGTTTTAATAATTAATTACTAAAGGCATTTTGGTTAATAATTTATAACTTATGAAAAAACTCTTTATTATTATAACTAAAAACTTTTCTACAAGGAATAATCAGTTTATTTGTTTTTACCGTAAGGTCATAATTTTTCTAACAGCTAATGATTAAATTTTTGTATATAACTTTTAGTTAGTAAATTATTAGTAGCACCTTGTAAATAATTTATAAAAAATGTTTTGATAATAATTCAAATTAAGTCCTTTGTTAAAATTAAATTAATCCATTTTTCCTTAAAGCCGAAATCTTTGTATTTTAAATGAAATTAAATTAATTCTTCTTTTCAAAAATCAAAATTAATTGTTCCTTTTAAAAAAAAAAAGAAAGGAAAACTAAAAAAAATAAAGTTCTTGTTTTATCCGTTTCATTTTCATCTAACTCTCGTTAGTTTTGTTGGTTTCAGCTTATCAATGTTTCATTTGTTCATTTTGTCAATTTTCAATTGTAATTATGCGAGTAATCGTTGCAGTTATTTATTTTTTCATTTTTTGGGATTTTGTAATTTACGCGAGTGATCGTCGCGATGCTTTTCTTTACCGTCTTTCTTATTTTCGTATTTTAATGCTGCCATATGATAATATTTGTTGTTTGCATTTCATGTACCGTTAGTGTCCTTCCGAAGGATTAGGTCTAGTAGTTTGACCGCCGAGTCAATAGTCCTAACTCTTAACCATTTCAAAACCCTAATAGCCTATGTGTCTCGCCATGGACAGAAATACCCTTTACCCTAGCATTAGGTCAAAGAGTCGCCGTACTCTGTTTTAGGGTTTCCCGCCGTGGAACATTTAGTCAACCCTAATTTCAACCCTAATTTAATTAACAACTTTCAACGTAGAAATAGGAGTTTCAAGACTCCACGTAAGCGTTTCCTTAAGAAATGCTTATTCCCCTTTGAAACCTTGACCACAGTCAAGACGTTTCTAACCTCCCTTTTGAGGGGAACTACGATTACTATGATTCCATTCCCTACCCAGGATACGTAGGCACAAGATGCGAATCTTGCCGAGTAAACTTAGGACTAACCCTTAGGTCTCTTTCACCTCTTAACCTTCAGCTCAGTATATATCTGCAAGAAAATAATAAAGCAAATAGTAAACAATAAAAAAAAGGTTCCTGTAGAGTACTACAGAAGTTTAGGGTGCTAATACATTCTCTAAGCTTAACCAACCCCTTACCTAGATCTCTCCCCGCATTGTCTTTACAATGCAAAATTAGGTTTTCCCTCTTTTGACCTTTTCCTTCGGATAAATCAAAGAGCGGTTGTGAACTAAAGATGCGATTCAAATTAATTAATAATTTGATATCATATTCTAACCGCAACATAACCACCCTACTATAGGAGAGCATGAAGGTGGCAGGACAAACGACTTGTTAAAATATTTTCATAATATTTAGGCACAGTCCGCCTGTTTGAACCAATCACTCTTCTTTTCATTTAACCACAACCCGTCTGTTAAGATGCTGAGTTTCTTTTGAGTTAATCACCTTCTTTTGGTTAATTACTCATTCTTTTCGGTTAATCACAGTCTGTCTGTTAAGCACCGAACCCCCTACAGTTAACAACCTTTCTTTGGTTCAAACATTGCCAGCTTTGGGTTAGTAACCTTTGTTCGGTTCGAATACCCCTTTCCTTTGGCCAAGTGTTGTTTGTTCAGTCAATGTGTCGTTCTTTGGGTCACAACCTTTGCTTGGTTCCACACCCGTCTCTTGGTTGATCACCATTTATCGGTTAAAACCAGTTCCTTTCTCCTTCCAGCTAACCACTATTTATCAGTTAATATACTAATTTACCCTCAGAGTCAAACACCTTCCTTTGGTGTAATACTCTCTTTCACTTGGTTCGTCACAGTCCGTGTGTTGACACCAACCATTTTGCTCTCCCCATTAAGTTTTACTCTTATCTTTCTTTGGTTAATCACTGCTTACAGTTAATGCACCGAGACCCCCGTGGATCTTACCTTTATTTTAATTCTTGTCCTTTACTCCTTTATTCCCCAGCCACGTCACCATTCTTTGGTTTTCTCCCTAGTGGAGTCATTGCTTTTCTTCTGCATTCCCCGACAAAGTTCTTTCTTTGCTTCTCCGTTCCTCAGCAGAGTTTTCTTTCGTCTTCTTTCTTGGTGTTGACACCATTCCTTTTGCATTCCCTAGTTGGGTCTTGCTTTCTATTTTGGTTCTTGGCTTTGACGCTGTCTCTTTCCCTTTTCTTTTTAGTGCTGGTTCCCCGGACTACGTAGGCTCTGACTTCCTCATTGCACTATAAGGGTACGTAGGCAAAAGATTGTGAAATCTTGGCGAGCCACCTTCCTCCGTCTTCTTCCATTCTTCTGTCTTTCTGGTCCGTCCAGATCCTCTTCTTTTCCTTGGTTCCTTGAACTACGGAGCTCTGACTTCCGCATTGCACTATGAGGGTACGTAGGCACAAGGGCCCCAATCCTCTGCGAGCACTTTCTTTTCTTTCTTTTTCTTTCTTTTCTTTTCTTCCTTTTTTAGATAGAAGCCTTTAGATAGATAACCCATCTAAGCCTAAAAGCAAGAGAAATGGTTCCTGTCGGGTACGATAGATGCTTAAGGTGCTAGTACCTTCCTTTCGCATAACCGATCCCCTTTCCCGTTTCTCTTCCCTTGGGTTTTATCGATATTTTCCCTGTCCTTTGGGACTAAATAAAGTTCGATGGCGACTCTGTTGTATCTTTGAGTGTGCGATTCACTCAAGTATAATTCCAATAGCTTCAGATGGCGGTTCTGTTGGGGAATCCTTGCGCTTGCAAGTTGGGATCTCGCCTAATTTTTCTTGCTTTTATTTCTTGCTTAGGTGTTTATTTTTATGCTTTACTCGCTTTATTTTATGTTATTTACTGCATTTCTTTACTGCTTTAAATATTCATGTGCTGCATATTCTGGATATCTGTTATGTTCTACTGTTGTTGGGATGGGTAGATATTATTGGAGAGATAAGTCCTATCATCGGGCTTGAGCATACATATAGGCTAGAAAGTGGATAGTCGTGACGCTTGCGTTTTGCGCATTGGGTTGTCACGAGAGCCACATCCCAGATCGTGATTCGTTTGAGAATACTTTCGTCATGCGAGAATTTGCTACGGCGAGGGGTTTTCATTTGAGTCTTATGGTTTGGGCGACCTATCTAGGGACCACCTTGTTGTGTCTAGATCACACATGTGAGAGGGATATAGACTTTTTCAGGAAACCAAGACTCTTCATACCTAATGTTCTCTCACGCACGTCATATTTTTGCACCGACACAGGATTACGCAAATATTTAGTTTGTGCAGACTTAGATATTCAGATTAGGCAGATTTGATTGATCTGATTTGTACTTGGCTCCATGATTAATGTGTTGCATGCCATTTCATTATAATAATTAACATTTTTGCATATGCATAAAACATTATTTTTGCATACATTGCATCCAATCATATTCATATGCATGTCCTTCATTCGGAAACCATGTGCTTACACTGTCCATCATGCCTTGTAGCAAGATGACGACTCAACATCGCTATTTCACTCGCTCAAACAAGACCAGGATCATGGCTGATATTGAACAAGAAAATGCTACCTACAAGGAGATTGTGGCTCAGTTTCAAGGTCGGATGGATCAGTTCCAGACTAACTTGGACATTATTATGGACTTCCTTCATGCTCAGAAGGACGTTGCTGCTGCTACTTTTGTGGTTGCAATTGTTATTGATGTTACTGTCATCACTCCTGTGGTGATCCCTACTCCTGTCGTTGCTTCTTCTCCAGCTATTGCCGAAGCGCCAGTCGAGACTGTTGTTCAGCCTTTTGTGAATCTACCTTCTGTTCAGTCTAGTTTGAATAGAATGCCTGTTGCTTTCCCATAGGGAATGCCTCCAAATTTCACTCCTCAAATTTCCAGTGGTAGTGCTTTTGTTTCGTATCAACCTTTTGTTGCACCCATGCTCAATGGTAATTCTTGTGCTTATCCTTGGGGCATGCCTACTCCGATTCCACCTCCTATGGTGAATCATGATGATCATGAGATTCCTCAAATGCAGGTTCGGCAGACGCCTGTGTATACTAATGTTGAAATTCCTGAAGAAGACAAGCATGTGTATAGAGGCCCTCCTATTCACATTCCGGTTTTTCTCAGCCTGCTCAACCTATGGGTCAGAATGTTCATTTTATGCCTCACCCTGGGGCATCTTCTGCTGTTGCGGTACTTCCTACCGGTTATCCATATGGTTTTCAGATGGGTCAGAATGTTGGTCACATGGTAAATTCTGGGCTGGTATATCCATCTCAGTTTGCTTCCCCACAGATACCTGCTCCAGCCGTATCACAGCTTCCAAATCCTCAGGCTCTTGTTAGATCTGCTTCCCATAACATACCTGCTGAGTATAAATTATTGGACGAGAGGATCCGTGCAATTGAAGGATATATTGCTTTTGGCATGGAAGCCAAAGACTTGTGTTTGGTTCCCAATGTCATGCTGCCACAAAAATTCAAGGTTCCCAAGTTGCCAAAGTATAAGGGTTTGAGTTGTCCTCGCAGTCATGTGACCATGTACTGTAGGAAGATGGTGTCCTATATCGACAATGATGAACTGCTTGTGCATTGGTTCCAAGATAGCTTGTCTGGAGCTTCTCTAGATTGGTATATGGGTTTAGAACATAGCAAGATTCGCTTGTGGAGAGACCTATTAGAGGCAATCTTGAATCAATATAAATATAATCTTGATCTGGCTCTTACCATATTGAATTTGCAGAATCAGTCACATTGTTCAACTGAAACATTTTAAGAATATGCACAAAGGTGGCGTGAGATGGCTTCTCGAGCGCGACCTGCTCTCTCTGACAATGAATTGGTTGACATTTTCATGGGCACTTTGCAAGGGTTGTATTATGATAACATGGTGGGTAGTTCTTCGAAATTGTTTGCTAATATTGTGACTATTGGTGAAAGGATTGGGAACATATTGAAGATTGGTAGGATTGCTGGTTCCGTTGTTCAACAACCAACCAAGAAACCTCAGAGTAGTCATTCAAGGAAAAAGGAAGGTAAAGCGAATGTTGTGATGGCGAAGGCCTCTACTCAGTATCAGGTTCCCATGACTCCCATGTCGTATTATCCTTATCCTTATGTTGCTGCTGCTCAATATCAACAACCGCCGTATCAGTATCATCCATAACAACGAGTTCAGAATTCTCAGAATCAGAATCAACCTCAACATCAACAGTCTTAACAAAACAATAGAAATCAGCATCAGAACAAACAGAACAACAATCAGAACAATCGTAAGCGGATGAATTTTGACAGAATTTATGTGCCTTATATAGAGTTGTTTCCTTATTTGATTCATCAAGAGGAAATAATCCCCAGAGAGATTGCACCTGTAGTTCCTACTTTTGGTCCGAAGCATAATCCGAATGCATCATGTGCTTACCATGTTGGGTACATAGGACATGCTACCGAATATTGTATTATTCTCAAGGCCAAAGTTCAAGAGCTTATTGATCATAAAATCCTAAAATCTTCTAAGGAGCATCCTAACATACAAAATAATCCCTTGCCTACCGATGGTGGACCTGCGATTAATATGATTGAGGATAATCGAAAGGCTGAGTTGATCAAAGATGTTGACCAAGTGAAAACCTCAATGACTTTTGTGATCAAGAAGTTGAAAGGAAAAAGTTTATTGAAAGGTTTTCATGGGAAATTCTAGATCTGCGATGATAATCCTAATTAGTGTCGAAGGTTGAAAGGTTGCATTCAGATCTTGATGAACCAAGGTGTAGTTCAGTTTTCCAGAGCCAAGTTTGTGGAAGAGGCAGCTACTATCAAGCCATTCACGATAGTATATAGGAAGGTTCTTGTGGAAACTCCTAAAAAGAAAATTCAGCCTATCACTGTTTGTGTTCCTAAGCCATTTTCGTATCAGAATTCAAAAGAGGTTCCTTGGAAGTATGGTTCAACCGTGTCCTCTGGGGGTCGAGAAATCCAATTCTCAGAATCTGAAATCGTGAACGTCACCGCCACTAGAGGGATGACTCGCAGCGGGCGAGTGTTTGCTCTGAAGGTTGTATCTAAGCCAGTGCAAATTCCAACTTTCGTTCCTCCTAAGGAGAAATCGACTTCAGCAACCCCTGTTGTAAAACAAGGGGCATCAACTACAATATCAGTTCCAATTACTTCGTGTGTGGACTTCACCAAAAGCAAAGAAGTCATGGATGATCAAGAGTTCCTCAAGTTGATTAAGAATAGCGACTTTAAGATTGTGGATCAGCTAGGACGAACTCCGTCGAGGATTTCTATCTTATCTTTGCTCATGAGGTCACTAGTGTAACACCCTACTTCCCAAAATTAAAATAAAATACGATTAATCCAAATAAACATCAGAGTCTCCCCTCAACAAGTGGGATATCACATCACATAATCCATAATACTCTTCATTAGAAGGTTTTCAAAACAAAGCAGCGGAAATAATCCTTAATTCATCATTCTCGGCCATCCGCCGAATTACATAAAAAGATTCATTAAAATGTTCACCAACATGATACGTCACAGGAAATAAAACAAGTTCAACATAAAAACAAATAAACACCCAAGTCCCGTGCTACGTATCAGAGCATCCTAAGACTCGACTCGCACACCACTATCCAAGCTAGCTAAGTACCTGGATTATTTGTACTTCCGAAGAAGCACAAACCACAACAACAATAAAGGGGTGAGAAAACATGATCAAAATTATCGGTAATACAGTACATGAAATAAAGGTAGCAATCATATAAAATATCACCCAACATTCATAAAAAATGACCTACTGTCCAACAACAACACGACACACCATAATGTAATTATGCAACTCAACACCATGCATGCGGTACCGACTCATTGGTTCATTCAATCGAACCCCAGATAGATCACATACACCCGTCCTTGGCCATGATCTATCCCCACTGTAACGCCCCGGTTCTGAATTCCTGTTTTTTTGAGTCTTTTTATTTATTTGGTTGATATTTATTTTATTTGTGGAATTTGAATATTAATATGTTATGTGTGTATATTGTGATATTTTATTATTTGGAGAGTTTTGGGAATTAATTAGACGGTATTTTAGATTTTCCTAATTATTAGTAAGAATAGAAATACTGTGTGAGAAAATGAATTGATAGATATTTAAGAGAAAAGAGATAGAAAGAGATAGAAAGAAATAGAAAGGAAAGAAGAAAGGAGAGGAGGAAAACCTAGAATCATCAAGAATCAACTTCTAAGCTTTTGATTAATCGGGTAAGGGTGTGAAACTTTATTATTCTCTCAACGTGTATGATTATGTATATGTTTGTTGGATTTTTTTGGGTTATTAGAGAGTTTTGCTCATTTTCCATTTTTAGGTTGAATATGGTTTAATCGGTAGAAACTATGTTTTATCGGTTAGAATCTGTAATAAATGGTGTAGATTAGTCGAGAAATGTTAGGCTAAGGCTACTAGAACAAGTTGGAATCGAATCGGGTGAATTTGGGAGTTTTGGAGATTGTGGGACAGTGAGGGTTTTGATGTTCACAGACACTCGCTAGCACGTTCTCTAGGCGAGTAGGTCGCGAGCATTCACTAGGCCTTCGTTGTAGCAAGCCAGTAGCGAATAGTCCCAGACTTGGACAAATTGTAATTAGCTCTCTTCACTGGTAGCGAGTGAGGTAGCGAAGGTTCGCTAGGCCTTCGCTGTAGCGAGCAGGGTAGCGAACAAAGTCAGTGGCTCCTGTTTGCCTTCGCGAGCTTGTTTGCTAGGTGAACAGGTAGCGAGCACTCGCTAGGAGCTCGCTAGGCGAGCAAGCTAGCGAGTGTGACAACATGTTGTTTTCTTGAGTTTTCCCTCCAATGTCGATTCTTCGATTCAAGTATGATTAACCCTTTGTTTTAATGCATATGTCGTGAATCCTAGATTGCGAACCGTGGAGTGTGAAATGTGGCCGTTTGGCAATTTTGTGCATTTGTTTGAATTGAATGAAAATGCATGATGAGATTGATTGTGAATGTGCACCATGTATGAAATGGTATGAGATGAATGATGAATATATATATATATATATATATATATATATATATATATATATATATATATATATATATATATATATATATATATATATATATATATATATATATATATATATATATATATATATATATATATATATATATATATATATATATATATATATATATATATATATATATATATATATATATATATATATATATATATATATATATATATATATATATATATATATATATATATATGTATGTATATGTATTGTGATATATATATTGTGAATGCATATTGAATGTATGTGATGGAATGTGATGAATGCATGAGTATGTTGCGAGCATGTATGCATTTCAAGAGTGTCATGAGTCATTTTGCATGTGAAGCATCATGATATGCATTCTTGTGTTGATTGATCCCTAGGAGGATCTGCAGAAACCTCGTGTGCCCATGTGGGGTGTGAGCAATGGTTTATATTTGATTCCGCGTAGAATCTGCAGAACGATTGTGTGCCCTTGTGGGGTGTGAGCAATCAAATTGTGTGCCCGTGTGGGGTGTGAGCAATCCTGAAACATCGTGTGCCCATGTGGGGTGTGAGCGATGGGTGAACATCGTAGGCCCGACGGGGAGTTACTTCGGTAACGAGAGATGGTCAAGTCGTGTGACTCCGGGCAATAAAAACGAAAGGCGAGTGACTGTCACTCTAAAGACTTGTGGTTTCCTGAACCATCACTCCTATCATTCAACCTTTAAAAGGTGAGCACTCGTGTCAAATCAGTTGAACGTAGGATTGGAGAACATCAAGGAGAATGGGTGGGTTAAAATAAATTTGGAGCCTTTATCCTTTCTTTCGAACCGCGAACCTGATCATGTTACAACCTTCAAAAGTCCTAATTGAAGCAGGGTTATTTCGAAAGTATACTTCGGTAAAGATCGTATCGAAACTTACTCCTAAAAGGATTCCTCTTACTGCGTTGGTATTACGATTGACAGTTTGATAATTGGTTCATTTGCTATATGTCAAATTTTTTCCAGTGAACAGAATTGGATTTCAAAACTGTCATATGCATTGCATTAATATGTCTTTTATGCAGAACAATTTGTTTTACTTGCGAGTAAACGCTTGAAAGCAGGAAAGTTTCCATAGTGGAAAGTTTGATCAGGATAGAATACAGAACGCCGAATACCCTATTGAACCGGGGCAAGCTATATCAAATGATCATATCATGGGAGTCAGCCATCCAAAAGTCAGTTAATCTGGGGCAATCAGGTCGAGATTTGGTAAATCTCTCACAGCCTAGGGTACTGCTCCACAAATCAGCCAATCAGGGGCACAGTCATTGCCAGGTTGGGGCAGACCACCCTAAGAGCATATAAGTTATTCTTGGTCAGAAGGCAATTAATCTGGGATATCGTTTTGAGGTTCAAAATGCTGAAGAAGTTCATATCAAACCGTCAGGGTACAGAGATTGCAGGTTTCCTTTCAAGGAAGATTTTACGGAAATCCCAAAGGCTGGGGCAAATTTGGAAATGAAGGAATTGTTTCTCTCCATATTTTCAGAGCTTATCAGAGGTGGTCAACCAGGGACGAATCCTTTCAGGTTACAGATTCCGGGGCAAGCCATCTCGAGGTCGTTTCATGGCAAGCTTTTCTTTTCAAGATGAACTGTTCTATAGTTTGGACTGGGGCAAGTTGAATTATACTGGGGCAGTTACTCAAGCAGGTTTATTTTCCCCAGCCAGAGTTCATCCCTTGCAAGTGGAAGTTGCATCTCTATCCCCAGTAGAGTTTGTATGCAGGTTAAAGGAGTAGTTAAGTGTGTACGCTTATCCTCGGCAGTGGTTGGTACTTAATCCCCGCAGAGTGCAGGAATGTATTTACTCCCCAACGAGTCAAGATCGGATTTCTTTCCACCGAGTAGATGTGGAGTCTTTTCCAGCAGTGGTTTAGTACCCATTTCTCTCCAGCAGACTGCTTGTGGATACTCACCTCTCGGCAGTGCAGACCGAGGTCTCTAGCAGAGTTGATGCCCCGTAGAGTCGTTGATTCCCTGGCAGGTGAGACAGGCTGTTCTATTTCCCCGGTGAGTTGTTTATTCCCTAGAGGGTTTGTGATTCTGGAAGGCCGTTCAGGGCATGTTCCTCAGCAAGTGGTGATTTGTATCCTCAGCCAAATGGATTCTTGTTTTTGTTATAACGTTGTTATCTAGGGATTTTCTTGTGCAGGAAGCCATCCAGGGCCCGTTTTCCTCAATTTAAGTCCAATCGTTATTGGCGCGTGAGAGCTATCCCTAACAGGGTTATTTTCTTTTCCCAGCAGGATGGTTTCTATATCCCCAGCATTTATTTTGCTGATTCGGTTCCGTTGCATCTATATGCATGCATAATATCTACCCAAAAGCATAGCATTTCCATTTCGTATGGAGCATTACACCATTTTCAAACATATGCATGTGAAACATAAGTCAGGTTGTTACTTCTTTGTTTGCAGGTATATCTCCGACAGATGACTGATATCTTTGCCCGTATGGTATCCAGACCATGGCAAGTTGGTGAATCTCTGTTGCCTGAATGGTATCCAGACCATGGCAATTTCTGATTTGTTTTGTCCGTTGAGTATCTAGACTCCGGTCAATCTTCTTGTGATATCCAGATCACGGTAGGAGTGGTTATTGTAGAAGCAAGCTTCATCTCAAAGTTTTGATGACGTCAACATCAAGATCAAGAATAATTCATCTGTGCAAAAAGGCAAACGCTTTCAAAAGACTAAGATCAAGTGGAATGGAAGTGATCAACATTCAAAGCTTCATGAACATTTGACTGATCAACCTTCAAGTTTTGGACACAAGCTACGGTATATCAAAATTCATTAATTTAATTGATATACAAGTGTTCAACATATTTATCATTTGATCACATTGCATTAGCATATTTTTTTAAACTATTAGAATAGGTATAACACTATTTTTATAAGTATTTTTCTGAAAAATAGCAGTGTTAACCGATTAACCATATAGGTTAACCGGTTAACCATTTCAAATTTTGAATATTTTGGTATAACGATTCAAGTGTTAACCGATTAACCATATAGGTTAACCGATTAACACTGAACGTATTTTGAAAAATGGCTTTGTTTCAAGTTCAAAAATGGTTTGAAAATTATACCAGTTCATATTTTGAAATGTACTCAAATATACCTGTTGGAAAAGGTGTGTTTACACATATAAATTCTGAGTTTTTCAATTTTGAAAAACACCTCCAAACACCTCCAACATTCATATTCAAATATTCTTAGAATCAAATTCACTATTTTCAAAATCCTTTCAAAGTGTTCATAATTGCATAAAAATTTCATATTCATCTGTTGAACACTTGTGTTGAAAATTATAAGAGTGAATTTTGATCATTTGGAGAAGATCAATTTTGATTGATATTATTATTCACAAAACAAAATCATTACAAGTATTTGTATTCTGACTTGTGATCCAGGATTGTTGGACACAAGGGTGAGTGTTTACAAGAGGATTGTTCTTGTACACTTGTTGATTTTTTATTGTTTGATAGTAGGCCTCACCGGTTGATGGTGTGATAGGTTGTACTTTATTAAACAATAGTGAAAAATCTCTTTCGTGTTGAAAGGGGAGTGGAGTACTCTCGGACTGTGAGGGGAACCACTATAAATCCTGGTGTCCACTGTTCTTTTACTTTCTACTACTTTCATAACCAAGAACACAAACCAGTAAAATATCAAGAAACCATAAAAACCGGAAAAAGTTCTAAAGTCCTAATTCACCCCCCCTCTTAGGCATACTCTGTACTCACAGTTATGTTCTTTTATCCTTATGGTATCCAGGCCATGGCAGATTATGTGTTTCATTGTGTTTTCTTGGTATCCGGATCACAGTGACCGGTATATTTGCGGCTTTTCCGTCGAGTATCTAGACTCCGGTAAATTCCGTTGGGTATTCAGACCCTGATAAGTTTTATGGTGTATTACTTTACCCGTCGAGTATTCAGACTCCGGTAAAGACATTTGTGGCATCCAGTCAACGACAATCGGTGTTATTGTGTTTTTTCCGTCGAGTATCCAGACTCCGGTAAAAACATGTGTGGTATTTAGACCATGTTAGCTTATTTGATGTTTTGAGATATCTATATCACAGCAGACGTCACTATTTTCTGTCGCCTTACGGTATCCAGACCTCGGCAGCTAATGATTTCTTTTAACTCGTGTGGTATCCAAACCACGACTCATGTTATTCCCCAGGATTGTCGTCGGACTTCAGCTGGTCGTGTTATTTTAAACTCATGTGGTATCCAGACCTTGATGAGTACATTTGTGATATATTTCTCCGTCCGTCGAGTATCCAGACTCCGGTCACTTACATTGAGCATCCAGGCTCCGGCTTCTCCGTTGAGTATCCAGACTCCGGTGAATTTCCAATTTGCAATGAATTACTTTGTCCATCGAGTATCCAGATTTCGGTAAAGTCAGTTGGGTATCTAGACCCTGAAAAGTCACGTGATTGTATTCCTTCTCTGTTGAGTATCCAGACTCCGATGAATTTCTAATTCATGATGAAATCCTTATTCCATCGAGTATCCAGACTCCGGTTTACTGCATCGAGCATCCAGGCTCCGGTTTCTCCGTTGAGTATCCAAACTCCAGTGAATTTCCAATTCGCGAGGTATTCTTTTGTCTGTGAGTATTCAGACTCCGGTCATTTCCGTTGAGTATCCAGACTCCGGTAAATCCCCAGTGAAGCTGCCAATCTCGTTGAGCATCCAGGCTCCGGTTGTCTCATTGAGCATTCAGGCTCCGATCTTTTGTTCGTCAAGTATCCAGACTCCAGCAAATTTCCAATTTGTGGTTCCATTTTTCTGTTGAGTATCCAGACTCCGGTCATTTTTGTTGAGCATCCAGGCTCCGGTTCCTCCGTTAAGTATCCAGACTCTGGTCTTTTTTGTTGAGCGTTCAGACTCCGGTTTTTGTTCGTTGATTATCCAGAATCCGGAAAAATCTCCAACTTGTGATTCCTGTTATTTCCGTTGAGTATCCCGACTCCGGTAAATTTTGACGTGGTTCTATTGTTTGTTGAATATCCAGATTCAGACAATTTGAAATAATACCCTTCAGACCATTGTGCAATATTTGATGAACGAGTTCATCTTATTATATGGTTCCCCGACAGAGTTACTTGGTTAAGTTTCTCTTTGTCTAAGAGCATAGTTATTTGTTTAAATTTCTTTTGTTTTCCACACTAGAGTTGCTTGGTTAAGTTTCTCTCTTCCCCAGCGGAGTACAAATGTTTATCAGATTCAGTTATCTCCGAAGGTTTCTGTGGTTGGCAAATTTCCGGGTTCTTTGGTATTCAACCGCCTTTTACCTTGATTGTATGAAAGTTGTTTTCTTTTCACCCAGTCAGGTCCAAGTCGGTTGAATAGGGGCAACTGTTGCACCCCAACATTTTCCCAATATTTTCTTTACTTGGCTTATGTTTCATTTCATCTTCTAGCATTTTGCATTGCATATCATTGTTCATTTGCAGGGGATCAAGAGAGGTGTGCATAGCAAGAGAGGATTACCAAGGGTTTTGAGCCAGGGCAAGAGGTGGTATTCAAGCATGAGTGCTCAGCAAGTCATCAAGAAGTGGGCAATGCTCTTTGAGAGAATGGGTGGATGTATGTGGTTTATCTCCTATCTTAGAGGGCAATTGACGATCATCAGAGGATTGTGAGTCTATGGTTATGGATGGAGAGTATTCAAGAATCTCATTGAGTGCTTTGAGAGCCATTATGGAGCTTATCCAAGTTGTTGTGTCATGTACAAGAAGTCCCAGTCATTGGTGTGTGCATCTAGGGTTTTCATCTGGTCAACCCTAAGTCTACGGTGGATTTGAAGGAGATTTTTCCATGGTGATCATGGAAACTTTTAGAGCATGTTCTTAGCTTTCTTTTGAGTACTAGAACTCATCCATATGATTTCTAGAACTCAAGTTATGATGCTGACAAGTTTTGGGTCCTCAGATGAATGTGTTTTCAGTCCACAAAAGTCAACCAACTTCCAAAGAATTTTTGACCTAGATCCATGTTTCATCTCACTTTGACCAAAACATGAAAGTTGTTCCTTATGATCTTAGCTTTACAAAAAATAACAGAAGTCCTTCATCTGATTTGTGGAACTCAAGTTATGAAGCTTGCAAGGCAGGAGTATTTTGGGAAAGCGAGATTATAGGTCCTTTTCGTTATAGGTCTTGTTCATCCATTTGTGCACCTCAAATGGAACTTTGTCTAACATGAAAGTTGATTCAAATGATCCTAATTTCATATTAGAACACTCATTTGTCATGGATTTGGCTAGGGTTTGGAGATTGGTGAAGGAAATTTCATGAAAAAGTCTTTAAAAGGGGAAATTCAATTAACTTGATTTTTGAACTTTTACAAGGCATGTTTGTGCATATTTTGAGTCACAAGAACATAACAAGAAAGATGCACAAATTGGATTTTAATTTTGAGGCCAATTTCACGTGCAAATTCATGGTTACTTCAAGTGTAAGTCACACATCAAATACTAACCATTGGATCAATTCAAGGGATAATTTCAGTCCACATGATTAGTTTGATGTCCCATCAGTGAATTTGAATAAAAAACAAGGAGAATTGGAGCTGTTTCAAAATCGTGAATCATAATTGGAGCACTTTCAAAGCAATTCAACTTCAGAGTCATCTTCCTTGAGCTCTAGTGAGTGGATCTGCACAGTTTCATCAAGCTTAAACACTTGTAGAAGCTCCAACAGAGAGGCTCCGTTAGGTAAGCTTCAAATTAAAATTTCTCACTCGTCATGCATCTATCTTGTGCCATTGTTTCTGTAGACTGAAGTCCTACTCACGTAGGCATATGCTAGATAGTTTTAGGACGTGTTCATGATGTTTTCAGTTTTGAGCTTAAATTCTGTTTGCCTTGGTTTGGCTTATTCGTGCATGATAAATGGAAACTAAACTTGGATTCATGTTCTACATAACGTGAGGATGAATTTAGACCTAAATTTTGTCCAATTTGGTTCAGTTTTGCACCTGCTACTCAGGTAAGGTCATCGGAGAAGATGACTGGAACAGTGGTTCCGACATCTGGTTTGATCTCCGTTTGGATGATATGGCTCTCCACGCGTGATGTTTGAAATGTTAACTGAAGGAGATCAACAGTTTGGATCTCGTCTGACCATGTGATATGGTTATTTGACTGCCAGCGTGTTTAATGAAACGCTGTGTTTCATTGCTGGACCTGATTTGGGCCAATTGCGCTATTAACACCCCCTTCCCTGTGTAGCCCAACCAGTTTGCCTTGTTTCATTTTCTATTCACACCACTTGTTTATTTCTTTTTTATTTTCTTTTTGTTTTATTTCTGTTGAGAATTAATTCAAAATAAAATACCTCCAATGATGATAAAATTCCCCAAAAATATTTTTAGGACACTTTGAGATGTCCTTTAATTTTTCATAATTTTTATTTCATTTTTTGGTTTATTTTTCATTTAAAATGGAGTTATTTGTTTGGAGGTGTTTTAATTGAGTTCTTCCTTGCTAACTTTGTGTTTTTGATTTGTTTTTGATCCATTCTCTTGGTCTAATGAATGAAAATTTTTCCTCATACTCATGATGAGTTGAAGAATTTTTTAGGACCATTTTTCCCCTAGTTTGATGCATTTTGGTTGAACTTTTGTCCCTTTTTGTTTGACCCTCGATTCTCCCATTTCAAAGTGGTACGTCTTGGTGCTTTGAGGGAATACTGTCTTGATGTTTTGGTCTCTGGTTGCCAACATCTTAAGGTAACTTTGAGATTTTATTTGGTAATTTTTGAGCCTTCTTCCTAATTTTGAGATGACTTGCAAGTCAAGTCATTTCCAAGGGTGGCTCATACAAGTGCATGTCCTAGTTTGGTTTGGAAATGACCTTTATGGATCCATTGAGCTCTCAACTCTTCTTGATTAATATTGTAGACATGTTGAGCTTTCTGTATGATCATTTTTAGGTCAAAAATTTGTTCATTTCTTATTGAGTTGTGCATTTCCTTTTAGGCCTTCCACTTGGACTTCAAGTGTGGATTATGACTAAGACTTAGGTCTTTCTCCTTGCCTCTTCTTGCATTTCTTTTGGTTATGTTTGATGTTTGATTTGTGAATTCTCTCTTTTCATCTCCACTTCTGTCCCATGACTTTGGAGTTCCATTTGAGATGGTTTGGTCCCTCCTTTGGAGGCATTTGAAACATATCTTAAATGGTGAATCCCTGAGGACCTTTTGGTGCATTCTTGTTTGTTTCTTGTGTGGCCTATGGTTGAGTTGCCCATATGAGTTCCTTGTTGTCCTCATGCCTCCTCCCATTCACACATTTCATTTTAGTTTCCTTTCTTTCTTTTGGTTTTCCTTTGGGCATTGTGGTTGATGACAAATGGTTGTAGGATTCATGTTCTCCCATTTCATCCCATTTTGGTGCACTTGTGTGATTTCTTTTTGTGCATTCTTTATTTTTTCTCTTTTGCATCATCTCATATGCATTCTTGAGGTTGATATGTGCTTGTGGAGGCTACTGCCCCACACTTTGTTCCTCCCTCACTATCATTCTAATTGTGCATTATGTGTTTGCATACTTGCATCTTTATTATTTTATGCTTCCTTCTTCTTCTTTATTCTTTGCCATGTACCCTTAGGACCTCTAATCTCTTGAGATTATGATAGACCGTAGGGTTGAACCTATGCATGAGAACATTAGGTAGCATTCCCTTTCATCCCAACTCTAAGTCCACTTTGCATGACAACTTTTAGGTTTGAGTTAGTCTCCCTTTAGTGTGCCCTTTCTCTTCGCATCTTCAAACATTTTAAAACACTTAATAAAGGATAATGAATGTTGTACGCTACGAGCCTTAAGCTACTTAGGAAGTGGTGATTGGGGGGGGGGGGGGTTTCTCTCAATGGCCTAGAGTGTTTAGTGTACACCCTTTGGGTGATATGCGACGCATTCGCTCCTAGGTCATAGTCTTTAGTGCAACATGAGTTACAAATCAAACTCAAAACACTTCTTCTCTAAAAAAACAAAAACAACTTCAAACCTTTTTATCCTTCGAGATCCTAATCATGGAAAACCTTTTCATAACAGAGAGTTTTGTTAACTCTTGGTTCTACCGCAAATAGTTAACGCCTAAGTCTTCAATGGTCGAGTTGCATACACCTAACTGCTAGAACTAAGTTTTAACCCTACTCGGGTAAAACATTTTAAACCAACCGGTGTTCTTGTTAGCCCGAACTACATTTGCTCTGATTTCTATACCAGATGAGAATACGTAGGCACAAGACTGCGACGTCTTGGTGAGCAACCTTTCCCCACTTTCTCTTCTAGTTAGTCGAACTACGTTGACTTTGAATTTCCCATTACACGAGGGAATACGTAGGCACAGAGCGGCGATGCTCTGCCGAGTCACTTTTCTTTTCTTTTGTCCCTGAGACCTTTAGCTTAGATAGTAAATACACCCTTTAGATAGACAACAAAGTGTGGATCCCGTCGAGTACGACGGACGTGAGGGGTGCTAATACCTTCCCCTTGCGTAACCGACTCCCAAACCCGAGATATGGTTGCGATGACCTGTCTTCTCCCGTTTTCGTCAGGTTTTCTCTGATTATTTCCTTTCCCTCTTTTGGGATAAATAACGAGCGGTGGCGACTCTTCTGTCATTGCCGGCACCTTTTTTCGCAGTAGCGATAATAGGCAGCATCTTCGAGCTCCTTCTCCCTCTCCTCTTGAAGTTTCCTTACCCTCTCCTTCAGGACTGCCACCGCAGCTTGGGACCTCTTCAACTCAAGTTCTAGCGGAGAGCCTTCCTTGGTGTATACCATGGCCATCTCTAAAACCGTTATTAAAGTAGAGGCATCCTGGGCAAGCAAGGCCCGTTTGCTGGGATGGTCCATTTCCTCGAGCTTTAGAGATTCTGCCCAAGGAATAGACAGAGAGGACCCCTCGAAGAATTTCCTATTATGAAAGCAGGGGGGAAGCTCGAACTTGCTTTTAGTAGACTCCCGGCTAAGGTCCACGATCTCGTTTGGGTGGGCACGCTTGGGCCTCGAGCTCATGGGCAGAGGCGACGTCTGAGTAGCCGGAGGAGTGAAGGATGAAGTCCTCGACCCTGTCTGAGGGGGGGACCGTTTGCTGACCAAGGAAACTCTTTCCTAGAGCAGCGCCGCCCTTCATTTTCCCTTGGGCATGTTTTATCATCCTTTCCTACGCTAAAGGCATTTTTCCTACAAAAATAACAAACACGTAAGCACGGCGAAAGAAAACTTCTTGAGCGGAATAAGAGAAAGCGAGAAACACCCAAAAGTTCAAGAGCCTCCTCGCGAGTGCTGCACTCGAGGACTTCTTTGGTGTTAATATATCGGGCTTTCACTTGAAGCCCACCATCCTCCTCATATAGAACTTGCCTGGCGCGAGTCAAACACTGGGCAGGAAGAAAGCCGTCTACAAAGGCCACCACCTTGGCATAGCTGACCCGATCATCCTCCACCAACTGATGAGGAACAACTATGTACTCATCAGTTGAACGGGTAAAGTGAGCCCCGCTCCAGCAGAAAGGGAATGTAAATAGCCTCTGGGAAACTATTTTGCCCTCCTCATCTATCAGGTCCTCCCCGTTCTCGTCCGTGGATACCTCCCATACGAAAGTTGAATCGGTAGCCCTGTCCGACACTGATTCGATTACATAGAATCTCTCTTCAAACGTCCGGATAGATTCGGAGAAGGGTTTGAACAACTTCATCCCTTGCTTCAAAGAAACCCAACCAAAATTTCTCCTTGACACCTGCCGCGGAAGATGAAATACGGTGAAGAAAAGGGGGTGGGTGGCCCCGATTTGCAGATACTCGCGCACCAGCTCGCATGCCCGCATGAAGGCAATGAAGTTTGGGTTCAAGTGAGAGGGCGCCAGGTCAAGTTGCACGAAGACGGCACGTTGAAAGTTTGTGAAGGGCAATCTCAACCCTATCTCTTTAAAAACATACTCGTACATGGGAAATCGTTCCCCATACACCGAACAAATTTGTTCACCTTCTGAAAGAAAATGGACCCTCCACTCTCCCTCCGGTCCCATCATGGTGAATGCGTCCCCGATGTACGAAGCGAAAAGAGATGCATGCTCCATTGGCTCGGCCACCGTCCAATCATCCATTGATGACCTCGCAGCAGACTTCCCCACGACCTCATGAGACGAGGAATCGTCGTCTATCTCGGTATCCTCAGACAAATCTCTAAGATGTTCTTCTTCGTCGTCCCTACACGATATCTCTTTTACCTGAAAAGTAGAGGAAAATAGTGAATTCGATGACAAAAACAAATCCACCCTTCCATTGTTAGTCAAGTGAAAGGGAACGCAAAAGGCCAAGAACAGGATCCTCGACCTAAGCCCTACTCAAATGGTGCAACTAAACAAATAGGGAAGATGCCCAGTAGTTCTCCCTAACACATCCGGGGATAGTCCCCGGTCACAAAACCCAGAAATCCCACCGTGAAACTACCAAAATCCATGTCACCTCCGGCAGTGGCATCACCATGTCTTCCCTACCCCGGGATCAACTAAACCTATGGGTTGCTAACTTGCCTTTCCTAAAAGTAGCAACTACACCGCCGACAACAGACAGATGGTTGCGCCATTGTCTGCCACCAACAGCCACTATTAAATACATCCTATAACTAAGTCATTTCAGTCCTAACCACATGCAATCTAAGGCATCAAATTAGAGAAATAAGGAATAAACAGAGAATCGATGTACTTACGTGGTTGAGGAAGAAGTTTTGGACCTAAAGCGGCTCTGGTCGGACGTTGTACAGTGGTCGGAACAGACTTGAAGGCAATGAGCAGCAGTTGAAGAAACGGGCAAGAAGAAAGAGAAGCGAAAGTTCTGAATGAACAAACCCTCTCGCTTTTTATAGGAAAATGACAGGCACATGCACAAACAAGCGTGGGTAAGGCATCATCATGACCCTAGCCTAGACGTCATCATGCATTTAATGCAACACACGACTCGAGGAACACGTGGAATCCCCACTCTTCAGATCCCATCAACCGTTGGGCTCCTTGGATCCCAAGATCCCTGACACCAATATTCATGGTTTCCAGGCAAGTGTTCATCCAAACACAGGGGAGCTCACGACGACTATGCCTGGGAAGCAGACCATGCTTAAGTCATCACTATCATGCCCGATAGCAATGACTTGGAGGGATACTGTTTTGGGCTGGCCCAATGGCTAGGCATGGCCCAATCCACTTCTGCTCCCAGAACGATCCAATTGCCTAAGTCCAACCTCTTTGGGGGAAAGTTTACCTTGTTGCCCCTCCAACAGGGGAGGCTTACCTATTTACCCTTGGTCACAACACTTCTCCTCATTAGTCTCTTCTTGTGATGCACGGTTCCACCATCCAAAAGCAGCCAATACATTTGTGCCCGTAACTACGCCCCTGCCTGTGCCAACGGCAAGTTATGGGCACGTCTGCCCGTCCCAACGGCTTATCCTGGCAGTTACCTATTCTTCGAAAAATGGTTATCTCGTCCCAATAATAGGAACCAATGGCCAAGCGTTGGGGGCATTATAAAAACCCTCTCATTTGAGAGGGTCATGTATACAATTTCTCACCTTGAAACATACATATTTTGTACTTGCTCGCTCTCTTGCTCGTTTTCTTACTTTAGCATCGGAGTGCCTTGCAGGTACACTCCATCCTCTTGTTTCACACCCAGTATCACATACATTTGTCCTTGGCCCATCTCAAGTTCTGATCATTCGGTAAGATCAACATTTTAAACTCAGTCCACATCATCTTATAAAAATCCTTACACAATGACTCATTAGTAGTGTCAAAGATGATATCATTGACATACATGTGAGCTAGTAAATTTTCATGCTTATATTTCTTAATGAAACGAGTGTTATCAGCTTTTCCTCTTTGAAACATGATTTCAAGTAAGAACTTTCTTAGACAATCATACCTTACACTAGGAGCTTGTTTTAGGCGGCATAATGTTTTCTCAAGTTTGAAAGCATGGTAAGGGAAACTTGAGTTGATAAAAATTGAAGGTCAATCCACATACACTTCCTCATAGATATAACTGTTCAAGAAAACTATTAATATTCATTTGGAAGAGTTTAAGATTCATGATGTAGGAGAATGCTAATAACATCCTTTTGGCTTCTAATCGAACAATAAGAGTATAAGTTTCATCAGAATATATGTCTTCCTGTTGATTGTATCCTTTTGTGACAAGTTTGGCTTTGTTTCTTAAAACATTTCCATCTTCGTCAAGTAATGAATTCTTGGCAAGTGTACTGGTTGTGTCAAAGTAATACTAAAAGACATCATCTCCACAAGGATTTCTATTTAGCAAACCTACAGTTGTGCAAATAATAAAAGTAACTATTGGAGGTTCTATTTTTAATGTGAAAAGTAAATTTGTTCTGAACTAAAAATGAGAAAAGAGACTAGGTTTTACCTTGAATCCCTTGTTTATCCATTGTTGATTTTTAATGCATTATATGAAAGGTAAATTCATTATATTTTTACAGTGAATTAACAAAGCCATTGTACCCAATCCCTTGGTGTATATCTCACTAATTTCTACTAGTGGATTCCTATCCCTATTCGTTTGGCAAAAGTTAAATTAGGCGTTTTTATGGTGCACTAATTCAAAAGCCACTACCAGTGGACTCTTATCCCTATTCAACCAGCAAAAATAGATTAGTTATCCTAGTTCAGACTCATATGCTTAGGATCAGTAATCCCTACTCGTCTAAGTTCATATTATAAACTAGTCCACAAATAATAACCATTAAGAACAAGAATAATTAAATAGAAAATATAACTTCAATTATTCATAAAATATCAAACTAAACATATAATCCAACAAGTTCAAAATAAGTTCATCGGAAAAAACCTAATCTAGAGTAATTTAGGTACTCATAATAATTCAATAAAATACCAAGAGTTACGAAGATGATTGCATGTGAAATCCTTGAAGAGTTTGGCCTTCAATAGCTTTCAATGCTCTTAAAACTGCCTTTCTGGACTCTTTGTCGTCACTTTTGAGTAAAAAAACACAGAACCCTTAAAAAGATGTCAAAAATCCCCTTTTAAAGTTAGTAGAACGCGTAAATAATGCACAAAATAAAGCCCATCACACCCACGATAAGAACTATCACGGTCTCGATGGCTTCTATAGTTCCCACGATGGGGTGCAATGTAGTGCCATCGTGCCCACGATGGGACGTGAGAAATCCAATATCTTTTCGTCCTTTTGTGCCTTTTTTCACCAATATTTACTAAATCCATATTTTCTCCACACTTGGTCACTCTAAGCACTTCTTTTGCACTTTTTCTTCGTATTGGCTTCATACTTGACTAAATTTACTCCAAAATCTTGTCGAAAACATGTAATGACAGAGTATAATCACGGTCCCAAACTTAATATGTTGTTTGTCCTCAAATAACTTGCATGCAACTATAATTTCAACAAAAAAAAACAAAATGCTAACTATAACCAATGAATATCACCTTTTTAAATTTTTATTACCTGATCATCCTTTCTGCTCCTAGCTTCAATCAAGAAAGTTCGGAAGAATACATCCAATGCAACAATACTTAACATGTCTCTCATTTCACTATGATTTTGCTCGTAATGACGGGGTAATCTCTCAATCAACATATAAGAACATTTTATTTGAATTTGAAAAGTTTCTAAAAAGTAATTCAAAATCGTTTAAAGACACACTTTTTGAAGTTTTTTCGGGTTGTAACGGGGCTTATCCTAAGGTAAAATAATTTGGAAGAGTAGGGTTAAATCTTTGAAGTTAGGTACCTAGCAATATTGACTAATGCATGTTAGAACAAACTTCGACTACAACACACATTACTCCGACAGCAGCATGCAAACATACTTTGACCTCATGCTTAATTCCTGTCGAACCAGAAGCTACCCTTCAACCATACTAGAGTTCGATCCAACATCTCACAAATCTCCACCTTGGATCTAACTCTATAACATCAAGAAACTAGCTTTCTTCATGCAGCTTTATATACTGCATACCGTGGAAAAACATGCAATTGGGAAACGTCTTGGTGATCATATCAGCAGCATTATGATATGTCGAAACCTTCAACACTTGGACTTCTCCATGCTCGATTACCCCTCTGAAGAAATCCAGCCACACATCAATATGCTTGGTTTGCTCATGATAGGATGAATTCTTCAATATGTTATTGCACTTTGACTATCACATTTAACAGTGATAACTCGACCTTGAGGTTTTAGCTCCTTTGCAAAACCTTCAAGCCATAATGCTTCCTTCATAACTTCAGTTAGGGCGATATATGCTGCTTCAGTGGTTGATAAGGAAACGACCTTCTGAAGTGTAGCTTTCCAACTGATTGTTGTCCCAAACATAGTGAGCACATATCCAAAAATAGATTTTCTGGAATCCATACAACCTGCATAATCAGAGTCGACATATCCTTCGATTGCTGCTTTACTATCTTCACCCAAGGCTCCACCATAAATTAGGACTCTATTCAGAGACCCATTTATGTACCTTAAAATCCACTTCAATGCTTGCTAGTGAACCTTTCCCGGATTCTCCATGTACCTGCTTACAAGACTTACTGAATATGCTATGTCATGTCTAGTACATACCATATCATACATCAAAGAACCTACTATATTAGCATATGAAATGCTATTCATATAAGTTCTTTCAACATCAGTGTTGGGACACTGGTCTATACTCAGCTTGAATTGAGGGTTTGTCGGAGTCACAATAGGCTTTGAATTCGACATACAAAACTTTTCGAGAACCTTCCGTAGGTATGCCTCTTGAGATAAGCATAATTTTGACTATTTTCTGTCTCTTTAGATGTCAATCCCAAGAATCCTGGACGCAGCTCCTAGATCCTTCATGTCGAATTCCTTATTGAGTTCATCCTTCACGCTCATTACCTCTTCGACATTGTTGCTTGCTATTAGAATATCATCCACATAGAGCAACAAAATAAAAAATGAATTACCTGGTCAAAATCTGAAGTAAACACAATGGTCGAACTGACTTCTGATGAAACTTATGTGTGCCATGAACTTGTCAAATCTCATATTCCATTATTGAGGAGATTGTTTCATTCCATATAAGTATCTATTCAGTTTGCACACATTATCTTCCTTCCTACTTTCGACATACCCTTCAGGTTTCCTCATAAGGATTGTTTCATCTAGATCACCATACAAGAACGCAGTCTTCACATCCATTTGTTCTAGTTCAAGGTCGAACTGTGCCACCGTGGCAAGCAACATTCGAATGGATATATGCTTCAAAACAGGAGAGAACACATCATTGAAGTTGACACCTTCTTTATGAGTGAAGCCCCTAGCAACCAATATTTCCTTGTATCTCTTCGACACCACTCCTTCAATTCCTTCCTTAACTTTAAAAATCCATTTACAGCTGACTAACCTGACTCCAGCAGGTTTCTTGATCAGTTCCCAGGTGTTGTTATCATGAAGAGATATCATTTCATCATCCATGGCCTTCAACCATTCAGTCTTCTTTCGAATCCTCATAACTTCTTTATAGTCTCTAGGTTCTTCGTCTAGAACCTCACTTGTAGAGATTAAGGCATAAGTTATAAGATTTGCATACCCAAGTCTCTGAGGTGGCTTGATGAATCTTCTCGGCCTGTCTCTTGCTAGTAGGTAGTCATTATCAGTCTCCTCATCTTTTACAACATCTTCTGCATCTTCTTCTACTTCATCTGGGGTACACAATTCAACATCAACATGCTCCACCTCAATAGGAATCTCTCCATGTTCTAGCTCTTCGTCAACATCAGCAATTTTCTTAAAAGCCATCTCTGCTTCATTGAAAACTAAATCTTGACTGGTGATACAGCTCCTGTGACCTGGATCTAGGCACCTTAGCCTATAAGCTTTGACTCCTTCAGGGTATCCCATGAACATGCATTTCAAAGCTCTAGGTTCGACCTTGTCTTGCCTAATGTGAGCATAGGCCACACAACCAAATACTCTCAGCCTGTCGAGACTAGGTGGATGTCCCGACCAAACTTCTTCAGGTGTCTTCGTTCCCAATGCAGTCGAGGGACATCTATTTATCAGGTAAGTTGCTGTCGAAACAACTTCCACCCAAAACACCTTCTTCAATCTAGCACTAACCAACATGCATCTAACCCTTTCAATGATTGCTCGATTGAATCTCTCAGCTAAGCCATTTTGTTGAGGAGTACCTGCTACAGTCTTATGCCTTGCAATCCCATACACAACACAGTAACTGTCGAATGCTTCGTTGCATAACTCAAGGCCATTGTCGGTTCTTAACCTCTTAACCTTTCTGCCATTTTGAGTTTCGATTAGAACCTTCCTACTTTTGAAATTCTTAAAAGTTTCATCCTTCGTCTTCTGAATGAACATCCATAGCTTTCTAGAATAGTCATCAACGATTTATAGAAAATACCTTGCACCTGAGTGTGAAAGATTCCTTGCAGGCTCTCAAAGATCAGCATGAATGTAATCCATGGATCCATATGTTCTTTGCTTGCCTTTGTCAAACTTCGTCGTATAGGATTTACCAAATACACAAGACTCACAAAACTCCAACTTTTCGACTTTGTCACTGTCATACCCTAAATTTGTCCTTCCCTTTTGTAAATATTTTCGCATTTTCTATTTTGCATTTTCACTTAATTTTATGCCGTTTAGACACGTGGCCGCCCCCGATTGGGCGTTTTGCAAATCTCGACTATTTTGCCCAATAGGAGCGTGACACGTGGCCAAAGGGTATTTTTGTAAATTTTAATTCCTTTTTTATTTTCTCATTTTTCTTTTCAATTATAATATTTTGTACATATTTTTATTTACATTTGATTTTTTTATTTAGACAATCAAATAGGTTTTTTTATTAATTTTCTAAAATTAATATAATTATTTATTTTTTCATTTAACATAACATTTAAATTTAGATTTTTATTTTAAATAAGGTTTAATATTGTTTTAGAAATAAATAAAAATTTCATTAGGATTTTAGAATTAGTTTTTTATTCTTAGATTTTTAATAGTTTATAAAATGTTTTGTTTTAAATAGAGTTTTGATAGAATTTAGTTTTTTTTTAAAAATAGGTTTATTTTTTTTATCAGATTTTTTTCTTAACATGGAATATTAATTAGATTTTTATTATTAGTTTCTATTTAATTAGTTTAGTTAGATTATTATTATATTAGGATTTTAATTAAGTTTTTTATAGTTTAGTCAATCTTGATTAAGTCAGCATGTAATTAACCTTAGTGTATAATTTAATCTTTTCATCAACAATTATTCTTTTAAGCATTAGCCCATTAATTTAATCAGCAAATCATTATCCCAACCAAGCTACCACGTGTCTTTTTTTAGGGTATAAGACCCTATTCATCATCCCCTTCACTGAGACAAGAAACCCTAATCCCAAAACCCTAGGGGCAGGCGCCTCCACCCTTCCAACTTCATCAACCGTTTCTCTGCTACCTCACATACAATCAACCCTAGCCGCCGAAAATGGCCTCCCAACCTTCTGATCCGCCATCCTGCAACCCATTCTCGCTTCACCCTCAACCGTTATCTCCGACTGCCATTAAATCTCCTTCAGAAATCCAATCAAACTCAACACCACATCCATTCCCAGCACCCATTTCCTTCAAACCTTCGAACAACCATCGTGAAATCCCGTTTCAATCTCCTAAACCCAAATAAATGATAACAGTAGAAAAATCTTCTTCAGTCCTTGACAACCCACCGTCCAAACCTCAATCAATGAACAACCCATCAACATTCATCTTCAACCATCCCTTCAACAACTCTCTTCATCGACATCCAAATAACCCTTCACCATCCTCTTTCTAGAAACCCATTACCTCCACAAACCTTCTTCAATCCATTGTTAAACGTCTCCTTCACAGCCTAGCGAAATCCACCGTGATACCTACCATTAACCCAAAAATACAACAAAACCTCCATTTCCATTCACCTCAAACTTCCCAAAACCTCCACAACTTGCTCTAACCTTAAACCCAAACCCTTTTAAACTCATAAAACCCAGTGAATCTCCATATCCCACCACCACAACTCAAACTTAAACTCCATCCATTCCACAAACCTCTCAACCCAGAAGAAACCTTTTTCGAAATCCATTACCAGTCAAATTATTGATAAGTAATATTGGATCCGAGACCATTTCCTTTCTCTCCTCATTTCTTATTCCGTTGCAATTTTATTTTGACTTGTGGATCGATGAAGTCTTGTATCCGCAAGCGTCGAATTTATCAGAATTGATAACCTTCTCGATTTCAAATCTATGGAAGATGACCATTTGGGTCATTTTCTTTACCTTCGATAGACTACCTTCGATAAATCAAAATTTTGTTTGCGATTAAGACGAGATCCCATTTCTTTTTGGTTCGTGCGACACGATTCAATAGGAGAACGATCCTCAATACCGTTTCTCTATCTTGTCCATAGCACGAAAATAAATATGCGACCTCTTATAGCTTGGTTTCCCTTATAAGTCGAGCTAAGACGGTTTAGCGCCACATTATGTCCCGATTTGATTCACCGACGCTATCAAACCATCTTTAATAAGAAAATAACAATCTCTTTGTATTGAATTAAAAAGAGAGGATTGAGTGTAGACTTTTTCCTCTCCGAGTGTCGGGATACTCACTATAGAGTGTGTGGTCTTGATACTCGTCTTTCAATACGAATACACGTCCGTATCCTTCACACGTCTCCTCCTAAAAACCCCGGTCTCATACCGAGTGCATTTCCAAAACACCTTTTAATAAAAGTTCTCTTTGTATTGAATGAAGGAGAGAGGATTGAGTGTAGACTTCTTCCTATCCGATCGTTAGGATACTCACTGTAGTGTGGGTGGTCTCGATGCTCGTCTTTCAATATGAAGACGTATTTCTTCTCATAATTTCTTTCCGAAACCTTTTGCTCCTAAAACCTCGGTCTCGTACCGAGTGCATTTTTCAAACTCTTTTCACAACAAAACATGAATGGCCATGGAGTGGTTAGGCGTAGGCCTTCTCCTATCCCGAGTGATTGACATTTACCGTAGGGTTCACTGTCGCAAAGCACTTACCGTTCAAAACCAAAAATACTTTTAATAAGAGAATAACATTCTCTTTGTATTGAATTAAAGAGAGAGGATTGAGTGTAGACTTCTTCCTCTCCGAGTGTCAGGATACTCACTGTAGTGTGTGTGGTCTCAATACTCATCTTTCAATACGAAAACGCTTGTATTTGACACACCTTTCATAACAAAACTTTGAGATAAGGAATTGGGTACTACCCGCAAGGGGTTACTATCCGAAGATCTATTTCATCCCTAAAAACAACTCCCACAAATCAAATGTGACATATTTCCTCGCATGGCAACAATTAATCTCTTCAAAAAGGATATGTTACGTCCGTTCTACCGCAAACAGATAACGCCTAAGTCTCCAAACGAGCGAGCAGCAATACACCTAAACTGCTAGAATGCGCACGATAACATCATCCACAAAAACAACAGTTACCCATTTCACGAACTACGTTGCTCTGATTTCTCTTGCATGTTGAGAATACGTAGGCACAAGACAACGATGTCTTAGCGAGCACCCTTTTCTCTTTTCCATACTTTCCCCAGAAGGACATGCTACGTTCGTTCTACCGCAAACAGGTAATGCCTAAGACTCCACAAGCGAGCAACAATACATCTAAATTGCTAGAATGCGTATGCTAGAATCGTCTACCCGAACTTCCCCGCAAACTGTAGACCGAACTATGACTTCTCTGATTCTTTACTTCTTTTGAGTAGAGATACGTAGGCATAAGGGCCACAATCCTTGCCGAGCACATTCCCCTTATATTTGTAGTTCCCTGAACTACGTTGACTATGACTTTCTCATATCTATTGAGAATACGTAGGCCTAGGACCGTGAAGTCCTACCGAGTCTTTCTTCCCCGTTACCTCTCTTTTCCCTATTTCTAACCTTTTCTCTCTCCCTAGGAGAACTCTCAATAGTAATAAACATTAAGCAAATACCTCCACAGATATACAAACAAATGGTTCCCATCGAGTACGATGGATACGAGGGGTGCTAATACCTTCCTTTCGCATAACCGGCTTCCAAACCCGTTCTTGGTTGCGAGACCATCTTATCCGTTTCGTCCTTGAGGTTTTCTCGATGTTTTCCCTTCCTCTCATGGGATAAATAAAGTTCGGTGGTGACTCTTCTGTCTATCTTTTTCGCCTCCCCGTCCTTGCATTTGTCGAGTAGCGACAACTGACGACTCTGCTGGGGATACCTAGCAAGCCAAGCCTAGTTTGTTTGGCGTATATTTGTTATGTTTGCTTTTATTTATTTATTGTGTTTTGTTCCTCTTACCAGTTGGGTTTATTGGGATGGTTTGTGAGGATAAAAGCTTTCTACCCGAGCTTTTCTCATATACATTAAGATTAGGAGGTGGTTTCATTGTGATTTGTGAGACTTAGGACTCGTCGAGTTGGTTTGAATTCCACCGCTCAGATGAGGCCCCTTTGGGATGATTATATCTTACGAGTAGTCGTAATGGCGTCTTTATTTCTGACATGGGAGTCCGTGACTCTAAGTACCTTTTGTAGAACCTTATTCTGAAGGTTACTAAAACATAACTATGTGTTCATCCTTTGAAGGGATTACCGTCTTACGAATCGTCGTTATGATGGAAAACTTTTGAGGGTTAGTGCATGGGAATTTGTTTAAAGCCTTTGGGATACCCTCTTATAAACCAGTAGATTTCCCACCCGAGGTGAGAGATATCTCATTGTGTTTATCTTGCAGGACCTGTGACCTTGATCCCGCGTTTGTTGCATTTCATATTGCGTTGCATTTGCATAAGCATCTCTGCATCATTTTTCATTTTCTTCCCAAACCTGGATACCAAGAGCTTACCTATCCTCTGTTCATAACTCGTAGTTGATTTCCCGACACTCCCATTGTACTTGTGAGAGTTGTAAAGCGTCTGGAGCAAGAGGATCTTAGACGCCTTGAAAGGCCAGTCAAACAATGCAAGCTGGGGTAGCTATGTCAGAGAACGATCTCAAGAATGTTAATCCCCCATCAGGATTTACTGTGACAAATAATCCACTGTATGATCTTCCGCCAGATGACCATCCTTCACAAGTAAATGTTCCTACTCGACCTCAGAGGATGCCACTGATTGATCTCTTGGAGGAAAAGCTTTGTGCCCTTGAGAAGAGACTTCAAGCTATGAAAGTGCATGATACGCCCGACCTTGATGCTGCAGATATGTTTATAGTATCAGACCTGGTGATTCCTCCAAAAATCAAGGTACCCATCTTCGAGAAGTACACAGGCTTTAGTTGCCCAAAGCGCCATTTGGTGATGTACTGTCGAAAAATGACCTCCTACACTCATGACGATAAGCTGATGATTCACTGTTTTTAAGACAGTTTGAGTGGGGCATCATTAAATTGGTACATGGACCTAGAAAGAAACTATATCCAATCATGGAGGGACTTAGCTAGCGCATTTCTAAAGCATTACCAGTTCAATCTGGACACTCCTCCCATCCGCATGAAGTTGCAAAGCCTATCTCAGAATGGAAATGAATCTTTTAAGGGATATGCGTAGTGGTGGAGAAAATTCGCAGCAAGAGTGCAACCACTACTCTCGGACAGGGAACTGATTGACATGTTCATCAATAGTTTGCATGGTTCTTATCTTGAAAGAATGATTGGTTGTCCGCCATCAAGTTTCTCTGATCTGGTGATAGTAGGAGAACGCATCGAAAGCTACCTCAAAAGCGGAGAAATCCAGAACGCCTCAAGCAGCCAGGCCACTAAGACTGAATTTATCGATGATTTTCATGAGGAAGATAAGGATGAAAGCAACGCATTCATAGCAAACATTGAGTATTCTCAAGATGTACCGACAAAACTCTATGGTCCCTCGTCTGCTCAACAAGCATCATTTCCAGTGTCATGTTATCCTCGTGGGAAATCAACCATGCCTAAAGCTTCATCTCATAAATCATGGATTGCTCCTCATTTGAATTAACTGTTAGAACACAAATTGGTGTTTAATATATCTCATTGTTTTGATAATAACATAAATACAATTTTGCATATAGGAAATATATACTCTAATTATGTTTAAGTAATTTTGTTTCAGATCTTAAATTATATATTCATCTGGAAGCAAAAAATTACATCTGCAACTGAAAAGAACGTTAAGACTCCGAGCGTCAGAAGCAACATTTCAGAAGACTCTGAACGCTGCTTGAAGAGACTCTGATCTAGTACAGATGACTCTGAGTGGAACTAAGAAGAATTTGAGTAAAGAGCGTACAACATTGTTTCAGAAGACTCTGGAAGTACTTTACGCTACACGTACCGAGGCTCTGATATTCAACTCTGCGCTGATTGTAACATTCACACTTAAAGCACTATTACTGCAAGACTTAGATCTGAAGAACAACAAACTACATCAGAGGATCTGATGTTAGTATTATTTGAAGGATATATTTATTCATTTGAAAAGATGCCAGTTCAAAGAAAAGATCCGTTGCTAATCCCAACATCTGCTCCAACGAAACTATTCCTTATTTATGCATGACACACGAATTCAGACACAAAACACATGTCTGAACATTCCTCTTCTTGGAAAGGAAAAGTCATTAGAGGGCAAAAAGGAAACAGAAGCAGCAGAACGTACAACAATGCACAGTCTTTGAGATAAGGACTTGAAGTAGTATTTAATCAAGCTTCAGCATCTTTCCAACGTTGACGCATATTGACGAATACTTACAAATCATTTGAAAGAAAAACAACTTACAAGCTCTCATTCAAATATTCTTCAAAGCTTAAAAGTTTTCATATTCGTTCTTAATTTTGTGTAAACATCACTGTTGTGATATAGTTTGTTAGAAGCAAAACCTTAAACACAAATTGTTAGTTTATCTTTATAAAAGATTTCCTTAAGAAGACCAAGTTGTGGTCAGATTTTCTTGAGAAGACTAAGATAGTTGTCTTAATGGTTTATACTGTAATCAAGTTTGATATAGTGGATTAAGTCCTTGTTGAGAAAGGAAAATCACCTGGGTAGGGTGGACTGGATTAGTTTGAGTTCAAACGAACCAGGATAAAAATACTGTGTTATTTTTTCTATCTCCTAAGTTGCTTTTAAAACCCTTATTCAACCCCCCCTTCTAAGTGTTTTTCTCACCTTCATTTGGCATCAGAGCTCCGGTTCTGTAAGTGCTCTCACTTAACCGTGACAAAAAAGATCGAGTTGAGAAAAACTCCCAATATCTTGTTCTTTATTCATCATGGCTGTTGAAGCTTCAACTTCAACTTCATACAACAACAGATACGATGATAAAGACATAATTAGCACCAAACCTCCCATGTTTGATGGTGAGAAGTTTGACTACTGCAAAGATAGAATAGAAATCTTCTTTCTAGGCTATGATGCTGATTTGTGGGATTTGGTAACTTATGGTTACATTCATCCTACCAATGATGAAGGGAAAAAGGTTGACAGAAAATCTATGTCTGATCAACAGAAGAAAGAGTTTAGAAACCACCACAAAGCAAGAACCATCCTGTTAAATGCAATATCTCATACTGAGTATGAGAAAATAACAAACAGAGATACTGCATTTGATATGTTTGAGTCTCTCAAAATGACGCATGAAGGAAACTCCCAAGTAAAGGAGACAAAGGCTCTGGCCCTCATCCAGAAGTATGAAGCCTTCAAAATGGAGGAGTCTAAATCTGTAGAAACTATGTTCTCAAGATTTCAGATCCTAACTGCTGGGTTGATGATTCTGGATAAAGGCTACTCTACTTTTGACCATTTCAAGAAGATCATCAGAAGTCTGCCAACAAGATGGAGACCCATGGTGACAGCTCTGAAGCTCGCGAAGGATCTGAACAAGATCACTCTGGAGGAATTGATCAGTTCCTTACGGAGTCACGAGATTGAGCTGGAGGAAGACGAGCCTCAGAAGAAAGGTAAGTCAGTTGCTTTAAAATCTAACAATCTGCTAAAGCGTTGCACGTTATTGAAGAAAGTTCTGAAGAATCTTCAGAAGAAGAAGATGAACTGTCCCTGCTGTCCAAGAGGATTAATTAACTCTAGAAGCACAAACAAAGGAAGTTCAGAAACTTCAAAAGATCTGATCAGCGTGGTGATTCTTCTGGACATAAAAAATCTGGAAAGAAAGATATAATGTGCTATGAGTGCAAGGAGCCTGGCCACTATCAGAATGAATGTCCCAAACTTCTGAAGGAGAAACCCAGAAGGAAGTTTGAAAAGAAGAAGAAAGTCTTAATGGCCACGTGGGATGATTCAGATGCTTCTGAATCTTCATCAGAATTTGAAGATGAGTGTGTTAATGTAGCACTAATGGCTGACGTGGAGGACCACGAAGAAGGTGCTGGATCAGAATCAGAATCAGATTCTGAGGAGGTATTTTCTGAATTCACTAGAGCATAACTTTCTAAAAGTTTATCAGAAATTCTGGAAAGTTACAGCAGAATCAAACTCAAATACAAGAAGCTTCAAAGCTGTCTTACATTTGAGAATGATCAGCTGAGGTCTGAAGTTGCTGAGCTTAAGGCAAACAATCTTAAAATAAAAAATGATTTAGAAAAAGCTCAGAAAACTAACTCAGATCCTATATCATGCTCTAAAAATATTTTAAAAGAGTATGATTATAGCTTTCAGAAGTTTCTGGATAGAGGCCTAGGTAGAAGCAAGATGGCTTCAATGATCTATGCCGTAAGCAAGATGGCTTCAATTATAGCTTCTGGGAAGGATTTAAATCCAAAACCTGTTGATAAACTGACCATTAAGTATTCTCCTCTATATACTCATTTCAAATTTGGTCATTTAAATGATATTAAACACACACGTTCTGATCTAAACAAACCTGTGTTTAATAAACCAAAATTCCATCAGAAAAAGGATGCTTATAAGGGTAAGAAATTCAGAAAGAATTTTAAACCTACTAACCCCAGAGGACCCAAGAAAATATGGGTACCTAAGGACAAAATTATTTTTCTTGCAGACATCCTTAGCAGCAAAGTTGAAACTCCAGTCTTGGTACCTGGACTCTGGATGCTCCGTCACATGACGGAAAGAAGGTCTATGTTCCAAAGCCTGGAACTTAGATCTAGAGGTGATGTGAAGTTTGGAGGGAACCAGAAGGGCAAGATAATAGGCTCTGGAACTATAGGTAATGGTAACCTCCCTTCCATTCCTAATGTTTTACTTGTTGAAGGATTAACACATAATCTAATTTCCATAAGTCAATTAAGTGACAATGGTTATGATATAATCTTCAATCAAAAATGTTGTAAAGCTGTCAGTCAAAAGGATGGCTCAATCCTCTTTAATGGAAAAAGGAAGAACAACATTTATAAAATCAATCTTTCAGAACTTAAGGTTTAGAATGTAAAATGCCTTTTGTCTGTTAATGAAGAGCAATGGGTCTGGCACAGAAGATTGGGGCATATTAGTATGAGACGTATATCTCAGATTAATAAACTCAATCTGGTCAGAGGCCTTCCTCAGTTGAAGTTCAACTCAGATGCTTTTTGTGAAGCATGTCAGAAAGGAAGGTTTTCAAAATCTTCTTTCAAAATAAAAAATGTTGTTTCAACCTCAAGACCATTAGAGTTGCTTCATATTGATCTGTTTGGACCAGTGAAAACTGCATCCATTAGAGCAAAGAAGTATGGATTAGTCATTGTTGATGACTACAACAGATGGACATGGGTAAAATTCTTGAAACACAAGGATGAGTCTCATTCTAATTCATTGACTTCTACAAACAAGTCCAGAACGAAAAAGAATTTAAAATTGTTAAAGTCAGAAGTGATCATGGTGGAGAATTTGAAAACAAATATTTTAAAGAAAATGGCATTGCACATGATTTTTCTTGTCCTAGAACTCCACAACAGAATGGAGTTGTAGAAAGGAAAAATAGAATATTGTAAGAAATGGGCAGAACCATGATCAACGAGACTAACATGGCAAAACATTTTTGGGCAGAAGTAGTGAATACAACTTGTTATATTCAGAGCAGAGTGTTAGTTAGACCTCTTTTGGAGAAGACTCCTTATGAACTGTGGAGGAATAGAAAGCCCAACATTTCTTATTTCTATCCTTTTGGATGCGTATGTTTTATGTTGAACACTAAAGAGAATCTGAACAAGTTTGATTCTAAAGCACATAAGTGTTTCATGCTTGGATATTCTGAACACTCTAAAGGCTACAAAGTATACAATACTGAGACACAGATTGTGGAGGAATCAATTCATGTTAGATTTGATGATAAGCTTGGCATTTAAAAGCCAAAGTAGCTTGAAATTTCTGCAGATAGAGAAGTCCTTCTTACAAATTCTGAAGAATCAGAGGCAGATAAAGCTTAAGCAGAAGCACCAGAAGCAACGCCAAATGCTACTCCCTTGGCTGCTCAGATGAACAACTTGAACATTTCTGAAGAACCAAATGTTAAAGGATCATCTAGAATCAAAGCCTCTCACCTAGAGGAAATGATAATTGGAAAGAAGGATGACCCTATCAGAACAAGGTCATTTCCCAGGTCTTCTAGAACGTCACTGTTTGGGTTGGTGTCTAATATTGAACCAACTTTTATGGATGAGGCTCTGAACAATAATGATTGGATACTTGCTATGCAAGAAGAGCTTAATCAATTCACCAGAAATGAAGTCTGGGATATGGTTTTAAGACAACAAGGTTTCAACATCATTAGAACAAAATGGGTCTTTAGAAACAAGCTGAACGAGCAAGGAGAAGTGATCAGAAACAAGGCTAGGCTGGTAGCTCAAGGATACAGTCAGCAAGAAGGTATAGATTACATAGAGACTTATGCTCCTGTGGCAAGGTTAGAATCTATTCGCTTGCTTATGTCTTTTGCTGCACAGAATAACATCACTCTGTATCAGATGGGTGTTAAAAGTGCCTTCTTAAATGGTTTTATAGAAGAGGAAGTTTATGTTTATCAACCTCCAGGTTTTGAAAATGAAAATTTTCCAGAACATGTTTTCAAACTTAAGAAATCACTCTATGGCTTAAAACAAGCTCACAGAGCTTGGTATGAGAGGCTGAGTAATTTCCTTCTGGAAAATAAATTTATCAGAGGAAAAGTGGACACTACTCTCTTTCATAAATCCATTAAGAAAGACATTTTAGTCTGTCAGATTTATGTTGATGATATTATATTTGGAACTACCAATATTACGCTTGGAAAGGAGTTTGCTCAGTCTATGCGGGCAGAATTCTAGATGAGCATGATGGGAGAACTCAGATTCTTTCTGGGAATCCAAGTCAATCAAACTCCAGAAGGCACCTACATACATCAGACTAAGTATATGAAGGAGCTTTTGAAGAAATTAAATATGACTGAAAGTAAGTTGGCTAAAACTCTAATGCATCCTACAAGCACTCTTGAAAAAGAAGAGGTAAGTAAGAACGTAGATCAAAAGCTCTACAGAGGTATGATTGGATCTCTTCTGTATTTGACTGCTTCTAGACATGATATTCTATTTAGTTTTTGTCTGTGTGCTAGATTCCAATCAGATCCTAGAGAATCTCACTTAACAGTTGTTAAGAGGATTCTGAGGTATCTGAAAGGTACTACTAACGTGGGTTTGTGTTACAGAAAATCAGATAATTATAAATTAGTTGGATTCTGTGACGCTGACTATGCTGGAGACAGAGTAGAGCGTAAGGGTACTTCTGGAAGTTGCCAGTTTCTGGGAAGTCATCTGATCTCTTGGTTTCGCAAGAAGCAACCCACAATTGTGCTTTCAACAACAGAAGTAGAATACATTGCTGCTGCTGGTTGTACACTCAGATGCTCTGGATGAAGAGTAAACTAGAAGACTATCAGATTCATGAGAGTAACATTTTTATATTCTGCGATAATACTTCTGCTATATGCTTGTCTAAAAACCCTAATTTACACTCTAAGGCAAAGCATATAGAAATTAAACATCATTTCATCAGAGACTATGTTTAGAAGGGAATTATAAGTTTAAAATTTGTTAATACAGACCATCAATGGCCTGATATCCTTACAAAACCCCTTGCTGAAGATAGATTTAAATTTATTCTGAAAAATATAAGTATGGATTTCTGTCCAGAATAAAATGTTTATCAGAAGCAAATTTCTTCAGATGGAAAATGTTTTAACTCTGAAGTATTTCATTTATTTATTTATTATTTTAATATTTTATTGTGTGCAAATCTGAACTAACAAGCCTCAAAGGATCTGAACGTTGGCTAACGTTTCATTTCTCAAAGAGTTTCAAAAGCACATGGAAGCAAACACGTGTCATCTGAATCTGAAAAGATTGATTGATCAGCACTGAAATGCCATTCAGAGGTACTGTTTGAATTAATTATAATTCTCGTTTTCCTCCCCACGCGTTGTCAGTATCATTAAATTCTTTTCTTGTCATGATTATGTTTGATGTGATTTAATATTTAATTAAATACTAAATGCTGAATGTCTGACTCTTATGTGCCCTAACTTTCTCTATATATTCCACAACACTTCACTTATCACACTTTTCACCTTCGTTCACACCTCTTATGCATTTATGCTTATTGCATTCTTTCATCTTCTCCTCTAAACCCAAATCTCAACGTAACCCTAAACCCCTCTCTACTTCATCAATGACAACATCTTCATCAACCTCTCAACAACTTCAATCAACAATGGTTGTTATTTCTTCTACAAATCTGGGTACTATTGCTTTCAAAGAACCAGTTAGAACCCTTCTCACACCGGTTGACAAAATTGAAGTTCTGTGTGAATCGATCCTGAATTTTGAATCTATTGCAGAAAATGGGTTTAATCTTCGTTCCATTGTTGATGCTAAAAGTTGGACAAATTTCTTTGATAGACTGATGGGACCAGTTTATCCATGCTTGGTGAAAGAATTTTGGATTCACGCAACTACATAGCCTAAGTTTATTATTTCATCAGTTCAGGGTAAGGAAATCATCATAACTGAGGATTTGATCAGGAAGCTTATTGGTTATGAAGAAACTGATGGTGTTACAAACCTGCCAGCTGGGCGTATTGATATGACAGAGGTTTACAATGAAGTTTGCACATCTGGAGAAGCCTCTAACAAAGTGAAAGATCTGAAACCAACCTACAGGATCTGGGCTAAGATCTTTATGGGATGCATACATCACAGGAAGTCTTCAAACTCTCCTGATTATGTCAACACTGATCATATGTACTTCATGTACTGTCTAAGTCAAAGCATAAAAGTGGATCTGCCTTATCTACTATTCAATCATCTGTGGACTCATGTGAAATAATCAAAAGAATAAGTCAGAACTAAGCATCAAAAGATGAGAAATTGGATTCCAATGGGAAGACTCATTTCAGATATTCTGACTAAGAATGGCTTAGTTGGACATCTGATAGAAGCTGGAATGCAGGAAAAATTAACTTCAGTGGTTGGCAAACCTCTGAATGGTAAAAGTCTTTAGAGGATGAAGGTTGTAGAAGAACTTACTTCTGCACCAAAACAGATCAACTCTGAAGAGGTCAGCAAGAGAAGGATACTAGTAGATGACTTTCCTCTATTTTATGCTAATGAACCAAGGGAAATTATTCTGGAATATATAGCAACTTGTCTATCAGATGGAACTCCTCTACCAGAACATCTGATTCAGAAAGCAGGCGAACCTGAACCAGATTTTTATGGGGACAGACACAGGAAGAAAAGGAAAGTTTCAGAAGAAGGATCTTCTAAACCAAAAAGGAAAGCTTCTGGCGAGGAAGCCTTTGCAAAGCCAAAGCAGGTTAAGAAACAAAAAGGTAACCCTCCTTCTGCTAGTTTAGATTCCATTTTAGAAACTGTCAAAGAAGTACTAGCATTTGAAACCCCTTCTTTTGAACCTATACCCTCACCTTCTCCTCCTCATGAATCTGAACCCATTCCTTCTGAACCAGAAATATCTTATCTATTCCTTCTACACCTAAACCAAAAACAAACTTCTGCACCTCAACCACACCCATCTGAAAAACAAACTTTTGAATTTCCCCCACCAGAAACACAAACTTCTAACCCACAACCAGAAAAACCCATTCGCTCTGATCCTCATCCAGAACAACCTAAAACTTCTGAACCATTTATACCTGATTCTGATATTCTTGATGTTCAAGCCTTGGAAATTCTTTTTGACGTTTCCTTAACATCCTGTCACTCTTCTGCATCATCTGATTCTTCTGAATCTGATTTACCTCAAGAAGTGAACTCACCCCCTTCACTCCGTGGTTATGAACCAAAACAACCAGATGTATCCATTTCAAATGAACTTATCATCTCTTAGTCAACTCCAAAACCTACATCAGCTTTTGTTCCATTTTGTCCTATGCCTTCTGATATCATTCCTTCTGATAAACCAAAGACTGTTACTAAACCTTCTACACCATATCCTCATCCTCTTTTCTTCATTCCTTCTTTTTCGATACCCTCCTCATCTGAAACCACCAAAACACCCTCTCTTGAAAACCTTCTGAAACCAAAACCTAGAATGCATGTTAGTACTTTATTTGATGGTTTTAAAAAGGAATTAAACATGTGGTTGTCTACTGTCAAGAAGGAGTGCATGTCTAGTCTGAATCCTGATGATTCTGAGGCTAGCTGGAACAGATTCATTTCAAGATTTAACTCTGTAGCTTCAAACCTTCGCACCATTTGCTCTGATGATGCAAAGGTGAGATTTGCTAAAGTTATTAGACAAACTCTTCTGAATATGAGTAGATCTCCAATTCTTCCTCTGGACAATGCACCTGCTGAAGAATCTAAGTCTGAAGATGTTCTTCTAGAAGCGGCTGTTGGTGAAGAACCTCTAGTGTCAGATCAGTCTGCTCTGATGGTTCTAAATTAAGCATCTGACTCAGTGATTCAAGAGAATGCATCTGCTATGGTTATTGAGACTACATCTTCATCTTCTCCTACATCTTCTGAAGTCAAGAAAGAGAATCCAGATCTTGAAGAAAAGTTTGCTAAGCTTAAAGCCAGCAACACAAAGATCATATCTTGGATTGGCAAGCAGGAAAAGACAACAGATGAAATCAAGGCATGGATAGCTAGGCAAGAAGAATATACTTCTGAGATCACAAACCTTCTGAAGATGATAGCCTCTCGCCAACCTTAGTTGTTTTTCTGTTGTTTGTGCACACTATGTTTGTTCTGCTAATGTTTGTTATCCTCTGAATATTGTGTTTTATCAATGCATCTGTTTGGTTTTTGTTTCTATCCGTTTTATCATATTCGTTTTTCTCTGTTCTTCTTTTGTGTCTTAAAAAGTTTTTTCTTTTTGATATGACAAAAAGGGGGAGAAAATGGAAATTATAATTGTTCAAATAAACAGTTACCAGAATGGAATTCAGACATGATAAATTATAACTAACATTGAATTTTAGTCTTTCAGAACTATAATGTTGCATCTGACTTAATTTATAAAAGTTACTGAAAGCTCCTAAATCAGGCTCTGATCCAAATCAGGATCCAAACCAGGATCTAATTCTGAAAAGTACAAACCAGGATCTGATTCTGAAAAGTATAAACTAGGCTCTGATTCTGAAAAGAATACTTAATCAAAAAGGGAAGTATTTATTTCTTTCTTATGGTATTCAATTCAGGGGGAGATTCACAATCTCAGGGGGAGTTATATATTTTTTCTTATTATTGAACAAAATTTCCTATGGTTTTGTCATTATAAAAAAGGGGGAGATTGTTAGAACACATATTGGTGTTTAATATATCTCATTGTTTTGATGATAACATAAATGAAAATTTTCATATAGGAAATATATACTCTAATTGTGTTTAAGTAATTTTGTTTCAGATCTTAAATTATATATTCATCTGGAAGCAAAAAATTACATCTGCAACTGAAAAGAACGTTAAGACTCTGAGCGTTAGAAGCAACATTTCAGAAGACTCTGATCAGCTACAGATGACTCTGAGTGGAACTAAGAAGAATTTGAGTAAAGAGCGTACAACATTGTTTCAGAAGACTCTGGAAGTACTTTACGCTGCAAGTACAGAGGCTCTGATATTCAACTCTACGCTGATTGTAACATTCACGCTTAAAGCATTATTGCTGCAAGACTCTAATCTGAACAACAACAAACTACATCAGAGGATCTGATGTTAGTATTATTTGAAGGATATATTTATTCATTTGAAAAGATGCCAGTTCAAAGAAAAGATTCGTTGCTAATACCAACATCTGCTCCAACGACACTATTCCTCATTTATGCATGACACAAGAATTCAGACACAAAGCACATGTCTGAACATTCCTCTTCCTGGAATGGAAAAGTCATTAGAGGACAAAAAGGAAACAGAAGCAGCAGAACGTACAGCAATGCACAGTCTTTGAGATAAGGACTTGAAGTAGTATTTAAACAAGCTTCAGCATCTTTCCAACGTTGATGCATATTGACGAATACTTACAAATCATTTGAAAGAAAAACAACTTACAAGCTTTCATTCAAATATTCTTCAAAGCTTAATAGTTTTCATATTCGTTCTTAATTTTGTGTAAACATCACTATTGTGATATAGTTTGTTAGAAGCAAAACCTTAAACACAAATTGTTAGTTTATCTTTGTAGAAGATTTCCTTAAGAAGACCAAGTTGTGGTCAGATTTTCTTGAGAAGACTAAGACAGTTGTCTTAGTGGTTTACACTATAATCAAGTTTGATATAGTGGATTAAGTCCTTGTTGAGAAAGGAAAATCACCTGGGTAGGGTGGGCTGGATTAGTTTGAGTTCAAACGAACCAGGATAAAAATACTGTGTTATTTTTTCTATCTCCTAAGTTGCTTTTAAAACCCTTATTCAACCCCCCCTTCTAAGTGTTTTTCTCACCTTCATCAACGAGCCCATGGCTAAGGTTATCAGAATTAGTGCCGGAATCAGAATAGGCCCAATAACAACTTTGAAAGAAGGACTGCTCCTTTTCATCCAGTCCCTATGTCGCACAGTCAACTTCTTCCACATCTGATTCGAAACTCATTGGTGGAGCCCAAAACTCTTAAGCCCGTGCTAAAACCTTATCCTCTTGGGTACAATCCCAATGTTCAGTGTGGATATCATGGAGTATCCATGGGGCACTCAACCGAAGATTGCAAAGCCTTTCAGGACAAAGTGCAAAAGTTGATTGACAAAGGGTATATATCTTTTCCAGAAGGAAGTTTGGTTGTCCATGTCAACCTCCCATCTGTCTAAGCTCGAAGATTTCAAGAGTCATCTCTTAAAGCCAATGGTCCAAACAGGCAGACGTTCTCAACATTAGCAGTCCTTGGGCACTTTTATTCATTTGCATTTGTAGCTTTTTTCTTGTTAATTGCTACTTGTTTTTTAAACATTGTTGTTTCGAATGGTAAAATTAATGAAGTGATTATACATTTTCTGTTAATTATGTCGCATTCGCTCATTTTTTATTTATCACAAATCACAAACACATACACCTTTTATCCACTCCACTTCATCGCTGTTGCTTTAGCAAAGATTGGAGGGAGGATGAAAAAAACGAAATACCCATAATTGCAAACCGTATGCTTTCATCCAGAATCTCGTCAATGATGTACATGCATTGTTTCAAATCCCCTAAAGACTGGAGATATAAGGAGTTAATCCCTAGTCAACCACTTCGAGCCTAGAAGTAGGAGTTTCCTTCAGATATTCAAACCCTTAAACACTCAACCTGGGGAAGGGTAATGTTCAGTTAATCCAATTCCGCACTCGAATCGACAAAGAAAAATCAAGAAGATGGTTGTTCATCAATGATTCGTGGCATGGCAGTCACAATCCTCCAACAAAATCCAAAAAAATAAATAAATCAAAAGCCTGCTAAGTCAAGCACCTCAAAGGGGATTTAGGCAAAAATCAAGGCAATCCTGATGGATCTGACAAGTAAAATCAATCCATGCAAAAGTTAGGGATCAAAAACAAAATCAAAAAAGGGACTCAAACCCTCAACAAAAACAAAATAAGATTCAGTGGCTGCTCAAATCAAGGGTCACTGACATCCTTCCATCAAAATAAGGTGACTGCCATCTCGAGCAAACCTTGAACCTTCAAGCTTACACCGTCAAGGTAAACATACGCAGAATTAACCGAACGTAGGTATGGAGATCATCAAGAAGAAGGGGTGGGGACAAATAAAGTTTGAGCCTAATATACTTTGTTTTATAACCGATAACTAGACCATGTTACAACCCTCGAAAGACCTAATTGAGGTGAGTTTATTCTGAAAGAGTACTATTGCGAAGTTGCGTAAACTAACTCCTCACATATTTGCTAATCATCAACATTGGTGTCAATATCCTTGTTACATCTTTTACACCAATCAAGTTAGCACGGTGTTTGGACTAACGATCCATTAATCTCACTATCACAACACTTAATAAATGACATTTCTTTCAAAATTGGTATGAACTTTGCATTAAATTTACCAATCATGAACAAACAATTTTAATTGTAAGTCAGTAGTTGGTATCGAGGAAATTCCAACAGAGGGCAATCAAATAGGACTGAATTATTCAGAAGTCTGGATCAAAATCAAGTATACCTTGTCACCCTGTGGATCTGGGGCATTGTCATCCCACGAATTTGGAATCAGTCAGCCTGAGGCAGATCCCCAAGCACCGGTTAATTATGAGGCAAATCATTCGAGAAGCGGTTGATCAGAAGTGGATCATCTCGAGACTCCACCAATCAGGGGCAGGACACCCAGAGTTTTTTTGACTTGAGGATAGATCCCTCCAATGTTCATTCAGGACAAGTTAAGTCGCTTCAACACTCACTTAGGGGCAGGCTACTCCAAGAGTACATTGAAGCCAACTACCAAGAGTCGGTTAATCTAGGATGAATCCTTTCATGGTACAAACTCTGGGGCAAGCCATCTCGAGGTCGTCTCATGGCAAGTTACACAAGCAAGTTCATCCTCATCAGCGACTATTGAGTTCAAAACGAGTGTCGAGGAATCGTACCGTCCCCTCACCCAAATAACCTTAACCTTCTGAAAAGGCCTTTCTGTCATGGGGTTTCATCCCCTACAACCTGTTACCTGTCAAAACTGTGTAACAGAAACCACTTCCGAAGTCCAGCTCTTGTCTGGCAAACCTTTTAAATCAGTTCTCGTCTGGTCACCCATTCCTTGGCTAACTGTTTAACCAGTTCTGGTCTAGTAAACCTCGTTCCAAAGTCCAGCTCTCATCTGGCAAACCACAAAGTCAGTTCCCGTCTGACACCCAAACTAGAAGTCAGTTCTCGTCTGACAACTTAACCTTTCGCCACCAGTTCTTGTCTGGTAGCCTATCCTTCGAATACCAGTCCTTGTCTGGTACTTCCTACCCAAAGTTCAATCTGCATTGGCAACTACAGAAGTCCGCCATATCAGCACTAACATTTCCAATCACTCATCTGCAATCATATGCATCATACGCATCACATTCGACTTTATAATCATCCTGCGTCATATGCATACCCAGATCATATCATATCTCCCCAGCTTTTGCATCTCCGCATGTTAGCATGTGCATTTGCATTTCCATTTGGTATGGAACACCACCATCATCATGCATTCACATATGCGAGCTCAGGTTCATGATCAATTTCGAAGATTTCCAAAGCCATATGCAGCCTGTAACACCCCGAATTTAATAGGAATATTTTAATTAATTTATTTATTTAAGAATGTTCGTATTTTTGGTGTTTTGGGTGTTTTTGGTGGTTTTGGGATTATAGGGGAATGATGCATTTTGGACTATTTATTTAACTAATAGTGTACTATATGAGAATATTAGTATTATTATTGATTAAAATAAATATAAGTGAAATAAGGGTAAATTGGGCATTATGAAGAGTTAGTAAGGGTAAAGAGGGAAAAGCCCAATTTGTGAGGCCCAAGACTAAGTTAGACAAAATTGAGTTCTGAAAGGAAATTAGATTTCATTTTGTGTTTAACGTGAAAGTTGGTGGCCAGAGCTCTAAAGGAAAGGCTGGAAGTAGAAGATCCCAAAGATTAATCGTGAAAGCTGCAAATGGACTAAGGTATGGGGAGTATCGCATTTCATGATTTTCTATGTATGCCTTTCGGTGTGTTTATGGTGAAGTTTATGATTTAGGGTATTTTGGGTTGATCGTGGAAAATTAAGGGAAACTGATAATAAAACCTTGGGGGTTATGGTTAGTGGTTAGTATTCATGACTGTTTGATGTGTAACATGAGAAAGGAGACCTTAGGACTTCGTGGCAGAACCTTGGATTGTGATATGTTTGACCCTGTAGGAATAGGAATATTCAAATGTGAGTAACTCTGATGCACTCAGAGCAATTGCAGAGAATAGTGTTTTAAGCAGTGCAAATGTTGCTAGATTGGCCTAGTAAACCATAGATTCGATGCCGTTATCACCGTATGACATTGGGGATGTGTTAATGATGTTTTGGGGGGCATTGGGTAAGTAAATCGTATGATTTTTTGGGCAAAAATCAGTTTTGGTACGTAGCAGGTTTTGGTGTCATCGCTCTGTTCGCCTAGCGAGCAAGCCAGTGAAGGTTCGCTACAGGCTCGCCTAGCGAGCAAGCCAGCGAAGGTTCGCTACCAACTCGCCTAGCGAGCAAGCCAGCGAACGTATCAGAGTTCGCGAATATTGATTGTGTGCAGCGATGTTGTGATGTTCGATGCTGGGATTCCTGTGATGAGCTACTATGAGTATGACAGTGAGGTTGTATGAGTAATAAGTGATAGTATTGAGAATTACCGCGAGTGTAATTATGATGAATTAATATGTTGCAATGTGAGATGATATTAGGGATTAATATGTGAATACCATGTGATGATATGACGAATTAACATGAGTAGAACTATGAAGTTTATGTGGTTGATAGGCGATAGTGTGAGGATTACCGTGAGTATAATTTGATAAATTAATATGAGATGATATGGGGGTAGTATTATGAATTAATATGGGATAATATGACTATGAGCTAATATGTGATTTATACGTGATTATATGATGACATGATGTGTGAGAATGATTAATATGATGAATTATGACGATATGCTGTGTGATGATTAATATGATGAATTATGATGATATGTTGTATGATGATTAATATGATGAATAATGATGATATGTTGCATGATGAGTAATATGATGAATTATGATGGTATGCTGTATTGATGATTAATATGATGAGTTATGACGTATGGCGAATATGATGAATATGATGAATGATGATGCACCATATGTTGTTATTATGAGGGTTATTATGACGTGTGCATCATGCATTCATGTGTATCCGGACTTCGGTTCAGGACCTCGATTACTTTGGCTTCAATCCCACTGTGTGGATGGGAAGTATTTTGATGTGCTCCGATCCTATTGATGGGGATCTATGGAGGGTTGATAGCCCAGTGTCCATCGCGCTGTGATGATTGGTACCACATGCATTGAGTTGTGTCGCATTGCATCTATGAGTCTTTGTGTATAAATTATGATGTTATGACCTTTGAGGCATATGTGAGTAATATGAATGTGTTGAATATGAATATGTTGTCGTTTATGCATTAATTGTCATACATTGATTATTATGAATTGTCTTACTCACCCTGCTTGTTTGAATGTTACCTCCACGTGGGTAACGTGCAAATGAGCAAGTTTAGCCGTGGACGCCGTCGAGGAGTATTTCGAAGTTTTAGAGTCGTTAGCCTTTATGGTTAATTTAGAGGGTCTTGCTCTGATATGTAACATCGGGTTGGGTTCTTTGAGTTGATTGTGTATCATTGGGTTATTTTACTGATGTTCCCTTATTTTACTGATGTTCCCTTATTTTACTGATTGTGTATATGATGTTTTGATGTATTTTGAGAAAACCCGTGTGTTACAGAGTATTGACCAATTTTGTTGACTTTGAGAAATGTACGCCCTTTTGTGTCTTTTTAATGAAAGTAATATTTTACTCTAAAATCCGTGTTATTTTGCCGTAATATCTGTGGGGTAGAATAAGGGTGTTACACAGCCCAGTCAGGGGCATTCTCCGCAAGACCGTGGGCGTTCCCCACGAAGTTGTGCAACGTTTTGAGCTTCAAAGCAACCATCAGCCCAGTCAGGGACATTTTTGCAAGACCGTGGGTTTCTCTCACGAGATTCAAAGGATATCAAGACAAAATTCAGCCCAGCCAGGGGCACATCATTTATTTTTCTTTTTCGAACAAATTCAGGGTCTTCTATATCTAATCATCTTCTACCTCGAAAGAATGAATGCCATAGCATTTCGTCTTACTAGGTTTAAGCCGATTAGATAGGGGCATTTGTCATACCCTAAATTTGACCTTCCCTTTTGTAAATATTTTCTCATTTTTTATTTTGCATTTTCACTTAATTTCATGCCGCTTAGAGACGTGCCCGCCCCCGATTGGGCGTTTTTCAAATCTCGACTATTTTGCCGAATAGGAGCCTGACACGTGGCCAAAGGGTATTTTTGTAAATTTTAATTCCTTTTTTATTTTCTCATTTTTGTTTTCAATTATAATATTTTGTACACATTTTTATTTACATTTAGTTTTTTTATTTAGACAATCAAATAGGTTTTTTATTAATTTTTTAGAATTAGAATAATTATTTATTTTTTCATTTAGCATAAAATTTAAATTTAGATTTTTATTTTAAATAGGGTTTAATATTGTTTTAGAAATAAATATCAATTTTATTAGGATTTTAGAATTAATTTTTTATTCTTAGATTTTTAATAGTTTATAAAATGTTTTGTTTTAAACAGAGTTTTGATAGAATTTAGTTTTTTTTAAATAGGTTTATTTTTATTATCAGATTTTTTTTCTTAACATGGAATATTAATTAGATTTTTATTATTAGTTTCTATTTAATTAGCTTAGTTAGATTATTATTATACTAGGATTTTAATTAAGTTTTTTTTTTTAGTTTTAGTCAACCTTGATTAAGTCAACATGTAGTTAACCTTAGTGTATAATTTAATCATTTCATCAACAATTATTCTTTTAAGCATCAGTCCATTAATTTAATCAGCAAATCATTATCCAAACCAAGCTGCCACGTGTCTTTTTTTTTTAGGGTATAAGACCCTATTCATCATCCCCTTTACTGAGACAAGAAACCCTAATCCCAAAACCCTAGGGGGAGGCGCCTCCACCCTTCCAACTTCATCAACCGTTTCTCTGCTACCTCACATACCATCAACCCTAGCCGTCGAAAATAGCCTCCCAACCTTCCGATCCACCATCCTACAACCCGTTCTCGCTTCAACCTCAACTGTCTTCTCCGACCGCCATTAAAGCTCCTTCAGAAATCCAATCAAACTCAACACCACATCCATTCCCAACACCCATTTCCTTCAATTCTTCGAACAACCATCGTAAAATCCCGTTTCAATCTCCTAAACCCAAATAATTGATAACAGTAGAACAATCTTCTTCTTCAGTCCTTGAAAATCCACCGTCCAAACCTCAATTAACGAACAACCCATCAACATTCATCTTCAACCATCCCTTCAACAACTCTCTTCATAGACATCCAAATAACCCTTCACCATCCTCTTTCCAGAAACCCATTACCTCCACAAACCTTCTTCAATCCATTGTTAAACGTCTCCTTCACAGCCCAGCGAAATCCATCGTGATACCTACCATTAACCCATAAACACAACAAAACCTCCATTTTCGTTCACCTCAAACTTCCCAACAACCTCTACCACCTGCTCTAACCTTAAACCCAAACCATTTTAAACTCATAAAACCCAATGAATCTCCATATCCCACCACCACAACTCAACCTTAAACTCCATCCATTCCACAAACCTCTTAACACAGAAGAAACCCTTTCCGAAATTCAAACCCAGACTCAACCTTTAGCAACAACCCATTTTTCTTTCGAAAACACCAACTTCAAGCTTCCATCTCAACCCCTCCAACCTTCAAAATCTTCAACCATAAAACTGGACGGAAAGACAAAACAAAATCTGAGAGAGAAGTAGAGATTGAGAAATGAGGGTTGAGGCATTTGAGAGGTGAGAGACGAGGTTTTCGAAAGGAATGTGGGACAAAGCTTTTCCGATTTTTCTTCTTAGGTTGAAATGATATTTTTCCGTTTTTGTTACTCGATTTATTGGGCAATTTGGGCTTAGAGCCCATAAACCGTGTGGACTCACTCTACACTCTTCTCGGTTCTCACCCCATTCCCCTTTTTTATTACCCCCTCTGTTTAATTAATTTGTAAATATAGTGTTAACTTACTATGTATATTAATTAGTTATGTTATAAATATATTATATAAAAAAGTTTTGTTTTTGTAAATATATCATATTTTTTTTATTTCTTTTAAAAATTTTATTAATTTTCCTTTTAGAACTTTTTGTATAGATATTTATATTTAGAAGTTTTTTTTATATATTTCTTTCCTTTAAGAACTTCATATATATATATATATATATATATATATATATATATATATATATATATATATATATATATATATATATATATATATATATATATATATATATATATATATATATATATATATATATATATATATATATATATATATATATATATATATATATATATATATATATATATATATATATATATATATATATATATATATATATATATATATATATATATATATATATATATATATATATATATATATATATATATATATATATATATATATATATATATATATATATATATATATATATATATATATATATATATATATATATATATGTTATATTGTTAGAATCTATATCTTATTTTCTAATTCCTAGTTTATGAATATATTAGTTTATAGTATTTTCTTTTCTAGAGTTAAGTTCTATTTCTCATTTGTTATTGGGCTTTTTATCCCATTTTCATCTGTTTTGGTCGATAAAGAGATTTCTCTCGATTCTCTGTCAAATTATTGATGAGAAACGGTAGATCCGAGACCGACTTTTCTCTTCTTTCTCACTTTCCAACTTTATTTCATTTCATTTGTTTTGGTAGATGACGACATTTCCGTAATCCATTACCAGTCAAATTATTGATGAGTAATGTTAGATCCGAGACCATTTCCTTTCTCTCCTCATTTCTTATTCTGTTGCGATTTTAATCTTAACTTGTGGATCGATGAAGTCTTGTATCCGCAAGCGTCGGATTCATCAGAGTTGATAACCTTCCCGATTTCAAATCTATGGAAGATGACCATTTGGGTCATTTTCTTTACTTTGGGATCGCGATAGGCTACCTTTGATTAATCGACATTTTGTTTACGATTAAGACGAGATCCCATTTCTTTTTGGTCCGTGCGACACGATTCAATTGGAGAACGTTTCTCTATCTTGTCCATAACATAGAAATCAATATGCGACCTCTTATAGCTTAGTTTCCCTTATAAGTAAAGCTAAGACGGTTTAGCGCCACATTATGTCCCGATTCGATTCACCGATGCTATCAAACCATCTTTAATAAGAAAATAACATTTTCTTTGTATTGAATTTAAAAGAGAGGATTGAGTGTAGACTTTTTCCTCTCCGAGTGTCGGGATACTCACTATAGAGTGTGTGGTCTTGATACTCGTCTTTCAATACGAAGACGCGTCAGTATCCTTTACACCTCTCTTCCTAAAAACCTCGGTCTCATACCGAGTGCATTTCCAAAACACCTTTAAATAAAAGTTATCTTTGTATTGAATTAAAGAGAGAGGATTAAGTGTAGATTTCTTCCTCTCCGATTGTCAGGATGCTCACTGTAGTGTGGGTGGTCTCGATGCTCTTCTTTCAATATGAAGATCTATTTCTTCTCACAACTTCTTTCCAAAACCTTTTTCTTCTAAAACCTCGGTCTCATACCGAGTGCATTTTTCAAACTCTTTTCACAACAAAACTTGAATGGTCGTGGAGTGGTTAGGCATAGGCCTTCTCCTATCCCGAGTGCATGACATTTACCGTAGGGTTCACTCTTGCAAAGAACTTACCATTCAAAACCAAAAATACTTTTAATAAGAGAATAACGTTCTCTTTGTATTGAATTAAATAGAGAGGATTGAGTGTAGAATTCTTCCTCTCCGAGTGTCAGGATACTCACTGTAGTGTGTGTGGTCTCGATAATCATCTTTCAATACGAAGACGCTTGTATTCGACACACATTTCATAACAAAACTTTGAGATAAGGAATTAGGTACTACCCACAAGGGGTTACTATCTGAAGAGCTATTTCATCCCTAAAAACAACTCCCACAAATCAAAAGTGACATATTGCCTCGCATGGAAAAAATTAATCTCTTCAAAAAGGATATGTTACGTCCGTTCTATCGCAAACAGGTAGCACCTAAGTCTCCAAACGAGCGAGCAACAATACACCTAAACTGCTAGAATACGCATGGTAACATCATCAATAAAAATACCGGTTACCCATTTCACAAACTATGTTGCTCTGATTTCTCTTGCGTGTTGAGAATACGTAGGCACAAGACGACGATGTCTTGGCGAGCACCCTTTTCTCTTTTTCACCGTTTCCCCAGAAGGACATGCTACGTCCGTTCTACCGCAAACAGGTAACGCCTACGACTCCACAAGCGAGCAACAATACACCTAAACCACTAGAATGCGTATGCTAGCATCATCTACTTGAACTTTCCGGCAAACTGTAGGCCAAACTACGACTGCTCTAATTCTTTACTTTTTTGAGTAGAGATACGTAGGCACAAGGGCCACAATCCTTGCCTAGCACATTCCCTCTATATTTTTAGTTCCCTGAACTACGTTGACTTTGACTTTCTCATATTTGTTGAGAATACGTAGGCCTAGGACCGCGAAGTTCTACCGAGTCTTTCTTCCCCGTTACCTCTCTTACCCCTATTTATAACCTTTTCTCTATCCCTAAGAACACTCTCAATAGCAATAAACGTTAAGCAAATACCTTCACACATAGACAAACAAATGGTTCCCATCGAGTACGATGGATGCGAGGGGTGCTAATACATTCCCTTCGCATAACCGGCTTCCGAACCCGTTCTTGGTTGCGAGACCATCTTATCTATTTCTTCCTTGGGGTTTTCTCAATGTTTCCCTTCCCCTCATGGGATAAATAAAGTTCGGTGGAGACTCTTCTGTCTTTCTTTTTTGCCTCCCTGTCGTTGCATTTTTCGAGTAGCGACAGTCACCTGCTAGCAGGTTCTGCTTCCCTAATTCGACTAGGCCTCTTTCGCTGACATGACCCAATCTCATGTGCCATAATTCTGTCTTGGACACAGGTTTCATGGATACAACATTTGTCGAACCACTTATAACCTCATCCTCAAGGGTATACAAGTCTTGTTTCTTCACGCCTGTCAAGACATCCTTCGAGCCCTTCATGACTCTTTGGATACTTTTCTCTCCTTGAAAAACATATCCCTTTCTGTCAAATTCACCAAGGGAAACTAAATTTCTCTTCAAGTCAGGTACGTACCTGACTTCAGCCAATAAACTTAATGACACATCATGGAGCTTGAATCTCACAGATCCAATACCTGCAATTTTGCAATATTTCTTGTTTCCCAGCAGCACAGATCCACCATCTTGATCACATAGCTGCTCGAACAATTCTCTAGTTGGAGTCATGTGCCAAGTGCAACCTGAATCCATAATCCACTCTTTTCTAGAATCGCCACTTGAAACCACAAGAACATTAGATGAGTCAAAGTCATCTTGAACAATGGTTGCGTTGCCATTTTCTCCATGATCTTTTAGGCATTCAGGGAACACCTTTCTTGTGTGACCCTCATTCTTACAGTGATAACATCGAATACCAGATGTTTCGCCACTATAGGACTTATGTTGATTTTTACCTTTCTTCTTGTCGAACTTACCATCCTTTCGCAAGAATTTTCCCTTAATGGCTAAACCTTCTCCCACCGTCGAAGGTTTATGCCCCTTTCATTCGTTCAATTCCTTATAATACAAGGCTGATTGAACTTCTTCAAAGTTCAGGGACTCCCTTTCGTACAAAAGAGTTTCTTTGAAGTGAGAATGTGTTCTGGGCAAAGCTGTTGCACCCAAAAATTTGCCTAACATTTTCTTAACTTGGTTTATGTTTTTTTTTTCATTTTTTCTAGCATTTCTTCATTGCATAGCATCCGTTCTTAAAGCAGGGGATCAAGGCTTCCCGTGTCTCAGGTTTCACTCCAGTGCAAGCAACTGAACAACAAGCATCAGCAGTTGGCATTTATTTTGCCCGATCGAGCGGTCAATTTTATTTTATTGTGCAGGTTAATTACTAGCGTTCAGACTACTTCAAGCAGTTTCACAGTCAGAATGATCGAAAACAAGTTTCAAAGGCTTAACAGATGTCCAAACAGTTGAAAACGGGCAAACGAACGGATTTCCCTCCAAAAGGCGCCAAATTCAAAATTTCGAAGGTGTTAATCAGTTAAACTATATGGTAAATCGATTAACCATTGAAGAATTAGCCCAGATTAAAAAATTTAAAGGGGTTAATCGATTAACCTATATGGTTAACCGATTAACCAATGTGATTTTTGCCCTGTACGTGAATTTTCAAGTCCATCCACTCTTGGAGTCCCATTTTGATCATTTGAATTTCATTTTTACACTTGGGAAGGATCTAGAACCTCATTTGAAATTTGTTTAATTTCAATTTCCCACCAAATGCCCATTCCACATTCCATACCACATTTTCCCACCCCAAATTCCAAACCTTGCATTGGATCCAAACCTAATTGATATTTAAGTGATTCACTCCGAACCTCACCATCTAATCTCTCATAATTCAATTCATTTTTCAGAATTCACTCTTGAGCTCTCAATTCTCTTAACTTCTCATTTTCCCAAAACCTCACTCAAACCTCACTCAATTCTCTCAACTTCTCATTTTCCCAAATACCATCTAATCTCTCATAATGGATTTTTGAGCATAAACCTCCATTAATCATCATCATTGGATCAGTTTTCATAATCAATTTTCGTGCAAATTGAGATCTGATCTTGGAGCTTGAGTTGGAAGTGCTTACTTGGAGTAATTTGGCTTAAAAGTATTCGATCTTCATTCCTCTTGTAAGAATTATTGTGGATCTTGAAGTTTTCCAGATAATCTTGTTTGGATCTGCTCAAATTCAGTTGATCAACACTTACCGAAGCAAATCTCCGCTTCGAAGGTTGGAATTCTTGATCCGATTTAATTTTTGAGCTTATCATGTTAATTTTCATATTTGATTGAATTTTGGTTGATTTCGATCCGTTTGAATTGTAAGTGTGCTGTGTAGACATGTTTGCGTGTCTATTTGTTTTCTGTTTGCAGGTGTACTTTCGTGCTTATTTGATAAGCTGATCTTTTAGATCATTTGATTAAGTGATTTTGTGCTGAAAGTGCTTTTTCTGCAGCTGTTTTTGGCCTCTGTTACAGTGTTAATCGGTTAACACATATGGTTAACCGATTAACCATTTCAAACTTTCAAATTTTTCAAACGTTAACAGCATTAATCGATTAACGCATATGGTTAACCGATTAACCTATTCAAAAATCCAGATTTTCCAAACTTTTTAAGGTGTTAACCGATTAACCCCAGGGGTTAACCGATTAACACTATAACAGTGGGCCTGTTTTGCTGTTTTTCAAGGTGTTTCCGCATACCGTTCCATTTCGAATCACCATAGATCAATGTGATGCATTAGGAATGTGATGTTTGATATATATGTCGCTATTCTTAATCATTTGATCACGATTTTGTCGACTCGTTTTGTTTGTCTTCCACTTGAATGCGTATTTCGGATATGCGTCATTCAAAGTGATGTTTCTTTTTCGTTTAAGTGGGTGAATTGAGTGGTCGAGACGCGCTTGTGGTGGCTGTTGCCCCACACTTCTTTTCCTCCCATTTGTCTCCGATGATTAATAGTCGACGGTTGTAGAGGCTTGTCTTCTCCCGTTATGTCTCATTCGCTTATTTTCTTTTTGCCTTTGCACATTCATGTTGCTTATCTTTGCATATGCACTTCATCTTGTGTTTTGCATTCTTGTACGCTCCAAAGAGGTTGAGACGCGCTTGTGGTGGCTACTGCCCCACACTTCCTTTCCTCCCTCTTTGCATGTTTGTGATTTATGTGTGCATTTTATTTGTGATTGATCCTTCCTTTGTGCTTTTTTCCATGATCCCTATAGGGTTCCTAGTCCCTCCGTTTAGAATGGGAGTAGGAGAGACATTAGGTGTTCAATCCAAGCATGCTAACAATAGGTAGTTCCCTTTTGCATCCCAACTTTAAGTCCACTTTGCATGACAACTTTTAGGATTAATTAGTCTCCCATTAGTGGTCATTTCTTCTCTTCTCATCTTCATACAATCTTAACACACTTAATAAAGATAATGGATGTTGTGCCATGAGCCTTATGTAGCGGTAAAAATCGTGAGCGTAAGTTATTAATTAACTTAACTCAAAAAACAAGAGTCGCCACCGCACTTTTATTTTATCCAAATAAAGGAAAGGAAAAAGAGCGAACAAAACCAAAGAGTTCTAAAATAAGAACACGAGACAGAGATCGGGGTAAGGGGGTTGGTTACACAATGGGAAGGTGTTAGCACCCAAAACGTCTATAGTACTCTATAGGAGCCCTTTGAAATATTTACGCTTTTTGGTTTGAAAATGGTTTGTTTGAAAAAAGATTGGGGAGATGAGAAGAGAATTATTTTTTAGATTTTTGTGTTTGGAAAGACTTATCGTCTCATGCCTACGTACCCACAAAGTGCAATATGGAATCAAAACCCCGTAGTTCGTGGTACAAATGACAAAAATTTGTTGGTTTTGATTGATTTTAGATGTAAAGACAAGTCGTCATTTCAAGGAGAAAACTGCGACTATCCACCCACGAGTATTAAGGCAACATCTGCGTCACATAAAGATGGAGGATTTGCTTGGATTATCAACAAGACTATCACTCAACATCAACGTGGAAAATGTCAAAGTCTTAATAATATGGGGAATAGGAGATTTACATCTCAACTATAGAAATGAATCATGTCTAAACTTTATGAAAAGTTTTAAAGTGAAAAAGTGCATAAAGGCACAAAAAGAGTTGATGAGTTTTTGTATTTTTTATGTCTTTTGAAATTGGTCAAAACATGATTAACATTGATTGACTTTTATTAAGAAAAAAACAAAGTTTAAAAATCACTTGACGAAAGTCAAGGTTTTATTGCGAAAGCGGTTTTGAAGTTTGAAACCAAGAAGGTTTTGAAAGAGGGAGAAAGTTTTGAAAATCTAAGAAGGGGAGGAGATGAAGTGACTATCCTAGAAACCAAAATAAGAGCTAGAGGTAAGAAAGATCTAACCGACTTGTAGCACACTCCATAGCAAGCAAAAAAGAATTCCATCTGATTTAAAGCATAAGCTAATGAGCGAGCCAAATAAAGGCTAAGATCCACAATACTCCAAGCATAGGAATAAGAGTCCTAATTCTAAGTCCAAAGGTCCATGAAGTCCAAGGTCTAAGAGTAGTCCAAGAGCATAACCACAAAGTTAATAGCACCAAGTTTTTTAGAGATTTTTGATTCTTTATTAGTGTTTTGAACAAGGTATGGTCCAAGTGGACAAAAGAGAAATGACATAAACATAAACAAAGATATGATATGAAATGATAATATGGAAACATAAAAGTAAGAAATAAGGAGTAAGAAGAGAATACAAACAAAATTAAACAAGGATAATGTTAGTGAATTAGTAATTAGTGGTTAGAACATATGATCAATGATGATTAATTCTTGCACTTAGACCAAGGTTAATGAAAACTCATTAGAGGATTGATAGAATCAAAGCCTCCTAACAATGATTTTCATAGGTATTGGACTTAAGACAAACAACTAATCATACTTGGACTTTTAAACGTAAGTTTGAGCCACGAATGATCATTTTCCGATTAAGGGACACTTTAGCGCTATGTTAAGCAATCGTAATCGGGTTTATGTAGAAACCACGACTATCTGAGGCCGGTCAATAACAATGTTAGTGTTAACACATGTTAGAGAAGTGATATGTAAATCACTCTCCTAAAACATGCCACACAAAAAGAAAAGAGGTAGTGATATCATCATAATCAAGATTTTTCATCAATTAATCAAAGGTAATCTATCACTATTCCAAAGTACGGAGAATTATCTCAATGATTATTCGTCCATAGATTTGAAATAATGAAGATTAAACAACCTTGATAATCAACAATCTATGATCCATAGATTTCATCGATCAAAAATAAAAAGAAGAAGAATAAGAACTAAAATGAAAAGAAACCTCAATTTGAATCTTAAATCGATTAGACCATCCTCAATATCAATCACCTCTCTTGGTGGATAAAATCGACACCCAAAGTCCATTGATATTGATGAGATCTTATCAAAATTCAAGGTCCAAATCTATTTTAAGAAACTATTTTAAAAAAAATATTAGAGAAAAAGAAAATTTGAAAAAAATTAAAGAAAAAGGGATGTTTAAAAACAAAATAAGGGGATGATGATAGTAAAAGGCCACACGGCCCAAATTCTTAAAAAAAGAAATAAAAAAATTGAAATAATTGAAAAGGAAAAAGAGAAAGAAAAACAAATCAGAATATCATCTTCTTCATTTGCAACGTGCCACTATTCACGGCCATGGATGTTTCAGAGCTTTCCAGAAATTGGAGCGACGGGATGCGAAACCAACACGGTTAGATTCGAAATCAACAGCAGATTCTAAATACGCCAACAATTTCGAACGAAACTCAACTTCAGAATCAAATTTAGAACACAAGACCTCGACGAAACCGGTAATTACCTTCGAATTTTCGTGAGTAACAGTTGGATTTCTCTTCTCCTTCACGTTTCTGAAGATTGGTTGTATTGATGAAGATTTTCTGCGACTTGTGAGATGCGAAAATGAGATGTGGTTTTGATGGTAATGGTTAAAGAAAAATTGAAGGGCAATGTTGATGAATTTTCAAGGATAGTGAAGTTTAATTGAATGAAGCTTGAAGGTGATTGAAGGTTGGGGTGATATTTCTGTAGAATTTTCTCGGCTGTTCAAGCTTGAGAAAATGAGAATGAAGCGCTCTCTATTTATAGAAGAGGTGAGTGATTTAAATTTGAATATTTCTGCTGCCGTTTTGATCTTTGTTTTTTTTGCGTTTTCATTTGATGCTTTGTGTGAACCGTGCGTGACCCATGTGCATCTTTCACGTCATTTTGATTTTTTCATTTTTTAGCTCACGTGTGTTATTCCTTCTTTTTTATTTCAGCTCATTTTCAAATATATGACGTGGATTGGCTTTCATGGCTTACACGGCTTTGTCCACGTGATGTTTGTTTCTTCAACTCAATCTCAGTTTCGAGCCCCTTCACGCTCACTTATCTCTGGGTGAAATTTCTTGCGAGGATTACCAATGGGATCACCTTTTGCTGAAGCAAGATAACCCACTGTCTAGCATCAATGACACAGTCGTTCTTTTATTGGTCATCAACTGAAGTCTTGGAAATGGATGGAGAAAATTGGAATGCATTCATCAGTAGTTCTGCTATGACTTGACATAGGATGTTAGCCTGAAATTATGACTTGAAGGCTTGCCTTGAGCTTCATAGCTTGTGGCTTGGCACATGAAGATTCGATTCGCATAAGAGATGACCAGCTTCAACTGCGTAGTGTTGACAAAAGGGCTTACCGACTCTAGTCCTGAAGAACTGAGCATACTTACAGTTGTTCCATTCATCCGAAGACATCATTCCGCATTAGAGCCAGGTGAACTAATAAGCAAGCTGCTCTGCTCTGGTTGTAAATCCTGAACTTGTTAAGGTGCAGTATGTTTACTTGAAACAGGGCTTCTATCATTAGCATTGCATATCATATGAAGAATTTGAGGAATGCTGGGCTCAGTGTCTGTCATCTTGATCTGCTAGCGACGGCTGCATCGAGTCCACATATGATGTACACTAATCTACCGGTGAAACAAAAGGATGAAACCACACAAATGCTTTTTCATAGAAGAAAGTTTCGAAGCAAAACTCCCAGCAATAGAGAGAGCCAAATCATATTTACCGTATTTCCATAACAAGAAAGCATACACTTGCAAACCTTCTTCATCAAGTGGCCCTTCTTTCTTCAAATTTTTACATTCCTGCAAAGCATCAGCAGCATTCCCTACCTTGGAAAGTGATCTATCCAAATTGATAGAAATATCCATGATACATGCGTTTTGATTACTCTCTGAGCCAATGCTAACTGCATGGCGTGCTAATGTATAAAATGTAGCAACAGACTTGTAATCCTTTTCAGCCTTACATACCAGTCCATGTAAGTTATGGGATTCAGGATGGTGAGGGGACAGCTGCAGATTTAATTCAAAGATGCTATTTCCAAAGTGGAGCAATGAATGTTGTTCCCATGTTTTACAATCTGAATGAACTTGCCTGGAAGCTTTCCTTGAAAGAACCAAACATCTGTGAGTTTGAAGTTGGCCTGTTGGACCCAAATTTTGTGACAAATCGATTGGCATATGTTCTCATCCTCTGTGGTGGTAAGGGTCTACAAGTTGGTTTTTCTTGGATGAAAATCAGTGGTGAACACGGATAGTGTAATTCCCATGCACCTTAACAATTAAAATTGCTTCCTTGTCTCTTGAATCTTCACACCAAGAGTTTTGTACAACACCATCGACAAACTCTTCCTGAGTCTGAAATTCCTCGTGATGCACTGATACCTCAACAATCTGATCTGGTTTTATAATACCTGTTGCAGGACTTACCTCAAGCCACCTCGGCAAGCCAAAGGAACCTCTCAACTGATGGTTTGCTGCCTTCCGATCCTCCATAATAGTAGACTGCCCTTCACAAATTATTTCAAACAAAGCACTGTCTTCTTTTCATTTATTAGTGATGCGCAAAAGTAATGTGTCCCGGTTTTGAAGAATTATGTTGTTTGTACTTATGATAGTTTCAGGAATCCTGTACAATTCTTTCAGAAGACATTTTATTTTCTCATTTGACTCGAGAATCTCTCCAAACTCCTGTCTCCGTATTGGTTCATCTACTCGAGCAATATCTGTAGAAATTATGCAGCGCACAGGCTTGTGGTCACTATCTGTGACATCCATGCATGCTTCATACTGTAATACTGAGGAGACAACAAGGTACTCCAAACTGCATTCAGCAACCAAAGAAGAGCGACTATCACGATACAAAATTCTGTCACACCAGGCAGGGATGCGTTTCTTTTCACCAGAATCATACCCTGCCAAACCAGCTTGGTGCCGTTCAAACTTGTATGATTACAGCTGCTGCTTCATGTTGCTGCGGATGAGGTTGCCACTATGAACCGAAATTATGAGAAGGCAAGTTAACCGATGACTGTTGTAGGATCAATACCATACCGCCGCCATAGATGTGTCTTTGCAATGGAGTCTAAGTCTCTGCAAGATGCAAATCAGATTCAACAGAAGGCGACAATAATTGAGAAAGCACATTAACACTTGCAACTGAAGTAGGAATTGGCTTAGTCTAGCATTAGCATGCTGATCAATATTATCGAGCGTATTTACTTGTTCCAACTTTGAAGTTTTACCAATCCGTGTTCTCAACATCACCATATTGGGATAATACACAAAGAAGCTCCTCATGAGACAAGACAGTTGTTTCGTGATACCGCTTGTAGAAATTAGCTCCAAATGCACTGTATGGCAGCCAATCAGCTGGAACTACGTTCTCAACACCATCATCAATTAGTAGGTGTGTGGAACTCATTTTCAACTTGTTAGCAGCTTGGTTTTTCCAAATGCGGATGAAGAACACGATGCCGTCATGTTATATTATTGCCTACTACTTCAGGAATGTTGACTCATGATTATGATGAAGAGCCTCTTGTTAAGGGCACTAAATTAGAACAGCAACAGCCACAGCCATAATCCTTTTTCCCATTGAAAACTAATTATACTTGTAAAACTGAATGGAACAACTGGCGTGTGTTTTATCTTTTGCAGTGCATGAAGCAACAATTTTTCATTTTGGAATAAAGCTTTAATATTGTCCGAGGCTCGGGAATCAATGTTCTTTTTCATTGTTGAAAATGATGGTGTTGAGCAAGAGAGTTCTTCCATTGCAGCAGTGAGTCTCTCTAAATTTGGAAACAACAATTAACTGGCAGTGAGCAGCTTGACTTGACAGCCTCACACTGTGAATCTATTACTTCCATATTATCTGTGCAATGTTGAGTACCAAACTCCTGAGACTTCTTATTTCCATTTGTCTCTGATGCATAGTCCTCAAGTCTGGAGGTAGGTATTTTATCCCTATGTTGATCCAATGACAGAATCAAAATAATGCTTATCCAATAACTTTGCAGGCTGGCAACACATATTGCAGTATATACAACTTTCCTGATAAGATTAATGCTTATATTTCGTTCCGCACTAGAGCCATTTGTCTCCATACAACTTTTGTGCTTGTCGAACAAAGCTTGAAGAACAGTAAGCAAATGTAAACACGATTGAAAAAGATCTGACAAAACTTGGCAGCCGTTGCTTTATAACTGAACTGGTTTTTGATTGTTGGACTAGTGGATCTAAACTCCTGCAGATTAATCCCAGAATGATCACACCCCTCAACAGTCAGCAAAACATCACCTTTTCCTTGCTGGTTTGAATTGTGACTACCTTGCTAAAATATCCAGCTAGCAGGCTATAATGGGAGTGATTTGGTGAAGTGAACCCTTTCACAAGGGCATTGAAGAAAGAGTGCATTGTTGAAGCCAGCTTGTTAAGAATCTCTAAGGCAAGATAATCCATACTTTTCTTCCTCTTGGTCATCTTCAAATCATGGGACGAGGATGCTTTCGGTGCATTAGAAATTGGTTCAGAATCAATGTTTAAAGCTTCCAAGTGACAAGCAGTTCTTCCACCTCTCATGCGAGATATCCCTTGCCGAGTACAGCGGTGCAAACCTTCTCTAGAACGGACTACAGAAACAAAATCACGCTTTCCACTCCACAGGGAATGTGAACCGGTCCTAGCAAAAACTGAGTTTATGTATCTAACTGTCTGCATATTTGTGTCATCATCACTCTCTTTGTCACTACTGGCAGTAGCACTGTTTTCGACCATTACAATTTCGGCACCAATATATGCAGTACTAGAAGCAAGACTCGTGGACGATGGTTGACCATCATATGCAGAGTTCTGACTTCCATCTTCAGCAACCAGTTTTTGAAACATCATAGCAACATCAACTTTAACATTCTACTCCAACAATAAGGAAAGCACCTCGATCCGACCATTAGCAACAGCAGAAGCAAACAAATCATTTTCTCTCTTCTGCTGATATCTGCATGAAGCTTATCACATGAATGATCGACTGGCATTTTAACTGCAGAAAAATCAACTGGAACCTTTTTTGAGTTGTCGAGGCCCCTTAAAAACTCAATTTAGTTAGGTACTGACACAAGCTCAACAACAGTACATGCGATATTACTAAACAGTGGTAATACAGATTTCTCTAAAGCACTGCAAAAGATTGTGGCTAGGTTCCTGTGGGCAAACTTTAGCTCATACAAAATTGAATCACTTAGAAGGTCTGCTGATATATGCGGCAAAGTGACTCTCTTGAGTAGCTTACAGTTATCTTGCATGTCTGGCTCTTGAAAACTGCGTGATACACAATGAAGGGAAGTTTGAAGTAAATGTGAAAAGAACTTTTTCAACTGCTTCTTGGAACCATGATTTCCCCAAATATCAACATCTTTGCATAGATTTGACCAAATGGCTATTGGCAATGAATTTTTATTAGCAACATAAATTCCCTGATTCCATTTGTTGATTTGAGGTGCCAAAGAAACTAAATCTTCACTCTTAACATCATCAGAAATAAAGATCGGGGATTGATACACACACAATAAGTTTTCCATAATAAAATTAGTAAGCCCAGCATGTAATAAACCTTATTATCTATGCCACGAAATGAAGTAAGGATTGGGGTCATCAGCCTCATTAGTATGATTGTAGACAACATCCAAAATAACCTCTATGTTAGCATAATGCAAGGCTTTAACCATTTGCTTGAACTCTTGGGAAGCATTAGCTGGTCCTCCTCCAGCACTAGCATAGCGACTCATAGGAGCAAAGAAATTTATTGTTGAATAACCCCACTTATTAATCATGTGATCTCTAGGATTTGGACGCCTCTGCAATTCCAACTCATCAAACTCAAAGATAGGCAGCAACTCCACTGCATTGATACCAAGCTCTAGAAGATGTGGGATCTTCTCAATCACGCCAAGATAGCTTCCACGAATATTGTTATCCAACCCGCTAGATTCATCCATTGTAAATGCACGGACATTCATCTCATATATAACAAGATCTTTCTCAGCAATATTTGGAAGCTTATTATTCTGTCCCCAGTCAAAAAGGCAAGCTGTCAAAATCATATGTGCCCAGAAACTTAGACAACTTCTTGCTAGTATCCCCAAAATATCTCCGACCTTCAACTAGTTTTGCATAAGGATCAACAAGCACAATGCTTCTGTCATATCGATGCCCCTTCCCCAATCTTGAGATCCATCTATCCGATACCCGTACAAAACATTTCTCCTAGGGAGATCCTCAATACATATGTGCCAAATGTCCCCTGTTTTGTTTAAATGAGGGTCCAAAGCCAGTTCTATCATACCACCATCCAGTGTGTCAATTCTTTCCCTTTCAGGAAGGACCAAACAAAGTGTGACAGCAGTCGCATGTTGTGAAAAAAACAAAGTTTATCCCGTTGTCGACTTGTGATACACCCAACGAAAATGTTTGGCCTGGAGAAATTTCCCCAACTCTGGTGCCACTAGCTTGGCCTTAACAGACATGCCCGTGTCTTGGTTTTGTAACAACATCACCACTAGATGAAATTAAATTGCGTTAGATATATCCTTAACATCAAATGAAACATCCTCAGAAAATTGACTAGAATCACCAGTACCACCAGCACCAAGCATGCCACGAGATAGCCAATTCAACCATCCTCGTGATTTAACATTGTGCTCATCACTAAAAGTGAGTCAAACTTGTAATAAGTCTTGAATCATATCTTGACTTCATCAGATGAAACTCTGGTAATAAATGACAAAGGTTTTGAACCATTTTGAATTTGGTCTGAATTAATATCTAAGAAAATAAATCCACAGATGAACACAACCTGGACTGATGAATCTTGACCATAATAGTCTGGATCGAGCTTCTCATAAAACACTGCTCGATAAACTGATGATTCTCCACAAGACCACTTGACCTCGAATAATCATCTCTTGAGAATATAGACAACTGATACTGATACTTGCAAATGAAGTAATCCCTTGATAGTTTGACAAAGATGAGGTCAAACTTCCATCTGATTTAGACTCGAATGAATGTCCTTGCTATCAATCTTCTTACAAAGTCCTAAACACACAAAGAAAAAAAAGAAGAAATAAGCAAATTGAAAAATATTTTTTGGTATTTTTGTTAGATGTTAGTAAACATAAACAACAAACAGAAAGTAAGAAACCCATAAGGGTGCAAAAGCCAAAAGTATGACCTTGTTTGTGGAATGATATGCAAATGAAATGTGGGATCTTAGGGGTAAAAATTAGGGTATTACAGCTGCCCCTATTTAAGATTCTTCTATCCGGAGATAAGAAGATTGACATCTTTGTCTCGACCAGATAGAAGAGACTTAAATATAACACTTAACCCAATTTTTGGCCCTAAGAGACCACAAAATGATATGGTTATGCTAATGGTATGCAAACACAAGACCTTTGTGGGGAGAGAAATGCCACAGGAGACAAACAAAAGTTCGGGAGCAAAAGAAGAAAAGAGACTCCACAAGGAAAACAAAAGAGCAAGATCCTATTCCAATAAAGGAAAGGAAACGGCTCAACAGGGAAAGAGATACCAACTGCCAGTTACTGGGCGAATATAGTCGATCCAAAGAGAACAGGTAAAATACTTCTACTGGTTACTGAGTAGAAAATAAGTGTAATAAACCAAAGGGGGTGAGAATATTACCAACTACCAATCAATAGATAGCACAATAAAGGCAATATACTCAAAAGGTGGAGAAACATTACCGGATACCCAGTACTAGGTAGAAAAATTTGGGTAACAAACTCACAAGGAAAGATTATCGACTACCGATTACTGGGTAGAAAAATATGTCGATAACTGACCAAAAAGGATGAGAAAAATACTCAAAAGGGTGAAGAAACATTACCGGATACCCAATACTAGGTAGAAAATTTTGGGTAATAAACTCACAAGGAAAGATTACCGACTACCGATTACTGGGTAGAAATATATGTCGATAACTGACCAAAACGAGGAGACAAATGCTACCTACTACCTATCACTAGGAAGAAAATAAAGGCAACAAGCTCGGGAGGAAGGATTACCTTTTACCGGTCAAATGGGTAAAGCATAACCAACCAAAAGGGGTGAGAAATATTACCAGTCAATAGAGGTAACATACTCGAAAGGTGAAGAAACATTACCGGATACCCAGTACTAGGTAGAAAATTTTGGGTAATGAACTCACAAGGAAAGATTACCGACTACCGATTACTGGGTAGAAAAATATGTCGATAACTGACCAAAAAGGATGAGCAAAGTACTCAAAAGGGTGAAGAAACATTACCAGATACCCATTACTAGGTAGAAAATTTTGGGTAATAAACTCACAAGGAAAGATTACCGACTACCGATTACTGGGTAGAAATATATGTCGATAACTGACCAAAAGGAGGAGACAAATGCTACCTACTACCTATCACTAGGCAGAAAATAAAGGCAACAAGCTCGGGAGGAAGGATTACCTTTTACCGGTCAAATGGATAAAGCATAACCAACCAAAAGGGGTGAGAAATATTACCATTCAATAGAGGTAACATACTCGAAAGGTGAAGAAACATTACCGGATACCCAGTACTAGGTAGAAAAATTTAGGTAATGAACTCACAAGAAATACCTGCTACCAGTCAATGGGCAGCTCAAATCACACAACAAACTTCTCAAATAAAGAGACAACCATTTGTTGGGGTGAGTTTTATCTTGTTGGAGACATACAAGTTGCTCAAATAAAGAGACTGTCACATGAGGTCGCACAAGCAATCACCAAGAGAGTGTTATCAAAACACCGTTGGGGAAATCAAATCTTCATCTTCTGATGGGAATCAATAACAGATTCCTTCCGAGGAAAGTAAATCCTCAAAAATACCTTCTCATCATCCAGGTTTCACAACCCAGGGAAATCCAAAATAACCGCTGCAAGAGACCAAAGTTCAATCCAGGAACAAACTGAAGAGAAACGGTCAAATAAGACTCGACCCAATGAGGAAATAACTCAACTGGGGAACAATTCCATCCAGATAAAAGCTGGGGCAGAAAGCTAAACAAACATCTTCCACGAGGCATAAACTCAGTGGGGAATTAAAAATGATAGGTATTTTCTGCTTAAGGGTGGACACTCAAATGGAGAGAGGACACACGCACTCCGCGGGGATAACAACACCGGCGAAAGGGAAACACCAAAAAAATGCAAGATATACAATGCAACAAGAACATGCTATGCTCAACCAAAATGAATGCGCATGCAATGCATATGAGTATGAATATGCTGACAAAACAGACAAAAAGGAAAACAGAGGGTGAACAAAACACCACAACACCACTGAAATACTCGGCTAATCTCTGCAAGTCAAAGATATCATTGGAGATTGTGCTGGGGATCAGCAACAGAAACCCTGCAAGAGATACACAAGAGCCATCAAAGGAAAATAAATCCTACTACAAGGCTCAAACCTCGCTGAGGAAATGGAGATACCGCTTGGGGAGGAGACCCCAAAGATCAATCTTCAACCATCAATAATTCAACAATATGAACTCTGCTTCGAGGAAAAAATTGTTGGAGCAACACAAATTTTCCAACTCTGTCTGGGGAATAAGAAGTTAACATCATAGCAAAACGTCCAACTGTGGGGGATTTTAAATCAACACCCAATCACAAGGTGAGAGAAAACCCGACAGGTGACTGCTATGTCAACACTTCTTAGAAGTAAGCAACATTGTTCTCTACTTGTGGAATAATCCAAAGTAAATATGCATAACCTCTGCTAGGAATCATTAAAGACAAGTCTTCGCATGGGCAATAACATCAAGGAGAGGTGGTCCTTAAACTACTCAACTGTCTGATCATAACCTGGCTGGATGAAGGAAACATACTCATCTGGAGAAGATTTTGAATCAAGACTTAGCTGGGAAAACCGAATAATATCCATCTGGTTATCCATAGGAACAAAACTCTGCTAAGGGAATATCAGCAAACCCTACTAGAGAAACCTCGATATAGCTCAAATGGGGAAACATCAACACAACTCTACTGGGGAGCTGCCAATAAATTCTACCAGAGGAGCAAGAAATAACTCTGCTGAGGAGAACATCAACAAACTCTACTGAGAAGAATAAGAATCTGATGAAGGTCATATCCTATCTTTCACAACCAGTAGTGATAAATGTGTATCCTCTGCACATGATCAACAAGGATGATACTCTGGGTACTAACAACCTTGAGAGAAAAATTTGGACTTGTGGGGATAATTAAGAAGTTAACATCAAAAAGTCAACCTGCAGGGGATTTTAAAACTCAACACGGGGTGAGAGAAAACCCAACAGTTGATTGCTATATCAACACTTCTTAGAAAGGAAATATGATTCAGATTGGCCATAAGAGCAAAGAATCATAACGGAGGAGGTAGAAACCTGCCAGAGATTCCTCATCAAATTTTACCATAGAACATGATGGGATCCAACAATCACATTCACACTTAAATATGCTTGATCATAAACAGGTTAGGGAAGAAGAACCATGCTCGACTGAGGAAATCTGAATCAAGACTTCGCAGGGGGAATCCAAGTTTAAAATGCTTGAACTAGTGCCCAACTAAGAAATGCATCAATAAGACCAAACTTTTCTTGAGAGATTGTCAACAGACTGTATCAAGGAGAACATCAACAAGGACAAACTCTAATCTGCCCCAATATCTTCAAACTCTTAGAGATTCGTCGAATCTCGACGTAACTTCCCCAGATTAACTGTAGTCGGCATATTCTTTTACTGATGGAGTATTCAAGCTTTGCCCCTGCGAAAGCATCAACTGGGAAAACAAACTTGCTCAAGCTCAACGAAGTCTTCAAGAAATATGCCCCTGGATATGATCATTCCTTGAAACGATTTGCCAATTACTCATCAGATTTTCAGGCTTCAAAAGATTATGTTCATCACTGATATGCATATGTAAGCTTCCATGATGTCAAATAATGTATGTAAGCAGAAAAATGCTTAATTCTGAGAATGATAATTCTAATGCAATTACATATGTTTATCTTGAAGTTTTTTTTTTACTGAAAACATGTCGCAAAAAACTTGTGAACGAATCACTAGTTAAGATGTGACATTGATTTTTGAATGCACATGCAATACCAACAAAGATCTTTAAGCACAACTCATGGGAGTCAGGAACCCTATCTCGTTAAAGTATGCTTTCAAAATAAACCCTACTTCAATTAGGTCTTTCGAGGGTTATAGTGTGGTCTGATTCACGGTTTTCAGAAAAAAGGATATTTAGGCTCAAAGTTTATTTGTACCCACCCATTCTCCGTGATGTTCTTCAGTCCTATATTCAGATAATTAGACACAACTGTTCATCCCTCAAAGGATTTTGATGGTTGAGGATCCAATGAAACTGATGGTTTACAAACCAATGAGGCTTTTCGAGGAATAATAATCACCCCCTTTTTTCTTTTGTAGTCACATAGATTTGTTCAGGATTTTTTCATTGTAATCCTTTCTTTTCGCTTTTCGTGTTTTTTTTTCTTTTCCCTAATTTTTGCCTGGACCAGTTTTTATGACATTTTGATGTCCAGCGGGATGCCCTAACTTTTGCCTAAGTCACTTGTTTTCAAGTTGTACGACTTAGCGGGCTTTTTATTTTTCTTTTGAACAAATCACGTGACATTGACTTATCTGACTTGTTAAAAGGGTTGTGATTGTCTCTTTCTTTTGGATAACCATCATGGTTGGTCCTTAAATACACACTCCTTTTGGAAATTTGAACACTTGGTCAATTTAACGGAAGACTACCTTGCCCCAGGTTAAAGTGTGAGGTTTTTTCCATTTAGAAAGGAAACTCCTACTTCGAGGCTCAAAAGGGTTAACAAGGGATTATCTTCCTTATATCTCCGGTGTTTGGGAATTTGAAACAATGCCTTACATCATCAGCAGGGTCTTATTCAAAAGCATATAACCAGAAATTTTGCGTTTTCACCTCATCATCCTCCCTCCAAGAGTTCAAACAAGAAGTTGGTATTGCAAATGCAGAAAAACAATTTATGAGCGAATGCGAATGGATTTATTCAAGACAAACATACTCATTGTATTATGATTAATATTCAAAATCAAACAGGTTTCTACAAGCAAACAAAGCATTAACAAACATGAGAGATTACAAATAAAATTGCAGTAAATGAACTAATGATCTGAGGAGACTATCTCAATCCGAGCTTGAAAGAACACCCTCAACTTTCTTTGGAGAAACAGAAGCAAATGCACGACCGCTACAGGTCACTCCAGCAATATGAATTTCCTCGAGTTTTATATTTTATCAACATAAAGGCGTTCTATTCAAAAATGGGCTTCCTCCTTCGAAAGTCAACACCCCATCGTCAATCATCTCTTGAACCATTTCTTGGAAAACTTTGCACTCCTCAATCGGATGCCACATTACCCCATCATGAAACTCACAATTGATATTTGGATTGTACCAATGAGGATGAGACTTCATGACTCTGGTTTTTCTGGGTGTCACTACCGAGTTTCGGGAAAAATAAGACCATAGTTGACTGTAAGTCATTGGGATTGGATCAAACGGGTGAGTTTCTCCTTTTGGCTTATTCAGGACTGGATTTTGCAGAATCTGAGGAGAACTCTGAATTGCATCAACCTCAACATTTTCTCTTACTTGGGAATCACTAACAAAATTTTCTCCACTAGTTTGGCCATTCGAACCATATTGGATTTTGAACAATTCTCTCTCAAAAAGTGGCGGACGAACTTGAGTTTCTTTGAAATGATTCGGAGTTGCAGTATGCATCTCAACTACAGCGACATTACCATGTTCGGGTAGCAGATTGACTTGGACGTTTGTGCCTTTGAGAAACAAAATTCCTTTTTGCACTAGTCTTTGCACTTCATGTTTCAAAGGAAAACAATCTTCAAGACCATGCCCTGGTGCACCCTGATGGAAAGCACAACGAGCCTCTGGTTTATACCACCATGGAATATCTTTTGGAACAGTAGGAGGAGACCTGGTCTTCACAAGATTCTTCTGTATCAAGACAGGAAATAATTCTGCATACGACATTGGAATCGGATTAAATTGCATTTGCTTTTGAACACAACTTTGCTGATCAATCTTTTGTTGTGTCTGTTGTTGCTTACTTTTGTTACGAGATCTTCTACGCTTTTCTTGCGAAATAGCGTTAGCAGCTTGTTCTTTCTTCTTGGAAAAAGCATTTCCATACTTCTTAGAATTGCTAGAAGAACCACTTTCTTTGGTCAACCATCCTTTCCGGACACCTTCTTCGAGACACATCTAGGTAACATGATTGGAAGCGCTAATGGGAGCCATAGAATTGAGTGTTGAAATGATTTCAGAAATCACAGTCTTTTGTAGTGGAGTCTGAGAAATATGAGGAGAATGTTGATTCTGAGCAACAACCAGAGTTTCAACCAAAGTAGAGATCCTTTCCATACCATCCCTCAAAGTAGCCAATTCCTCGCGAAGCTCACGGTTCTCTCATTGCAACTGATCCATCTTTAACTCGAGTATTGTAGTGATGCGACAACTTGTCTGAACAAAGACCAAGAACAGAAAGTAAATAAGACGCCCGGGAAAGGCAAGATACAATGCAGAATGATGCTTGATGCAAATGCAAATGCAAGTTTTCAAGGAACTATAAAGCAGTTTGCAAACATTACATTAAGATAACACACTGGATATAGCAAAAATCTCATTTCATTAATATTGAAAGAATTACAGCCTTGAAGTACAATTTCATCAATCTTACAACACAAGAGAGAAAGAAATCTAGTTCTAAGGAAACATGTCCGAAAACGACCCAACTCTGAGCTGATACTTCTTGCGAAGCCTCTTGATTTATCTTACATAGTTGATCTTCATGGTGTCCTTCTCTTTCACGAGTCAATCCACGATACCCTTCCAAGAACCGGAGGTAAGAAGATGAACAGATGATGATATGCTAGAGGAAAATAAATCCTCTGGATCCCTTGATCTCTTCATGACACGTCGCTCAAGAACTCAATGAAGATTTTGCATACCGATAAGATACGCATACTCCTCAAAGGTTGGCAATAACTGATAATCTGGAAAACTAAATCAATGATGCAACAGATCATAGAACTGGACCAAGGTATTAAGAATCCCCTCTTCAACATCAGTCCTCAAAATAATCAACAATTTCCTAAACAACATTTGAAATCTACAGGACTAGATACCAAAGATCCAAGCTTTCTCAACTCTTGTAAGTCAAAACTCGTGAAAATGTACTTCTTAGTGTTACTTCTTTCAATATCCATGATTCTAAAAAAATTGCGATATTTGCAAAAAAGAAATCTCTGAGTTCCTTGAAAACTGAGAAAAAATGCTCATGAATGAATAGATGCAAGATGCAACACCCACAAATAAGACATACAAAGCACACAGGTTCAAAGGTTCGGCGCGAGCATGGAGCCAATGGTAAGAACCACCCACAATGGTATGTACTAAGGTTATATCATCACATGTAGAACAAGGTTCTAAAAAGTTCCCAGAGTCATAATTCCATCTTTTGGATATTATCGGCTTAAACGACTACTCGTCGGCCAACAATATTCTCAAGAGAAACTCGTCTGAGTGTGGTATCGCGTAACGACTACTTCAAGTCTACACCTGAACAACCACCGCACCACGTCCTAATAAGGCCAAGATGGGTTAAAGGGTTCTAAGGTCCTCAGCTTCTCAGGCTCCCAGTCAGAAAAAGTAATATCAATTACGACTATTCGTAAGACATCAGTAATTTCCAAAGTGGCCTCCACCGAGCGGGGGATCTCAAGTCAGCTTAGTAAGGACTACTCCACGTAAGCCAACAAGACTATACCACCCTCCTATCATAAGTGCACTCAAGTCCGGGTTAGGACTTATCTCACCACACAGATTACCAGGCACCAAAATAGAACAATCAATAACAAACAAGTCAAACAAAGAAACAATAAATAAATCAAAGTAGGCGAAACCCACTAGGAACCTAAATGTCCCCAGCAGAGTCGCCACTTTTCTGTAGCGGTAAAAATCGTGAGCGTAAGTTATTAATTAACTTAACTCAAAAAACAAGAGTCGCCACCGCACTTTTATTTTATCCAAATAAAGGAAAGGAAAAAGAGCGAACAAAACCAAAGAGTTCTAAAATAAGAACACGAGACAGAGATCGGGGTAAGGGGGTTGGTTACGCAATGGGAAGGTGTTAGCACCCAAAACGTCTATAGTACTCTATAGGAGCCCTTTGAAATATTTACGCTTTTTGGTTTGAAAATGGTTTGTTTGAAAAAAGATTGGGGAGATGAGAAGAGAATTATTTTTTAGATTTTTGTGTTTGGAGAGACTTATCGTCTCATGCCTACGTACCCACAAAGTGCAATATGGAATCAAAACCCCGTAGTTCGTGGTACAAATGACAAAAATTTGTTGGTTTTGCTTGATTTTAGATGTAAAGACAAGTCGTCATTTCAAGGAGAAAACTGCGACTATCCACCCACGAGTATTAAGGCAACATCTGCGTCACATAAAGATGGAGGATTTGCTTGGATTATCAACAAGACTATCACTCAACATCAACGTGGAAAATGTCAAAGTCTTAATAATATGGGGAATAGGAGATTTACATCTCAACTATAGAAATGAATCATGTCTAAACTTTATGAAAAGTTTTAAAGTGAAAAAGTGCATAAAGGCACAAAAAGAGTTGATGAGTTTTTGTATTTTTTATGTCTTTTGAAATTGGTCAAAGCATGATTAACATTGATTGACTTTTATTAAGAAAAAAACAAAGTTTAAAAATCACTTGACGAAAGTCAAGGTTTTATTGCGAAAGCGGTTTTGAAGTTTGAAACCAAGAAGGTTTTGAAAGAGGGAGAAAGTTTTGAAAATTTAAGAAGGGGAGGAGATGAAGTGACTATCCTAGAAACCAAAATAAGAGCTAGAGGTAAGAAAGATCTAACCGATTTGTAGCACACTCCCTAGCAAGCAAAAAAGAATTCCATCTGATTTAAAGCATAAGCTAATGAGCGAGCCAAATAAAGGCTAAGATCCACAATACTCCAAGCATAGGAATAAGAGTCCTAATTCTAAGTCCAAAGGTCCATGAAGTCCAAGGTCTAAGAGTAGTCCAAGAGCATAACCACAAAGTTAATAGCACCAAGTTTTTTAGAGATTTTTGATTCTTTATTAGTGTTTTGAACAAGGTATGGTCCAAGTGGACAAAAGAGAAATGACATAAACATAAACAAAGATATGATATGAAATGATAATATGGAAACATAAAAGTAAGAAATAAGGAGTAAGAAGAGAATACAAACAAAATTAAACAAGGATAATGTTAGTGAATTAGTAATTAGTGGTTAGAACATATGATCAATGATGATTAATTCTTGCACTTAGACCAAGGTTAATGAAAACTCATTAGAGGATTGATAGAATCAAAGCCTCCTAACAATGATTTTCATAGGTATTGGACTTAAGACAAACAACTAATCATACTTGGACTTTTAAACGTAAGTTTGAGCCACGAATGATCATTTTCCGATTAAGGGACACTTTAGCGCTATGTTAAGCAATCGTAATCGGGTTTATGTAGAAACCACGACTATCTGAGGCCGGTCAATAACAATGTTAGTGTTAACACATGTTAGAGAAGTGATATGTAAATCACTCTCCTAAAACATGCCACACAAAAAGAAAAGAGGTAGTGATCTCATCATAATCAAGATTTTTCATCAATTAACCAAAGGTAATCTATCACTATTCCAAAGTACGGAGAATTATCTCAATGATTATTCGTCCATAGATTTGAAATAATGAAGATTAAACAACCTTGATAATCAATAGTCTATAATCCATAGATTTCATCGATAAAAAATAAAAAGAAGAAGAATAAGAACTAAAATGAAAAGAAACCTCAATTTGAATCTTAAATCGATTAGACCATCATCAATATCAATCACCTCTCTTGGTGGATAAAATCGACACCCAAAGTCCATTGATATTGATGAGATGTTATCAAAATTCAAGGTCCAAATCTATTTTAAGAAACTATTTTAAAAAAAATATTAGAGAAAAAGAAAATTTGAAAAAAATTAAAGAAAAAGGGATGTTTAAAAACAAAATAAGGGGATGATGATAGTAAAAGGCCACACGGCCCAAATTCTTAAAAAAAGAAATAAAAAAAATTGAAATAATTGAAAAGGAAAAAGAGAAAGAAAAACAAATCAGAATATCATCTTCTTCATTTGCAACGTGCCACTATTCACGGCCATGGATGTTTCAGAGCTTTCCAGAAATTGGAGCGACGAGATGCGAAACCAACACGGTTAGATTCGAAATCAACAGCAGATTCTAAATACGCCAACAATTTCGAACGAAACTCAACTTCAGAATCAAATTTAGAACACAAGACCTCGACGAAACCGGTAACTACCTTCGAATTTTCGTGAGTAACAGTTGGATTTCTCTTCTCCTTCACGTTTCTGAAGATTTGTTGTATTGATGAAGATTTTCTGCGATTTGTGAGAGGCGAAAATGAGATGTGGTTTTGATGGTAATGGTTAAAGAAAAATTGAAGGGCAATGTTGATGAATTTTCAAGGATAGTGAAGTTTAATTGAATGAAGCTTGAAGGTGATTGAAGGTTGGGGTGATATTTCTGCAGAATTTTCTCGGCTGTTCAAGCTTGAGAAAATGAGAATGAAGCGCTCTCTATTTATAGAAGAGGTGAGTGATTTCAATTTGAATATTTCTGCTGCCGTTTTGATCTTTGTTTTTTTTGCGTTTTCATTTGATGCTTTGTGTGAACCGTGCGTGACCCATGTGCATCTTTCACGTCATTTTGATTTTTTCATTTTTTAGCTCACGTGTGTTATTCCTTCTTTTTTATTTCAGCTCATTTTCAAATATATGACGTGGATTGGCTTTCAAGTCTTACACGGCTTTGTCCACGTGATGTTTGTTTCTTCAACTCAATCTCAGTTTCGAGCCCCTTCACGCTCACTTATCTCTAGGTGAAATTTCCTTCGAGGATTACCAATGGGATCACCTTTTGCTGAAGCAAGATAACCCACTGTCTAGCATCAATGACACAGTCGTTCTTCTATTGGTCATCAACTAAAGTCTTGGAAATGGATGGAGAAAATTGGAATGCATTCATCAGTAGTTCTGCTATGACTTGACATAGGATGTTAGCCTGAAATTGTGACTTGAAGGCTTGCCTTGAGCTTCATAGCTTGTGGCTTGGCACATGAAGATTCGATTCGCATAAGAGATGACCAGCTTCAACTGCGTAGTGTTGACAAAAGGGCTTACCGACTCTAGTCCTGAAGAACTGAGCATACTTACAGTTGTTCCATTCATCCGAAGACATCATTCCGCATTAGAGCCAGGTGAACTAATAAGCAAGCTGCTCTGCTCTGGTTGTAAATCCTGAACTTGTTAAGGTGCAGTATGTTTACTTGAAACAGGGCTTCTATCATTAGCATTGAATATCATATGAAGAATTTGAGGAATGCTGGGCTCAGTGTCTGTCATCTTGATCTGCTAGCGACGGCTGCATCGAGTCCACATATGATGTACACTAATCTACTGGTGAAACAAAAGGATGAAACCACACAAATGCTTTTTCATAGAAGAAAGTTTCGAAGCAAAACTCCCAGCTATAGAGAGAGCCAAATCATATTTACCGTATTTCCATAACAAGAAAGCATACACTTGCAAACCTTCTTCATCAAGTGGCCCTTCTTTCTTCAAATTTTTACATTCCTGCAAAGCATCAACAACATTCCCTACCTTGGAAAGTGATCTATCCAAATTGATAGAAATATCCATGATACATGCGTTTTGATTACTCTCTGAGCCAATGCTAACTGCATGGCGTGCTAATGTATAAAATGTAGCAACAGACTTGTAATCCTTTTCAGCCTTACATACCAGTCCATGTAAGTTATGGGATTCAGGATGGTGAGGGGACAACTGCAGATTTAATTCAAAGATGCTATTTCCAAAGTGGAGCAATGAATGTTGTTCCCATGTTTTACAATCTGAATGAACTTGCCTGGAAGCTTTCCTTGAAAGAACCCAACATCTGTGAGTTTGAAGTTGGCCTGTTGGACCCAAATTAAAATTGCACCTTAACAATTAAAATTGCTTCCTTGTCTCTTGAATCTTCACACCAAGAGTTTTGTACAACACCATCGACAAACTCTTCCTGAGTCTGAAATTCCTCGTGATGCACTGATAACTTAACAATCTGATCTGGTTTTATAATACCTGTTGCAGGACTTACCTCAAGCCACCTCGGCAAGCCAAAGGAACCTCTCAACTGATGGTTTGCTGCCTTCCGATCCTCCATAATAGTAGACTGCCCTTCACAAATTATTTCAAACAAAGCACTGTCTTCTTTTCATTTATTAGTGATGCGCAAAAGTAATGTGTCCCGGTTTTGAAGAATTATGTTGTTTGTACTTATGATAGTTTCAGGAATCTTGTACAATTCTTTCAGAAGACATTTTATTTTCTCATTTGACTCGAGAATCTCTCCAAACTCCTGTCTCCGTATTGGTTCATCTACTCGAGCAATATTTGTAGAAATTATGCAGCGCACAGGCTTGTGGTCACTATCTGTGACATCCATGCATGCTTCATACTGTAATTATGAGGAGACAACAGGGTACTCCAAACTGCATTCAGCAACCAAAGAAGAGCGACTATCACGATACAAAATTATGTCACACCAGGCAGGGATGCGTTTCTTTTCACCAGAATCATACCCTGCCAAACCAGCTTGGTGCCGTTCAAACTTGTATGATTACAGCTGCTGCTTCATGTTGCTGCGGATGAGGTTGCCACTATGAACCGAAATTATGAGAAGGCAAGTTAACCGATGACTGTTGTAGGATCAATACCATACTGCCGCCATAGATGTGTCTTTGCAATGGAGTCTAAGTCTCTGCAAGATGCAAATCAGATTCAACAGAAGGCGACAATAATTGAGAAAGCACATTAACACTTGCAACTGAAGTAGGAATTGGCTTAGTCTAGCATTAGCATGCTGATCAATATTATCGAGCGTATTTACTTGTTCCAACTTTGAAGTTTTACCAATCCGTGTTGTCAACATCACCATATTGGGATACAACATAAAGAAGCTCCTCATGAGACAAGACAGTTGTTTCGTGATACCGCTTGTAGAAATTAGCTCCAAATGCACTGTATGGCAGCCAATCAGCTGGAACTACGTTCTCAACACCATCATCAATTAGTAGGTGTGTGGAACTCATTTTCAACCTGTTAGCAGCTTGGTTTTTTCAAATGCGGATGAAGAACACGATGCCGTCATGTTATATTATTGCCTACTACTTCAGGAATGTTGACTCATGATTATGATGAAGAGCCTCTTGTCAAGGGCACTAAATTAGAACAGCAACAGCCACAGCCATAATCCTTTTTTCCATTGAAAACTTATTATACTTGTAAAACTGAATGGAATAACTGGCGTGTGTTTTATCTTTTGCAGTGCATGAAGCAACAATTTTTCATTTTGGAATAAAGCTTTAATATTGTCAGAGGCTCGGGAATCAATGTTCTTTTTCATTGTTGAAAATGATGGTGTTGAGCAAGAGATTTATTCCATTGCAGCAATGAGTCTCTCTAAATTTGGAAACAACAATTAACTGGCAGTGAGCAGCTTGACTTGACAGCCTCACACTGTGAATCTATTACTTCCATATTATCTGTGCAATGTTGAGTACCAAACTCCTGAGACTTCTTATTTCCATTTGTCTCTGATGCATAGTCCTCAAGTCTGGAGGTAGATATTTTATCCCTATGTTGATCCAATGACAGAATCAAAATAATGCTTATCCAATAACTTTGCAGGATGGCAACACATATTGCAGTATATACAGCTTTCCTGATAAGATTAATGCTTATATTTCGTTCCGCACTAGAGCCATTTGTCTCCATACAACTTTTGTGCTTGTCGAACAAAGCTTGAAGAACAGTAAGCAAATGTAAACACGATTGAAAAAGATCTGACAAAACTTGGCAGCCGTTGCTTTATAACTGAACTGGTTTTTGATTGTTGGACTAGTGGATCTAAACTCCTGCAGATTAATCCCAGAATGATCACACCCCTCAACAGTCAGCAAAACATCACCTTTTCCTTGCTGGTTTGAATTGTGACTACCTTGCTAAAATATCCAGCTAGCAGGCTATAATGGGAGTGATTTGGTGAAGTGAACCCTTTCACAAGGGCATTGAAGAAAAAGTGCATTGTTGAAGTCAGCTTGTTAAGAATCTCTAAGGCAAGATCATCCAGACTTTTCTTCCTCTTGGTCATCTTTAAATCATGGGACGAGGATGCTTTCGGTGCATTAGAAATTGGTTCAGAATCAATGTTTAAAGCTTCTAAGTGACAAGCAGTTCTTCCACCTCTCATGCGAGATATCCCTTGCCGAGTACAGCGGTGCAAACCTTCTCTAGAACGGACTACAGAAACAAAATCACGCTTTCCACTCCACAGGGAATGTGAACCGGTCCTAGCAAAAACTGAGTTTATGTATCTAACTGTCTGCATATTTGTGTCATCATCACTCTCTTTGTCACTACTGGCAGTAGCACTGTTTTCGACCATTACAATTTCGGCACCAATATATGCAGTACTAGAAGCAAGACTCGTGGACGATGGTTGACCATCATATGCAGAGTTCCGACTTCCATCTTCAGCAACCAGTTTTTGAAACATCATAGCAACATCAACTTTAACATTCTACTCCAACAATAAGGAAAGCACCTCGATCCGACCATTGGCAACAACAGAAGCAAACAAATCATTTTCTCTCTTCTGATGATATCTGCATGAAGCTTATCACATGAATGATCGACCGGCATTTTAACTGCAGAAAAATCAACTGGAACCTTTTTTGAGTTGTCGAGGCCCCTTAAAAACTCAATTTAGTTAGGTACTGACACAAGCTCAACAGCAGTACATGCGATATTACTAAACAGTGGTAATACAGATTTCTCTAAAGCACTGCAAAAGATTGTGGCTAGGTTCCTGCGGGCAAACTTTAGCTCATACAAAATTGAATCACTTAGAAGGTCTGCTGATATATGCGGCAAAGTGACTCTCTTGAGTAGCTTACAGTTATCTTGCATGTCTGGCTCTTGAAAACTGCGTGATACACAATGAAGGGAAGTTTGAAGTAAATGTGAGAAGAACTTTTTCAACTGCTTCTTGGAACCATGATTTCCCCAAATATCAACATCTTTGCAGAGATTTGACCAAATGGCTATTGGCAATGAATTTTTGTTAGCAACATAAATTCCCTGATTCCATTTGTTGATTTGAGGTGCCAAAGAAACTAAATCTTCACTCTTAACATTATCAGAAATAAAGATCGGGGATTGATACACACACAATAAGTTTTCCATAATAAAATTAGTAAGCCCAGCATGTAATAAACCTTATTATCTATGCCACGAAATGAAGTAAGGATTGGGGTCATCAGCCTCATTAGTATGATTGTAGACAACATCCAAAATAACCTCTATGTTAGCATAATGCAAGGCTTTAACCATTTGCTTGAACTCTTGGGAAGCATTAGCTGGTCCTCCTCCAGCACTAGCATAGCGACTCATAGGAGCAAAGAAATTTATTGTTGAATAACCCCACTTATTAATCATGTGATCTCTAGGATTTGGACGCCTATGCAATTCCAACTCATCAAACTCAAAGATAGGCAGCAACTCCACTGCATTGATACCAAGCTCTAGAAGATGTGGGATCTTCTCAATCACGCCAAGATAGCTTCCACGAATATTGTTATCCAACCCGCTAGATTCATCAATTGTAAATGCACGGACATTCATCTCATATATAACAAGATCTTTCTCAGCAATATTTGGAAGCTTATTATTCTGTCCCCAGTCAAAAAGGCAAGTTATCAAAATCATATGTGCCCAGAAACTTAGACAACTTCTTGCTAGTATCCCCAAAATATCTCCGACCTTCAACTAGTTTTGCATAAGGATCAACAAGCATAATGCTTCTGTCATATCGATGCCCCTTCCCCAATCTTGAGATCCATCTATCCGATACCCGTACAGAACATTTCTCCTAGGGAGATCCTCAATACATATGTGCCAAATGTCCACTGTTTTGTTTAAATGAGGGTCCAAAGCCAGTTCTATCATACCACCATCCAGTGTGTCAATGCTTTCCCTTTCAGGAAGGACCAAACAAAGTGTGACAGCAGTCGCATGTTGTGAAAAAAACAAAGTTTATCCCGTTGTCGACTTGTGATATACCCAACGGAAATGTTTGGCCTGGAGAAATTTCCCCAACTCTGGTGCCACTGGCTTGGCCTTAACAGACATGCCCGTGTCTTGGTTTTGTAACAACATCACCACTAGATGAAATTAAATTGCGTTAGATATATCCTTAACATCAAATGAAACATCCTCAGAAAATTGACTAGAATCACCAGTACCACCAGCACCAAGCATGCCACGAGATAGCCAATTCAACCATCCTCGTGATTTAACATTGTGCTCATCACTAAAAGTGAATCAAACTTGTAATAAGTCTTGAATCATATCTTGACTTCATCAGATGAAACTCTGGTAATAAATGACAAAGGTTCTGAACCATTTTGAATTTGGTCTGAATTAATATCTGAGAAAATAAATCCACAGATGAACACAACCTGGACTGATGAATCTTGACCATAATAGTCTGGATCGAGCTTCTCATAAAACACTGCTCGATAAACTGATGATTCTCCACAAGACCACTTGACCTCGAATAATCATCTCTTGAGAATATAGACAACTGATACTGATACTTGCAAATGAAGTAATCCCTTGATAGTTTGACAAAGATGAGGTCAAACTTCCATCTGATTTAGACTCGAATGAATGTCCTTGCTATCAATCTCCTTACAAAGTCCTAAACACACAAAGAAAAAAAAGAAGAAACAAGCAAATTGAAAAATATTTTTTGTTAATTTGGTTAGATGTTAGTAAACATAAACAACAAACAGAAAGTAAGAAACACATAAGGGTGCAAAAGCCAAAAGTATGACCTTGTTTGTGGAATGATATGCAAATGAAATGTGGGATCTTAGGGGTAAAAATTAGGGTATTACACCTTATACTTGTGAAATGGTGATTGAGCATTTACCTCTCAATTACCTAGAGTGTTTAGTATACGTCCTTAGGACAATATGGACGCATTCGATCTTAGGTTTTAGACTTTAGTACAACATACATTATAAACACTCAAGTTCAAAACACTTCTTCTCTAAAAAACACAAAAACACCTCAAACCTTTTTCATCGTTCGGGATTCTAATCAGGAAAATATTTTCAGATAAAAGAGTGTGGTTAAATTTTAGTTCTACCACAAACGGTAACGCCTAAGTCTCCCATGCTCGAGCTGCATACACCAACTGCTAGAACTGATTGTTAACCCTACTCGGGCCTAAAAAAACTTTTGAACCAAACCAGTGTTCTTTTTAGCCCGAACTACGTTTGCTCTGATCTTTCATACCAGATGAAAGTGCGTAGGCACAAGACGCGATGTCTTGGCGAGCAACCTTCCCCCCATTCCCCCCGTAGTTAGCCGAACTGCGTTGACTTTGACTTTCCCATTCCACAAGGGAATACGTAGACACAGAGCGGCGATGCTCTGCCGAGTCTCCTTTCTTTTTCTTTTGTCCCTTAACCATTAGCGTAGAAATATTGATCAACCTTTTAGATAGACAACAATGCATGGATCCCGTCGAGTACGACGGACGTAAGGGGTGCTAATACCTTCCCCTTGCGTAACCGACTCCCGAATGCAGACATGGTTGCGACGACCTTGTCATTCCCTTTTTTCGTTAGGTTTTTCCGATCGTTTCCTTTCCCTCTCTTTGGGATAAATAACGAAAGGTGGCGACTCTTCTGTTTTCCGCCGGGTCTTTTTCGCAGTTGCAACAAAAGCACACAACAGCAACAGTGCTTGATCTTCATCATCGATCTTGACATCAATATTTTCAAGATCAAGAATCAACTTGTTAAACATATCCAACTGCTCAGCCAACACTTTGTCTTCACTCATCTTGAACGAATACAAAGCTTGCTTCAAGTAGAGTCGATTCACCAGAGATTTGGTCATGTATAATCTTTCAAGTTTCAACCATAATCCTGATGATGTAGTCTCCTTTGATACCTGTCGAAGAACCTTATCACCAAGGCTCAACAGTATTGTGATGTGGGCTTTCTCAATCATGCCATCTTTTCTTTTTCCATTAACACAACATCCATGGCTACCTCTTCCTTCAACACTTCCAAACAGCCCTGCTGAACCAGTTGGGTTTTCATCTTCAAGCGCCACAGACCGAAGTCGTTCAATCCGGTGAAATTTTCAATCTTATACTTTGTTGAAGACATCTTCTCCATGCTCATCGCACCAATTTGTTGTGAATCGGATGTCTTGAAACAAAATATAAACGGTTTCTTTATGATTAAGAAACACACAAGGGTTAGGGTTAACAAAGATAACAAGGTAAAACAACAAGGAACAACAAGGATTGGTTATAAACTGCTATTCTTTCCTTACTCTTAGAACAAGATTACAAGTATACAAGAATAACAAAATAACCTCTCTCTCTCTTGAAATTATGATTTTATCTTCCTATTTTTCCTTATGCCAAGATTGAGAAACTAGCATCATACTTATAAGAAAAATAGCACATAAACTTAATGGGCTTTTTAACAATTACCCATTACAAGCTAACTTAGGATACAAGCTAACTTAAATAATTAGGCTTACAAGCAAGGCCCAATTCAACATGCTAACAACCCTAGAAATATTGACTAATGCATGTTAGAACAAACTTTGACTACATCACACATTACTCTGACAGCAGCATGCGAACATACTTCGACCTAATGCTTAATTCATGTCGAACCAGAAGCTACTCTTCGACCATACTAGAGTTTGATCCAATATCTCACACTCTTTTTCTATTTTTTTATAAAGTTATTTAACTTTTTTATTTTCTTTTTCACAAAACTTTTATTTTTTACTAGTTTCTCTAGTACCCCAACTCATAACTTAAACTTTGCTCACTTTCAAGAACAACCCCATAATTATTCTTTTTCCTACAACAAGGAGCTCAAAATTTCTACCTAAATCCAAATAGAGGGTGAAAAGATATAATCTTTCAAGTTACAGGCTACTTAATTTGTATATGTCATCAAAAGAAAGGGCTTAGGCTCAAAGTTGTTTGCAAATGATATAAACATTAAAATCGAGTTGGCTTAAAAAGGCTCAGAGTTTATAACGAAAAATCATCTCGGTGTGTATTTATCCAAATAATAAACTAAATCAAAAAAAATCTAAATTCTATAAGACACAATTGTAATTATACACTCAATAAAAGGAAAAGTCAACAATGGAATAATTTGGCTCAAACCTTACCAGAGGAAGCATTTGAAGATTGAGTACAAGTTTATTGATTGTATTTTTCTTCCTTACCTCTCAATCCACTAGGGAATTTCTATGATGATCATATTTTTTCTGGTGATTTTTGTTGTTTATCTATTCATTGGTACATTAATACACTATTAATTTGAAAGAAACAAAAATAGCAAACTCATTCATTAATTTAAGCAAATAATAAGGGCAAAAGTATTGATTTGTACCTTGTACTCTTCGTTGGACCATGAAAATAAAAGTGGGAGATTGCTGAAAATAAATAAATATGATGAGTATTTCTTCCAAATCACATGTTATCAGAGTGGAAATAATCATGCATATTAATCATGGTGTTGTTGAAGTCTTGATGAGCAACATTAGCATAAAACTCTAAACCCAATGGATTTGTAAGTTTCTGGGATTAATTTGTTGATTTTTCATTGCAAATCTCCTTTATGAAGCATCTTCACCACTTCCTCATAGCCCTCTAAAAATTTTCAATCAAATGCTCTTTCCCTCACTATATGATATTTTATCAACTTTTGATATTTTTCTGCATTTTCCTCGGAAAGAAATCTGGATATTTGGATAAGCTGGTATGTCTTCTACAGGTTGTGCAGTTCATGTTGATGCTATTGATGGTTGAATTCGTTTTGGTTCCATATTAACTATAATAACACTAAAAATGTGCAAGAGACTAAAATATGGGTTAGCATTAGACAAAAATTAAGGTAAAAAAGAGAAAAGAATAACTGGTGTGTGAGAAAGTGATGTTAGAAATAATGTATAGGTACACTAACGAATGTATTGCACCTGCAATAAATAGCATTGTGACCTTGATGTGACTGAGATTTTTCCAACCGTATGATCTAATTGACACCTAGAGCACACATTCCCAACGACTATATCACATCCATGTTCTAATGCATCACAACCGCGATGGGATCCCATCACGTTGATGTTAAGTCACGATAATTCCAGGCAATTTCTTCTTTTCTTTTCCATTATTTTTCATTTATTTATATTTTCTACTTCTTTTTTCTTTCGTTGTTCCATACTTTTTCAAAATTTCATCACATAATAACATGTTACACAAGAGCAAACACTATTAATCAAAATAACATGAAATTTAAATTGCAACTAAAATAAAAACTTACTGGTGGGTTGCCTCTTATTAAGCACTTCTTTAAGGTCCTAAGCTTGACCATTTGATTCTCTGTTAGGGCAGCATATATGATACAAAAAATACATCATCCTTCTTCTTCCTTTTGTTTGGTAGGAATCGCATTAGTTTGAGGTATTGATAATTTTTCTTCCATATTCTTCTTCAGCTTGATAGTATTGAACAAGGCATAAATTTCATCAAGTACTTTATCGATTTCTATTTTTTCATCTGCCTTATTGCTACAATACTCTTTAGGGGAATGTTTTTGCTAAATACTTTCTTATTGGACATCTAAGCAAACCATTGAAATATGATCTTCATCGAAAACTATAAAATGCTTATATTGCACTTTTGTTCTTTTCTGCATCTATTTTTCACCTCAGACTCTTCTATTCTTAATTCAATTTTTTCATTATATGTTATGCATTATTTTTCTTTTTTTCTTTTTCATCTCCTCTTTCATTGGCTACTTCCCCTTCATCTTCTATTTCTCTCACAACTTCATCATCCATATGATTACCTAACATATTCCCATAAGAGCCTCTACTTGATTGAGCCGCCCCTTGTTTAGATAACTGGTCGATGTGATTTTCCATACTCTTCAAGAATATTTCAATGTTCTTTTTGGATGCTTCAATATTTTTGTTCATTGCTTCAAATTTGTTTTCAATAGATTTCATGAATTTTTTCAAAGTCTCTTCTAGAAGAGATAACATCTTTGGTTGTGGATTTTTAGAAGCTGCTTGATTAAAATTTTGAAATTGAGTGTTCCTCTAGCCAAGATTTGATTGACCACCCACTATGGATCATTGTTATTGAAGTAAGGGTTTGGCTTGTACACAATGGCTATTTGCATAACCTCTGCCATAGTAATTACACCGAAATACTCTGACTTGATTAGCATTTTCTTAAGTTAGAGTTGAGGCATCCAACTATTTTGACAAAACTTGAAGTTTTGCTAACAGATCAAGATAAGCATTATTCTCCTTCATACATGTCTTCCTTTACGTCACATACAAAATCAAAAGAAATATACTGTAGTAGCACTGCATTAGATAAAAATTAATAAGAATAAAAAAAATAGATATAAAAAAAATAATAATTAAAAACTAAAAATAAAAATAAAAATTAAAAAAACTAAACTCTAAATATGAAAAACTAACACAAATTTTTTTAACAAATTTCGCACAAAACTTTCCTTGTTGAAAGTTGCAATTCCCGACAAAGGTGCCATAAAACATGATGACTTCTAGACAAGTGTACCGATAGTGTCGTAGTAATACTTAAAGATATCGTCTCCATGGAATTGTTATTTAACAAAACAACGATTGTGCGAATAATAAAAGTAACTATTGAGGGTTTTCGAGTTTTAATGTGAAAAGTTAATTTGTTAAGAACTCAAAACGAGAAAAGGGATTAGGTTTTACCGTGAATCCATTGTTTATCCCCTGTTGATGTTTAGTGCATTAGATGAATGGAAAAGTCGTTATATTTTTACGGCAAATTAACAAAGGCACTATATCCAATCCCTCGGTGTATAGCTAACTAATTTCTACTAGTGACTTCCTATCCATATTCGGTGGGCGAAAGCGAAATTAAGAATTATTACGATGCGTTAGTTTAATAGCGACCACTAGTGGTCTCCTATCCATATTCAACCGATGGAAGTAGATTATTATCCTAGTTTAGACTCATAGGCTTAAGGTCAGTAATCTCTACTCGTCTAAGTTCATATTATCAGCGTGTTCACAAATAATATGAAGGGATATAGAGATTCAAAATGCAATAGAAAAAAAAATCCCCTTTAGTTGATCCTTACGAATGAGCATGATCAGTGAAGAAATAGTTATCTCTAGTGGTGATTAAAAACTTTGATGCAGATCCGGATGAATGATCACGAGTGTTGAATGAAGAAAAAATGCCTCTACTCAGTCCACACTAACATAATGCCTTCAATCTCTGTGTTAGTTGCTACGAATGAAGAGTTTGATAGAGAGAGAGAGAGAGAGAGAGAGAGAGAGAGAGAGAGAGAGAGAGAGAGAGAGAGACTATAGTCGGGGTTTCGTCCAATATTTTAAAAACCGGACCGAAGATTGAACCGATGAATCATTCGGGTTAAGATTTAATTGGTTCAACTGGTTAAACCTATGGTCGAACCATTTCTTAAATAAACTAATAATATGAAATTAAATATCATATATATGTCCCACACACAATCATATATTCAGAACTTACTAAAATAAATATTTCAAAAATTCATTACAAACTCAATACAACACATAAAATTACACAACATAGTCTTACACTTAATTTCAACCTTCATTTAAGAATAATTTTAACAAATTAAAGAAATAAAATAAAATAAGCTAAACTAATTCAAACAAAAATTAAAATAAATGAGCATAATAACTAAAATAAAATTTGAATATGTTAGTTCCGTGATTCTATGATTGTCCATGGTTCTATGACTGGCTAAATTTTGGTAAAACATGATTCTGCACTGATGTTAAGCAAGATGTTATAACATCTTCATCTACTGTTTTGATAGTACTTTTGTCATGTGTTTTAATCAAGATGTTAAGACAGAACTGCTGTCATGTGTTTTAATCAAGATGTCGAGACAGATGTCATAACATCTTTGTCTGGTACATAAGGAGCTGCTATTTTGTATCTCTTGACAGAGGTATTTTGGTTTAATGAGATCATGTTGGATATACCTCACCAGTATGTGCAGGTCAAAGAGATTTATTAGGAACAAAGTAAAGATTTAATTGGATTGCATAAAAAGGATCTTTGAGACTTTTTAGGAAACTATAATATATTTGTTTCTATTTTTATGAAGAAGATTCTGCAAAAGATTTACAATGAGAATTATGAAGAAGATTCTACAGAAGATCTACAATGAGAAGATTTGGAGTTTGATTTGATTGGCAGATATTTTGGTAAAACTAGGTGTAATCACAAGATGTCCTACAGGATGTCGTGTGTCTGTCAGGATCAACAGGTTACTTCCATATCTTTTTGTGCAAGCTGGTTGTACTATTCTGGTGAAGAACCTACGTGCTTTTGGTGGTTTTCTAAAGGCGTTTCAGATACACTTATTATGGGTCAGATTGGATTTGATACGAAGTTCTTATCAGAAGGTTGGTTGAAGATTGGAAGAATGATATGATTAGATTTGATTGAGCAAATCAAATCTGTTGCAATTTATGAAGATTGAAATCTTCTCTTCCTGTTGTTACTTTTGGCACAGCCCAAGCCCAGAATGCATTACTATTTAAAGAGGCAAAAACTCTAGTGTAGACAAGCATTCACAACAACAAGATCTTGAGTGCAAATAAGCGTTTAGTGGTTTGAGAGTCTCTTGTGTATGTGACTTTGTAAGTCACCCTTTGTATCTTTTGATGCATCGTGGTAAACATATTTAGGTTGTTAATTTTTAATTGTTAATTGTTCACTCAAAGCTTGTAAGCAAGAGTGTATTGTTCTTGATTGAAGTTGTTAAGTAAAATCAAGTATCGTGACTTTGAAGAGTGTCTTCTATAGTCTTTTTACTGTGTTAAATTGATATCACTACTATGATTGTGGGGAGTGAGAGGTGTCTCTTGTATAGTGGATTCTAGGCAAAAATTGCATTGGGTAGGGATTAATTAAGGGGTTGAAAACTGGGAGTTTAGCTCTGAATTAATACTACTAATAGTGTATTTCCTTACTGGATTGGTATCCCCAGATGTAGGTGATGTTGCACCGAACTGGGTTAACAATTCATTGTGTTATTTATCTTTCAGCATTTATAATTCTGCATAATTTAAATGGTTAGATAAACAGTTCTGTCAGTCTGCAGATGTTACAACATATGTCATGACACTGTTAATTTTTAAAGGGATTTAAATTGCTCATGTTCTATCCTTATTCTGTTTTAGCAGAGATCAATGTTCTTAGCATCTCTTAGGACATTTGAGATCTGCATACCAGAATTTCAATTGGTATCAGAGCAGGCATCCTGTCTGTTCTGGATGAAATCTTGGGACATACTTTTTGGTGGTTTAAACGAGAAGCTATAGCTGATTTGATGATATTGCTAAATGTTTGGAGTTACTGCTTACGGAGTTTATGAGGAGTTTGTGTTTACTCTTCCTTTTGAAGGATTATGTGTATCTACTGTTGTGGTCTCTGATATAGGAGCTCCTGTGATATATTGAATGTTTTTACCAAATGAGGAGTTACTGAGATCAGATTATTCATTATGATATACTTAAGGGAGGAGTGGCTATTTCTGTTGTATGATGTCCTATAAGATGTTCTGACAACTTGGTTAGGGCATGTTGAAGATGTTCTTTTGGTAGTCCTGGGAGAATATTGGTCTGATATATGGTTGTGGCAGGTGTGTAAATGGTTGGAAGATGGTGTCTGCTGCTGCTCTGTTTGGTCTGACAGGATGTTGTTTTGTTTGGGATGTTGCTGATTTTTTTTCTACAGGTTGATGAATGCTATAGCTTTTTTTTTGTGCCTGGGTTGTTGCTATTTTTGTTCTACATGTTGTTGAATGTTGCAGCTGTGTTGTTTGTGTGCCTGGGTTGTTCTGTTGTGTTTTACATGTTGCTGAAGACTGTTTTAGAGAAAATAGTGGGAGGTGATTTATTTTCACCACTCATGACTTGGAAAGGTTCTATCAGCAGAGGAAATCATAGGTAGGTTGAGTCAAGGTTGTCAGCCTTGATGTTTCAACATGAAATATCCTTTAAATAATACTCTTGGTATTGTTGAAGTGTAAATATCTGTCAGATGGTTTTCTCAACATGTTGTATGGATTTAAAATCAATCTCTATTTGTGGAATGCACAAGTATTTAATTGATTATCCATGATGTTCAACATTGTCAAAGTTTTGTTGGTTCATCAGGTGGATGATCCAAGTTTGTCTTCCGGAAGAAGGATCCCTTATAAGGATTTATTGCATTTTTTGTTATTTACAAATATTTAATGGATTATCCTTAGTCAATGATCAAGGTGTCTCATCAGTTGTTGCTCAAGTATCTGGCCCTTGATTGGTTTGGTCTTCTTCAAAGTTCTGATGTTAAATAGAGATTATGCAAAATCTTGTTGATTCAAAGAGTGATTCTCTAGAGCAAAGGAGATATAGCTGATGATCTTGGTACCATTTACATGTGTGTTTACATTCCTTCTCAGCTTGGACCTACAGAGGCACGCAATTTGTCTAGAAAGTTTCCTGGCAAGAAACTTGTCTAAAGAAGTAAAGTTGTAGATTTCATCATCTTGATGAATTGACCTTGGATCAATTTAATTTGTAATGGAGTGCAATAGGTGTCAAGGATAAGTGGCGGTTATCTTTGACTTCCTAAAGAAGTCTCTGCTTAAGGAAAGCGGGAGTCCTTTTGTAAAGATTTTTGTGATCATTCCTCTCTGAAGAATCAAGCTTTGACATGTTTGGTTTCTCTAAAGAGGAGCTTCTGAAGCAAGTGCATTTCAAGTGATTTGCTGTGTTGTAATGGTGCATAACTTGAAGATCAAGTCTGCTTGGTGGATCAGAAGATTTTCTAGAGCTCTGAAAGATGCTGAGTATCCAAACAGTGGCACTTGGTTATTTAAGTAGTGTGCTTGGAGAAAATTACTCTTGTGCAGAAGGGTAGTTGTTTGAAGACCAAAGGAGGATCTGGTTCTGTTCATGTCTTGGAGCCTATGAAGGATGAGTTCCTTCTTTTTGGAAAGGTATGCAAGTTTAACTGTCTCTATGTGATTTGGATTTCTCGTTGAACTATGCTCTCTGAAGATCCTCAGACTGGATTACTATAGTAAGTCCAAGGGTTTATCGTATCAAGAACTATATTGTATGGTGTTTATGTTAGGATGTTCTAAAACATCAGTTTGTTGCTGAACATGGGTTGAGATTGTGGAAGAGGATAAGTCACTAGTTGAATCAGAAGCATTCTAACTTATCATACGGGAGAATGATGAGGTAAAGAATGTCTTGGATTATGGGGTGTCTATCTTGCTCTCTGACTCAGGCTGAAGTTAGAATACTTGTGGAGAAATGGCTCTTCTGCTGCAAGTAACTCTAGAAAGAAGTGGATCAGTTTGGTGCCTTCTCACTGTTTGAGCATGGAGTTGGTCGTGAGAGATAATGTGGTGATCTTGGGTGAGCTACTGTGGTATGTGGCTCTAGCAGTGAGTGAATGCGTTCAGCAGGTGTGTTGAACAAAGAGTGAGCTCTTGAAGACATGAATATGAGTCTTATGTTTTCCATTCACGTGCTTCTGAAAAAGAACACTGATTATCCTTGATATGGGGAGTTATACTTCTACCTAGGATCTGTTGTTGCATTAGTACTGATGGGGAGTTATACTTCTATCTAGGATCTGTTGCTTCATTAGTACTGATGGGGAGTAATTTCTCAAGATTGTTTATGGTTTCAAGCAGTTTGTGATTGTATGTCTCTATGAGGATGGAATGTCAGACAAGATGTTGTGACATTATGTTACTGCTCTAAGTCGTGGTGAACTTGACAGTGTATTTTTTTTGGTTCTGTCATTGGGTGTCAATGGATTAAATTAGACTTGTACAAGCTTATTAGAAGTAATATAAAGGTAAGAGCATTATGATCTGACTTTCACTGAAAGGATTTTAGTCAGCAGATTTTTGGGCCTCTATCCAAGTGTTTTGTCTTGTATCGCTGGTGAAGATGAAGATCAAGACATCATTAAATCTGATTTTATGCATAAGGAAGGACTTTCATCCTGACATCTTGGATATTTTTCTAGTCCTTCAAAGCTGAATCTGAGTAATCTTACAGATAGTTATGTCTATCCTGCAACTACTTCTGCTATTTGGTCTAGTATTGTTTGTGAAACAAGGAGTGTAAAGTTGCAGTGTGTGATGAAGTGTTTCTTCATGTGTTTGGGTTCTATCTTTTAGGGGGAGTGCTAATTATGCATGATAGGAGAGTTGTGTACCTGTATGATGTGTAGCTGCATTGCTTGTGGTGACTTTGTGCTGATGTGGAGTTGTGTACAAATTTGCTGATTCTCAGGCAAGCTTGTGTTCTTGAACCACTGATGAGGTTGTAATGTCAGACAAGATGTCCTGCATTTTGCTGTCTGGTGTAATTTTTCTTGACAATGTGACTGTGGGTATGGCTTTGTGAGACTGTTGGTTTGAACTAGGTCTGTGCTTACTTCTTATGAATGACCTAGGGAACAACATTGGTTACTATCTGGGAGAATTTATTTTTCTCTGCAGAATATTTGTGTCTTAAATTGGGGATTTAAAATCACTTACTACTTGTGGCCTTAGAAAGTATTTAATTGATTATCCTTTAATTGGTGATGTCTAAAAGTGTCACTCCTGAAGGTGTAGCTTCAGACAAGGCAAGACTCGAGATTCAATGACTATGCTCATAGGGTAAAGCTTTGTGGAGTTTTTACTGTGGAGGTTGTTTCTCATCATGATGAAGCATGGTGTATGATGGTCTTGATGAAGAATCGTTTCATTGATGGATATGTGCAAAAGGGATAGAAAGTAAAAGGAAATGAAGTCCATGACTTGGTGCATGAAGTCTGACTGATTAATGAAGGAATCATATCTTAAGGTGCTTAAGAATAATTATTGTAATGTCAGACAGGATGTCAGAACATTATGTATCTAAGGAAGCTACATGAGAGTTTACTTCTCTCCTTGTTTTTACAGTGTTTTGAATGAGTTCAGAAGGGGGTTTAAGTCCTTGTCCATGGATTTTTGCTATAGTGGTGCAGTCTTTATATTGTTGGGGATCAAGAAGTTTGTGTATCTCTTGAGAGGTTGTGAGATGTCATTCAGTTTTTTTTGGGTTGGCTATGTTTGTTGTGTGCATCTGAGTTTATATGTGTGTACATTTACTCCAATTTTGAAAACTTTTTTAGCTAAACAAAGGGGGAGTAAAGTGTTAATGATGTTAATGCTACTGCTAAGGGAAGAGTAGTGTGTTGTTGTTGCTTGTTGGATGCAACTATTAAGGGGGAGAATGATAGTTTGTGAGGCTGGATGTATTTGAGAAAACTACTGTTGTTGCTGCCCTGATAAGTTTGTTTGGTTGTTTTAGCCAAAATTTGCCAAAGGGGGAGATTGTTAGTTCCATGATTCTATGATTGTCCATGGTTCTATGATTGGCTAAATTTTGGTAAAACATGATTCTGCACTGATGTTAAGCAAGATGTTATAACATCTTCATTTACTGTTTTGACAGTAGTGATGTCATGTGTTTTAAACCAAGATGTCAAGACAGAACTGTTGTCATGTGTTTTAATCAAGATGTCGAGACAGATGTCATGTCTAGTAGAGCAGGAGCTGCTATTTTATATCTCTTGACAGAGGTGTTTTGGTTTGATGAGATCCTGTTGGATATACATCACCAATATGTGCAGGTCAAAGAGATTTATTGGGAACAAAGTACATATTTAATTGGATTTCATAAAAAGGATCTTTGAGACTTTTTAGGAAACTATAATATATTTGTTTCTATTTTTATGAAGAAGATTCTGCAGAAGATTTACAATGAGAATTATGAAGAAGATTCTGCAGAAGATCTATAATGAGAAGATTTGGAGTTTGATTTGATTGACAGACATTTTGGTAAAACAAGGTGTAATCACAAGATGTCCTACAGGATGTCGTGACATCTATCTGTCAGGATCAGTAGGTTACTTCCATATCTTTTTGTACAAGCTGGTTGCAATATTCTGGTGAAGAACCTGCGTGTTTTTGGTGGTTTTCTAAAGGAGTTTCAGATACACTTATTATGGGTCAGATTGGATTTGATACGAAGTTATTATCAGAAGGCTGATTGAAGATTGGAAGAATGATATGATTAGATTTGATTGAGCAAATCAAATCTGTTGCAATTTATGAAGATTGAAATCTTCTCTTCCTGCTCTTACTTTTGGCACAACCCAAGCCCAGACTACATTACTATTTAAGGAGGCGAAAACCCTAGCGTAGACAAGCATTCACAACAAGAAGATCTTGAGTGCAAATAAGGGTTTATTGTTTTGAGAGTCTCTTGTGTGTGTGACTTTGTATGTCACCCTTTGTATGTTTTGATGCATCGTGGTAGACATATTTAGGTTGTTAATTATTAATTGTTAATTGTTCACTCAAAGCTTGTAAGCAAGAGTGTATTGTTCTTGATTGAAGTTGTTAAGAAAAATCAAGTATTGTGAATTTTAAGAGTGTCTTCTAAAGTCTTTTTACTGTGTTAAATTGATATCACTGCTGTGATTGTAGGGAGTGAGAGGTGTCTCTTGTCTAGTGGGTTCTAGGTAGAAATTGCATTGGGTAGGGATTAAGTGAGGGGTTTTAAATTGGGAGTTTAGCTCTGAATTAATACTACTAATTGTGGATTTCCTTCCTGGCTTGATAGCCCCCAGATGTAGGTGATGTTGCACCGAACTGGGTTAATAATTCATTGTGTTATTTAACTTTCAGCATTTACAATTCTGCATAATTTAAATGGTTAGCTGAATAGTTTTGTCAGTCTGCAGATGTTACAACAGATGTCATGACACTGTTAATTTTTAAAGGGATTTAAATTGCTCATGTTCTGTTTTAGCAGAGACCAATGTTCTTAGCATCTCTTAGGACATCTGAGATCTGCATACTAGAATTTCAGATTTATTTAAAATACCTAAATAAAATAAGATAGAATTACAAAAACTAACAATACAAGATACTTAATGGAACAACAATAAGCAAATTCAAGTTGAAAAATGAGAAACAAGGAATTCATTTTGTAACTGAGAAATGTTTTAAGTTTCAATATTGATATATTAAAATTTTTCAAAAAAAATGGTTGATTAGGTGCATTTTTTGAACCGAACGATTTTACAAAACTGACTCCGATTCTTTGGTTCGAACGATTTTGAACGATTTAATTTAGTTCTTCCCACTAGCGGTTTTTAAAGGTTAATCAGATCGGATTCACCTTCGATTCCTGGTCCAACTGATTGAACCGTCTGATTCGGTCTGGTTTTTAAAATATTTCACCAACCGAATTTCATCAATTGAGAAAGCTTCTACACAAGGGTTATATTCATAGAACCACTTAGGTGGGTTGCAAGCTAAAAATTTCAACTTAATTGCACCATATAATAATAATAATAATAATAATAATAATAATAATAATAATAATAATAATAATAATAATAATAATAATAATAATAATAATAATAATAATTGTTATTATTATTATTATTATTATTATTATTATTATTATGATTATTATGATAATAATATTATAACTATTATTATAATAAGTATATTTTATTATTATTTTTATTATTATAACTAATAACTACAATAATAATAATGATAATAATAAAATTAATAATACTAATAATAAATTAATAATAATAATAATAATAATAATAATAATAATAATAATAATAATAATAATAATAATAATAATAATAATAATAATAATAATAACTATTTTTATTATATCATACGATGTTCCATATTTCACTTAAGTACACCATACCTTACGGTGTTCCATAATTTTCTTAAGTACATCATACCTTACAGTGTTTCTTATTTATTCTATCTCTTGTCAATCTTTCCTTATGTGTGTGACCTTGTAGGTTCTCGTGACGTTGACAATTATATTAAATCGTACATTTCATATAATAAAGAGTGAGTAGTATCTATTAGAGCACAGATTGGTGTTTAATATATCTCATTGTTTTGATGATAACATGAATGAAATTTTGTATAAAAGAAATATATACTCTAATTCTGTTCAAGTGTTTATTTGTTTCATATATCAAAATTAATATTATTCTGGAAGCAAGAACGCCTCTGAACACCACAGAACGATAAAACTCTGAGCGTCAGAAGCAATACATCAGAAGACTCTGATCTGCTACAGTGACACTCAGCAAAGCTGAGAAGAATTTTGAGCAAAGCTACATATGTAAAGATGCAGAAGACTCTAAGTGTAAAGGCATATGTAAAGAATCAAAAGACTCTGGATGTACTCAACGCTGCAAGTACAGAGGCTCTGATAAGCAAGTCTGCTCTGATAAAGATATTCACGCTAAAGGACTTTGCTGCAACACTCTGATAGAGTAACTCTGATCTAAAGAACTAGGAACATCATCAGAGGATCTGATGCAAGACGTTCCAAAGTTGTTGAAGAAGATGCTGTTTAAATAAAGATCCGATGGCATATTCCTTGTCCTTATCCAAACGGCTCTTTTCTCATTTGTGCTTGACACATCAATTCAGACAAAAAGGATTTGTCTGAACATTCCCTTTCTCAGAAAGGAAAAGTCAATAGAAGATAAAAAGCAACAGAATGCTCAGCATTGCACAATCTTTGAGAAATGGACTTCAAGTACTATAAAAGTAAGTCTCAGCATCACTTCAACATTGACGGAATTATTGACAAATCACTTGACAAATTATTCAACAAGCAACTCATACAAACATTCTTCAAGCTGAATAGTTTTCATTTTCGTTCTTTAACTTGTGTAAAAATCACCGTTGTGATATAGCTTTTTAGAAGCAACTCTTAAACACATTGTTAGTTTATTCTTTGTAAAAGATTCCTTAAGAGACCAAGTGTGGTCAGATTTCTTGAGAAGACTAAGACAATTGTCTTAGTGGTTAACACTATAATCAGTTTGATTTAGTGGATTAAGTCATTGTTCAAACGAACCAGGATAAAAATCACTTGGGTAGGATAGACTGGAGTAGTTTGAGTTCAAACGAACCAGGATAAAAATACCTTGTTATTTTTCTATCATCCTAATTGTTTTAAAAACCCTTATTCAACCCCCCTTCTAAGTGTTTTTCCTACCTTCAGTTGGCATCAAAGCTCCGGTTCTGTAAGTGCTTTCACTTAACCGTGACAGAAAAAGATCCTATTGGGAAAAACTCTTGATCTATTATTCTTGATTTATCATGGCTGAAGCTTTAACTTCAAACAACAACAAATATGATGATAGAGACAAAATCAACACAAAACCTCCAATGTTTGATGGTGAGAAGTTTGATTATTGGAAAGATAGAATAGAAAGTTTCTTTCTAGGCTATGACGTTAACTTATGGGATTTGGTCGTTGATGGTTATATTCATCCTATAAATGATGAAGGAAAAAAGGTTGACAGAAAGTCTATGACTGATCAACAGAAAAAGGATTTTAGAAATCATCACAAGGCGAGAACCATTCTATTAAATGTTATATCTCATACTGAGTATGAGAAAATAACAAATAGAGAAACAACATTTGATATGTTTGAATCTTTAAAAATGACGCATGAAGGAAACTCCCAAGTGAAGGAGACAAAGGCCTTAGCGCTCATTAAGAAATAAGAAGCCTTCAAGATGGAGGAATTTGAATCTGTGGAAGCTATGTTCTCAAGATTTCAGATTCTAACTGCTGGTCTGAAGGTTCTGGATGATCGGGAAAATAGCAAGTGTACTATTTTTTATCAATTGTAGTAATAAGGGAAAAGTCCCAAGTATCGATCTCGAGGACTGCGTAGTAATTAACAGAATTTTTAGGATTCAAATGAACAAAAGGTCTACTTATGGGATGACCCGTTTCTTTACAAGAAAGGGGTGGATGGACTGATCAGACGATGCGTTCCAGAAAACGAGCAAAGGAAGGTGCTCGAAGCATGTCATAATTCAGATTATGGAGGGCATTTCAGTGGCGACCGCACCGCAGCCAAAGTCCTCCAATCGGGGTTGTATTGGCCGTCTTTGTTCAAGGATGCCCAGAACGTAGTTAAGGAATGCGACAGATGTCAACGGACTGGAAATATCTCGAAAAGAAACCAGATGCCGCAGAATTCCATGTTAGAAGTAGAGTTGTTTGATGTTTGGGGGATTGATTTTATGGGACCATTCCCACCATCATTTGGAAAACACTATATACTGGTAGCAGTTGACTATGTTTCGAAATGGGTTGAAGCAGTGGCACTACCAACAAATGATGCTAAAGTAGTGGTCAGGTTTCTGAAGGAGAACATATTTTCGCGGTTTGGAGTACCAAGGGCCCTTATAAGTGATGAAGGAACTCACTTCCTAAATCATCTCATGGAAAAGTTACTCCTTAAGTATAATGTGAAGCACAAAATATCTACTCCGTACCATCCTCAAACCAACGGGCAAGCCGAGGTGTCAAATCGACAACTCAAACAAATATTAGAGAAAACAGTGCGTGCATCCCGTAAGGGCTGGGCACTAAAGCTGGACGACGCTCTCTGGGCGTATCGCACTGCATACAAAACACTCATTGGTATGTCCCCTTACCAACTGGTCTATGGTAAAGCTTTCCATCTGCCTCTAGAGTTAGAACACAAGGCATTATGGGCATCAAAAGTCCTTAACCTAGACCTCACCAGAGCAGGAGAGTCCAAAACCCTCCAACTCCATGAGCTAGAGGAATTCAGGAACCGGGCATATGAGAATGCAAAAATGTACAAAGATCAAGCAAAGAAATGGCATGATCGACGTATTCAGAAGAAAGAATTTCGGGAAGGACAATTAGTACTGTTGTACAACTCCCGACTGAAACTATTTCCGGGAAAGCTTAAATCAAAATGGTTGGGACCATTTGTAGTGCATAAGACGTTTCCGCACAGAGCAGTCGAGCTGAAAAATCCAGCCAATGGAGACATTTTTAAAGTAAATGGTCAGCGTCTGAAACCTTACTATGAGGGAAAGCAGAAAGATCGAAACGATGTCGTTCATCTCACATGATACGATGACGAACCGTTGAGCCAGGCGACGTAAAACGAAGCGCTTCGTGGGAGGCAACCAACGTATTTCACCTTCACGCTTTCATTTTGTTTTTGTTTTAACAGGTTTTGATTAACTCGCAGTTCATCGGTGAAAGAAGAAGGTTGGAGACCAGAGGAGAGGAAAAAGTTGAAAAACAGCACCCTGACACGGGTGGCCGTGTTACACAACACGGGCCGTGTCAGGCCTAGCATAACAGGGATGAGAAACTTGGGAAAAATGTGAAGTCAGTGGAGCAGCACGGGTGCCCGTGTTGTGCAACACGGCCCGTGTTGCAGGTTCGTGGCCTTGAAAAAAAATAAACTACAGGAGGAGCAACACGGGTGCCCGTGTTGTGCAACACGGCCCGTGTTGCAAGGCACGATCTGTTTTTTTAATTTTTACCCGGTAGGGCCCACCACTTTCACCCCCACTTATCATTAGCAACCACACATTTTAAATAATTTTTCATCTTCCTCCTTCTTCTCCCTCACAAAACCCTTAACCTCCATAACCTTCTCCCCATAAAAGCTTCATTATCTACCACACCCACTCACCGGAAACACTTTCGTCCTTCACAAAAAACATTCTAATCATCATTGTGCTTATTTTTACGGTCGCGTTTTTCACTAACAGTGATTTCGAAATTTTTCGAACCATCTGTGTTGTTTGTGTTTTGCAGGTTCAAGAATGCCTCCTCGTAGAGACATCGGAAAAGCAGTGGCGGAAACTTCACGCCCTAGAAAGAGAGCACACCGGATGGCGAATCCTCATGGCATACTCTTTGAAGACCCGGATCATCAGAAGAAGTACTCTAACATCATCAAGCGTAAGCTCGCGCCCACAAGGTATATCTGTAACACTATGCTTGATAATCTAGGGCTGAGAGTAGAGGTCCATAGGATGTTTCACACTCTGGGTATGCTAGAATTTATGCAATTGGAAGCGCCGACTTATGAGCGCATAACTTTTGAATTCTTGAGTACTTTAGAATTTCAGTTGAAGCACAGGTGGATAGGTGTGGAGGAGGAATATTATGGTACACTGAGGTTTAGGTTATTTGATACTGACCATAGCCGAATTGGGAGATATTCTGAAGCTCCCCAATTTTGAACCCGGAGCCCCTCCGGGAAATTTTAGTGCAGGGGACTTCTGGAAGGCTATTACAGGTAGAACTGATTATGTCGCGAAAGCGGCAAAAGCCTCGTGTATCCATAACCCTTGTTTCAAGTACGCTCAAAAGGGATTAGCATATACACTGTTCGGCAGGGGTGACAGCACAGGAGTGGCGACTCAGAGGGAGTTGTACTTCATGTACGGCATGGCAAATCAAGAACTCATTAATGTAGCTGCCTTTGCAGCTGATCACCTGAAGAGGGTTGCGAATGCACCTTCAGGCGAAATAAGTGTAGGCGGTATGATTACTCAAATCGCAAATCACTTTGGCCACGGTGCTCTCTTGAGAGAGGAACCCACTGTTGCAGGTAAGACAAAAATAGATCTTGCCACACTGACTGCCCAAGGTATGATTCGAGTCTTTGATAATTACTACTCCTTGGTAAGCCGAAACAGTCATCTCCTTGCTTTACCTGCCCCTGACTTTATTAGTATTCAAAATGTGAATAACTGGCTATATGAGAGCCCCATGCAGGATGAAGAAGACCAATTTTATGATGGTACAGGTACAGAATTCTTTGAGGATGAAGGCGATCAGGTAGAAGAAGCGCCTATACCGCCTACTCGAGTCTCACCCCATCAGGAATCCGGCTCAGACTCTTGGAGCTTATCTAAAAAGGAATGGGATTGGATGGAGAATGAGATGTGTCATCTCCGAAGTGAGCAGACGAGGAAAGGCAAGGAGCAGACAAGACAAGGGAACAAACAAATCCGACAAGGCAGGTTGATCGGTGAGATGCATGAATGGATGCGGCAGATGATGTTGCGCGACCAACCTCCGCAACCATGAACTCTGTGAGTCCTCTGCTACTAGTGTTCCAACAGTGAGGACACTGTTGAATTCTAGTGTGGGGGTATTTTATTTGTGTTTTTTATTTTATTTGTGTTTTTATGTTATTTGTTTATGTTATTTGTGTGTTTTCAATTCTGTTTTAGTTATTTGTTTATTTAATTTCCAGTGTTAGTTTGAGAACATGATAGCGAGTCCACAGGAAGACCCCCCTGACATTGAGCTAATAAAATTAATAACATTGTAGGTTGGGGGATTGTTTAGTGAAGATGTTGAGTGAGGTGATGAGAAAGTATATAGAATACTCAGAAAAGAACCGTGAGGATGAAATCGGAATAATCTTGAGAGATAGGTAAAAGGCCAACACCCTGGGTTTCCCAAATAGGAACGAGTTCGACGTGTAGATTTGTACCATAGTGCTTTGAACTGAGAAGTACCCCTGAGTAGTTTATTTTGACAATCAGGTTTCATCAAAAATAATCGTGTGTGCAAGGGTAATGAAAAATATTGAGCTAAGGCACAGGAAAAAAAACAAACAAAAAGGGGCAATTAGGCGACTAATACTTCTAAGTTGGGTAACCCTCACCCGGTTATTTAGCCCAACGGCGGTCGAACCTGAAAGCCATTCAAAAAGAATAACAGTGCCAGAAAAAGAAAAATGTCATTGATAAATCTTGTGCACACGAGGAAAATCATAAAAGTCGTATAGTGATTGTTCGAATGAAAGGGAGGAACATCGAAAAAGAAGACTTAAGTACAAAGCATAGTCGAAGAGGTTACCCATAGGGAGACTCAGGTATGTGGTTTACCGCAGTCTAGTGTTTGCATGTTACCTGTTTTGAGGGAAAAGCCGAGATTAATCCTAGGGGACTTGGAATGAGAAGTTCAAGTATGAGTATTATCACCGTAACTCACAATTCTATGGACGGTTCCGTTACGAAAAAGATATTAAGTTCGGTTTGGCGAGCTTTTTGCTTGAGGACAAGCAAAAGTTCATGTTCAGGGGAGTTGGATCGGTGGATTTCACTTGTGTTTTCAAACGCTGTTTGTTGTTAATTTCGTAATGTTTTTATCTGTTTTTCGAAGCTTTAGTTGTTATTATCTGCATTACTCGTATTTGTGTGTCTTCAAGTCTTATTTTTAAGTTTATATTACTTTTGCCGCTGGTGCGCGTGATTTGGTTTCTTTTAGTGTGTTTTTGGCAGGAAAGGATAGCACGACAGTCGCACCGCTTTCGGAAGCAAAGAAAAATCGGAAAAGGGAAATCAGAGCTACAACACGGGTACCCGTGTTGCACAACACGGCCCGTGTCATGGAGGACACGGTTGGCAGACACGGGTAGACCAAAGCAGAAGAAAAGGAGACTCAGACTTGCAACACGGGTGCCCGTGTCATGCAACACGGCCCGTGTTGCAGCCCTTGGAGAGGAGACACACCCTGAAGAAGTCAGCAGCCTGACACGGCCACCCGTGTTGCACAACACGGCCCGTGTCAGGGCCACTGGGAGTGAAATTTTTGTGTTTTCAGATTTGTTGCTGTCAGACCTATTTCGAAGGGCATTTGAGACATTTCGCGATGTAATTTGAATTTAGATATAAGAGTCACTTTTTAGAAAGTAGGGGACACTTTTGAACTGATATTAGGATTGACAACTGAGAAGAAAGTCGGCTGGGAAAACAAAGGATCGATCAAAAGCGGAAGCAATTGATGATCCAAGGATTTCAACTTGCATTGTAATGATCTTCTCCTTTTCATTTCTAATTGCTTTTATGTTTACACAGAACATGAGCGGCTAAACCCCAAGTTGTTAGGGGGTGGTCCTGAGTTGCTATGTAATGACTTTTGTTTGATGATTCTATGAGAACTATGTTATTACCTTTATATATTTTATTTTGCATTAATCTTAATCGTATTCATATTGGAAAGTAGAATTCGAATTGTGCTTAGGCTTTAGTCTGTAAAGTCAACCTAACACTTTTGCAAAATAGTATCACGGTCGATATTGCTTAGTTTGAATTATGACATGCTTCGAGCACCTTCCTTTGCTCGTTTTCCGGAACGCATCGTCTGATCCGTCCATCCACCCCTTTCTTGTAAAGAAACGGGTCATCCCATAAGTAGAACCTACAGCCATGAAGAAACTTTTTCCGTTTGTTAGAATCAAAATCGTCGGGTATGAGACCCCCGACTAAATAGTTGGCGTAATCCGCAAACCAAGGAACACCATGAATAACTAGGATGTGTTCATCAGCAAACTCATCCTTTATCGGGCGCTTTTCCTCGTTTTCTTCAATCGGGGACATTCGTGAGAGGTGATCGGCTACAGTATTTTCACATCCTCTCTTATCCCGAATCTCAACATCGAATTCTTGGAGAAGAAGGATCCATCTCAGCAGCCTGGGCTTCGACTCCTGTTTAGCAAAAAGATATTTTAACGCAGCATGGTCAGTATAAACAATCACTTTAGAACCCAACAGATATTGCCTAAATTTGTCAAAGTCATACACCACCGCTAGCAACTCCTTCTCGGTAGTTGCGTAATTCATCTGTGCCGGGTTCAAAACGTGACTCGCATAGTAAATAACATGCAAAAGCTTCTCTTTCCGCTGCCCCAATACAGCCCCGACTGCGATGTCACTGGCGTCACACATGATCTCAAACAGCAGCGACCAATCCGGGGCTATCACAATTGGTGCTGACACTAACTTATTTTTCAGGTTTTCGAAAGCGTCAGCACATTCCTTATCGAACACAAACGCCGTGTCCTTGACTAACAAGGACGTCAACGGTTTAGCTATCTTGGAGAAGTCTCTTATGAACCTGCGGTAGAACCCTGCATGACCCAAGAAGCTTCGGATACCTTTCTCGTTCACGGGTGGTGGTAACTTGGATATTACTTCCACTTTTGCTTGATCGACTTCGATCCCTTTGTGTGAGATTTTGTGACCAAGGACGATGCCCTCTCTTACCATGAAATGACATTTTTCCAAATTCAGGATCAAGTTACTTTCCTGACATCTCTGCAAAACAAGTGACAGGTTAGTTAAACAATCATCAAATGATGACCCGAAAACCAAAAAATCATCGATGAAGACTTCCATATGTTTCTCGAGCATATCCGCAAAAATAGAAGTCATGCATCTTTGAAATGTGGATGGAGCATTACATAACCCGAATGGCATCCTCCTATAAGCAAAAACTCCGTACGGGCATGTGAAAGTTGTCTTCTCTTGATCCTCTGGCGCAACCGCGATTTGGTTGTATCCGGAGTATCCGTCTAGAAAGCAATAGTAATCGTGACCAGCCAATCTTTCTAACATTTGATCAATAAAGGGCAACGGAAAGTGATCTTTTCTGGTGGCTAAATTAAGTCTCCTATAATCAATGCATACCCTCCAACCAGTGACTATACGCGTAGGAATCAACTCATTCTTGTCATTAGTCACCACAGTTGTACCTCCTTTCTTGGGCACCACGTGAACAGGACTCACCCATGAACTGTCCGATATAGGATAGATAAGTCCAGCATTCCAATAATTTCACCACTTCCTTTCTTATGACTTCCTTCATAACGGGGTTTAGTCTTTGCTGAGGTTGCACAACCGGTTTGTGGTCCTTCTCCATAAGGATCTTGTGCATGCAAACTGTAGGATTTATACCCTTTAAGTCTTCGATTTTCCAACCAATAGCACTCTTAAATTTTTTAAGAACCCCAATCAGTTGTTTCTCTTAGACACTTTTCAAACTAGAGCTGATAATGGCAGGACACTTTTCCTCGGTGTCTAGAAAAACATATTTGAGATTTTCCGGCAGTTGTTTCAATTCCGAACCTTTAGGCTTTTCGTCATTACCTTCCAGCGCTATAGGTTGCCGTAAGTCCTCCCATCGGTGTGGTCGGGATCCCCTTTGGAATGGTCGAGTGTCCAACATTTCAACTACCTCCCTGTCATTCTCATCTACTTCTTTATCTTCCTTAAAGATTGACATGCTTAGCACTCTCTCCAGGGGTAGTTGGGTCACACTCTCCAAATGTTCGCTCTCTACGACTTGTTCTAGCACTTGTATGTTGCTACTGGTGCCACGATCCTGTTTATGCTTCATGGTATTACTAACATCAATTTTTAACTCCTCGTCATATACTTTCAAGGTCAGGGTGCCGCCTTCCATATCTATCATGACTCTCCCGGTTCCCAAGAATGGCCGACCCAAAATTAACGGCATTTCTTCATCTTCCGGCATCTTTAGGATCACAAAATCAACCGGAAACACAAATTTATCTACCTTAACAAGTACATCTTGAACCACTCCATATGGCCGCTTAACTGAATGATCAGCAAACTGGAGGGTCATATGAGTGTCTTGAACCGCACCGATATCCAACTTTTTGTAGATGGACAAGGGCATGAGGCTAATACTCGCTCCCAAATCAATTAAAGCTCTGTTGAATGACCTATCGCCAATAGTGCATGGGATAGTAACAGCTCCACTGTCTTTCTTCTTGACCGGAATCTTCAGACCCTACAAAATAGCACTACAAGTTTCTGTTAGAATAACAGGTTCGGACTCTCTAGTCCACTTCTTAGCAATGATGTCCTTCATGAATTTTGCATAGGTGGGCATTTGTTCTAGTGCCTCCAACAACAGAATGTTCAGCTCCAACTTTTTAAACAGCTCCAGGAACTTCTCGAAATTCTTCTCTTGCTGTCCTTTCTTTTTATTTCTTGAGGGGTATGGCAGCTTGATCACCGGTTTCGGTTCTACCACTTTCTCTTTAGTTACCGGTACCGGTGTCACCACTTCTTCCTCGGCTATTTCATTTTCTTTAATTTCTAGCTCCACTTCAATCATCTAATCATTTAGTTCTGTTTCCTCTTCTCCTACTTCCTTGGATTTTCCACTTCTTGTTACTACCGCCTTAATTTGGTGGTGATCCTTCGGATTTGGTACTGTGGCACTTGGAAGTGTACCCGGCGCTTGTGAACTCGCTAGCTGTTGAGCAATTTGACTCATTTGTACTTCAAGATTATTTATGGATGCTCCAGCATTCCTGAAGTTACTCCTTGTCTCTTCTTGAAATTGAGAACTTTGGGCGGCCATTTTCTCAATGGCTACTTCCCAATCAGCTTTTCGAGGTGCTTGTGGTTGATATTGAGGTTGGTACGGTGTCTGCTGGTACTGTTGTTGCTAAGGTTGATACGGTTGTTGGCCTTGAACAGGTTTTTGTACATTTCCTTGTTGATCTTTCCATGAAAAGTTTGGGTGATTTTTCCAACCAGGATTATATGTGTTGGCGTAGGGATTGTTCTGCCTCAACATATTAATCTGTTCCACTTGCTCTTGAGTTGCTACACAATGCATTGTAAAGTGTGGTCCACTGCATATTTCACAAGGTGCTGCTTGAACTGGCTCAACCTGTGCCACTACCTGAGTTTCAACATTCATTTTCTTTAACCTTCTCTCTACCTCAGCGGTGATCTGATCCTCCATTTTAACAACCTGGTCTGCCAGCTTTAGATCAATCTTACCTTCCGGTTGGTTAACTGTGCGATCATACAACTCAAGGTGCTCGTTATCGGCGATTGCTTCTATGATCCTTCTGATACCTGTGGTCGTTGAGAAGTTGGTTGAGCCACCGGCAGCAGTATCTATGAGCTGTTTCGTTTTGAGTCGTAATCCATTCACAAAGTTTTGCATCTACTCAGTGGCATCCATGTTATGTGTAGGACATTCTTTAAGACACCTCTTAAACCGCTTATATGCATCCCCTAAAGATTCTCCTTCTTTTTGCTTGAAGTCGACAATGTCATATCTTTTTCGGACGAACACTGAGGCAGGGAAATACTCATTCAGGAACGCAGTTTCCATCTCTTTCCATGTTGTGATACTCCCAGCGGGAAGCGAGTAAAACCATTCTTCTGCATCATCAGTGAGTGTGAATGGGAACATAACTAATCTCTTGGCCTCTTCGGAATGTCCTTCTATTTTCAGCGAGGTGGTGGTTGTAAGGAATCTCTGAAGATGTTTATTTGCATCTTCGTTGATTCTTCCGGCGAACAGCTTTCTCTCCAACTGACGGATGGTGGAAGGGTGTAGCTGAAAATGCGCAACATTCACCGGTTGATTCACAATGGTCATCCGGTTTGGTTGAGCATTGGCCCCTCCATAGTCTCCTAGCAGTCTTTCAGGCTAAGGTGGATTTCCAGCCATTTGAACAGTTTCAGGTGTTGTCTCTCTCTCTTTGGAGTCGCTCTGCACAGATATAATTTCCTCTATTTCTTCCAGTCTTTTAACTTTAGCTAATCTCCGTTTTTCGTGTAATGCTCGTTCTGGTTCTGTATCAAAAGAATATTTAGCTGAGGCCTGACCTCGCATACACAATTAGACAAGCGTTAGATAATACAAGCGGATAAAAGTTATGCAGTAAATAATAAAATTTTAGTCGCAGAGCAACAAAATTTCTTTTGGATTCTAAAAACAATGCTAATTTGGCAGTCCCCGGGAACGGCGCCAAAAACTTGACCGGTAAATTAGCAAGTGTACTAATTGTACCGATGTAGTAATAAGGGGAAATTCCCCGAATATCGATCTCGCGGACTGCGTATGAACACAAGTTCTAAAATAATACAATTGAACAAAAAGTCATAGGGGTTTTGGTTTGTTTCTTACAATTTTAAAGGCCAAAAGGCAAAAGCAGTAAAATAAAGGTTTTAGACAGTTATGAGAAGCATGCTAGAGTAGGGTGTATGAAAAAACCTTGTAATAACCTTAATCCTTATTTTTCAGAAATCACTGCTCAATTCAATCGTTACCGGTTTTAAAGATTAGTTGACTCTAATTCCTTAGTAGAAAACCCTTTGGTATTCTTCCTATGCCCCAATTCCTTGGCGGTATAGGAACAATCCCAAGCAACATATTTTATCTAAAACATTACAGTTACTATAGGGTATCCCCATTCCTAGGCAATATCTACTATAGTATTATCGTATAAACGCGTTAACGATCGTTTTTCCAAACCTAAGGTTAACCGTAAAACAAATCCTTATTTGTCAAATAAGAAGAGCCATAAGAAAATTATACAATAACAACGATGATTAGAAAGTAGTGAAATCCATTATTCAAAGGAAACAAGGTTATTACAGAGTCAATTCAGGGACACCCCTTAGCATTGGGGGGTTTAGCTACTCATAATAATAAAGATAAAATCAACAATAAGACTAAACATTACAAGATAATTGGTTGCCTTGATCTTCAATCGCTTCCGCTCATGAGGACCTTTAGTTTCCCAAATCCTTGATCGCTCCAATCTTTCTCGTCAAAATTCTTTTCTGTTCAAAAGTTCAATCCTTATTCTTTATCCAAACACGTATCAAATAGTCTCAATTCAAACTAATCACTAGGGAAATATCCACAATACCCTCGGGGATCACAAGAGTCAAAAATACAAGAAAAATAGGAAAAAAGTGCTTCCTGCAACACGGGCCGTGTCAGGCAACACGGGCGCCCGTGTTGGCTTCCTGAAAGATTTTTCGCGTGAAATTTGCAAGTCCCAGGTGTCACAACACGGGCCGTGTCACACAACATGGGCACCCGTGTTGTGCCACTGTTTTTTCTTCAAAAATCGCCTTTTTTGAGCAAATCCTGCAACACAGGCCGTGTCACACAACACGGGCACCCGTGTTGCACCCCTGTTTCGAATCTGACTTCGACTCCAACACGAAAGTCGTAGCTCTCTCTCTTAGCTTTCTGGCGGTTTTTAGAACGCCTCAAACGGATTCCCGAAACTCCAGTTATGATCGTTTTCGTGCAGACTGCTAAAGATTTCACAACAAAACTCTTACGAAATCTTGCCATTTTTTCCCAGTTTTCGCTCTGCTTCTCCTTTATTGTATACCTGAACCTAGAAACAGTAAAAATACCAAATCGACGCGTAAAATGTAATAAAAACAACTAAAATGCGACAAGACAAAACAAATGATTAACTAACATAAACGGTAAAATAACGTGTAAAAACCACCGATCAAACTCCCCCAAACTTAAACCATTGCTTGACCTCAAACAAAAAGCTTGGATAAATAATTTTCAAGTCAAACAGCACATCAAGTGAAGGGTTCAGGGTGTAAGGCGTGTCGATACTCATACGTGAGTCTTAGTTCCGATCGGCTCAAATCAGCTCTTTCGGTACTCATTCGTTAACGAAGGCATTACATAAACACATACCGCAGTAAACTTACAGACCTAAATCTCCCTTTCGGCCACCTCTCCAACTATGCTTTGGGCTTAAGTCTTTTCTTCGATTTTCTACCCCTTTCATTCGGATAATCAGATTAAGGCATGCACATTTGCTCGAGATTTTTTTCTGTGGCACCTTTATTCTTTTTCTCGCTCACAGGCGTTTATTAGTCCACTTTGGGACGACTTTAGAGATTCAACCGCCGTTAGGCTAAATAACCGGGTGAGGGTTACCCAACTTAGAAGGACAGGTTGTCTTTGCCGTCATTATTCAACTCTTTTTTTTTTTTGTTGCCACACATCATTCTCAAAACAATTTTTTTTTATTATGCAGGACTATCACAATGAACTAATCGGGGTATACTTTTCAAATCCAAGTACTATGGCACAAATCTACACGTTGGACTCGTTTCCTTACTCTGGGGAACATAGGGTGTTCAAGTTATACCTCAATTTCCAAACTTTCCCAAGTTCCTTAGTTCAAACTCCACTTCCCTTGAACTCTAAATACTTTCTTGACTACCTTACACACCTACCAATCACAAGAAAAATGTTACGGTCTCCGTAGGGGCGAATTCGATGTGATTTTTACCGAACTTAAAAATAAAAGGTATTTAAATGGACAATACAAAACGGTAAAACCTCCCCCAAACTTGAACTAAACATTGTCTCAATGTTCAAGAATCAAGAGAAGAAGAGGTGTACTCACAGAGATCCTCACAGAGGGGTCGACAGGTAATGCAGTACCTCTTCGCTGCTTCCATGTTTTCCCTTGTAAAATCTCGTTTATTCCTGCAAAAACAATAACAACAAAAGAAACAACATCAATTCATAAAACCGTGGGTTGCCTCCCACGCAGCGCTTCGTTTAACGTCGCATGGCTCGACGATCGACTCCCCATTATTATGGGGGGTACTTCAACTTCCAAACTCTATTGCTCGACTTCTTCGCAACAGAATATTGTGCCAGTTCAGAGATATGAGCAACTTGAAATGGTTTTGATTGTTCTCCCTTCTTAGTTGTGTTAATCTTCCCAACTGAAGGTTTGACATCTTTCTCCTTACCTTTCTTTCGACCCTTTTGAGTTTTTAAAGTGATTTCCTCATCAAAAAATTTCAAAGTGAGTGTACCTTTTTCCACATCAATATTGCACCGACTAGTAAGCAAGAACGGTCGGCCAAGTATGATCGAAGTTTCTTCATCCTCGGGTATATCCATGATTTGAAAATCAACGGGGTAAGTGAAGTTATTGATTGTCACTAGAACATCCTCTGCTAGCCCATATGCCATCTTGGTTGTGTGGTCGGCAAACTTCAAGCTTGTTCCCGTATCGCTCACTTTTCCAATATCCAGCTTTTTGAAAATTGATAACGGCATGAGACTCACACTAGCACCTGAATCGATCAGGACTTTCTTAAAAGTTCGATCCTTTATAGTACATGGAATTACAACTGGTCCAGGATCCTTCATCTTGATTAGTATTTTCCTTTCTTGTGCTATTTCCTTGCATTGCTCAGTTGTGGTCTTCGATTCTTCACCCATTGGTCTCTTTTTACCTATAACCTCTTTCATGAACTTCTTGTACAAAGGAATTTGCTCAAGTGCTTCAAAGAAGGGCATGTTGATTTCCAATTTGTTGAACATTGCACTGAACTTTCCGAAGTCTTTCTCGTTCTGATCCTTCTTTGTAACTCTTTGAGGGAATGGTAATTTGATTTTTGGTTTGACCTCCTCTTTCTTTTTCTCTCCAATTGACTTTTCAGTTAGTACAACTTCTTCTGGTTCTTTTATTTTTTCTCTTACCTCACATTCCACCTCTATACATTCTTCCCCTTTGTTTCCTCCTCTTCTATCGCTTTCTCATTTCTTGTTTTGACAGCATTAATACTCTCTTGATTTTTCGGATTCGGTACTGTCGCGCTCGGGAGGGTTCCTTGAGCGTGTGTTGAGAGGTGTTGGGCTATCTGTCCCATCTACGACTCAAGGTTTTTGATGGAAGTTGTGATGTTCCTTTGAATGTTTCGGGTTTCTTCTTGGAATTGCATACTTTGAGCTGCCATTCTTTCAATAGCTAACTCCCATTCTGCTTTTTGAGGAGCCTGTTGTTGTTGCGGATATGGAGATTGGTTTTGGTCTTTCCAGGAAAAATTAGGATGATTCTTCCATCCTGGATTATAGGTATGAGAATACGGATTGTTTTGCCTCAAAACTTTTATCTCTTCAATTTGTTGAGTAGTAGCAAGACAATGCACAGTAAAATGGGGACCATTACATACCTCACAACTCACAACTTGGACAGGTTGTACCTGAGCTACAGTTTCAATACCCACATTCATTCCCTTAAGCCTTCTTTCCACTTCAGCTTTGATTTGATCTTCCATTTTCACAACTTGTGCGACCAACTTCAAGTCAACTATTTATTCCGGCTTACTCACACTCCGGTCATATAATTCCAAATGTTCGTTTGCAGCGATCGCTTCAATAATTTTTCTGATTCCAGTGGTTGTTGTAAAGTTGGATGAACCACCGGCTGCTGTATCGATTAGCTGCTTAGTATGCATCTTAAGACCATTCACAAACATTTGCATCTGTTCAGTTTGATCCAAATTGTGAGTAGGACATGCAACCAATAACCGTTTGAACCTTTTATACGAGTCCTCGAGTGATTCTCCCCCCCCCCTGTTTAAAATTCATAATATCATACCGTTTGCGAATATAAACAGAGGCAGGAAAATACTCATTCAGAAAGGCTTTTTCCATTTCTTCCCACGTAGTAATACTTCCGGCTGGTAAGGAGTAAAACCATTCTTCAGCTTCTTCAGATAAAGTGAACGGGAACATTCTTAACCTTTTAGCTTCATCTGTGTGTCCTTCAATCTTTAGAGCAGTGTTCATCGTCAGAAATCTCTGTAGATGCTTATTTGCGTCTTCGCTAACCTTTCCGGTGAAAGGTCTCCTCTCAAGGTGAGTGATTGTGCTCGGATGCAGTTGGAAATTTGCGACATTCACTGGTTATTTCACAATGGTCATCCGGTTTGGTTGAGCATTTGCCCCTCCATAGTCTCCCAAAAGTCTCTCCGCTGGTGGGAGATCCGCCATAGCTTCAGTATCTCTTTATGATTTTGAACTTGAATCTGAATGAACAGAAACTCTTTCCTCTTCTGAAACTAATAGTCTAGCTTGACTACGTCTTTCGCGTAGAGTCCTTTCAATTTCTGCGTCCAAAGAAAAATTAGCTGAGGGATCTCCTCGCATGAAAGTGTTAGACGTAGATTAGTAGTAACAAAATAAAAATAATAAAAATTACAATTTAAAACTGAAAATAAAATTTTGGTCGCAGAGCAACAAAATTTTAATTGAATTAGAATTAAACTTATATTCTGGCAGTCCCCGGCAACGGCGCCAAAAACTTGATCGGGAAAATAGCAAGTGTACTATTTTTACCAATTGTAGTAATAAGGGAAAAGTCCCAAGTATCGATCTCGAGGACTGCGTAGTAATTAACGGAATTTTTAGGATTCAAATGAACAAAAGGTCTAGTGGTTTGGTTGGTAGCAGAGTAATATAAAACGTAAATAATAACTTATAAATCAATCTAAGAACAGTGTTAGGGGAGTGGAGACGATGCGAGTAAAGACCCTGTATGATTATTCTGCTATAAGAGTTATTAACCTTAATTCATCAGTTGGCCAATTTAGTTTTCTTAATTCCTTAATGAAAACCCTTTGATGAGTTTCCTGTACACTAATTCCTCATTGTCCATGAAAAGCATCAAGCAATAGTTCCGACCATAAAATACGTGATACGGGATATCCTCATTCCTAAGCAATATCGACCGTGATACTATTTTGCAAAAGTGTTAGGTTGACTTTCCAGACTAAATCCTAAGCACAATTCGAATTCTACTTTCCAATATGAATACGATTAAGATTAATGCAAAATAAAATATATAAAGGAAATAACATAGTTCTCATAGAATCATCAAACAAAAGTCATTACATCGCAACTCAGGACCACCCCCTAACAACTTGGGGTTTAGCTGCTCATGTTCTGTGTAAACATAAAAGCAATTAGAAATGAAAAGGAGAAGATCATTACAGTGCAAGTTGAAATCCTTGGATCATCAATTGCTTCCGCTTTTGATCGATCCTTTATTTTCCCAGCCGACTCTCTTCTCAGTTGTCAATCCTAATATCAGTTCAAAAGTGTCCCCTACTTTCTAAAAAGTGACTCTTATATCTAAATTCAAATTACATCGCGAAATGTCTCAAATGCCCTTCGAAATAGGTCTGACAGCAACAAATCAGAAAACACAAAAATTTCACTCCCAGTGGCCCTGACACGGGCCGTGTTGTGCAACACGGGTGGTCGTGTCAGGCTGCTGACTTCTTCAGGGCGTGTCTCCTCTCCAAGGGCTGCAACACGGGCCGTGTTGCATGACACGGGCCGTGTTGCATGACACGGGCACCCGTGTTGCAAGTCTGAGTCTCCTTTTCTTCTGCTTTGGTCTACCCGTGTCTGCCAACCGTGTCCTCCATGACACGGGCCGTGTTGTGCAACACGGGTACCCGTGTTGTAGCTCTGACTTCCCTTTTCTGACTTTTCTTTACTTCCGAAAGCGGTGCGACTGTCGTGCTATCCTTTCCTGGCAAAAACACACTAAAAGAAACCAAATCACGCGCACCAGCGGAAAAAGTAATATAAACTTAAAAATAAGACTTGAAGACACACAAATACGAGTAATGTAGATAATAACAACTAAAGCTTTGAAAAACAGATAAAAACATTGCGAAATTAACAACAAACAGCTTTTGAAAACACAAGTGAAATCCACCGATCACTAGACAAAGGTTATTCTACTTCTGATCGCGTCAAGAAGATAATCAGAAGCTTACCAACAAGGTGGAGACCAATGGTGACAACGCTGAAGCTTGCAAAGGATCTGAATAAGATCACTCTGGAGGAACTTATCAGTTCCTTAAGGAGTCACGAGATTGAGCTGGAAGAAGACGAGCCTCAGAAGAAAGGTAAGTCTGTTGCGTTAAAATCTAACAAATCTACTAAATCTTTGCAGGTAATTGAAGAAAGCTCTGAAGAATCTTCCTCTGAAGAAGATGAATTATCTTTGCTGTCCAGAAGGATAAACCAACTCTGGAAGCACAAACAACAGAAGTTTAGAAACTTCAAGAGATATGACCAACATGGCGAATCTTCTGGACACAAGAAATCTGGAAAGAAATATGTAGTGTGCTTCGAGTGCAAGGAGCCAGGCCACTATAAAAATGAATGTCCCAAACTTCTGAAGGAGAAACCCAGAAAGAAGTTTAAAAAGAAGAAGAAAGTTGTAATAGCCACGTGGGATGATTCAGATGCTTCTGAATCTTCATTAGAGTCAGAAGATGAATGTGCTAATATGGCACTGATGGCTGACGTGGAGGACCATGAAGAAACAGCTGAATCTGGATCAAAATCAGATTCATAAGAGGTATTTTCTGAACTTACTAGAGCTGAACTTACTGAAAGTTTATCTGAAATTCTTGAAAGCTACAGCAAGATCAAACTCAAATACAAGAAGCTTCAGAGCTATCTTGCATCTGAGACTGATCAGCTGAGATCAGAAGTTGATGAGCTTAAAGCAAACAATCTTAAAATGAAAAATGATTTAGAAAAAGCTCAAAAGACTGACTCAGATCCTATGTCATGCTCTAAAAACATTTTAGAAGAGTATGATTATAGTTTTCAGAAGTTTTTGTCAAGAGGCCTAGATAGAAGCAAAATGGCTTCCATGATCTATGGCGTAAGCAGAAATAATAGAAAAGGAATTGGATATGAATCACCCTCTGGTAAGGATTTAAATCCAAAACTTGTTGATAAACTGATAATTAAGTATTCTCCTCTGTACACCCAATTTAAATATGGTCATCTGAATGATATTAATCACACATTTTCTAATCAGAACAACCATGTGTTTAATAAACCAAAACTTCATCATTTTAAGGGAAAGAAATTCATACATAATTTCAAACCTACTAACCCCAGAGGACCCAAGAAAATATGGGTACCTAAGGATAAAATAATCTTTGTTGCAAATGACCTTAGCAGCAAAGTTGAGACACCAATCATGGTACCTGGACTCTGGCTGCCCGCTCACATGATGGGAAGAAGGTCTATGTTCCAAAGCCTGGAACATAGATCTGGAGGTGACTTGAAGTTTAGAGGGAACCAGAAGGGAAAACTTATTGGCTCTGGAACTATAGGTAATGGTAACCTCCCTTCCATATCTAATGTTTTACTTGTTGAAGGATTAACACATAATCTATTGTCCATAAGTCAATTAAGTGACAATGGTTATGATATAATCTTCAATAAAAAATGTTGTAAAGTTGTGAGTCAAAAAGATGGTTCAATCCTCTTTAATGGAAAAAGGAAGAACCATATTTACAAAATTAATCTTTCAGAACTAAAAGTTCAAAATGTAAAATGCCTTATGTCTGTTAACGATGAGCAATGGGTCTGACATAAAAGATTGGGGCATATTAGTATGAGACGTATATCTCAGATTAATAAACTCAATTTGGTCAGAGGACTTCCTTAGTTAAAGTTCAACTCAGATGCTTTTTGTGAAGCATGTCAGAAAGGAAAATTTTCAAAATCTTCTTTCAAAGCAAAAAATGTTGTATCTACCTCTATACCATTAGAGTTGCTTCATATTGATTTGTTTGGACCAGTGAAAACTGTATCCATCAGAGGCAAGAAGTAAGGATTAGTCATAGTTGATGACTACAGCGGATGGACATGGGTAAAATTCTTGAAACACAAGGATGAGTCACATTCTGTATTCTTTGACTTTTGCAAACAAGTCCAAAACGAAAAAGAATTTAAAATTGTTAAAGTCAGAAGTGATCATGGTGGAGAATTTGAAAACAAATATTTTTAAGAAAATGGCATTGCACATGCTTTTTCTTGTCCTATAACTCCTCAACAGAATGGAGTTGTAGAAAGGAAAAATAGAACATTGCAAGAAATGGCCAGAACCATGATCAACGAGACTAACTTGGCAAAACATTTTTGGGCAGAAGCAATTAATACAAATTTTTATATTCAGAGCAGAGTGTCTGTAAGACCACTTCTGGAGAAGACTCCTTATGAATTATGGAGGAATAGAAAGCCCAACATTTCTTATTTCCATCCTTTTGGATGTGTTTGTTTTATTTTGAATACTAAGGAAAATATGAACAAGTTTGATTCTAAAGCTCATAAGTGTTTCATGCTTGGATATTCTGAATGCTCTAAAGGCTACAAAGTATACAATACTGAGACACAGATTATAGAGGAATCAATTCATGTTAGATTTGATGATAAGCTTGGCAATCAAAAGCCAAAGCAGCTTGAAAGTTCTGCAGATAGAGAGGTTCTTCTCACAGACTCTGAAGATTCAGAGGCAGACAAAGCTCAAGCAATAGCACCAGAAGCAACGTCAGATGCTACTCCTTTGATTGCTCATATGGACAGCTTGACAATTTCTGAAGAACCAACTATTAAAAGATCATCCAGAATCAAAGCCTCTCATCCAGAGGAAATGATAATTGGAAAGAAGGATGACCCTATCATAACAAGATCCTTTCTCAGATCATCTGGAACTTCATTATTTGGTTTGGTATCAATCATTGAACCTACCTCTGTGGATGAGGCTCTGAAAGATAATGATTGGATACTTGCTATGCAAGATGAGCTTAACCAATTCACAAGGAATGATGTTTCGGATCTGATTCCAAGACCAAAAGGATTCAGTATCATTGGAACAAAATGGGTTTTCAGAAACAAGCTGAATGAGCAAGGAGAAGTTATCAGAAACAAGCCTAGGCTGGTTGCTCAAGGATATAGTCAGCAAGAAGGTATAGTTTACACAGAGACATATGCTCTTGTGGCAAGGTTAGAATCTATTTGCTTACTTATTTCTTTTGTTGCACAGAATAACATCACTCTGTATCAGATGGATGTTAAAAGTGCTTTCTTAAATGGCTTCATAGAAGAGGAAGCTTATGTTCATCAACCCCCTGGTTTTAAAACTGAAAAATTTCCAGAACATGTTTTTAAACTGAAGAAATCACTCTATGGCTTAAAACAAGCTCCCCGAGCTTGGTATGCGAGGTTGAGTAATTTTCTTCTGGAAAATAATTTTATCAGAGGAAAAGTTGATACTACTCTCTTCCATAAATCAATTAAGAAAGACATTTTAATCTGTCAGATTTATGTCGATGACATTATTTTTGGAACTACCAATATTACGCTTGGAAAGGAGTTTGCTCAATCGATGCAGGCAGAATTTGAAATGAGCATGATGGGAGAACTCAGATTCTTTCTGGGAATTCAAGTGAATCAAACTCCAAAAGGCACCTACATACATCAGACAAAGTATGTAAAGGTGCTTCCGAAGAAATTCAACATGACAGAAAGTAAGCTAGCAAAGACTCCAATGCATCCAACAAGCACTCTAGGTAAAGAAGAGGTAAGTAAAAAGGTAGATCAGAAGCTCTACAGAGGTATGATTGGTTCTCTTCTGTATTTAACTGCTTCTAGACCTGATATCCTCTTTAGTGTTTGTCTATGTGCTAGATTCCAATCACATCCTAGAGAATCTCACTTAACAACTGTTAAGAGGATTCCGAGGTATCTGAAAGGTACTACTAACATGTGTTTGTGTTACAGAAGATCTGATGTATACAGATTAGTTGGATTCTGTGATGCTGATTATGCTGGAGACAGAATAGAATGTAAAAGTACTTCTGGAAGCGGTCAGTTTCTGGGAAGTCATCTGATCTCATGGTTCAACAAGAAGCAACCCACAATAGCTCTTTCAACAACAAAAGCAGAATATATTGATGTTGCTAGTTGTAGCACACAGATGCTCTGGATGAAAAGTCAACTAGAAGATTATCAGATACATGAGAGTAACATTTCTATCTTCTTTGATAATACTTCTGCTATTTGCCTATCTAAAAACCCTATTTTACATTCTAAGGCAAAGCATATAGAAATTAAGCATCATTTCATCAGAGACTATGTTCAGAAGGGAATTATAAGCTTAAACTTTGTTGATACAGACCATGTAACGCCCGTTCTTTTTAAATTAATTATTTATAAAATGTTGGTGCGCCTTTATGTGGGAGTGTGGCTAAGAGCGTGGGTGGACGTCCTTAAAGTATAGGAACCATTTAATAAATATAGAGTTTGATAATATAATATGATTAATAATAAGGATAATTTAATATCTAGTAGTAATATTATATTACCATTATTATTATTATTGTTATTATTATTATTATTATTATTATTATTATTATTATTATTATTATTATTATTATTATTAGTGGATGGAATAATGTGAATTAGGGAGTTATTAGAGAGGTTGTGGGGAAAAAGAGCAAACGCACGATAAACTGCTCAGAAAACCAAAAGTGAGGAAAAGGTTGAAGAGAAGGAAAAAGGAACGTGATTGTGGAGGAGTTAGGAACAGAAGAGTTATCCGCCAGAAAGAACTCAAGGTAGTTGCAGACAAGTCACCGGAGAGCATATCAGAAGTTTAGAGTTGTCCTCAATCCAAAGGTAAGGGTGGGGTTCAATTCTATAACTGTGGGTATGATCGATTTCATGTAGGGAATTGAATCATAGGGATAATTTTCTCGTAGGTCGATAAATATTAAGGGTTAATGTTCCCGTAGGTCGATAAATATTAAAGGTTAATGTTCCCATAGGTTGAGAAATATTAAGGGTTAATGTTTGTCTGTGCCTGAATTAGTGTTCTATGTCATTAGTTCTAGGTAATAATATTGGAAATCGGCGCTGACACGCGCTAATTTCCTATTTGTTGAGAAAATGTTGTTATTATGCTCTTACTTGATTGATATGAAAAATGTAGTTGTATGATGCGTAGGAAGTTGCGATGTTTTGGTTATGGACGAGTTGGTTGTAGGCTTAATGCCTTGTTGCGTAGTTGTTACGGTTGTGTTGTAGTCCATAATAGATGCATCTCATAGCATATCATCCTGGTTGGCCTGTATTGGCGTTGGTTGTGCCTGTATTGGCAGCCTATAATGGCAATTAAATTGGTTGTGGAGTGCTGCTCCGAAATGGTACCACATGAATAGTTGAGTTGTGTAATGCCCATTTTTAATTATTTTTAGTTTCAGTGTTATTTTATTCGTTGGCTTGTTTTGTGTGGGATTATTTGAGGATCAAGAAAATCATAATATTAATATATAGTGATAAAACGTGATAATTAATAGTAATGTTGATATTATTATTTATTATTATTATTACTAATATTATTTTGGAAATTAAAAGAAATATGAGATTATTTTTTTTGGAATTAAAAAGGAAAATAAAAGTGAATTATTGGAATAAAGGGCAATTGTGGCATTTGGAAAAGAATTGGGAAAGAGGAAACACGGTTGAGGGAGAAGAACGCGTAGCAGAAGCAAGAACACGATCAAAGCAAGATCAAGCTTGAGCAAGAGGAGGTTGGGCTGTAGGATTTTCGTGTGGATTCTTGAAGTTCATCATCATTAAACTGCTTATTGAGGTAAGGGGGGGCAGATAATCGGGTCAATTCGGTAATTGCATGAATACTAGGTAGAAGGGGATTTCCCTAACCCCATTAGGTTTTGATGATGTTATGGTATGAGTATTTGATTCGGATGTTTGCTAATAGTGTGTGGATTCTACTGCATGCGATGAAATTTGATTGTTTGGTGATTTTGGGAATTTCGGTAGTTGCAGTGTTTATGCCGGAAGTTGTTTAACTGAGTAGAATTAAGGTTATGTCGGGTTTAATCGAGAGTATACTTTGTAATTGGGTTGTTGCATGTTGAGCCGATGTTTTGGGAACTGAGTTGAGTAGAGTCGGCTGATTTTGGAAGGCTGTGTCGCTGCTGCACAGTGGATTATTTTTCTGATTTCACAGACGCTCGCGAGCTGCTTCACTGGGCGAGCTGTTAGCGAACCTTCGCTGGGTGTTCACTGGGTGAACTGGGTAGCGAGTGCTCCCAGAATGTTTCTGTTTGGCTTCGCGAGGGTGCTCGCTGAGCGAGCGAGTAGCGAGTGCTCGCTGATGCTTCGCCTAGAGAATGAGCTAGCGAGCGTCATAGCATTTTCCAATTTTGTGATGTGTTGTTCTTTCCTCTTGTATTGTTTAACCCTTGTTGATTGTGATTGATTCTATGTTTGGGGATGATTAGTGAGAGTGTATGTGTGATGTAGATCTTGAATGCTTGATACTCGTTTAATTTGAATGATTGAATTGATGAATGTTAGTATGCATGGATATGTGGATGCGTGATGTATGTATATATATGCATATGATATGTGATGAGATGTGGTCAGGGGATCGTGTGCATCGTGGGTGCTAGTGTTGCTGTGTGCATGGGGTTTGCATAAGCATGTTTACGGGGTGAATCATTGCTCAGATGGAGCGTATGTGATTCACTCGCGTGCTCCAAATGGGGAGCGTGGTAGGGATAGATCATTTCTCAGAGGGAGTGGATGCGATCTATCCTGAGTGTGATTTTCCCGATGCTCCAGAAGGGAGTGGTAGGGATAGATCGTTGCTCAGAGGGAGTGGATGCGATCTATCCTTAGTGTGATTTACTGGGGCTCCAAATGGGGAGCGTGGTAGGGATAGATCGTTGCTTAGAGGGAGCGTATGCGATCTATCCTGAGGATGGTTGACAAACCAGTGATGTTGAGTCGGTACCGCATATCATGGGTTGTGTTGCATATATTTGCATGGTTGTGAGTGTTGTGTTGGCATGGGACAGTAGGTCCGGATTGATGTATAGGAATGAATATTTTATGTGTTTCTGCCTATTTATTCATGTATGTTATTACCGTTATGATTTGATCGTGATTTCTCACCCCTTTACTTTGGTTGTGATCTGTGCTTCTTCGGAAGTACAGATAATCCAGGTATGTAGCTAGCTTGGATTGTGGCGAGTCGTAGGAATGCTCTGATACATAACATTGGGGCTTTTTGGGAGTTTATTGCTTATTGATGATTTTTGTCTGCCCCTGTGGCGTATCATGTTTTGTTGAAACCGTTGTGGTGGATGTATTTTGTATGTTTCGGCGGTGGCCGTACATGATGATTATGACATTTATGTATATGATGTGAATCTATGTATATAATTCCGCTGTTTAATTATCGACAATCATTAATGAAGATGTTTTCTTGATGTGTGTTTTCTGTGATATCCCATTGTGTATGTGAATACTCTGATATCCGTTTATTTTATTGCAATTATTTGTGTTTTTGGGAATGGGGTGTTACAAGTTGCATAGTTGAGTTGCATAGTTGAGTCGCATATTGTCGCGTTATTATATGTTTGCAAGTAATGATGAGTTGCTGAATTTTCATGCTAATTATGTATACATGAATGATGAAGTTCCTGATAATTCGTAGTGATAATAGTTGTAGAACTGCGAGAATCTTAATTGCTATGATATAATCATGACATGATTTTTATCATGCCTTATGTTATAATTTTGATATCTCACCCTTTACGTTGTATGTTACCTCCGTTGGTGGTAATTTGCAGGTAGCTCGGAATAGAGTGTAGCTTTCCGTTTAAGGTGTCGTTGGTCGCTCTGATACGTAGAACTCTTGGGGGGATGAACAATTGATTTTACTGCTTTAGTTGATTTACTCGTTGCTGAATTTTATTAAGCACTTTTCTTTAATAAATTGGTTGCTTCTGATAGTGTCAAATGTTAGTTGTGCGCACTAGTCCGATGAATGGGTAGTGCTGATTTTTATAATTAGAACTAGTTGTTTTGAGAGTTGATGCAAGATATGTACTTGTTGAATTTTAATGAAAATTTAGTTGCAGACTTTTCTGGTCTTGCTTTGATTTATTTTAAATGTTGAAAGCTAATTAGATTTCGCTGCCAAACGGATTGCCTTGTAATTGAAATGCAAAGCAAGCTATTGTTGTCTGTTCATCCAAATTCTGTGCTATGTATGTTACTAAATGATTCTGTTGCAGGTGTGTGTTCTATGTAAGTTGAAATGTGACACCCAGTGTTTGTGAGTGTGACGACCGTCACCACTTCATCACGATCGTCACGACCCTCATGGTCATCATGATCATCACGGTCGTCATGACCATCACGGTCATGATGGTTCCCTCACGATCGTCACCTATCCAATTTTCATGCACTCTGATTGTTATTTTGTGGTTTATATGTTGGGGTTATAATGGGGTGTTACATTAGTGGTATCAGAGCAGGTTAGTCCATCCGACCAAGTTATCGAGTCAGTTGTCGTGTCTAACAATCGAGTATTGTTGTTTGTGAAATCTGACTGTTGGTTGCTGCAGTTTAAGTGAAATGGCTGGAAGGAATGATGCTGCAATTGCTGCTTCTCTGCAAGCTTCAGCTAATGCTATGGAAAATCAGCCGAAACCTGCTGGAGATGTTCGGTCTCGCAGTTTGGCAAAGTTTCAGCGGGAGAATTCACCTACCTTCAAGGGTAGGCACGATCCTGATGGTGCACTGGACTGGTTGAAGGAAATGGAGCAAATCTTTCGTGTGATGGATTGTACTCGAACACAGAAGGTTCGTTATGGGATTCATATGCTAGCAGTCAAAGCTGATGACTGGTGGCTGGAGACTCGCCCGGTATTAGAAGCTGCAGGTGAGGAGGTCACTTGGGTTGTATTTCGTAGGGAATTTCTGAAAAAGTATTATCCGGAAGATGTCTGCGGTAAGAAGGAGATTGAGTTTCTTAAACTGAAGCAAGGGGACAAATCTATTGCCGAGTATGTTGCGAAGTTCAAAGAGTTGGCTAAGTTTTATCCGCATTACAACGCAGAAACCGTTGAGTTCTCTAAGTGTATCAAATTTGAGAAGAGATTGAAGTCTGAAATCAAGAAGGCAATTGCGTATCAGAAGATCCGTGTTTTTGATTCATTGGTTGAAAGTTGTAGGATTTATGAAGAAGATATCAATGCTTATTACAAGCTATTGAGTGAGAGGAGAGGCAAGTCGCAGCAGAATCACGGTAAGCCTTACGACCCTCCAGTTGGCAAAGGAAAACAGAGAGCAACTGAGGACAAGAAAACTAGTAGGGGAGATGCTCCTGCTGGTATTATTTGCTATAAGTGCGGGAAACCAGGTCATAAGAGTAATGTGTGTAACTCTGGACCAGTGAGATGTTATCGTTGCGGTGAGTTGGGACATGCTATTGCTGAGTGCAAACGCAAGGGGATGGTTTGTTTCAACTGTGGCGAAGAGGGACACTTGTGTGACAAGTGTCAGAAGCCTAAGAAAGAAAGGAATGGTGGAAGGGTGTTCGCTCTATCTGGGACTCAGACATCCTGCGAAGACAGACTCATTGAAGGTACTTGTTTCATTAATAGTACTCCTTTACTTGCTATTATTGACACTGGTGCTTCTCATTGTTTTATTGCTGCTGATTGTGTTGAACGTTTGGGTCTTGTGTTATCTCACCTGAATGGGGAGATGTTAGTTGAGACTCTAGCTAAGGGATCAGTGACTACATCTCTGGTATGTTTGAAATGTCCTTTGTCAATGTTTGATAGAGATTTCCTGGTCGAATTAGTCTGTTTGCCACTAAGTGGGATGGACGTAATTTTAGGTATGAACTGGTTAGAGCATAATTGCGTTCATATTAATTGCTTTGATAAGTCAGTGAGGTTTTCTACTCCTGAAGAGGAGGGAGCCCGTTTAGTAACTACAAAACAGATGAGGCAGATGCTGCTAGAAGATGCTCAGGTGTTTGCGTTGATGGCATCATTATCCGTTGAGAATCAAGCGATAATCGTTGAGTTAGAAGTTGTTTGTGATTTTCCTGAAGTGTTTGCAGATGAAATTCCTGAAGTTCCTCCGGAAAGAGAAGTTGAATTTTCTATTGACCTTGTACTGGTACCAGACCTGTGTCTATGGCACCGTACAGGATGTCTGCATCTGAATTGGTTGAGTTGAAGAAACAGTTGGAAGACTTGCTCGAGAAAAATTTCGTTAGACCGAGTGTGTCGCCGTGGGGAGCTCCGATACTATTAGTAAAGAAGAAGGATGGCAGTATGAGGTCGTGTATTGATTACCGACAACTGAACAAGGTGACAGTTAAGAATAAATATCCGCTCCCAAGAATTGATGACTTGATGGATTAGTTGGTTGGTGCGCGGGTGTTTAGTAAAATTGATTTGAGGTCGGGGTGTCACCAGATTAAGGTAAAAGACGAGGATGTTTAGAAGACTGCATTCACGACCAGATATGGACACTATGAGTATACGGTAATGCCTTTTGGTGTTACTAATGTGCCAGGAGTTTTTATGGAATACATGAACCATATCTTCCACGATTATTTGGATCAGTTTGTGGTGGTATTCATTGATGATATATTAATTTACTCTAAGTCGAAGGAGGAGGATGTGGAGCACTTGAGATTAGTACTGCAAGTTTTGAAAGAAAGGAAGTTGTATGCGAAACTGTCGAAGTGTGACTTCTGGTTGGAAGAGGTTAGATTTCTAGGTTATGTTATATCGGGTAGTGGAATGGCTATAGACCCATCTAAGATTGATGCGGTGTTGCAATGGGAAACTCCGAAGTCGTCAACTGAGATTAGAAGCTTTTTGGGACTTGCGGGTTATTACCGAAGGTTTATTGAAGGTTTCTCTAAGTTGGCCCTTCCGTTAACTAAGTTGACTAGTAAAAGGAAAACATTTGCGTGGGATGCTCAATGCGAAGCGGGTTTTACGGAGTTAAAGAAGAGGTTGACGTCGGCTCCGGTGCTGACCTTGCCTAACCCAAAGGAACCGTTTGTGGTATACTGTGACACTTCTATGTTTGGTTTGGGAGGAGTACTCATGCAGAGTAACAAAATAGTTGCTTATGTGTCAAGATAGTTGAGAATCCATGAGAAGAATTACCCTACGCACGATTTAGAACTCGCTGCTGTTGTTTTTGGGCTGAAGATTTGGAGACATTATTTGTATCGTTCGAGATTCTAAGTGTTTAGTGACCATAAGAGTTTGAAGTACTTGTTTGATCAAAAAAGAACTGAACATGAGACAGCGAAGGTGGTTAGGACTGTTAAAGGACTATGATTTTGGTTTAAATTACCATCCGGTAAAAGCCAATGTTGTAGCTGACGCCTTAAGTCGCAAGACTTTTCATATGTCGGCAATGTTGGCTAGAGAGTTAGAATTGATTGAGCAATTCAGAGATCTGAGTTTAGTTTGCGAAGTGACACCGAAGAGTGTAAAGTTGGGCATGTTAAAGATTAATAATGAGTTACTGGACAGCATCGGAGAAGCTCAGAAACTAGATGTGAAATTGGTAGATTTAATGCCTAGAGTAGACCATTCGGAGAATAATGATTATCAGTTGGATACGCAAGGCGTGTTGAGGTTTCGTGGTCGTATTTGTATTCCTGATAGTGCAGATATGAAGAAAGCGATCCTGGAAGAGAGCCATAGAAGTAAGTTGAGTATTCATCCAGGAGCGACGAAAATGTATAGTGATTTGAAGAATTTGTTTTGGTGGCCTGGTATGAAGCGTGATGTAGCCAGATTTGTTTACGCATGTTTGACATGTCAGAAGTCGAAAGTTGAGCACCAGAAGCTTGCTGGGTTGATGCAACCGTTAGAGATTCCAAAATGGAAATGGGACAACATTTCGATGGATTTTGTAACGGGTTTGCCGAACACCTTGAGAGGATGTGATTCCATTTGGGTGATTGTTGATAGGCTTACAAAGTCAGCTTAGTTTATTCCTATTAACATCACTTTTCTGGTATCGAAGTTGGCAGAGATTTATGTCAGAGTGGTTGTTAAGTTGCATGGTATTCCGTTGTGTATTGTGTCGGATAGAGATCCGAGGTTCACTTCTGAATTTTGGAAGAGTCTGCAAGAGGCATTAGGTTCCAAGTTGAGGTTGAGTTTAGCATACCACCCTCAAACAGATGGTCATACCGAACAGACTATTCAATCCTTAGAAGATTTGCTGAGGGCATGTATCCTCGAGGAAGGCGGTTCGTGGGATACCTATCTTTCGTTGATAGAGTTTACTTATAATAACAGTTATCACTCAAGTATCGGAATGGCACCGTTCGAAGCTTTGTATGGTTGGAAGTGTAGGACTTTGTTGTGTTGGTATGACTCCGGGGAGAGTGTAGTACTTGGACCGGAAATTGTTCGGGAAACGACGGAGAAGGTGAAGTTAATTCGAGAAAAGATGAAAGCTTCACAGAGTAGGAAGAAAAGTTATCATGATAAGCGCATAAAGGATTTAGAATTTGAAGCAGGAGATCATGTGTTTTTGAGAGTCACGCCTGTGACTGGAGTTGGTAGAGCTTTGAAATCTAAGAAGCTTACCCCTCGTTTCATTGGTCCGTACCAGATTTCGGACAGAGTTGGAAAGGTTGCGTATCGAGTGGCATTGCCGCCTAATTTGTCGAATCTGCACGATGTATTCCATGTGTCACAGCTCCGAAAGTATATCTCAGATCCGTCGCATGTCATTCCCATGGACGATGTGCAAGTACGTGACAATCTTACGGTGGAGACAATGCCTATAAGAATTGATGATCGAGAGGTGCAGACGCTAAGAGAAAGAGAGATTGCTTTGGTGAAACTGGTCTGGTTGGGAGCTGCTGGCGAAAGCTTGATGTGGGAATTGGAAAGCAAGATGCAGGAGTCTTATTCTGAGCTGATTGATTGAGGTAATTTCAAGGACAAAATTCTTTTAAGTTTGGGGGAGTTATAACGCCCCTTCTTTTTAAATTAATTATTTATGAAATGTTGGTGCACCTTTATGTGGGAGTGTGGCTAACAGCGTGGGTGGACGTCCTTAAAATATAGGAACCATTTAATAAATATAGAGTTTGATAATATAATATGATTAATAATAAGGATAATTAAATATCTAGTAGTAATATTATATTACCATTATTATTATTATTATTATTATTATTATTATTTGTGAATGGAATAATGTGAATTACGGAGTTATTAGAGAGGTTGTGGGGAAAAAGAGCAAAGGCACGATAAACTGCTCAGAAAACCAAAATTGAGGAAAAGGTTGAAGAGAAGGAAAAAGGAACGTGACTGTGGAGGAGTTAGGAACAGAAGAGTTATCCGCCGGAAAGAACTCAAGGTAGTTGTAGAAGAGTCACCGGAGAGCAGATCAGAAGTTTAGAGTTGTCCTCAATCCAAAGGTAAGGGTGGGGTTCAATTCTATAACTGCGGGTATGATCGATTTCATGTAGGGAATTAAATCATAGGGGTAATGTTCCCGTAGGTCGATAAGTATTAAGGGTTAATGTTCCCGTAGGTCGATAAATATTAAGGGTTAATGTTTCCATAGGTTGAGAAATATTAAGGGTTAATGTTTGTATGTGGCTGAATTAGTGTTCTATGTCATTAGTTTTAGGTAATAATATTGGAAATCGGCGCCCATATGCGCTAATTTCGCATTTGTTGAGAAAAGGTTGTTATTATGCTCTTACTTGATTGATATGAAAATTGTAGTTGTATGATGCGTAGGAAGTTGCGATGTTTCGGTCATGGACGAGTTGGTTGTAGGCTTAATGCCTTGTTGCGTAGTTGTCAAGGTTGTGTTGTAGTCCATAATAGATGCACCTCATAGCATATCATCCTGGTTGGCCTGTATTGGCATTGGTTGTGCCTGTATTGGCGGCCTATAATGGCAATTAAATTGGTTGTGGAGTGCTGCTCCGAAATGGTACCACATGCATAGTTGAGTCGCATATTGTCGCGTTATTATGTGTTTTCAAGTAATGATGAGTTGCTGAATTTTCATGCTAATTGTGCATACATGAATGATGAAGTTCCTGATAATTCGTAGTGATAATAGTTGTAGAACTGCGAGAAACTTAATTGCTATGATATAATCATGACATGATTTTTATCATGCCTTATGTTATAATTTTGATATCTCACCCTTTACGTTGTATGTTACCCCTGTTGGTGGTAATTTGCAGGTAGCTCGGAATAGAGTGTAGCTTTCCGTTTAAGGTGTCGTTGGTCGCTCTGATACGTAGCACTCTTGATTTACTCGTAGCTGAATTTTATTAAGCACTTTTCTTTAATAAATTGTTTGCTTCTGATAGTGCCAAATGTTGGTTGTGCGCACTAGACCGATGGATCAGTAGTGCTCATTTTTATAATTGGAACTAGTTATTTTGAGACTTGATGCAAGATATGTACTTGCTGAATTTTAATGAAAATTTAGTAGCAGACATTTTTGGTCTTGCTTTGATTTATTTTAAATGTTGAAAGCTAATTAGATTTTGCTGCCAAACGGATTGTCTAGTAATTGAAATGCTAAGCAAGCTATTATTGTCTGTTCATCCAAATTCTGTGCTATGTATGTTACTAAATGATTCTGTTGCAGGTGTGCGTGTTCTGTGTAAGTTGAAATGTGATGCTCAGTTTTTGTAAGTGTGACAACCGTCACCACTCCATCACGATCGTCACGACCCTCACGATCGTCATGATCATCACGGTAATCATGACCATCACGGTCGTGACGGTTCCCTCACGATCGTCACCTATCCAATTTTCGTGCACTCTGATTGCTATTTTGTTGTTTATATGTTAGGGTTATAATGGGGTGTTACAGACCATCAATGGGCTGATATCTTTACAAAACCCCTTGCTGAAGATAGGTTTAAATTTATTATTAAGAATATTAGTATGGATTTTTTCCAGAATAAAACTATTATTCATAAGCAAATTTATTCAGATGCAAAAATGATTAATGTCTATATTCTGAAGTGTTTCATCTGATTATTTCTTTTGGTACATTTTTTTTTGTGAAACTCTGATCTAACAAATCTCTGAAGATCTGAGCGTTGATTAAATTTTCTTATTCTAAAGAGATTCAGAGGCACATCAACATCAAACACGTGTCACATAAAATCTGAAAAGGTGGAGTGTAAACAATGAGACATCGTTTTGAGGTACTGTTTGAATTCTCAATTTCTCGTTTTCCTCCCCACACTTGTCAGTATCATTTAATGCTTTTAAATCATTATTCTTTTTGATGTGACTTTTTGTTTTAAATTAATTGAGTTAATTGTTGAACGTGTGAATGCGTGCCCTAATTTTTGCCCCTATATATTCCACAACACAACACTTCTCACACTTTTCACTCTCTCTCTCTCTCTCTCTCTCTCTCTCTCTCTCACTTATATGCATTTTTGCTTGCTTCATTGCTTCTTCCTCTCTCCCAAACCCAAATCTCAAAGAATATCTCGTTATCTCACCATATCAACAATGGCAACTTCATCTTCAACCTCTCAACAGTTTGAATCAACAATGGTTGCGATTTCATCTTCTAACATGGGTCCCGCACCGTTCAAAGAACCTGTAAGAACTCTTCTCACACCTGTTGATGAACTGGAAGTTCTATGTGAGTTCTTGATAGATTTTGAAAGTATTACTACAAATGGATTTGATTCGTGTCCAACTGTGTCATCACAAGGATGGACAAAGTATTTTGATAGATTGATAGGTCCAGTTTATCCTTGCTTGGTTAAAGAATTTTGGATCCATGCAACCGTCTTCGCCAAATTCATCGTTTCTTCAGTTCTGGGTAAAGAGATTATCATCACTAAAGATCTGATTCACAAGTTGATAGGATATCAAGAAACAGATGGTGTTACTCATCTGCCAACAAGTCGTATTGAAATGACTGAGATTTACAGTGAAGTTTTCACTTCTGGGGAACTTTCAAGCAAAATAAAGGATTTAAAGGTTAATTACAAGATCTGGGCAAAGATCTTCTTAGGCTGCATACATCACAGGAAATCCACTAATTCTCCTGACTACATCAATGCAGATCAGATGTATTTCATGTACTGTTTGGGTAAAGGCATCAAGGTGGATCTGGCTCACTTAATTTTAACTCATCTGGGGACTCATGTGAAACAGTCCAGAGAGGAAGTCATAACTAAGCACCAAAAGATCAGAAACTAGATCCCTATGGGAAGACTGATATCAGATATTCTGACTGAGAATGGATTAGTGGCTCATCTGACAGAGGTTGGTCAGACAGAAGAGTTAGGTTCAATTATTGGAAAACCTCTAAATGGGAAGAGTCTCCAGAGGATAAGGATAGTGGAAGAACTTACTTCTGCACCAGTTCAGATAAATACTGAAGAAGTAAGCCAGAGGAGAACTCCTTTCGATGATTTCCCTATGTTCACTGCTGAAGAACCAAGGGAAATTGTTCTGCAATACATTGCTGATTGCTTAGCAGATGGAATCCCCTTACCACAAGATCTGATCAAAAGAGCAAAAGAACCAGGTCCAGATTTCTATGGAGATAGGCAGAGAAAGAGAAGGAAGGTCTCAGAGGAAGGATCTTTGAAGCCCAAGACGAAAGCTTCTGGCGAAGCATCTTTTGCAAAGCCAAAACGCTTCAAGAAGCAGAAAGGTAACCCTTCTGTACATTTATCCTCTATTTCAGAACAAGCAATAGTAACACCAACATCTAAACCTCCTCCTCCTTATAACTCTATTCCAACACCTTCTCCTCCTCACAAATCTGAACCCATTTCTTCTGAACCACAAAAATCTCAGCAACTACACTCTGAACCTCCACAACATCAAACTTCTGAACCTCAACAACCACAATCATCTGGACACACTACTTCTGTACCATCCACACCTTCTTTCAACATCCATCAGAAAACTACTTTTGATAAAACCTCTTCTTCTATTCCACAAACATCTGAACCAAATCCTTCTGTAAACCAAACTTCTGAACATCCCCCATCTAAAAATTAAACATTTTAACCAATTCAGTCAGAACCTCACCCCTCTGATCCTGAACCTGTTGTTCTTGATCTCCAACCTCTTACGACTGTCTTTCTAGTTCCATCTGGATCATCTTAATCTTCTGATTCATCTGATTCGACTGATTCTGATAGATCATATGTCATCTCTTCTTTTCTCAAACCTTTTGTTTCTATCCCATCTGACCCTGAGGATGATACTTTTTCATCTGAACCATCCTCTTCTGAACCTAAAATTGCTAAAACTTCATTTGTCCATATTCCATCTTTTTCATATCCACCTGTTATCATTATCACTTCTTTTTCCATACCTTCAACCTCTACTACCCCTAAAACATCACCCTAAGAAGCCTATGGGAAACCCAAACCTAGGCTTGATGTTGGTACACTGTTTGCTGGTTTTGAAAAGGAGATAAAAATGTGGTTATCTACTGTTAAGAAGGAGTGTCTTTCAAGTATGAATCCTGATGATTCTGAAGCTATCTGGAAGAGATTCAGATCCAGATTCAATTTTGTGGCTTCAAATCTTCAAGAGATTTGCATTGACGATGCAAAGGTCAGATTCGCTGAAGCTGTCAGACTCACTCTTCTGAGAGTCAGTAGAACTCCAACCTTGCTTCTGGAAAACACACCTGCAAAGGATGTTGTATTCCTTCTGAAGACTTGGCTGCATCTGAGACTGCTAAAGTGTCTAAGCCTGAAGAAGTCATTCCAGAAGGTTGTACTCCTGGTCCAGAAGAAACTCTTGAATCTGGTCAACCTTCTGACATGATTGTATAGAATGAATTTGCGTCTATGGTTGTTCATACTGCATCTGCTTCTGCATCTGCTCCTGCATCTGCTCCTGAATCATTTGAAGTGAAGAAAGAAGATGGTGATCTGAATGCTAAGTTTGCTCAGCTAGAGGCAAGCAACACTGAGATCAGATCTTGGATGGTTAAGCAAGAGAAGACCACTGAAGAAATCAAGACTTAGATGGCGAAGCAAGAAGAATCAACATCTGAGATAACAAATCTTCTGAGGATTTTGGCTTCTCGTTCCTCATCTTAGTTTATTTATTGTTTGTGCACTTATGTGTTATTTGTCTGTCTGTTTCTGTATTTGAATTGTTATTATCAATGCTTTTATGAATGTTATGTTTTTCCAACAGAATCTATCTTATGAATTATTGTTTTCCTCTGCTATTTTTTTTCTGTCTTAAAGTTTTTCTTAATCAGATAATTCTTTTTTATATGACAAAAAGGGGGAGAGAATGGTAATTTTGATAATTCACATAAACAGATACGAAAAGGAAACTCATACATTATATATCTTATCTAATCATATTTTTGAGTGTTTCAGAGCTAATAATTCTCATCTGATAAAAATTCTAAGAATTAACTCTGAACTAAAGTCTGAGAATCTACTAGTGTGCTCTGACGCTGAAAAGAATACAAGAGCTGAAAGGGAAGTATTTATTCTTTCCAAGAGTATTCATTTCAGGGGGAGATTAATATTCTCAGGGGGAGTAATTTTTTTCTGTTTAAACAAAATTTCCCATAGTTTTTGTCATCATCAAAAAGGGGGAGATTGTTAGAACACAGATTGGTGTTTAATATATCTCATTGTTTTGATGATAACATTAATGAAATTTTGTATAAAAGAAATATATACTCTAATTATGTTCAAGTGTTTATTTGTTTCAGATGTCAAAATTAATATTATTCTGGACGCAAAAACACCTCTGAACACCACAAAACAATAAATCTCTGAGCATCAGAAGCAATACATCAGAAGACTCTGATCTGCTATAGTGACTCTGAGAGAAGCTGAGAAGAATTTTGAGCAAAGCTACATATGTAAAGCTGCAGAATACTCTGAGCATAAAGGCATCTGTAAAGAATCAGAAGACTCTGTAAGTACTCAACGCTGCAAGTACAGAGGCTCTAATAAGCAAGTCTGCTTTGATAAAGATATTCACACTAAAGCACTTTGCTGCAACGCTCTGATAGAGTAACTCTGATCTAAAGAAGCAGGAACATCATCAAAGGATCTGATGCAAGACGTTCCAAAGTTGTTGAAGAAGATGCTATTCAAATAAAGATTCGTTGGCATATTCCTTGTCCTTATCCAAACGGTTCTTTCCTCATTTGTGCTTGACACAGGAATTCAGACAAAAAGGATTTGTCTAAACATTCCCTTTCTGAGAAAGGAAAAGTCAATAGAAGATAAAAAGCAACAGAATGCTCAGCATTGCACAGTCTTTGAGAAATGGACTTCAAGTACTATAAAAGCATGTCTCAGCATCACTTCAACGTTGACAGAATTATTGACAAATCACTTGACAAATTATTCAACAAGCAACTCATACAAACATTCTTCAAGCTGAATAGTTTTCATTTTCATTCTTTAACTTGTGTAAAAGTCACTGTTGTGATATAGCTTTTTAGAAGTAACTCTTAAACACATTGTTAGTTTATTCTTTGTAAAAGATTCCTTAACAGACCAAGTGTGGTTAGATTTCTTGAGAAGACTAAGAAAATTGTCTTATTGGTTAACACTGTAATCAGTTTGATTTAGTGGATTAAGTCCTTGTTCAGAAAGACAAATCACCTAGGTAGGGTGGACTGGAGTAGTTTGAGTCCAAACGAGCCAGGATAAAAATACCTTGTTATTTTTCTATCATCCTAATTGTTTTAAAAACCGTTATTCAACCCCCCTTCTAATTGTTTTTCCTACCTTCAGTTGGCATCAGAGTTCCGGTTCTGTAAGTGCTTCCACTTAACCGTGACAGATAAAGATCCTGTTGGGAAAAACTCTTGATCTATTATTCTTGATTTATCATGGCTGAAGCTTCAACTTCAAACAACAACAAATATGATGATAGAGGCAAAATCAGCACCAAACCTCCCATGTTTGATGGTGAGAAGTTTGATTATTGGAAAGATAGTCTATGATTACATTCATCCTACAAATGATGAAGGAAAAAAGGTTGACAGAAAGTCTATGATTGATCAACAGAAAAAGGATTTTAGAAATCATCACAAGGAGAGAACCATTCTATTAAATGCTATATCTCATACTGAGTATGAGAAAATAACAAATAGAGAAACAACATTTGATATGTTTGAATCTTTAAAAATGACGCATGAAGGAAACTCCCAAGTGAAGGAGACAAAGGCCTTAGCGCTCATTCAAAATTACGAAGCCTTCAAGATGGAGGAATCTGAATCTGTGGAAGCTATGTTCTCAAGATTTCAGATTCTAACTGCTGGTCTGAAGGTTCTGGACAAAGGTTATTCTACTTCTGATCACGTCAAGAAGATAATCAGAAGCTTACCAACAAGGTGGAGACCAATGGTGACAGCGCTGAAGCTTGCAAAGGATCTGAATAAGATCATTCTGGAGGAACTTATCAGTTCCTTAAGGAGTCACGAGATTGAGCTGGAAGAAGAGGAGCCTCAGAAGAAAGGTAAGTTATTTATTTTTGGAAGGGGTCAAATCAAAAGTTGCGTTAGAATCTAACAAATCTACTAAAGCTTTGCAGGTAATTGAAGAAAGCTCTCAAGAATCTTCCTCTGAAGAAGATGAATTGTCGTTGTTGTCCAGAACGATAAACCAACTCTGGAAGCACAAACAGCAGAAGTTTAGAAACTTCAAGAGATCTGACCAACGTGGCGAGTCTTCTGGACACAAGAAATCCGGAAAGAAATATGTAGTGTGCTTCGAGTGCAAGGAGCCAGGCCACTATAAAAATGAATGTCCCAAACTTCTGAAGGAGAAACCCAGAAAGAAGTTTGAAAAGAAGAAGAAAGTTCTAATGGCCACGTGGGATGATTCAGATGCTTCTGAATCTTCATCAGAGTCAGAAGATGAATGTGCTAATATGGCACTGATGGCTGACGTGGAGGACCATGAAGAAACAACGGAATCTGGATCATAATCATATTCATAACAGGTATTTTTTGAACTTACTAGAGCTGAACTTACTGAAAGTTTATCTGAAATTCTTGAAAGCTACAACAAGATCAAACTCAAATACAAGAAGCTTCAGAGCTATCTTGCATCTGAGACTGATCAGCTGAGATCAGAAGTTGCTGAGCTTAAAGCAAACAATCTTAAAATGAAAAATGATTTAGCAAAAGCTCAAAAGACTGACTCAGATCATATGTCATGCTCTAAAAACATTTTAGAAGAGTATGATTATAGTTTTCAAAAGTTTCTGTCCAGAGGCCTAGATAAAAGCAATATGGCTTCCATGATCTATGGCGTAAGCAGAAACAATAGAAAAGGAATTGGATATGAATCACCCTCGGGGAAGGATTTAAATCCAAAACCTGTTGATAAACTGATCATTAAGTATTCTCCTCTGTACACCCAATATAAATATGGTCATCTGAATGATATTAATCACACATGTTCTAATCAGAACAACCCTGTATTTAATAAACCAAAACTTCATCAGAACAAAGATGCTTTTAAGGGAAAGAAATTCAGACATAATTTCAAACCTACTAACCCCAGAGGACCCAAGAAAATATGGGTACCTAAGGACAAAATAATCTTTGTTGCAGATGTCCTTAGCAACAAAGTTGAGACACCAATCATGGTACCTGGACTCTGGCTGCTCGCGTCACATGATGGGAAGAAGGTCTATGTTCCACAGCCTGGAACTTAGATCTGGAGGTGAAGTGAAGTTTAGAGGGAACCTGAAGGGAAAACTTATTGGCTCTGGAACTATAGGTAATGGTAACCTCCCTTCCATATCTAATGTTTTACTTGTCGAAGGATTAACACATAATCTATTGTCCATAAGTCAATTAACTGACAATGGTTATGATATAATCTTCAATAAAAAATGTTGTAAAGCCGTGAGTCAAAAAGATGGTTCAATCCTCTTTAATGAAAAAAGGAAGAACCACATTTACAAAATTAATCTTTCAGAACTAAAAGTTCAAAATGTAAAATGCCTTCTGTTTGTTAACGATGACCAATGTGTCTGGCATAGAAGATCGGGGCATATTAGTATGACACGTATATCTCAGATTAATAAACTCAATCTGGTCAGAGGACTTCCTCAGTTGAAGTTCAACTCAGATGCTTTTTGTGAAGCATGTCAGAAAGGAAAATTTTCAAAATCTTCTTTCAAAGCAAAAAATGTTGTCTCTACCTCTAGACCATTAGAGCTGCTTCATATTGATATGTTTGGACTAGTGAAAACTGCATCCATCAAAGGCAAGAAGTAAGGATTATTCATAGTTGATGACTATAGCAGATGGACATGGGTAAAAATCCTGAAACACAAGGATGAGTCACATTCTGTATTCTTTGACTTTTGCAAACAAGTCCACGACGAAAAAGAATTTAAAATTGTTAAAGTTAGAAGTGATCATGGTGGAGAATTTGAAAACAAATATTTTGAAAAATATTTTAAAGAAAATGGCATTGCATATGATTTTTCTTGTCCTAGAACTCCTCAACAGAATGGAGTTGTAGAAAGGAAAAATAGAACATTGCAAGAAATGGCCAGAACCATGATCAACGAGACTAACTTGGCAAAACATTTTTGGGCAGAAGCAATTAATACAAATTTTTATATTCAGAACAGAGTGTCTGTAAGACCTCTTCTGGAGAAGACTCCTTATGAATTGTGGAGGAATAGAAAGCCCAACATTTCTTATTTCCATGCTTTTGGATGTGTTTGTTTTATTTTGAATACTAAAGAAAATATGAACAAGTTTGATTCTAAAGCTCATAAGTGTTTCATGCTTGGATATTCTGAATGCTCTAAAGGCTACAAAGTATACAATACTGAGACACAGATTATAGAGGAATCAATTCATGTTAGATTTGATGATAAGCTTGGCAATCAAAAGCCAAAGCAGCTTGAAAGTTCTGCAGATAGAGAGGTTCTTCTCACAGACTCTGAAGATTCAGAGGCAGACAAAGCTCAAGCAAAAGCACCAGAAGCAACGTCAGATGCTACTCCTTTGACTGCTCATATGGACAGTTTGACAATTTCTGAAGAACCAACTGTTAAAGGATCATCCAGAATCAAAGCCTCTCATCTAGAGGAAATGATAATTGGAAAGAAGGATGACCCTATCAGAATAAGATCCTGTCTCAGATCATCTAGAACGTCATTGTTTGGTTTGGTATCAATCATTGAAACTACCTCTGTGGATGAGGCACTGAAAGATAATGATTGGATACTTGGTATGCAAGATGAGCTTAACCAATTCACAAGGAATGAGGTTTGGGATCTGATTCCAAGACCAAAAGGATTCAATATCATTGGAACAAAATGGTTTTTCAGAAACGAACTGAATGAGCAAGGAGAAGTTATCAGAAACAAGCCTAGGCTGGTTGCTCAAGGATATAGTCTGCAAGAAGGTATAGTTTACACAGAGACATATGCTCCTGTGGAAAGGTTAGAATCTATTCGCTTACTTTTTTCTTTTGCTGCACAGAATAACATCACTCTATATGAGATGGATGTTAAAAGTGCTTTCTTAAATGGCTTCATAGAAGAGGAAGTTTATGTTCATCAACCCCCTGGTTTTGAAAATGAAAAATTTCCAGAACATGTTTTTAAACTGAAGAAATCACTCTATGGCTTAAAACAAGCTCCCCGAGCTTGGTATGCAAGGCTGAGTAATTTTCTTTTGGAAAATAATTTTATCAGAGCAAAAGTTGATACACTCTCTTCCATAAATCAATTAAGAAAGACATTTTAATCTGTCAGATATATGTTGATGACATTATATTTGGAACTACCAATATTACGCTTGGAAAGGAGTTTGCTCAATCTATGCAGGCAGAATTTGAAATGAGCATGATGGGAGAACTCAGATTCATTCTGGGAATTCAAGTGAATCAAACTCCAGAAGGCACCTACATACATCAGACAAAGTATGTAAAGGTGCTTCGGAAGAAATTCAACTTGACAAAAAGTAAGCTAGCAAAGACTCAAATGCATCCAACAAGCACTCTAGGTAAAGAAGAGGTAAGTAAAGAGGTAGATCAGAAGCTCTACAGAGGTATGATTGGTTCTCTTCTGTATTTAACTGCTTCTAAACCTGATATCCTCTTTAGTGTTTGTCTATGTGCTAGATTCCAATCAGATCCTAGAGAATCTCACTTAACAGCTGTTAAGAGGATTCCGAGGTATCTGAAAGGTACTACTAACGTGGGTTTGTGTTACAGAAGATCTGATGAATACAGATTAGTTGGATTCTGTGATGCTGATTATGCTGGAGACAGAATAGAATGTAAAAGTACTTCTGGAAGCAGTCAGTTTCTGGGATGTCATTTGATCTCATGGTTCAGCAAGAAGCAACCCACAATAGCTCTTTCAACAACAGAAGCAGAATATATTGATGTTGCTGGTTGTAGCACACAGATGATCTGGATGAAAAGTCAACTAGAAGATTATCAGATACATGAGAGAAACATTTCTATCTTCTGTGATAATACTTCTGCTATTTGCCTATCTAAAAACCCTATTTTACATTCTAAGGCAAAACATATAGAAATTAAGCATCATTTCATCAGAGACTATGTTCAGAAGGGAATTATAAGCTTAAACTTTGTTGATACAGACCATGTAACGCCCGTTCTTTTTAAATTAATTATTTATGAAATGTTGATGCGCCTTTATGTGGGAGTGTGGCTAAGAGCGTGGGTGGACGTCCTTAAAGTATAGGAACCATTTAATAAATATAGAGTTTGATAATATAATATGATTAATAATAAGGATAATTTAATATCTAGTAGTAATATTATTATTATTATTATTATTATTATTATTGTTATTATTAGTGGATGGAATAATGTGAATTAGGGAGTTATTAGAGAGGTTGTGGGGAAAAAGAGCAAAGGCACGATAAACTGCTCAGAATACCAAAATTGATGAAAAGGTTGAAGAGAAGGAAAAAGGAACGTGACTGTGGAGGAGTTAGGAATAGAAGAATTATCCGCCGGAAAGAACTCAAGGTAGTTGCAGAAGAGTCACCGGAGAACAGATCAGAAGTTTAGAGTTGTCCTCAATCCAAAGGTAAGGGTGGGGTTCAATTCTATAATTGTGGGTATGATCAATTTCATGTAGGGAATTGAATCATAGGGGTAATGTTCCTGTACGTCGATAAATATTAAGGGTTAATGTTCCCGTAGGTCGATAAATATTAAGGGTTAATGTTCCCATAGGTTGAGAAATATTAAGGGTTAATGTTTGTCTGTGCCTGAATTAGTGTTCTATGTCATTAGTTCTAGGTAATAATATTGGAAATCAGCGCCGACACGCGCTAATTTCCTATTTGTTGAGAAAAGGTTGTTATTATGCTCTTACTTGATTGATATGAAAATTCTAGTTGTATGATGCATAGGAAGTTGCAATGTTTCGGTTATGGACGAGTTGGTTGTAGGCTTAATACCTTGTTGCATAGTTGTTACGGTTGTGTTGTAGTCCATAATAGATGCATCTCATAGCATATCATCCTGGTTGGCCTGTATTGGCGTTGGTTGTGCCTGTATTGGCGTCTATAATGGCAATTAAATTGGTTGTGGAGTGCTGCTCCGAAATGGTACCACATGCATAGTTGAGTTGCATAGTTGAGTCGCATATTGTCGCGTTATTATGTCTTTTCAAGTAATGATGAGTTGCTGAATTTTCATGCTAATTATGCATACATGAATGATAAAGTTCCTGATAATTCGTAGTGATAATAGTTGTAGAACTGCGAGAATCTTAATTGCTATGATATAATCATGACATGATTTTTATCATGCCTTATGTTATAATTTTGATATCTCACCCTTTACGTTGTATGTTACCTCCGTTGGTGGTAATTTGCAGGTAGCTCGGTATAGAGTGTAGCTTTCCGTTTAAGGTGTCGTTGGTCGCTTTGATACGTAGCACTCTTGGGGGGATGAACGATTGATATTACTGCTTTAGTTGATTTACTCGTTGCTGAATTTTATTAAGCACTTTTCTTTAATAAATTGGTTGCTTCTGATAGTGCCAAATGTTGGTTGTGCGCACTAGTCCGATGAATCGGCAGTGCTGATTTTTATAATTGGAACTAGTTGTTTTGAGACTTGATGCAAGATATGTACTTGCTGATTTATTTTAAATGTTGAAAGCTAATTAGATTTTGCTGCCAAAGGGATTGGCTTGTAATTGAAATGCTCAGCAAGCTATTGTTGTCTGTTCATCCAAATTCTGTGCTATGTATGTTACTAAATGATTCTGTTGCAGGTGTGTGTGTTCTGTGTATCGCTACTGCGAAAAACGAGGTCGGCAAGACAGAAGAGTCGCCACCTTTCGTTATTTATCCCATAGAAAGGGAAAGGAAAAGATCGAAAAAACCTGACGAAAAGGTATAAGACAAGGTCATCATAACCATTGTCTGGATTCGGGAGTTGGTTACGCAAGGGGAAGGTATTAGCACCCCTCACGTCCATCGTACTCGATGGGATCCATGCTTGTTGTGTTTATCTGACGGGTTGATTACATCTATCTACACTAAAGGTATGGTTTGAAAAGAAAAGAAAATGACTCGGCAAAGCGTCGTACTTTATGCCTACCTATTCCCGTCTGGAACGAGAAATCAGAGTCAACGTAGTTCGCCTAACTACAAGAGAAGGTTGCTCGCCAAGATATCGCATTTTGTGCCTACGTACTTTCACACAGCGTGAAAGATCAGAGCAAACGTAGTTCGGGACACGAGAGACACAGGTTTGTCTTTTTTACCCGAGTAGGGTTAACAGACGGTTCCAGCAGTTTGGTGTATGCAACTCGCTCGACGGAGACTTAGGCGTTTACCATTTGCGGTAGAATCGGGAGTTAACAAAACTCTCCTTCTGAAAAAGGGTTTCCAAGGGATTAAAGGTCCAAGAGGACAAGAAGAGTTTGATCTTTTTTTTCTGTTTTTTAGAGAAGTTTCTTTTATGGATGTTTGCAACTGATATCGCGCTAGAGACTATGACCCGAGAGTGAACGCGTCGCATGTCACCCAAAGGGTGCCATACTAAACATCCAGACTATTGGAAAGAAACTCTCTAACAACCCTTTCTCAAGTAGCTTAAGGCTCGTAACGTACAACGTCAATTAACCTTTATTACTGTATTTTGATTTTGTTTGCAGATGATAAGAAAAAAGACGCACTAAAGGGGAACTGATCCAATCCTAAAGTTGTCATGCAAAATTGAACCTATGGTTGAGGTTAGGAGGGAATCTAACTAATGTTATCATGCATGGTTAGAACCCTAATGTCTGTCATAACCTCTCTTCAACAAGATAAGTCAGAGTCCCTAGGGGAACATGGCAAAGGAAACAAACAGCAAAAGAAATAACTGTACAAAACAGTTGTAAATAAGATGCATGCAATGTAACACACAAGCAGAAGAAGCCAAGCTCAACTTCTAGAATAAGCAAGCCCAGAGGCAACACACAAAACACAGGCAAGGAAGACAGACTCAACCTTAAGCCAGCAAGCAAAGCCAATCAATAACAGTCAAGCAGACGGAGACAGACTCAACCTCTAGATGCAGACAAGCAAAGGGAGCTATTCTCAACCTTTATGAGAGCCTAGTCTAAATGCAACACACAGTCAATCAGTCACACAAGCAAAACAGTGCGGCTAGAAAAACAGCAGACAGACTAGCAGACAAACAGCTCAATAGCAAAAGCAGATAAACAACAAACAATCAAACAGCTGCAAGCAAACAACTTCAACCCATATCCGAGAGAAGTCTTCATCTCCATGCTCCAACAAGCTCCAACACAAGGGAAGAGAATAAACATCAAGAATATTGGATTGATGATGGGAAGCAGGAAGGAAACCAAAGGAATCCTACCAGACACTCAACCAGTCATCTGAGAAAGGCATCCTCAAAGGTTCTACCTATTGTAAGATGCCACACATCCTTCCAAAGGAAAGATGAGGCTTTCACATAGGGAACTTGAATCATAGGACGAGAATGGAAAGCAATCAAAGCAATCCATGTTTATTTGGAAAAAAGAGAGAACAACTAAGCTCTTCCTAAACCCTAATTCCAACTAGCGTCACGGAAGCTACCAAAAGGGAATCAAAACACCAAATTAATTTCTAAAATTAATTATACAGAGGCCTAAACATGTCTATTACATCATCAAAAGAGATTAGATACTTATTATGCACTAATGGTTACCATTGAAAATCAACTAGGGGAAGTGCTATGTTAGAAGCATCATAAGAACAGCCTAAGTATTAAATCTATTTAAAATACTAAAACTACTTCTAAAATCCTATAAATTTTTCTAAGGGATCTTACATGCTCTAGGTATCTATAGTAGAAAAACCAGAGCCTAAAACTATGCCTAAAGGCACTAAAGAAATCACACATCAAAAGGGGTCAAAAGGGAAATCAAGTGGGGAAGTCTCTAAAGATCTAGTTCAAAACAGAACCTAAAGCTACCTAAATATTTCCCTAAAAATTTCTGGGAGTTCCTTAATATGTCTATAAAAAACTAGCAAAGAATTTAGTCCAAATTCTATACCAAACTCCAGCACAAAAATTGGCAAAAACTATGCTGTTTTTGGCATTTTATTATCCAACTAAAGGAGAAAAACGAAACCAAATTGAAAATTAAATGAAACTAAAATCCAATTGCGCACAAAGATCATAGACATGACAAGGATCATCCACGAATTTTTTCATATTTTTCTAAGCATTCTTGCTATTTTATATGAATTAAAATCAAACAGCACACAAAACAGAATTTTAATGCCATTAAATTAAAACAACAATCAAATGGTTAAATTAAATCGGAAAACCAACCTACGGATCGGACATTTGATCCATTGATCGTTGATCAAGTGAATTTGCAAAGATCCGAACAAGATTAGATAGAAAACTTCAAGATCCACAAAAATTCTTGCAAGAAGATGAAGATCGATCACTTCGAATCTGAATTGCTCCGAATAAGTGCTTCCAACTTACGCTCTAATATCCAACTTCAATTTGCACGAAAATTGATTACGAAACTTGATCCGATAATGATGATGAGTGGAGGTTTATGCTCAAGATTCTATTGATTTCAATGAAAAATCAATGGATCCGATGACAAGGAGCCATGGGTGAGGGTTTGGAGAATGAAGAAATTGAGAGAATTGAGAGAGTGAGAGAATTCTTGAAAATGAAAAATGAAAATTGTGAGGAGTTTTTCTTTTTGGTTTGGAGTAGATCACTTAAGTAGTCCTTAGGCTTGGATCCCAAGGTAAGGTTTGGACTTTGGCTTGTGAAAATTGGTTTGGAGCTTAATGGTATGATTTTGGTACGTAAATTCCTCTTGAAGCAATCCATAAAATCACCATTAAATATGACTCAAATTGAAATTCTCACAATGCCGTTATGTTTAGAATGTCATTTTCAATCAAAATATGTACCAATTTGTCATTTTTTGAACCATTGTGAATTATTTTGGATTTTTCAACTTAAATGCCTTTTACCAAGTTCCTTCAAACCAATTCTTGCCCTAAGCTAAATCAATGCCTCATAGATATATGGTTGACCTTAAAATCCCATTTTGAGCAAGTTTCATGTTGAACAAAACTTCATTTGAAGTGTGCAAGATAGTGAAATTGACCTATAATGCAAAAGTGACTCGTAATCTCACTTTCCTAAAATACGCCTAACTTGTAAACCTCATAACTTGAGTTCTACAAATCAGATGGAAGACTTATAATACAATTTGGAAAACTAAGATCAAGACCTACAACTTTCATGTTGGCCAAGAGTTTATGAGAAACACCCTTCTAGGTCAAAAGCTCCTCGGAAGTTGGTGAACTTTCACAGACAAATTTCACATTCCTCAGATAACCTGTAACTTGTCAGGACCATAACTTGAGTTCTATAAATCTAATGGAGGACTTCTAGTACTCAAATTAAATCTAAGAGCATGCTATACATGTTTCATGTTGGCCAAAAGTCGAAATGAAACTTGCATCTTGAGGTAAGTAGTCTTGAAGTTAGGCACTAAATAAGGGATTTTACCCTGAGAACCCTAATTTAGCAACTCCTCACACTTTGAATTCTTCTTGAATAGATCTTGGAATATTATCTCATGTGTCTCAACACAACTATCCATGATTACAAAGACCTATAATTGAGCTTTGATCCTCTTCAATTGCCCAGTTGACTTAGGATTACTCAGATGAAAACCCTACTTGCAACACCCTCAACTGTGGCTCTTCACACTTGACACAATGACTTGATTGAGCTTCACCATGACCCTAAAGACACTCTATGAGCTCTATCCATACACTCTCTCCTTGATCAATACCTCACAATCCACTGATGGTCTTCAATTGGTCCTCAGATTAGGAGATTAACCACATATAAACAACTGAACTCCTCAAGAACCCAACCCTCTTCCTGATGATTATGGTGACTTCTCAAGCTTGAATAAGACCTCTAGATAGGCTCCTCTAGATATAAACCACACTTGATCCCCTACACAAATGAACAATTCTATGCTATGCAAATGTTAGATCAATGATATGCTAATGCAATGAAACATAAACCAAGTAAGAAAAGGTTAGGCAAATTTTGGGGTGCAACAGCTGCCCCTATTCAAGCGGCTTGGACCCGACTGGGTGAAAAGCGAATGGCTTTCAGGTAATCGAGGTTAAAGACGGTAGAATACCAGAGAACCCGAAAATTTGCTAACCGAAGAAATAAACTGCACAACTGCTTGGAAAGAAAAGGATCCAGAGAATTGAATCTGGTTGTCATGGCAACAACTGATCAATCATCCGATAAAAAACTGATTTCAACATCAACCACCTGTGTGACGCCACAGGTGTTGAATCAACACACAATCTTCAAATACGCTGCCGTAAGCAGGCACCGAGCCACAGGAACAAATCGAAATATTATCCTCGAGCTTCCATCTCCGAAGAAACGAGCAAGCACTATGTAAAGCACGACATCAATATCCTTGATCCTCCATTTCCGCAGAAATGGGCATACGCTAAATAAAAGCGAGTACTGTCAATATCTATGACCTTCCATTTCCTCGGAAACGCGCATACGCTAAATAAAAGTGAGTCTTGTCAATATCTCTGACCTTCCATTTCCTAAGAAACGGGCATACGCTAATAAAAGCGAGTATGTCAATATCACTTACCTTCCATTTCCTAAGAAACGGACATACGCTAAATAAAAGCGAGTCTTGTCAATATCTCTGACCTTCCATTTCCTAAGAAACGGGCATACGCTAATAAAAGCGAGTACTTTCAATATCACTGACCTTCCATTTCCTAAGTAAAGGGCATACGCTAAATAAAAGCGAGTCTGTCAATATCTCTGACCTTCCATTTCCTAAGAAACGGGCATACGCTAATAAAAGCGAGTACTGTCAATATCACTGACCTTCCATTTCCTAAGAAACGGGCATACGCTAATAAAAGCGAGTCTGTCAATATCACTGACCTTCCATTTCCTAAGAAATGGGCATACGCTAAATAAAAGCGAGTCTTGTCAATATCTCTGACCTTCCATTTCCTAAGAAACGGGCATACGCTAAATAAAAGCAAGTCTTATCAATATCTCTGACCTTCCATTTCCTAAGAAACGGGCATGCGCTAAATAAAAGCGAGTCTGTCAATATCTCTGACCTTCCATTTCCTAAGAAACGGGCATACGCTAAATAAAAGCGAGTTTGTCAATATCTCTGACCTTCCATTTCCTAAGAAATGGGCATACGCTAATAAAAGCGAGTTTGTCAATATTTCTGACATTCCATTTCCTAAGAAACGGGCATACGCTAATAAAAGCGAGTCTGTCAATTTCACTGGCCTTCCATTTCCTAAGAAACGGGCATACGCTAAATAAAAGCGAGTCTTGTCAATATCACTGACCTTCCATTTCCTAAGAAACGGGCATAAGCTAAATAAAAGCGAGTCTTGTCAATATCTCTAACCTTCCATTTCCTAAGAAACGGGCATACGCTAAATAAAAGCGAGTCTGTCAATATCTCTGACCTTCCATTTCCTAAGAAACGGGCATACGCTAATAAAAATGAGTCTGTCAATATCATTGACCTTCCATTTCCTAAGAAACGGGCATACAGTAAATAAAAGTGAGTCTTGTCAATATCTCTGACCTTCCATTTCCTAAGAAACGAGCATACGCTAAATAAAAGTGAGTCTGTCAATATCTCTGACCTTCCATTTCCTAAGAAACGGGAATACGCTAATAAAAGCGAGTACTGTTAATATCACTTACCTTCCATTTCCTATGTAACGGGCATACACTAAATAAAAGCGAGTCTGTCAATATCTCTGACCTTCCATTTCCTAAGAAACGGGCATATGCTAATAAAAGCGAGTACTGTCAATATCACTGACCTTCCATTTCCTAAGAAACGGGCATGCGCTAATAAAAGCGAGTCTTGCCAATATCTCTGACCTTCCATTTCCTCGGAAACATGCATACACTAAATAAAAGCGAGTACTGTCAATATCACTGACCTTCCATTTCCTCGGAAACAGGCATACGCTAAATAAAAGCGAGTACTCTCAATATCTCTGACCTTCCATTTCCTAAGAAACGGGCATACGCTAATAAAAGCGAGTACTGTCAATATCTCTGACCTTCCATTTCCTAAGAAACGGGTATACGCTAATAAAAGCGAGTACTGTGCCTCCGAAGACTTGAACGAGCATCTCTGCGGGGAAATTATGACATCAGCCGCCAGACATCCATCTTGAACGAAAATGGGTAACAACTTCGAAGGTATAATGATGAAGCTTTCAATGTCGACGTAACAGCCAACCGAGGAAGACTCTACTGGGGAATCTTTATCGTCACCCATCAGACAATTACTTTGACAACCAGTAACGACCTCAAAGGTCTAAACCCTAAAATCTTTTCCTTTTAACGCTGAGGACAACTCTGCCGGGGTTCTGGCGATAACTGCCAGACATTAACCTTGATGACGAGTAATCATTTCAGATATTTAATCCCTGAGACCTTTCTCTTTTGATATGCTGACGTGACAACAACCCGAGGGAAAACTCCACTGGGGAATTTCTGATAACAACTCCAAAGTCTAATTATGAAGCCTTGTAAAGAAACTCTGCCGGGGAAGACGAGAAACTTAACCAAGCAACGCTGATGAAGGAACACATGATAGGACAAACATGATCATCACATATCTCATGTCAAGAATTTGAACATCCGAAACCATCCTAAACAAGAATTCCAAATACCTGCAGGGAAAACACCTGAAAACAAAGAGGTAATCAACCTGGCTTATGTTTCAAAATGCATATGTTTGATAATGGCGTAATGCTCCATATAAGATGGAATGCTACGCATTTGGGTAAGTTGCTATGCACTGCAGATATGATGCAAATGTAGGCCCGGGCCGTCGGAGAAAAGCTGGATACAGAACCACTTCAGCAACACCAATGCTGAAGACAAAGCCAACTCCGCTGGGAATAACCGGGTATCACATAATCATTCCAGCAAAATAAATGCTGAAAGGGTAAGCCGACTCCACTGGGGGAAGAAACAATCCTGCTGGGGGACTAGCTTTACGATCCGAAATTACGAACTCTGCTGAGGATAAATAACCTATTGGAGGAAAGATGACCTGCTGGAGAAACAGAAAAAGCCATCCTGCACGGGGATAAACTTTTCAAACCATGGACAACCTGGTTGTGCCTTGTGAGGACTTCACCGGAGATAAATGTGCATATGACCACTGCTGGGAACGCACCTCACTGCCTGACCGCTTGCTAGCCTGCATTCAAATCTTCTGGGGATAAAATGCGAACTTCCATCTGCTGGGGAGGAATAAGATCACATAGAGCCTGCTCCTACGTTAAGGGATTCCGGCTGGGGAAACACGATCCCTGCCTAGGATGCATCTGGTTGGGGAGAATCTATCTCTGTTCGGGGAGACATATTAATGCCCACACTCTCATGTTCAAACTCCATGGGGAAACACGACTGAACCTACTGAGGAAGAAGGGTTCATCCTGCTTGGAAGAATATGCCATGAAATGAACTCGAAATGGCTTGCCCCAGAATCTATAACAAATTTCAACAAACTCTGCAGATATGGAGAGGAACGGCTCCTTCGCTTTCAGCTTTTGCCCCAGCCTGCAGGATCTTCGTCATATCCTTTCAAAAGGAAACCTGAGATCTCTGTACTCTAGTGGTTTGATAAGATCGGCTTCAGCACATCGAACCTCACGACGGTGCTTCAAGTTAATCGAGTTCAGGATAAGGATAGCTTTGGTGCTCTTCGGGTGACCTGCCCCAGTCTTGTCATGACTTTGCCCCTCATGGGCTGATCTGTGGGGAGTAGTACCCTCAGCTGCGAGAGGTTTGCTGAATCTCAACCTGATTGCCCCGGATTACCTGATTTCTGGATGGCTGACTCCTATACCGCGATCATTTAACATAGCTTACCCCGGTTCATCGGGATATTCTGGCATCCTGCATTCTGTCTTGATTAAATCTTTCCATTGTGGAAACTTTCTCGCTATCAAGCGCTTACTCGCTAGTAAAACACGCTATTCTGCACAAAAGACATATCAAATGCAATGTATATGGCAGTTTTCAAAATCCAATCTGTTCACTGGAAAAATTTTATGACATAAAGCGTATGAATCAATTATCAGAATGTCAATATTAATGCAACGCTGCAAGAGGAATCCTTTTAGGAGTCAGTTCCGATGCGATCTTTACCAAAGTATGCTTTCGAAACAAACCTATTTTAATTAGGACTTTTAAAGGTTGTAATGTGGTCAGGTTCACAGTTTATGAAGGAAAAGATAAAGGCTCCAAATTCGTTTTAACCCACCCATCCTCCGTGATGTCCTCCGATCCTACGTTCAGCTAATTCGATCTTAGCATTCTCCTTTCGAAGGTTGAGCGATAGTTCAAGAAATTACACTTTGTGAAGTGACAGTCGCTCTCTTTTCGTCTTTTGGCGTCCGGAGCCACACGATTTCGTTCTTGTTTGAGGATTTTTCTTTCGCAATCCCTTTTCGCTTTTTGTTTTTCGTTTTTTCGTTTTCCCCTAACTTTTGGCTGGACTAACTCTTTAGAGTTTCTTCAATTTCGAAGTCCAGCGGGGTACCCTAATTTTTGCCTAAGTCACTTGCTTTCAAGATTCGACTTAGCTGGCTTTTCTTTTCGATTCTTTTCTTTCCTCTTTTTTTTTGGGAACAAATCATATGGCATCGGCTCGTCTGACTTGCTAAAGAGATTGTGACTGTTTCACTCCTGATCGACCAGGCTTAACCATTGTGGTTTTTTAGGTACGACCTATATAGGTGTGCTCTATCCTCGAACAGACACTCCTTTTGTAATTCGAACGCTTGGTCAAATTAACTGACACCTACCGTGCCCCGGGTTAATATTGAGGGTTTTTCATTTTCAGAAAGAAACTCCTACAACTAGGCTCAAATGGGTTAACAAGGGATTATCTTCCTTATATCTCCGACGTTTGGGGATTAAAACAATGCATGTACATCATCAACCAGTTTTTATTCAAAAGCATAGCATTCGAAAGCTTGCGCTTCATTGGATTTCGTCATCCTCCCTAGATTCCACTTAAACAAGCGTTTGGAATAAAAGAAAGCAATAGAGTGAACACAAATGGATTAATTCAAAACATGTATATTTATTTCATTATCAACGTCAATTGAAAACAACAAGCTTTACAAACGAAATTTGCAATTCTACAGGAAAGAAACTACAAATGTAAAGAAGGACATGATAAAATGCAGATTGCCAGTTTCCAGGAACTAGGCTTTCGCACTTATTTGCTGCTGAAACAACCATCTTCAAAGTTGCTTATTGAATCCACTCTGCTCGAAACGGCAAACGGGTGAACTGCCTCTTTGATTTCTTTGGGTTTTGCCTGGCACGCAGGTTTGACCGATAACGGTAAGGCTGCTGATTCTGGAGAGGAGCTGATGTTTGTTGCAAAGACTGGACGAATTGTTGACCTTGAACAGTTGAACCACTTGGAAATTGAGTCTGAATTGACAGGGGCTCTTTTTGTTCAGATGCTTTCATTCTCAAGCTTGGTCTAGGCATAGGCAACAACTGAGGACAGGGGGATTCTAACACCATTGATTGCAGGATATACTCCTGACCTACTGCACCTTCGGGAACATCCGTCATCTTGGCAACAGCTGGAATAGGACCATCAGGTACAGTTACGCTGCTCGGCATGAATTCAATAGCTTTTGAGTCAATTAGATCTTGAACCTTGTGCTTAAAAGCATGACAATTCTCAATTCTATGCCCCAGTGCCCTAGAGTGGAAGTCGCAACGGGCGTTCATATCAAAACCTAACGGTAGCTTACCCTTAGGTGGATCCAAAATCCTAAGTTTGACCAACCGAAGATGAACCAAAACATGCAACAACTGAGCGTATGTCAATGGGATCGGATCGAAAGTTCTATCAGCTGATCTTGCCTTCTGAGCATACCCCCTCCTAGTCACATGATTATCCCGAGAAGCAATGCGTTGAAGAGCAAAATTAAAAGCTCTTCTTCGTCCATGAGACATCTGAGGCTTATCAATCCTTGGCACAGGTTCCACAGACGCAAGTGGAACAAGCATCTTTGTCGCGGCTTCAGGTAGCTGATCACATTCTTTCCTAATCACATTCTTGATTACTTCCATGATCAAGCCCATCTGGGTCTTCAACTGATTGTTTTCCTCTTTGAGTGTCTTCTGATCCAGACGCAACTCTTGCATGACCCTCATAATCTGCCCCATCTGGCCTCGGATCCCACTCAGCTCTGCTCGTACCTGTTCCATAGCCTTGTGGGGATTTCTGCAATCTTCCTGATCAGATATCCTAAAATAACCTCCACCAAAAGAGGGTTAGGAAACAGCTTAAGGTACCTGTTATGCAAATGATATGCAGATGCAAATGCAAACATGTAAATATGCTACAGGGGATCAAGCTGACTGCTGAGGATATCAAAGCTCTGATCTAACACAATCACAACACTGCTCTGATAGCACAACCCTAAAGAGGACCAATAAATATGCATTGTCGAGAACAACCACATCTCTGACGATAAGAACCCTCTGAACCCAACAACACTGATTCGCTGTCAAGAAAACCAGGTAGTCTGAAGGTTAAGGTTTCCTGCAATAACCCGACCCCGCTCACAGGTATGGACCTAAATCATAGACAAGGTATGGAATCCTATGCATTTCCCAGCATCACAGACTTTCAACAGTGATGATATGATACCTAGAAGGTGTGGCATCATCATCCCTTGAAGTGGCCTCACTCTGCTGAGTCACAAATGATCGGTCCCCAGAGGCGACAATCCTCCAAACCAACAACCCTTCAGGCCCAAAGGGCCGGAAAAGAAGTCAACCGGGAGAACCTTGTCTGAGCGTGGATTTCATGAGACACTAGTGCCTGCAAAGCAAGCACACGCCCACTAATTTCCACAACTAATGCTAAGTACACTCAAGCCTGGGTCTGGCTTCTCGCTCATCAGAGCCCCTTCCCACAACAGCACAATAACAATAATATCATACTGAAAATAAAATGCGGAAAGTAAAGTGCGATAAATAAAACCCAACAGGTAAACACACAAGCGTTAGGATTGACTCGCATAGGGAACCAGAGTCCCCAGCAGAGTCGCCAGCTGTCGCTACTGCGAAAAATGAGGCCGACAAGACAGAAGAGTCGCCACCTTTCGTTATTTATCCCACAGAAAGGGAAAGGAAACGATCGGAAAAACCTGACGAAAAGGTATAAGACAAGGTCATCGCCACCATTGTCTGGATTTGGGAGTCGGTTACGCAAGGGGAAGGTATTAGCACCCCTCACGCCCAGAGGCAACACACAAAACACAGGCAAGCGAGACAGACTCAACCTTAAGCCAGCAAGCAAAGCCAATCAATAACAGTCAAGCAGAGGGAGACAGACTCATCCTCTAGATGCAGACAAGAAAAGGGAGCTATTCTCAACCTTTAGGATGCTCTTAAGCCTAGATCACTATATGAGATCCTAGTCTAAATGCAACACATAGTCAATCAGTCACACAAGCAAAATAGAGCAGCTAGAAAAACAGCAGACAGACTAGCAGACAAACAGCTCAACAACAAAAGTAGATAAACAACAAACAATCAAACAGCTGCAAACAAACAACTTCAAACCATCTCCAAGAGAAGTCTTCATCTCCATGCTCCAAAAAGCTCCAACACAAGGGAAGAGAATAAACATCAAGAATATTGGATTGATGATGGGAAGCAGGAAGGAAACCAAAGGAATCCTACTAGACACTCAACCAGTCATCTGAGAAAGGCATCCTCAAAGGTTCTACCTATTGTAAGATGCCACACATCCTTCCAAAGGAAAGATGAGGCTTTCACATAGGGACCTTGAAGCATAGGACGAGAATGGAAAGCAATCAAAGCAATCCATGTTTCTTTGGAAAAAAGAGAGAACAACTAAGCTCTTCCTAAACCCTAATTCCTACTAGCGTCAAGGAAGCTACCAAAAGGGAATCAAAACACCAAATTAATTTCTACAATTAATTCTACAGAGGCCTAAACATGTCTATTACATCACCAAAAGAGATTAGAGACTTATTATGCACTAATGGTTACCATTGAAAATCAACTAGGGGAAGTGCTATGTTAGAAGCATCATAAGAACAACCTAAGTATTAAATCTATTTAAAATACTAAAACTACTTCTAAAATCCTATAAGTTTTTCTAAGGGATCCTACATGTTCTAGGTATCTATAGTAGAAAAACCAGAGCCTAAAACTATGCTTAAAGGCACTAAAGAAATCACACATCAAAAGTGGTCAAAAGGGAAATCAAGTGGGGAAGCCTCTAAAGATCTAGTTCAAAACAGAACCTAAAGCTACCTAAAAATTACCCTAAAACTTTCTTGGAGTTCCTTAATATGTCTATAACAAACCAGCAATGAAGTAAGTCCAAATTCTATACCAAACTCCAAAACAAAAATCAGCAAGAAACTATGCAGTTTTTGGCATTTTATTATCCAACTAAAGGAGAAAAACGAAATCAAATTGAAAATTAAACGAAACTAAAATCCAATTGCGCACAAATATCATAGACATGATAAGGATCATCCAAGAATTTTCTCATATTTTTCTAAGCATTCTTGCTATTTTATATGAATTAAAATCAAACAGCACACAAAACAGAATTTTAATGCCATTAATTTAAAACAACAATCAAATGGTTAAATTAAATCGGAAAACCAACCTACGAATCGGAGATTTGATCAGGTGATCGTTGATCAAGTGAACTTGCAAATATCCGAACAAGATTAGAAGGAAAACTTCAAGATCCACAATAGTTCTTGCAAGAAGATGAAGATCGAACACTTCGAATCTGAATTGCTCCGAATATGTGCTTCCAACTTACGCTCCAATATCCAACTTCAATTTGCACGAAAATTGATTATGAAACTTGATCCGATAATGATGATGAGTGGAGGTTTATGCTCAATATTCCATTGATTTCAATGAAAAATCAATGGATCCGATGACAAGGAGTTATGGGTGAGGGTTTGGAGAATGAAGAAATTGAGAGAATTGAGAGAGTGAGAGAATTCTTGAAAATGAAAAATGAAAATTGTGAGGAGTTTTTATTTTTGTTTTGGAGTAGATAACCTAAGTACTCCTTAGGCTTGGATCCCAAGGTAAGGTTTGGACTTTGGCTTGTGAAAATTGGTTTGGAGCTTAATGGTATGATTTTGGTACGTAAATTCCTCTTGAAGAAATCCATAAAATTACCATTAAATATGACTCAAATTGAAATTCTAACAATGTTGTTGTATTTAGAATGTTATTTGCAATCAAAATATATACCAATTTGTCATTTTTTGAACAATTGTGAATTATTTTGGATTTTTCAACTTAAATGCCTTTAAAATGCCTTTTACCAACTTCCTTCAAACCTATTCTTGCCCTAAGCCAAATCAATGCCTCATGGATACATGGTTGACATTAAAATCCTATTTTAAGCAGGTTTCATGTTGAACAAAACTTCATTTGAAGTGTGCAAGATAGTGAAATTGACCTATAATGCAAAAATGACTCGTAATCTCACTTTCCCAAAATACCCCTAACTTGTAAACCTCATAACTTGAGTTATACAAATCATATGGAAGACTTATAATACAATTTGGAAAACTAAGATCAAGACCTACAACTTTCATGTTGGCCAAAAGTTTAGGAGAAACACCCTTCTAGGTCAAAAGCTCCTTGGAAGTTGGTGAACTTTCATAGACAAATTTCACATTCCTCAGATGACCTGTAACTTGTCTGGGACATAACTTGAGTTCTATAAATCCAATGGAGGAGTTCTAGTACTCAAATTAAAGCTAATAGCATGCTCTACAAGTTTCATGTTGGCCAAAAGTTGAAATGAAACTTTCATCTTGAGGTAAGTGGTCTTGAGAACTCTAATTTTGCAACTCCTCACACTTTGAATTCTTCTTGAATAGATCTTGGAATATTATCTCATGTGTCTCAACATAACTATCCATGATTACAAAGACCTACAATTGAGCTTTGATCCTCTTCAATTGCCCAGTTGACTTAGAATTACTCAGATGAAAACCCTACTTGTAACACCCTCAATTGTGGCTCTTCACACTTGACACAATGACTTGATTGAGCTCCACCATGACCCTCAAGACACTCTATGAGCTCTATAAATACACTCTCTCCTTGATCAAGAACTCACAATCCATTGATGATCTTCAATTGGTCCTCAGATTAGGAGATTAACCACATACAAACAACTGAGCTCCTCAAGAACCCAACCTTCTTCCTGATGATTATGGTGACTTATCAAGCTTGAATAAGACCTCTAGATAGGCTCCTCTGGATATAAACCACACTTGCTCCCCTGCACAAATGAACAATGTTATGCTATGAAAATGTTAGATCAATGATATGCTAATGCAATGAAACATAAACCAAGTAAGAAAAGGTTAGGAAAATTTTGGGGTGCAACACTATGTAAGTTGAAATGTGACGCCCAGTTTTTGTGAGTGTGACGACCGTCACCACTTCATCACAATCGTCACGACCCTCACGGTCGTCATGATCATCACGGTCGTCATGACCATCACGGTCGTGACGGTTCCCTCACGATCGTCACCTATCCAATTTTCGTGCAGTCTGATTGTTATTTTGTTGTTTATATGTTGGGGTTATAATGGGGTGTTACATTAGTGGTATCAGAGCAGGTCGTTCCATCCGACCAAGTTATCGAGTCAGTCGTCGTGTCTAACAATCGAGTATTATTGTTTGTGAAATCTGACTGCTGGTTGTTGCAGTTTAAGTGAAATGGCTGGAAGGAATGATGCTGCAATTGCTGCTGCTCTACAAGATTTAGCTAATGCTATGGAAGATAAGCCGAATCCTGCTGGAGATGTTCGGTCTCGCAGTTTGGTAACCTTTCAGCGGGAGAACCCACCTACCTTCAAGGGTAGGCACGATCCTGATGGTGCACTGGACTGGTTGAAGGAAATGGAGCAAATATTTTGTGTGATGGATTGTACTCCAGCACAGAAGGTTCGTTATGGGACTCATATGGTAGTAGTCAAAGCTGATGACTGGTGGCTGGAGACTCGCCCGGTATTGGAAGCTGCAGGTAGGAGGTCACTTGGGTTGATTCCGTAGGGAATTTCTGAAGAAGTATTATCCGGAAGATGTCCGCGGTAAGAAGGAGATTGAGTTTCTTGAACTGAAGCAAGGGGACAAACCTATTACCGAGTATGCTGCGAAGTTCAAAGAGTTGGCTAAGATTTATTTGCATTACAACGCAGAAACCGCTGAGTTCTCTAAGTGTATCAAATTTGAGAATGGTTTGAAGTCTGAAATTAAGAAGGCAATTGGGTATCAGAAGATCCGTGTTTTTGATTCATTGGTTGAAAGCTGTAGGATTTATGAAGAAGATAGCAATGCTTATTAAAAGCTGTTGAGTGAGAGGAGAGGCAAGTCGCAGCAGAATCGCGGTAAGCCTTACGACCCTCCAGTTGGCAAAGGAAAACAGAGAGCAACTGAGGACAAGAAAACTAGTAGGGGAGATGCTCCTGCTGGTATTGTTTGTTATAAGTGCGGGAAACCTGGTCATAAGAGTAATGTGTGTAACTCTGGACCAGTGAGATGTTACTGTTGCGGTGAGTTGGGACATGTTATTACTGAGTGCAAACGCAAGGGGATGGTTTGTTTCAACTGTGGCGAAGAGGGACCCCTGCGTGACAAGTGTCATTAATAGTACTCATTTACTTTGCTATTATTGACACTGGTGCTTCTCATTGTTTTATTGATGCTGATTGTGTTGAACGTTTGGGTCTTGTGTTATCTCACATGAATGGGGAGATGTTAGTTGAGACTCCAGCTAAGGGATCAGTGACTACATCTCTGGTATGTTTGAAATATGCTCTGTCAATGTTTGATAGATATTTCCTGGTCGACTTAGTCTGTTTGCCACTAAGTGGGATGGACGTAATTTTAGGTATGAACTGGTTAGAGCATAATTGCGTTCATATTAATTGCTTTGATAAGTCGGTGAGGTTTTCTACTCCTGTGGAGGAAGGAGCGTGTTTAGTAACTACAAAGCAGATGAGGCAGATGCTGCTAGAAGATGCTCAGGTGTTTGCGTTGATGGCATCATTATCCGTTGAGAATCAAGCGATAATCGATGATTTAGAAGTTGTTCGTGATTTTCATGAAGTGTTTCCAGATGAAATTCCTGAAGTTCCTCCGGAAAGAGAAGTTGAATTTTCTATTGACCTTGTACCTGGTACCAGACTTGTGTCTATGGCACCGTACAGGATGTTTGCATCTAAATTGGTTGAGTTGAAGAAACAGTTGGAAGACTTGCTCGAGAAAAAGTTCGTTAGACCGAGTGTATCGCCATGGGGAGCTCCGGTACTATTAGTAAAGAAGAAGGATGTCAGTATGAGGTCGTGTATTGATTACCAACAACTGAACAAGGTGACAGTTAAGAATAAATATCCGCTCCCAAGAATTGATGACTTGATGGATCAGTTGGTTGGTGCGCGGGTGTTTAGTAAAATTGATTTGAGGTCGGGGTATCACCCGATTAAGTTCAAAGATGAGGATGTTCAGAAGACTACATTCAGGACCAGATATGGACACTATGAGTATACGGTAATGCCTTTTGGTGTTACTAATGTGCCGGGAGTTTTTATGTAATACATGAACCATATCTTCTACGATTATTTAGATCGGTTTGTGGTGGTATTCATTGATGATATACTAATTTACTCTAAGTCGAAGGAGAAGCATGTGAAGCACTTCAGATGAGTACTGCAAGTTTTGAAAGAAAGGAAGTTGTATGTGAAACTGTCAAAGTGTGACTTCTGGTTGGAAGAGGTTAGCTTTCTGATTCATGTTATATTAGGTAGTGGAATGGCTGTAGACCCATCTAAGGTTGATGCGGTGTTGCAATGGGAAACTCCAAAGTCGGTAACTGAGATTAGAAGCTTTTTGGGACTCGCGGGTTATTACCGAAGGTTTATTGAAGGTTTCTCTAAGTTGGCCCTTCCGTTAACTAATTTGACTGGTAAAGGGAAAATGTTTGTGTGGGATGCTCAATGCGAAGCGGGTTTTACGGAGTTAAAGAAGAGGTTGACGTCGGCTCCGGTGCTGACCTTGCCTAACCCAAAGGAACCGTTTGTGGTATACTGTGACGCTTCTAAGTTTGGTTTGGAAGGAGTACTCATACAGAGTAACAAAGTAGTTGCTTATGCGTCAAGACAGTATAGAATCCATGAGAAGAATTACCCTACGCACGATTTAGAACTCGCTGTTATTGTTTTTGTGCTGAAGATTTGGAGACATTATCTGTATGGTTCGAGATTCGAAGTGTTTAGTGACCATAAGAGTTTGAAGTACCTATTTGATAAAAAAGAACTGAACATAAGATAGCGAAGGTTGTTAGGACTGTTAAAGGACTATGATTTTGGTTTAAACTAGCATCCGGGAAAAGCCAATGTTGTAGCTGACGCCTTATGTCGCAAGACTTTTCATATGTCAGCAATGATGGCTAGAGAGTTAGAATTGATTGAGCAATTCAGAGATCTTAGTTTAGTTTGCAAAGTGACACCGAAGAGTGTAAAGTTGGGCATGTTAAAGATTAATAATGAGTTTCTGGACAGCATCAGAGAAGCTCAGAAACTAGATGTGAAGTTGGTAGATTTAATGCCTAGAGTAGACCATTCGGAGAATAATGATTATTAGTTGGATATGCAAGGCGTGTTGAGGTTTCGTGGTCGTATTTGTATTCCTGATAGTGAAAATATGAAGAAAGCGATCCTGGAAGACAGCCACAGAAGTAAGTTGAGTATTCATCCAGGAGCGACGAAAATGTATAGTGATTTGAAGAATCTATTTTGGTGGCCTGGTATGAAGCGTGATGTAGCCAGATTTGTTTACGCATGTTTGACATGTCAGAAGTCAAAAGTTGAGCACCAGAAGCCTGCTGGGTTGATGCAACCGTTAGAGATTCCAAAATGGAAATGGGACATCATTTCGATGGATTTTGTAATGGGTTTGCCGAACACCTTGAGAGGATGTGATTCCATTTGGTTGATTGTTGATAGGCTTACAAATTCAGCTCACTTTATTCCTATTAACATCATTTTTTCGGTATCAAAGTTGGCATAGATTTATGTCAGAGTGGTTGTTAAGTTGCATTTTGTATTATGACGGATAGAGATCCGAGGTTCACTTCTGAATTTTGGATGAGTCTGCAAGAGGCATTAGGTTCCAAGTTGAGGTTGAGTTCAGCATACCACCCACAAACAGATGGTCAGACCGAACAGATTATTCAATCCTTAGAAGATTTGTTGAGGGCATATGTCCTCGAGGAAGGCGGTTCGTGGGATACCTATCTTTCGTTAATAGAGTTTACTTATAATAACAGTTATCACTCTAGTATCGGAATGGTACCGTTCGAAGCTTTGTTTGGTTGGAAGTGTAGGACTTCGTTGTGTTAGTATGAATCCGGGGAGAGTGTAGTAATTGGACCGGAAATTGTTCGGGAAATGACGGAGAAGGTGAAGTTAATTCGAGAAAAGATGAAAGCTTCACAGAGTAGGCAGAAAAGTTATCATGATAAGCGCAAAAAGGATTTAGAATTTGAAGTTGGAGATCATGTGATTTTGAGAGTCACGCCTATGACTGGAGTTTGTAGAGCTTTGAAATCTAAGAAGCTTACCCCTCGTTTCATTGGTCTGTACCAGATTTCGGACAGAGTTTGAAAGGTTGCGTATCGAGTGGTGTTGCCGCCTAATTTGTCGAATCTGCACGATGTATTCCATGTGTCACAACTCCGAAAGTATATCTCAGATCCGTCGCATGTCATTCCAATGGACGATGTGCAAGTACGTGACAATCTTACGGTGGAGACGATGCCTGTAAGAATTGATGATCGAGAGGTGAAGACGTTAAGAGGAAGAGAGATTGCTTTGGTTAAAGTGGTCTGGTTGAGAGCTGCTCGCGAAAGCTTGACGTGGGAATTGGATAGCAAGATGCGGGAGTCTTATCCCGAGCTGTTTGATTGAGGTAATTTCGAGGACGAAATTCTTATAAGTTTGGGGGAGTTATAACGCCCGTTCTTTTTAAATTAATTATTTATGAAATGTTGGTGCACCTTTATGTGGGAGTGTGGCTAAGAGCGTGGGTAGACATCCTTAAAATATAGGAACCATTTAATAAATATAGAGTTTGATAATATAATATGATTAATAATAAGGATAATTTAATATCTAGTAGTAATATTATATTACCATTATTATTATTATTATTATTATTATTATTATTATTATTATTATTATTATTATTATTAGTGGATGGAATAATATGAATTAGGAAGTTATTAGAGAGGTTGTGGGGAAAAAGAGCAAAGGCACGATAAACTGCTCAGAAAACTAAAATTGAGGAAAATGTTGAAGAGAAGAAAAAAGGAACGTGACTGTTGAGGAGTTAGGAACAGAAGAATTATCCGCCGGAAAGAACTCAAGGTAGTTGAAGAAGATTCACCGGAGAGCAGATCAGAAGTTTAGAGTTGTCCTCAATCCAAAGGTAAGGGTGGGGTTCAATTCTATAAATGTGGGTATGATCGATTTCATGTAGGGAATTAAATCATAGGGGTAATGTTCTCGTAGGTCGATAAATATTAAGGGTTAATGTTCCCGTAGGTCGATAATATTAAGGGTTAATGTTCCCATAGGTTGAGAAATATTAAGGGTTAATGTTTGTCTGTGCCTGAATTAGTGTTCTATGTCATTAGTTCTAGGTAATAATATTGGAAATCGGCGCCGACACGTGCTAATTTCCCATTTGTTGAGAAAAGGTTGTTATTATGCTCTTACTTGATTGATATGAAAATTGTAGGTGTATGATGCATAGGAAGTTGCGATGTTTCGGTTATGGACGAGTTGGTTGTAGGCTTAATGCCTTGTTGCGTAGTTGTTACGGTTGTGTTGTAGTCCATAATAGATGTATCTCATAGCATATCATCCTGGTTGGCCTGTATTGGCGTTGGTTGTGCCTGTATTGGCGGCCTATAATGGCAATTAAATTGGTTGTGGAGTGCTGCTCCGAAATGGTACCACATGCATAGTTGAGTTGCATAGTTGAGTCGCATATTGTTGCGTTATTATGTGTTTGCAAGTAATGATGAGTTGCTGAATTTTCATGCTAATTGTGCATACATGAATGATGAAGTTCCTGATAATTCTTAGTGATAATAGTTGTAGAACTGAGAGAATCTTAATTGCTATGATATAATCATGACATGATTTTTATCATGCCTTATGTTATAATTTTGATATCTCACCCTTTCCGTTGTATGGTACCTCCGTTGGTGGTAATTTGCAGGTAGCTTGGAATAGAGTGTAGCTTTCCGTTTAAGGTGTCGTTGGTCGCTCTGATATGTAGAACTCTTAGGGGGATGAACGATTGATTTTACTGCTTTAGTTGATTTACTCGTTGCTGAATTTTATTAAGCACTTTTCTTTAATAAATTGGTCGCTTCTTATAGTGCCAAATATTGGTTGTGCGCACTAGACCGATGAATCGGTAGTGCTAATTTTTATAATTGGAACTAGTTGTTTTGAGACTTGATGCAAGATAAGTACTTGCTGAATTTTAATGAAAATTTAGTTGCAGACATTTCTGGTATTGCTTTGATTTATTTTAAATGTTGAAAGCTAATTAGATTTTGCTGCCAAACGGATTGCCTTGAAATTGAAATGCTAAGCAAGCTATTGTTGTCTGTTCATCCATGGTTTAAGATAGGTTTAAATGGGCTGATATCTTTACAAAACCCCTTGCTGAAGATAGGTTTAAATTTATTCTGAAGAATATTAGTATGGATTTTTGTCCAGAATAAAACTATTATTCAGAAGCAAATTTATTCAGATGCAAAAATGATTAATGTCTATATTCTGAAGTGTTTCATCTGATTATTTCTTTTGGTACGTTATTTATTTATTTTTGTGAAACTTTGATCTAACAAATCTCAGAAGATCTGATAATGTTTCTTATTCTAAAGAGATTCAGAGGCACATCAACATCAAACACGTGTCACATGAAATCTGAAAAGGTGGAGTGTAAACAATGAGACTCCGTTTTGAGGTACTGTTTGAATTCTCAATTTCTCATTTTTCTCCCCACACTTGTCAGTATCATTTAATGCTTTCAAATCATTATTCTTTTTTATGTGAATTTTTGTTTTAAATTAATTGAATTAATTGCTGAACGTGTGAATGTGTGCCCTAATTTTTGCCCCTATATATTCCACAACACAACACTTCTCACACTTTTCACTCTCTCTCTCACTTATATGCATTTTTGCTTGCTTCATTGCTTCTTCCTCTCTCCCAAACCCAAATCTCAAAGAATATCTCGTTATCTCACCACATCAACAATGGCAACTTCATCTTCAACCTATCAACAGTTTGAATCAACAATGGTTGCGATTTCATCTTCTAACATGGGTCCTGCACCGTTTAAAGAACCTGTAAGAACTCTTCTCACACCTGTTGATGAACTAGAAGTTCTATGTGAGTTCTTGATAGATTTTGAAAGTATTGCTGCAAATGGATTTGATTTGCGTCCAACTGTGTCATCACAAGGATGGACAAAGTATTTTGATAGATTGATAGGTCCAGTTTATCCTTGCTTGGTTAAAGAATTTTGGATCCATGCAACCGTCTACCCCAAGTTCATCGTTCGTTCAGTTCTGGGTAAAGAGATTATCATCACTAAAGATCTGATTCACAAGTTGAAAGGATATCAAGAAACAGATGGTGTTACTCATCTGCCAGCAAGTCGTATTGAAATGGCTGATATTTACAGTGAAGTTTTAACTTCTGGGGAACTTTCAAGCAAAATAAAGGATTTAAAGGTTAATTACAAGATCTGGGCAAAGATCTTCTTAGGATGCATACATCACAGGAAATCCACCAATTCTCCTGACTACATCAATGCAGATCAGATGTATTTCATGTACTGTCTAGGTAAAGGCATCAAGGTGGATCTGACTCACTTACTTTTTACTCATCTGTGGACTCATGTGAAACAGTCCAGAGAGGAAGTCAGAACTAAGCACCAAAAGATCAGAAACTGGATCCCTATGGGAAGACTGATATCAGATATTCTGACTGAGAATGGATTAGTGGCTCATCTGATAGAGGTTGGTCAGACAGAAGAGTTAGCTTCAATTATTGGAAAACCTCTGAATGGAAAGAGTCTCCAAAGGATAAGGATAGTGGAAGAACTTACTTATGCACCAGCTCAGATCAATACTGAAGAAGTAAGCCAGAGAGAATTCCTTTAGATGATTTCCTTATGTTCACTGCTGAAGAACCAAGGGAAATTGTTCTGCAATACATTGCTGATTGCTTAGCAGAGGGAATCCCCTTACCACAATATCTGATCAAAAGAGCAAATGAACCAGGTCCAGATTTCTATGGAGATAGGCAGAGAAAGAGAAGGAAGGTCTCAGAGGAAGGATCTTTGAAGCCCAAGAGGAAAGCTTCTGGCGAAGCATCTTCTACAAAGCCAAAAAGCTTCAAGAAGCAGAAAGGTAACCCTTCTGTACATTTATCTTCTATTTCAGAACAAGCACCAGTAAAACCAACATCTGAACCTCCTCCTCCTTATGACTCTATTCCAACACCTTCTCCTCCTCACAACTCTGAACCCATTTCTTCTGAACCACAAAAATCTCAACAACTACACTCTGAACCTCCACAACATCAAACTTATGAACCTCAACAACCACAATCATATGAACACACTACTTCTGTACCATCCACACCTTCTTTCAACATCCATCAGAAAACTACTTTTGATAAAACCCCTTCTTCTATTCCACAAACATCTGAACCAAATCCTTCTGTAAACCAAACTTTTGAACATCCCCCATCTGAAAATCAAACATTTGAACCAATTCAGTCAAAACCTCACCCCTCTGATCCTGAACCTGTTGTTCTTGATCTCTAACCTCGTACGACTGTCTTTCTAGTTCCATCTGGATCATCTTAATCTTTTGATTCATCTGATTCGACTGATTTTGATATATCATATGTCATCTCTTCTTTTCTCAAACCTTTTGTTTCTCTCCCATCTGACCCTGAGGATGATACTTTTTCATCTGAACCAACCCCTTCTGAACCTAAAATTGCTAAAACTTCATATGTCCATATTCCATCTTCTTCATATCCACCTGTTATCATTATCCCTTCTTTTTCCATACCTTCAACCTCTGCTACCCCTAAAGCATCACCCTTAGAAGCCTATCTGAAACCCAAACCTAGGCTTGATGTTGGTACACTGTTTGCTGATTTTGAAAAGGAGATAAAAATATGGTTATCTACTGTTAAGAAGGAGTGTCTTTCAAGTATGAATCCTGATGACTCTGAAGCTATCTGGAAGAGATTCAAATCCATATTCAATTTTGTGGCTTTAAATCTTCAAGAGATTTGCACTGACGATGCAAAGGTCAGATTCGCTGAAGCTGTCAGACTCACTCTTCTGAGAGTCAGCAGAACTCCAACCTTGCTTCTGGAAAACACACCTGCAAAGGATGTTATATTCCTTCTGAAGACTTGGCTGCATCTGAGACTGCTGAAGTGTCTAAGCTTGAAGAAGTCATTCTAGAAGGTTCTGCTCCTGGTCCAAAAGAAACTCTTGAATCTGTTCAACCTTCTGACATGATTGTATAGAATGCATTTGCGTCTATGGTTGTTCACACTGCATCTGCTTTTGCATCTGCTCCTGAATCATCTAAAGTGAAGAAAGAAGATGTTGATCTGAATGCTAAGTTTGCTCAGCTAGAGGCAAGCAACACTGAGATCAGATCTTGGATGGTTAAGCAAGAGAAGACCACTGAAGAAATCAAGACTTAGATGGCGAAGCAAGAAGAATCAACATCTGAGATAACGAATCTTCTGAGGATTTTGGCTTCCCGTTCCTCATCTTAGTTTCTTTATTGTTTGTGCACTTATGTGTTATCTGTCTGTCTGTTTCTGTATTTGAATTGTTATTATCAATGCTTCTGTGAATGTTATGTTTTTCCAACAGAATCTATCTTATGAATTATTGTTTTCCTCTGCTATTTTTTTCTGTTTTAAAGTTTTTCTTAATCAGATAATTCTTTTTGATATGACAAAAAGGGGGAGAGAATGGTAATTTTGATCATTCACATAAACAGATACTAAAAGGAAACTCATACATGATATATCTTATCTAATCATATTTTTGAGTGTTTCAGAGCTAATAATTCTCATCTGATAAAAATTCTAAGAATTAACTCTGAACTAAAGTCTGAGAATCTACAAGTGTGCTCTGACGCTGAAAAGAATACAAGAGCTGAAAGGGAAGTATTTATTCTTTCCAGAAGTATTCATTCCAGGGGGAGATTAATATTCTCAGGGGGAGTAATTTTTTTTTGTTTAAACAAAATTTCCCATAGTTTTTGTCATCATAAAAAATGGGGAGATTGTTAGAGCACAGATTGGTGTTTAATATATCTCATTGCTTTGATGATAACATTAATGAAATTTTGTATAAAAGAAATATATACTCTAATTATGTTCAAGTGTTTATTTGTTTCAGATGTCAAAATTAATAATATTCTGGACGCAAGAACGCCTCTGAACACCACAAAACTATAAAGCTCTGAGCGTCAAAAGCAATACATCGGAAGACTCTGATCTGCTACAGTGACTCTGAGAGAAGCCGAGAAGAATTTTGAGCAAAGCTACATATGTAAAGTTGCAGAAGACTCTGAGCATAAAGGAATATGTAAAGAATCAGAAGACTTTGGAAGTACTCAACGCTGCAAGTACAAAGGCTCTGATAAGCAATTCTGCTCTGATAAAGATATTCACGCTAAAGCACTTTACTACAACACTCTGATAGAGTAACTTTGATCTAAAGAACTAGGAACATCATCAGAGGATCTGATGCAAGACGTTCCAAAGTTGTTGAAGAAGATGCTGTTCAAATAAAGATTCGTTGGCATATTCCTTGTCCTTATCCAAACGGCTCTTTCCTCATTTGTGCTTGACACAGGAATTAAAACAAAAAGGATTTGTCTGAACATTCCCTTTCTGAGAAAGGAAAAGTCAATAAAAGATAAAAAGCAACATAATGCTCAGCATTGCACAACCTTTGAGAAATGGACTTCAAGTACTATAAAAGCAAGTCTCAGCATCACTTCAACGTTGACGGAATTATTGACAAATCACTTGACAAATTATTCAACAAGAAATTCATACAAACATTCTTCAAGCTGAATAGTTTTCATTTTCGTTCTTTAACTTGTGTAAAAATCACTGTTGTGATATAGCTTTTTAGAAGCAACTCTTAAACACATTGTTAGTTTATTCTTTGTAAAAGATTCCTTAAGAGACCAAGTGTGGTCGGATTTCTTGAGAAGACTAAGACAGCTGTCTTAGTGGTTAACATTGTAATCAGTTTGATTTAGTGGATTAAGTCCTTATTCAGAAAGGCAAATCACCTGGGTAGGGTGGACTGGAGTAGTTTGAGTTCAAATGAACCAGGATAAAAATACCTTGTTATTTTTCTATCATCCTAATTGTTTTAAAAACCCTTATTCAACCCCCTTCTAAGTGTTTTTCCTACCTTCAGTATCTAGTAACACATCACTGCGACCCAAGTCACGAAAATGTCATGTGATCTGACAAAACCTTTTCGTACTAATATTATTATGTACAATTAACCTTTTTTCCTCATATCTATATTGAACACAAGGCATAGACCGTGTCACCATTGTCCAGTTCAATATTGGGCCCTAAGACATTTATCCTGTTACGTAGCATGGGCAAATTCCATCTAGGTCACTCATGTCCCTCAGCATACTTTGTGGAGTACCCATCAACTGTCTTTATGGTCATCCAATTACGGACAATGTTTGATCAACAGTAAAGTACTCGACTCCACATCTAAGATCCATAGTGTTTTTAGGTCGAAGGGTGGTATACACCATTATCACCATGAGAATAACTTATGAAACTTTGCATAGCTTTCTATGTAGTTTTCTCATAGTGCGTCAATCCAATATAAATATTACTCCTAATATTCATGCCTATGTGAAGACTTGATAAATCTTTATCCATGACCTATGAGATGTGATCATCAGTCTATCCACATAATAGTCTCAGTGCTTATCCCACTTCACAATAAAGCTTGACTATGAATACTTTAAGAATATTGTCCTTATGTTTAATGGAATCTCATGATTAAATCATACTTATCATTTCATTAAACGGACTAGCTATTCTAAGGAATTTATGATTTTAAAAATTCAAACATAATAAAGAAATGCATTCTCAATTAATAAATAATTCGATACAAGTACTAAAACTATTGGCCTCTAGGGCGTACACCAACAATCTCACACTAGCACTAAAGCCAATCAAGCATACCCATAATACCCATACATCTAGTATGCCCATCATGCTTTTGCTGCACAAGAGGCTTTGTCAGTGGTTCAGGGACATTGTCAAGTGTCGGTACTCTACATATCTTCACATGTCCTTTATCTATTATCTTTCGAATGAGGTGATATCGCCTAAGCATGTGTTTGGATCGTTGGTGAGATCTAGGCTCCTTAGCTTATGTAATAACACCATTGTTATCATAATAAGGATCAATAGGATCCACAATGCTATGGACTATGCCAAGTTCACTAATGAACTTCTAGATCCAAACAACTTCCTTTGTGAATTTGAGGCAACAATGTACTCAGCCTTAGTTGTAGAATCAGCAATTATAATTTTCTTTGAACTTTTCCAGCTTACAGCGCCACCGTTTAAGCAAAACACATAACTAGATTGAAATATAAAGTTATCCTTATATGTTTGGAAGGTAGCATCAGTGTATCTAATTACAGTGAGCTCTTTCTGACCTCCATATATCAAGAATGAGTCCTTAGTCCTACTCAAGTACTTAAGGATATTCTTGACAACAACCCAATGAGCATCACCAAGATCAGATTGGTACCTACTCATTGAACTTAAAGCATACGAGACATCTTGTCGAGTACATAACATGACATACACGATAGAACCTATTGAAGATGCATATGGAATCTTATTCATGTGATCCCTTTATTTCTTAGTTGAAGGGGATTGTTGCATTGAGAATCAGATGTCAAGCTATTGGTTAACTTGAATCTTAATTCATTAAATTCACAACCGGACTTTGATTTATCCAAAGGAAAGGTTAAAGAAAGAAAGATCTTTTGCATGAGGTAACAACAACGCTAAGAGATTTGGGGATCGGAGGTTGGTTATGCCTAGGGTAGGTATTTCACATCCTAAACATTTGTAGTCCTCTACAAGAACCTTTTTGTGTGTGTGTGTGTGTGTGTATGATAAACTTCCTATGGTTATGTTATGGTTTGAGATTAGGGTTAGGGTAAAGACCTAAGGATACCTTCTAAGTTTGCTCACAAGGATATCGTATCTTCTGTCTACGTATCCTAACTAGGATAGAATCAGAGCAATTGTAGTTCACCTCACTAGGGATAGATGAACACTTGATTATGATCATGGTTCAATAAGGGGGAACAAACATAACAATGTTTTTATAGAGCTTAACAAAACTCACTATTCTAAGATGTACACTCAAGGGGATTAACTTTGACAAAATCTAGGAGGGAAGTAAGTAATCATAACAATGATCCTTACATAGAGTTGACAAACTCTAACCTAGGGTTCTAGTTGAAGAACACTCCTAGGAAAAGGTGGGTCTTTTAGACTTAAGCAAAGTCTAATGGTTAGTAGGTTCTAACTTAACTAAGTTAGAGTTCAAAATAACTTTAAAAAGTTAGAGGGAGGGTAATGAGCTATCTATGACCCAAGGGTCAAAAGAGAGACCTTCCTTTGGACACAAGGACACAGACAACTTGATGTGAACTAGAAAGTTACATCATTGCAGAATAACTTGACAAAGTTGAAGAAATAAAGCAAAAAAATGTAACAACATGTAACAATAATAAAGATCAACATTTAACATCTTAATAAAGATCAAAAAGCAAAGAGGTAACAACCATCAATGCAAATAAAGAACATGTGTAACAATAACAAGTTCATCTATAAAATTCAAACAAAATTAATGCAAACAAGTTACATCTTGAAGCAAGCATGTTATAAGGATCAAATGAGATCAAATGTAACAACATAATACCAACTAAACATGTATTGATAACAATCAAACAAGCAAGAACACAAGAAATGTTACCACAGTTCAAGTTTGAATTCATGATTTCATGGGGAGAAGTAAACAAGTTCCATGGTAACAACCAAGTCAACAGTCAAACCCTAGCATGTTATTGTCTTAACAAGACACATAAATAAGTAGAATGAAGCATGACAAGCATATTCAAGAGGTCACAACATCAAGAATCATGTCAAAGCTATCAGATGAAATTCAAAGTATACCATGCATATTCAAGCATTCACAAAGGTGTTGCACCCCAAAATTTGACCAACATTTATTTACCTAGCTTGTGTTCATCAAGAGGTATGAGTACCAATCAAGAGTAACAATCAAGACTTTGAAGCTAGCCAAGAATGTTATTCAAGTGTTCAAGGGTTGATATCCTTGTCAGAGAAGTTAAGAGATCCTCAGAAAGATTGGTTGAAACCAAGGTTGTGTACCTCCTAACTTGAGAGTTGTGGGAGCTCCTCAGATGATTCTGAAGCTATGAGGATGGACTTGAAGCTTTGAGAGAGCTTATGAGATGTCTTGAAAGCCTTAATGAAGCCTAGAGAGGCCATTGTACAAGAATAAGAAGACTCAGCCATGAGTGGTGCAGTTAGGGTTTGACTGGGTCAACCCTAGGTCAACTGATGATTTGGAGAGGGTTGAGACCTAATTCAAGAGCCATGTGATCATGGATTGATGCATTGAGATGCTATAAGGATGATTCCAAGGTCAACTCATCATGATTGAGGAGTTTGAGAAGTTTCAAGCTAGGGTTTCTAAGGCTTGATAGTGTAAAATCCCCTAGTCTGACCCTTATCTTCAAGGCAGTTTAGCTCAAGATGTGATTGTCATCTCATCTTACCCCCAACATGAATGTTGTAGAGCTTGTTCTTAGATTTAATTTGAGTAGAGAGGTCATGAGATGTTGAAAAGGCTTGTAGCAAAAAATGATAAAAATGACCTAAAATGGAGGCATAAGTTAAATAAGTTGAAGTTGGAAATTGAAATTTCCAAGTTACACATCCAAACCATGGCATATAATAGGTCATTTTGACTCCAAAGAACATTTTAGAAACAATGGTTCAGCCACAATTTTGATTTGAGGATTATATCATGGGGTTGATTTGGAAAATGGTTGCTTGCATAATAAGGTACAAATGCAAAATACAAGGAAAGGCAATGTACAAGCTTGCTAAGTATCTTAACACATCCCATATCTCATCTAAGGAGAATTTCAGGTCAGAATGAGTTGCTGCTCGAGGCTTGGCATGAGATGATGCATGAGATGAGATGAAATCATAAACTCATGACATGAGAATCCCAATTTCTCATTGGATGGTTCCAGATGGTTCTAGAGAGGTCCAATGCATTCTATATAGTGTATAGAACTTGCTCAGATGCAAGGTTGGTGAGAGATTAGAGAGAAGAGTGAGATAGCCATTTCAATTGCTTCCATTGCAAGTTGAAATCAAATTCCACATTCTGATTCATTTCCATTTCTTCTTTCAATCCAAACACATTCCATTGATCACACTGAAGCTGTGCATACCAAATTGAGAGCAAAACCGTGGAGAATTGAGGAGATAGCTTTTGGATTTTGAAGGTTGCAAGTCATAATCGGTTTTAGAGATTCAGGCTTTCTTGGTCCAATCTTTTGCAAACAGTAGCAAGATCATCATTCAAGGATTGATTCTGAAGAGTTTGAGAGCTTGCAGTGAAGGTTTACCCTATCTGTTAATCAAGATTTGACAGGTTAGTAACTTTTCTTCTACACCATGACTTAAGCATAATTAGGCAGAATTGTTAGGATAGAACGGTTAGAGACAATTAGGTGATGGATTCTAGGAAGTTTGAGATCAATTGGTGAAGTTTCAGTTGATGACACCATTTTTGTTTGGATCAAGAATATGAGATATAGTGAGCTATTGCATGAGTTTGATATCAAGAATTAACCAGTGTGAGGTGGTGATCATTCTGAGGTAATTAATTTCAAGAATTGTTAGAACTGAAGTTTGAGCATATCTTTGATCTTGGATCGGGTTTGGAGATTTAGGGTGATTCAATGGATTTTAAGGCTATGATTGTAATCAGCATGGAATTCTGGATGGATTAGGGTTTTGAACTTTAGTTTTTCATGGAGAATTGAGGTGATACGAATTGGTGAAGATTGAGCTTGAAGCTCTGTTTCCATGGCTTCCTCATTTGAACCCTAGCTGGAGGAAGAAGACGAAGACGTAGCCATTGGATGAGGCAAGACTCGTTGACTGAGTGGAGATCTCACGGCTGAGATTTAATTTCGCTTGGAGAGGGAAATCTGAAGACACCATGAAACGAAGCGTTTCATTAAACTTGGGGTATTGGGCTTTAGTTGGTAATTGATATTCGCACCCCAGGTCTTGGCCCATTGGATATTTGAACTGATTTCTGTTACTCTTTGCACCGTTCATTTTTCTTTTTCTTTATATTTTGTTAATTGATTTTCTGATGAAAATTGGGCCTGGCGCGCATTGATATCCCCACCCCCATTTTGAGCCCATCTAGGTATTGTACTGAATATAGTTACTATCTACACCCAACATTTCTCATTTTAATTTCTTTTTCTACATTTTTCTTTGATCTTTGAAAAATCATAATAAATAGAAAAATGATGATTTTTGCATGGGGATTTTTTCTCCCATTTCATGATAATGTATAGAAATATATAAAATCAAAATATTTGCATTTCATGCATTTTTAATATGTTTTGTGTATTTTATCTTTTAATAGCATTTTAATTCCTTTTATGTTGATGCATGGATTTGTAGAATTTTGTTTAGCTAGTTCCCTTTGAATTTTTAGGCCATTCTTTTTAGGATAGTTAGATTAGGACTTTATCTCCCCTCTGGATTTATTCCATAATTTTGTGATGAATTTTTTATTATTTTTTATTAGATGCCTTTAGGTTGTATAGAATTAGGTCAATCCTTAACATAGGTCCACAAAAACACTAGAATTTAGGGTTTCTAGGTCAAGATAGATATTGGAACATATAGGGTATTAAGGGTAGGTATATAGGATCCCCTAGAAATTATATTAGATTTTAATATGATAGTATACTATTTTTAATTGATTTTTGTAGTTGATTGTTGTTTGTGTTGCCCTTATGGGCTTGTATTTTTGTTTGCCTTGCTTTGTGGGTTTTTGCTTGGCTTGGTGGGCTTGGTTTTGCTTTGAGGAAGCATGGAGGTGCATAGTAGAAGACTTGGAGATTGAAGAAGGAGCTTGGGAGCTTGGAGTCTTGTTTGTTTTGTTGTTGTTTTAGGGTTAGGGATTAGGAAGAGCTTAGAATTAGTTAACTTCTTTCTTAAACATGGATGGTATCTTTCACCTCCATTCCTCCCCATGATTCAAGGTCCTTCCATGGTATTCACCTCCCTCCTTTGGAGGGATAAGTGATGGTACCTGGGAAGTAGAACCTTTGAGGAAACCCTTCCTTTGATGTTAAACCCTTATAGGTCACCTTTGGTGGTCAATAAGCAGTTTAACACCCCAGCTTATCCAGTTAAGTGATTTCTTCAGGTTTGAGTATCTTGAGAGATGTTGAGCTTGAGAGTGAAGATGAAGACTTCATTGAAGAGTATGGAAGAGGATGATTCCCTAAGCATTGCCATTGTAGCTGAAGCTTGAAGAGCATGAAGATCAAGCTTATACTTGAAGACCCAATGAAGATCCAGTAAAGATTGAATGAAGAGCTGAGGCTTGGGAAAGATTGAAGGATGAAGTTGACACTTCTAAGCAATTGAGACTACCCTAAGGAGCTGAAGCTTGAAGATCAAAGGATGAGTTGATACCTACTTTGAACTTTTGAGATCCTGAAGGAATCAAGTTGATACTTGTGGTTAAGAGTGAAGCCTGAAGGTGGAACTGATTAAGGAGCTGAAGCTTGAAGAAGAAGATAAGTGAAAACTTATGTGGAAGGGTTGAAACCTGGAAAAGCAAATTGATATTTGTCAAGAGTGATGGAAGTCTGAGGACTGAGTTGCTGTTAGAAGAGCTGAGGCTTGAAGTTGAGAGAGGAGTTGAGCTGCTTTCTTCTGTTTTCTTTTCTGTATTGATGTGCCTTGCTTGACTTGCTTGATGCATTAGAATAAGTTCATATCTAGACTAGGTAGAATCTAGGAGCATGATTTCACTAGAGGTTGAGTTGCTCCCTCTGCTTGTATTGTTACTGTATGGCTTTGCTTGCGGGTATTCGGTAGAGCCCTGCTCCCTTGCCCATGTGGTTTGTTTGCTTGATAGCATGATTCTATTTCTTCTGTATGATTGCAGTTTACTGTTCTTGCTTGATAGCATGTTATCTTTTCAGTATGATTATTGTTATTCATATCTGGTTTGAGGTTGAGATGAGCTTGTGGAGGCTGATGCCCCACACACATTTCCTCCCTCACTTGCATTGCATGCATTTTACCGTATTACTATTTACTGTTTAAGCTGATGCTTTATCTGTTTCTGTGTGTCATTGACACGATCCCTTAAGACTCTCATTTTCTTTGATAAGGAAGTGATGATAGAACTTTAGGTTGAAACCTATGCATGACAACTTCTAGGAGTTCCCTGTTTCAAACCTCAACCATAGGATGAACCTTTGGCATGACAACAGTAGGACTTGATAGTCTCCCTCCTAGTTGAGCCTGTTCTCTTCTCATCTCAAAACAGCTTAAGATACAGTAATCATGAATGATTTCTTTCGTACGTTACAAGCCTTAAGCTATCTGAGAAAGGATTGTGGGAGAGTTTCTTTTCCACAGTCAGGATGTTTAGTATGGTACCCTTTGGGTGACATGCGACGCATTCACTCTCAGGTCATAGTCTTTAGTGCGATTGAAATTGCAAACACAATAAAAAACACTTCTTCCGTAAAAGACAGAAAACAAACCGTAGTGTCCCGAACTACGTAAGCTCTGATCTCTCATACCTGTTGAGAGTACGTAGGCACAATACTGATGTATTGGTGAGCCACCTTCCCCGTATCCCGTCGTAGGTCGAACTATGTTGACTCTGATTTCTCGTTCTCTGATGAGAATACGTAGGCATAAAGCGCGACGCTTTGCCGAGTCATTTTCTTTTCTGTTTAAGCCAGCCTTGATAGGTAGATAGATAAACCAACTCGTCCAGTAAACACAACAAGCGTGGATCCCGTCGAGTACGACGGACGTGAGGGGTGCTAATACCTTCCCCTTGCGTAACTGACTCCCGAACCCAGACAATGGTTGCGATGACCTTGTCTTACCCTTTTTCGTCAGGTTTTTCCGATCGTTTCCTTTCCTGCTCCGAGGGATAAATAACGAAAGGTGGCGACTCTTCTGTTGTGCCGGCACCCTATTTTCGCGAAAGCGACAGCTGGCGACTCTGCTGGGGATCGAACCCATAATCTCTGGTTCTCTGGTTCCCTATGAGAGTTAATCCTAGCGCTTGTATGATTACTTGCTGGGCTGTGTTTATTTATCGCATTTTATCTCTCGCATTTTACTTCCCGCATTTTATTTTCAGTATGATATGATTATCTGTGCTGTTGTGGGAGGGGCATTCTGATGAGTGAGAAGCCAGACCCAGGCTTGAGTGCACCATAGAATTAGTTATGGAAATTAGTGGGCGCGTGCTTGCTTTGCAGGCACTAGTGTCTCATGAAATCCACGCTCAGACGAGGTTCTCCCGGTTGGCTTCTCTTTCAACTCTTTGGGTTGAGACGGTTGCTGGTTTGGTGGATTGTCGACTCTGGGGACCGATCATTTGTGATTCAGCCGAGTGAGGCCGCTTCATGAGCTGGTGATGCCACACCTTTTGGGTATCGTATCACCCCTCTTGAATGTCTGTGACGCTGATGAACGCATAAGATGCCAAACTTGAGTCAGTTTAGGTCCATACCTGTGAGCAGGGTTGGGTTTATTGCAGGAAACTTTGACCTTCAGACCACCTGGTTTTCTTGATAGTGGATTAGTTTTGTTGGGATCTGAGGTTCTCATCTGCAGATATGTATTTGTTCTTGATAGAACAGGTTTTGATCAGAGGATCTTATCATCAGATATGTATTTGTTCTTGATAGAACAGGTTTTGATCAGAGGATCTTATCATCGGATGTGTATTTGTTCTTGATAGAACAGGTTTTGATCAGAGGATCTCATCAATCTTCCATGACTCATTCTGAAACTTCTCCTGACCTCCTCATCAGCAAGAGACATCAGACCAAGCAAAGGAGTAATATCAGGTGTAGGCAGCTTATACGCAACTGTCTTCCTCAATCCAGCCATAATCAATACTCAGAAGTCCGGGCACTAGAACCAGGGAATATGCAAATGAACCTGTAGCACAGACACACGTTAATGGAATGCAATGATAATGAGTATGCAAACAATGCAATGCAAGCAACATGCAACAGGGACCAAATGTCGTGGCTGAGAAGCCTGAACCATATCAAGAAGTCACAGATAGACCCTCCAAAAGTCCTCAAGCCCTGGTCTCTGATAGACCTGAAACAAAGCTCCAATACTGGTCTCTGACAGACCCCACAACATAACTCTGATTGGTCTCTGATAGACCTCATATCTCCAACTGGTCACTGACAGACCTCATAACTCTCCCACTGGTCTCTGACAGACCTCAAAATTTTCCAACTGGTCTCTGACAGACCTCAGAACTCTCCATAAATATCCAGGATCTCTGATCAAGGAATAACCGATATCTGAAGGTCTAGTTACCTGCATAACCCCAAACCCTCTCACAGGTAGGTGTCCTAGTAACTGACAAAGGTATGGCATCCTATGCGGTCGTCGGCGTCACAGACTTTCAGGGTTGATGATACGATTCCCAGAAGGAGTGGCATCATCAAATCCTGAAGAGGCCTCACTTAGCCAACTTCCAAATGATCGGTTCCCGGAGTCGACAATTCAGCTGACCAACAACCCCTTCGACCCAAAGGGTAGAAAAAGAAGCCAACCAGAAGAACCTCGTCCGAGTGTAGATTTCATGAGACACTAATGCAAGCAAAGCCGGCATGCGCCCACTACTTTCTACTCTAATTCTAAGTGCACTCAAGCCCAGGTCCGGCTTATCTCTCAATCATGGAACACCCGTCACACCCCACAATACAGCAATAATAATAATAATAAAATGCTGAAAATAAAGGTCAGAAATATAAATCCATACAAAATCCTCGACGGGAAAACAAGCGTTAGGATTGACTCTCTTGAGGGACGTTGGATCCCAAATGCATAAGAACTATCACAGTCCTTAGCAGCCAGGGGACGTTGGATCCCCAGCAGAGTCGCCAGCTGTCGCTACTGCGAAAATCGGCGCCGGCTGAACAGAAGAGTCGCCACCGTGCGTTATTTATCCCAAAGTAGGGAAAGGAAACGCTCGAAGTAAACCTCCTGCAAAGACGGGAAAAGGTATGGTCATCGCAACCAAAACCTGGATTCGGGAGTCGGTTACGCAAGGGGAAGGTAATAGCACCCCTCACGTTCGTCGTACTCGACGGGATCCACGCTTGTTTTCTGGTACGGATTGTTATTCTATCTATTCTACAGGTCAGGGGTTAAAAGGAAAGAGAAAATGACTCGGCAAAGTATCGCACTTTATGCCTACGTATTCCTGTCTGGAACGAGAAATCAGAGTCAACGTAGTTCGCCTACCTACGGGAAAGGAGGGGAAGGTTTCTCGCTAGGATATCGCATCCTATGCCTACGTACTTTCATAAAACATGAAAGATCAGAGCAAACGTAGTTCGGGCCACGTACGACACAAGTCTGTCTTGATTGATTTTATTCCTTCTGAAAAAGGGTTTTCTGATTACTGGTCCAAGCGGACAAAAATGACGTTTTGATGAGTTCACATTCTTTTACGGAAGAAGTGTCTTTTATTGTGTTTGAAATCTTATTGTGTTTTTCTGTTTGTTTTGAGAAAGAAGAGACAGAACTCTAACCTACGGTTGCGAAGGGAATCAAACTAACCTAATGTTATCATGCATGGGTTAAGACCTAATGTCTATCATGTTCCTCTCTTGCACAGAGAGAAACAGAGATCCTAAGGGAATAGACGGAAACAGAAACGATAGCAGATATACAATAAAGCAGTAAAATATGCATGAATGCAGCAATACAAGCGAGGCAAGGGAATCCCGCTCAACCTCGAACCTAGAAAACAATAGGCAAAAGTGAACAGAATTCACTTTCAACCCAACAGGTTAAACAACAAACAATACAGTCAGGGAAAACCAATCAATACATCAGAAAATAAACAGCATAAAAATAAACAGCCACAGCAGCTCTGCATCAACATCTGTCTTCAAGTCATCTCCAAACAGCTACAAGCTTCAGCAAGCATCAATCTCCATCTCCACAGCCTTCAAGCGAGGTCTTTATCATCAGTCTTCAATCTGCCATGGCTTTTCTTCAATTCTCAAATCTCCAGGATGAACATCAGTCAACAAGATAGAATGAATGTTAAACAGTAAACTGCCTACCAAGGGTGGCTCATTAACTGTTAACATTGTACAACCAATTTTCCCTCAAAAGTTCTATCTTTCAAGTACATTCACTGATCCTTCCAAAGGAAGGAGGTGAATATTTGAAAGAGACTTTGAATCATAGAGAAAGAATGGAGGCAGACAAGGCCTTCCATGTTTGGGAAACAAGCTTGCTACTCTAGAGCTCTGCCTAGCTCCTAAATCCTATACTCCTCAACAGCTGCCAGCAAAGGATGCTCCTCATCAACTCTGGAAGTTGGTCTTCAATCTCTTGATCTCCAATGGCTTCATCATCACAAGTCTTCAGCTCTCCCAATCCCCAAAGCAATCCCAATACCCCACACAGACAAAAGAAATCCCTAGAGAGGGCACACCACACCAGTCAAGCAAATACAGACAACACTAATAGCAGTAGGGGAATCCTAACATTTTCTAAGGTATCTAATAACTACCCATAATCCCTATAGTCCCATACCCCAAAGATTCAATCTCTAACTCCTAAGGGAAATGAACTAATTCACCTATGTTATCACCTAAACCCTAATTTTGATCATGTTATTCACACCTAAACAAATCACCTAAAATTAAGTCCTAAAAATATGAACTAAATTTTATATACAAGATAAAAGTCTAAACTAACCAACCTAAAAAGAATGGATTAAAAATGTTAAAGCATATATTCAAACTAAAATTAACAATTTCATGTATCAAACTAAACAATATTTACACCTATTTAAAAGAAAAATATGCCAAAAATATAAAAATGAAATGAAATATTAATTTTTTTTATGGGATAATTTTCTTGAAAAAATTATGAACAACATGAAAAAAGAACCAATTAAAATCATGCATTTTCCATTTTTTTATGAATTTTGAAAGAATTAATGTTTTTTGAAGAAATAAAATGGAATTAATTGAATGAGGGGTGCCATGAGTAATGGAAATCAGTTAAAACAAGAGATGGGCCCAGATTGGGGGGCGCGCATAGCAAGCGCGTCTGGGCCCATATGCATTCAGAAAATAACAAAAATTAAAAAAAAAGCAAAACGGTGCAGATAGCAAGTAATGTAGTTGAAATTGGCTTTGGGCCTGAGGATAGGGGTGTGCATAGCAATGAACTAACGATCCCAGTCAGAAACTATTAGTGAAACGGTGCGTATAGGCTTTTAAATCTCCCTCCGTTTTTCTTTTAATCGAAGCCGTTGGAGTTAGTCCCCAGTCAAAGTCAATATCAAGATCGTGTGGCCCAGGGGTTATCTTCAACCTTAGAAACCCTAGGGTTTCTGAAAATCCCTTCACCATGAACGAAACTTCCACCATTCTGTTCTCCTTCGTTCTTCCATGAAATCACACGCTTCCAAGACCAAAAATGATCTACCTCTTCCCCTCTACACCGCCATACGCTTATCTTCCTCTAAAACTCAACCAAGAACTAAACCCGATAGGCATAACAGTTTGGTTCCACCATGATCACCTGATATCAATTGCTTCAATTCTTGCTCAATTTTATCCTAACATAATCTACATCTCACACTGATCATTCTAAGTTATTAACCTAAGATTATCTTGCATTATCATTGATGTTATAAGCTCCAACAGTTTTGATGCACCATTAACAACCTTCATGGAATTTCTTCAAACTCACCAAAATCAATCATCTAACTATGCTTAACCATTTTAACCTAATAACTATCTATGATTCTAGCTAATTCAGCCAATTCGAAGAGAAACTAACCTGGTGCAAAAATGGTGAAAACAACTATGGAACTCCTTGATCCAATGCTTGCAGTGATTTGAAACTGATCCACACACTCAAACCTTGATTCTGTATGCAAAGATTCTGACTCAAACTTCTTGGATCTTGTGATTGAAACTTTCTTGCTTCTTGGATGATTCACTTGTATGGCACGAGTTCTCCTCAAATCAACCAAATGCTTGTGTGAAATGTGATCTATGAATGATGGTGATGAAGATCAGATCAAGAAAAATGGAGATTGATAGAGATTTGAGAGAGTTTGAATTGATTTTGCAAATTGGAAGAATTGTATGAAACTTGGTGTTATGAGCAAAGTGATTCACCAACCATGGCATGGAGTTACTCAATGCAATATATAGATGAGATTAGAAACTCCTAGAACTTTGGAGAAGCTTCCCATGCACACTTTCCCTTGGATTTGGATTATGTAACTTCACTTGTAAGTAACCATGCATAACTCTCAATTCTTGAACCAAACTCAAAATTCTACTTTTGCCAATGTTCTAAAAATGATTTTTCCAATCAAAATGACCTATAATTTCACCTCATTTGGCCAAACTATGAAAAATCTCAAATTTAGGTCATTTTTTATTCATTAAATCCACCAATTTTGAAACCTTGATCTATGAGTCTTTCCAATCTTTCATGGTCACTTTTATAAACTCAAAATGTCATTTGGAGCAAGTTTGATGTTGTGAAGTTTTTCATTTGAAGCTTCCTTGTATGAGTTTTGGGCATAGGCTTGAAATGACCTATAATTCTTAGATGACCAAAATACCCTTTGCTTGCCAAGACCATAAGTAGAGTTCCACAAACCCTATGAAGGCATACCATACCATTCTAGAAAGCTAAGACAATAAGGAACAACTCTTATGTTAACCAGAAATTCATTTGAAATCTCCTTGAGGGGTAAAAATTGCTTGGAAGTCAAGTCACTTTCACAGACAAAATTTCAGATACCTCAGATGACCTGTAACTTGCAAGGACCACAACCTGAGTTCTATAAATCTCCTTGATGTCTTCCACCACGCAAATTAAATTTCTTGAGATCCTCTAAAAGTTTCATGTTGACCAAGGATCCATTTGAAGCTTGCATTTTGACTTATCTTGCTTGGAAATGTGACCTAAATTGGGGGATTTTACACAGGAACCCTAATTTAGAAACTCCTCTTCTCCTTGATTTCTCTTGATTTCTTCTTAGAATAACAACATATCCTTATCCATATGCCAAATGATGAACCCCACATCTCTCCAATAGACCTCAATGCCTTTCAATCAGTCAATTGACCCAGGGTTGACCCAGATGAAACCCTAGTTGACTGCCTTCAACTGCAATTCTTGTGATTATATCAATGACTTGCCTCCTTCTCCAAATGACTTTCTAAGTCCTCCATGATGTCTAGATACTCTCCATGCTCAGCCCACAACTCACAATTTCCTTGTTGATCCTCAGATACCCTCAAATAGGAGATAGATGCACTGCTTGATCCATTGACCTCTTTAGCTTTCCAATTCTTCTCTGATGACTTGAATGAGATTGAATTTGAATAATAACCTCTTGATAGGCTCATAGAGATGAGAATAATGATTGGTCCCTGTTGGATGATTTGCTATGCTATGCTATGCAGATGGTTAGGCTATGTACATGACTCTATATGCAAATGCCAATGATATTGAAACATAAACCAAGTGGATAAGGTTGAGCAAATTTCAGGGTGCAACAGCTGCCCCTATTCAAGCGACTTGGACCCGATTGGGTGAAGAGCGAACGGACATCAAACATTCGAGGTACGAGACGGTTGAATACTAAGAACCCGGAAATTTGCCAACGGCAGAAATAAACTGCGCCACTGCTTGGGGAACGACATTCACCAACTGAATTTAACTGTTATGGCAACCCACTGATCCATTAGCTACCGTGCTGGGGATTATTTTCATCGGCCTGAAAAATGATCCTATCATCAAAAAAACTTGTCCACGTTAGGACTCCTGTTTGGTCAACACACAGAAATCTCAACTAAACTTATCCACGTCAGGACTCTACCTGTTGTTAACCCGGAAAAATCTCGGCAACTTCGCTGGGGATAACTCGTCTGCATTTCATCAGGAATAAATCGTCCACGTTAGAAATAAACCCTTCCACGCTAGGAATAACACTGTCCACGTTAGGACTAAACTGCGTCTAAATCTGTCCGCGTCAGGACTAAACTCTTCCACGTAAGGAACACATCTTCTTTCCACGTAAGGAAACAATCTTTTTCCACGTTAGGAAACCACCTTCGTTCCACGTAAGGAATCACAATCTTTCCGCGTAAGGAAACACAACCTCGATCCGTCCATGTAAGGACTCTAACTTGATATAGCCACGTAAGGACTCAAACTTTCCACGTAAGGAATACAATTTTACTCGATCTGTCCACGTCAGGACCACACTTTCCACGTAAGGAATACCTTCTCAATCTGTCCACGTAAGGACTCCAATCTTTCCACGTAAGGAATACATCTTTCCACGTAAGGAATGCCATCTTTCCCCGTAAGGAATCACAATCTTTCCACGTAAGGAATCCAACTTGATATGTCCACGTAAGGACTCAAACTTTCCACGTAAGGAATATAATCTTTCCACGTAAGGAAACCTTCTATCTATCCACGTAAGGAATATATTGCTTTTCCACGTAAGGAATGAATTTCTCTTTCCACGTAAGGAACTGAAACTCCTCTTTCCACGTAAGGAATAAACCTGTCCATGTTAGGACTTGCGTTTCGTCTTGATTTGTCCACGTCAGGACTCTCGCTGAGGAAATAACATTCGTCCACGTCAGGAATCATGCACCTTCGCCCCACTGGGGAAATAATACTTGTCCACGTCAGGACTCCCGTCTCAACCTGCTGAAGAAATAAAACTTGTCCACGTCAGGACTTGCGCGTCTTCGACTTGCTGGGGAAATAAAACTCGTCCACGTCAGGACACACACTTCGCCAACAACACGAAGAAGGATAAATTTGTCCACGTCAGGACTCTCGTATCTTGTCATCACGAAGAACTAAAACTTGTCCACGTCAGGACACACATTTCACCATTATGAATGAAGGTATCTGCCGGAAATAAATTGTCCACGTCAGGACACCAACACAAGGAGTAATCAATTTTGTCAACATTATGACTTCACATTCAATCAGTACCAAGAAATCAAATCTGTCCACGTTAGGACTAACACCTCTTATCAACCCGGGGAAATAAAACTGTCCACGTTAGGACCCCCACTTCTCTAGCACAAAAAACCCGTCAATATAAGAATAGATTGTCCACGTCAGGACTCATTTCTCCATTGGTCCCAAACCACAGCTCCTTAGCGCTGACGTTACAGCAACTTTGAGGCGGACTCTACTGGGGATATCCGAAAACCAAACTACTGGACGCCTGTTCTGATAACCGGCGGAAACCTCTGAAATTCTGACTCATGAAACCCTTTGATGACAAATAACTCTGCTTGGGGACAAGGAGATATTTGCCTACTAACTCTGGCGGAGAAAACAAGAGAAATTCACAAATAACTCTGCTCGGAGACAAAGAGAACTTCATCATGAGAATTCTGTGGGGAATAATGTCAAAGCTGACACTTTCGTTGAACGTCTCACGTCGAGACCTCAAATGTTTAGTAATTCATTTGAGCAAGAGCTCCTTTCACATGCGAGAGAAACAATACTTGAACACAAACGGTTAGCCACCCCGGTTTATGTTTCAAAATGCATATGTTTGACAATGACGCAATGCTCCATTCGACATGGAAACGCTACACGTTTTTATTTGGTGGATGCAAGTATGACACTATATGCCAATGCAAATGCATACTCGAACTGCGGGGATACAGGAAACCGCTTCAGCGAAATAAATGCTGAAGACAATGCCGACTCCGCTGGGGGTAGCCAGATGCTACAGAATTATTCCAGCAAAATAAATGTTGGAAGAGTGAAGTCGACTCAGCTGGGAAATTGGGAACTTAAGCCAAGCACCTCATTGAAGTAACGCCCTGCTGGGGAATATAACTCTGCTGGAGAATAGCAGATGCGCCTGGTATGATTGGATTTCTGCTGGAGAGTGAACTGATATCACACGGTATTCTGACAAAATAAATGCCAATGCGCCACACCAACTCTGCCGGGGAGAGTCTTAATCTTCGAGTTCTACTGGGAGGAATGAAAATACTTGCTGAAAAGAGAACTCCACTGGGGATGGGACGATTCTCTTGGGGAAAATCAACCGACTCCGCTGGGGGAGAGTAAATGACCCTGCGGGGAAAGGTAAACTGTCTGAATACAGCTCACCACTTGGAAATATTAATTTTCTGAGGCTAAACCACTCTGCTTGAGATAAGGAATACTTCTGAGGGGACACCCCACTGTCTGGACACAGTCTACAATCCTGGAACCAACAAACTCTGCTGAGGATGGACGACTTTGCTGGAAAATGCCCTTTGGAATAAGCTACGATTAGCTGGAGAATTTGATCCTTCTTCAGCAAGGAATATTGTTATCTCAGAAGCACGACCTGCGTGGGGGTCGAGTCTTTTGTTACGAGCTTTTGATCGTCCTCTTCATACGGCTATGAACCCTGCAACAACACAAACAAGACAAGACAAGTCTACGCAACCAAATCTATTCAGGTTAGCGTTAGTGACATTATTTTCAGTTAATTCAAAGTTTTAACAATTGTTGGCAAGGTCCAGTGACGTTATGCACATGCTAGTTTCATCAAACCTAGGCGTTTTATCATGCACAACACAGTAAAGAAACAGCATCAAATACTGAATAACATATTTTATTGATTGGGCCCCTGAATGGGCGGAGTTTTTTTTTTGTACACGGGATGTAACTCCTGAAAAGAGGAAGCTACTCACAACAAATATACAGATATGCACAAGAAGCATAAATATATTGACAGATTGAATTTGTACATATGTCGGCAACGGGATGCAGACGAACATCACGAACTGATCCTCCTATGACTCGTCCGACTCTAATGCTTTCCCGGTATTCACACTTCCGAAGAGATTGTATCCGATGATCGACCCCTCAAGTATATTCTCCCGCACCTAAGCTCACTGTATCAAATTCGGACCGCAGTCATTTCCTTTTCAAATCCCTAACTTTTGCGTGAACCGCCCTTTACGGGTTTTCAGTTCACCGGGATACCCTTTTTTGCCGAAGCCGCCCAGTGTAGGTTTTCAACTTCGCGGGTGTACATTTTTTTCAATTTTATCCCTAATTTTTGCCCGAACCTTTCATTCTGTTTTTGGTTCGCCAGGATGCCCCATTTTTGCCTGGACTCTCTTTTTTCTGTCCAGCGGGTCAAATTTAAGCAAAGTATTTTTTAACTGCGTCCGAATTCACAGGCGACGTAAAGTCTTCACCGTCCATGGTGGACAATAACAACGCTTCTCCTGAAAAGACTTTTCTGACAACGTATGGCCCTTCGTAGTTGGGGGTCCACTTGCCCCTGTGATCTGCCTGCGGCGGGAGAATCCTTTTCAACACAAGGTCGCCCGTCTGAAAGCTCCGAGGATGTATTTTCTTATCATATGCTTTCTTCATTCGGCTCTGGTACAAACGACCGTATGCTAGAGAAGCTAGCCTCTTCTCATCCATTAAACTCAGTTGGTTCAACCTGTCTTAAACCCATTCTGCCTCATCTAGCTGAACATCTCGCAATACCCTCAGAGAAGGGATCTCAACTTCCAATGGTAGTACTGCTTCCATTCCGTATACTAACGGGAACGGGGTTGCTCCGGTTGATGTGCGTACCGTCGTATGATAACCGTGCAAAGCAAAAGGTAGCATCTCGTGCCAATCCTTATAGGTCACCACCATCTTTTGAACGATCTTCTTGATATTCTTATTGGCCGCTTCAACAACGCCATTCATCTTGGGTCGGTAAGGGGAGGAGTTGTGATGTTCGATCTTAAAATTCTGACAGAGCTCTTTCATCATTTTGTTGTTCAGGTTTGAACCGTTGTCCGTGATTATCCGCTCGGGGATTCCATATCTGCAAATGATATCTCTCTTGATGAATCTGGCCACCACCTGCTTAGTCACATTTGCATAAGACGCCGCTTCCACCCATTTGGTGAAATAATCGATTGCTACTAGAATGAACCGGTGCCCGTTAGAAGTCGTCGGCTCGATCTTTCCAATCATATCGATTCCCCACATCGAGAATGGCCATGGCGATGACATCACATTTAGAGGAGTCGGAGGCACATGGATCTTATCAGCATATATTTGGCACTTGTGGCACTTCCTCGCAAACTTGAAACAATCAGTTTCCATAGTCAGCCAAAAATAACCTGCTCGCAACAGCTTCCTCGTCATAGCATGCCCACCAGCATGCGTACCAAAGATACCCTCATGTATTTCCTCCATGAGCAACTTTGCCTCTTTTTCATCTACGCAACGGAGCAACACCAAGTCATGGTTTCTTCTGTACAAGACACCATCCGGATTCAAATAGAAATTACCCGCTAATCTCCTGAGAGTCTTCTGGTCTTGACTGGATGCCCCAGCCGGATACTCTTTATTCTTCAGGAAATTAAGGATGTCGAAATACCACGGTTTGTCGTCAGATGCTTCGTCAATAGCAAATACAAAGGCCGGTCTGTCAAGCCGAGAGATAATGATTCTGGGAGCCTCGTTCCAGAAGTTGACTTTGTACATGGAAGACAAAGTGGCCAGGGCGTCAGCCATTTGATTCTCTGCCCGCGGTACATGATGCAATTCAACCTTATCAAAGAAAGGTAACAATCTCCTTGCATAGTTCATGTAATGTATCAAATTGGGCTGACGTGTCTCCCATTCTCCTTTGATCTGATTCACTACCAGAGCTGAGTCTCCGTACACGTCTAGATTTTTGATTCGCAAATCAATGGCTTCTTCAAGCCCCATTATACAAGCTTCGTATTCGGCTTCATTATTGGTAACTGCAAATGTCAATCGAGCAGTGAACGGGATGTGCGACCCATGTGGAATAGTGATGATTGCCCCTATTCCGCTACCGTAAGTGTTTACAGCTCCGTCAAAAATCATCTTCCATTTGGAACCCAACTCTGGTCCTTCATCTGGCAACGGCTCTTCACAATTTTTCATCTTTAGGTACATGATATCCTCGTCAGGAAAATCAAACCTCATCGATTGGTAATCTTCAATAGGCTGCTCCGCCAAGTACTCAGACAGCACACTCCCCTTTATAGCCTTTTGCGAGACATATTGGATGTCATATTCAGTCAAGACCATCTGCCAACGGGCAATTCTCCCTGACAACGCCTGCTTTTCGAATACATATTTGATAGGATCCATCTTCAAGATGAGCATGGTTGTATGATTCAGCATGTATTGCCTCAAACGCTTGGCGGCCCAGGCTAGCGCGCAACAAGTTTTCTCAAGCATTGAGTATCGAGATTCACAATCTGTAAATTTCTTACTCAAGTAATAGATCGCATGCTCTTTTCTTCCTGTCTCGTCGTGTTGACCGAGAACACAACCCATGCTTCCCTCAAGAACTGTCAAATACATAATCAGGGGTCTCCCTGCCACTGGAGGTATCAAAATAGGAGGCTCCTGCAAATACTGCTTTATTTTATCGAACGCCTTTTGACAATTTTCGTTCCACGTTACAGCTTGATCTTTCTTTAACAACTTGAATAATGGTTCACATGTAGCAGTTAGGTGAGATATGAACCGAGTGATGTAGTTCAACCTCCCTAAAAACCCGCGCACCTCTTTTTCTGTTTTAGGCGTCGACATCTCTTGAATTGCTTTTATTTTTGCAGGATCGACCTCTATTCCTTTCTCACTTACGATAAACCCCAGCAGTTTACCCGATCTCACCCCGAAGGTGCATTTGTTAGGGTTCAGTCTCAGCCTGAACTTTCTAAGCCTTTTGAATAACTTCAGCAGATTTACCAAATGCTCTTCCTCCGTCTAGGATTTGGCAATCATATCGTCAACATAAACTTCGATCTCTTTATGCATCATATCATGGAAAAGAGTCGTCATTGCACGCTGATACGTTGCCCCAGCATTCTTCAATCCGAAAGGCATCACTTTATAACAAAATGTTCCCCAAGGCATTATGAAAGTAGTCTTCTCCATATCCTCTGGCGCCATTTTAATCTGATTATAGCCTGAGAAGCCATCCATGAAGGAGAACACAGAGTATTGAGCGGTATTGTCAACTAGCACATCGATATGAGGAAGTGGAAAATCGTCTTTTGGGCTCGCTTTGTTCAAATCCCTATAATCCACACACATTCGTACCTTGCCATCTTTCTTTGGCATTGGTACTATGTTAGCGACCCATGAGGGATATTTTGTCACAGCCAGGAAACCAGCATCCCACTGTTTTTGAATCTCTTCTTTGATCTTTACTGACATATCTGGTCTAGTTCTGCGAAGCTTTTGCTTGACCGACAGACATTCTTCTTTCAACGACAGACGGTGCACGACCATATCTATATCAAGCCCTGGCATGTCTTCATACGACCAAGCGAACACATCACTATACTCTCGGAGCATTTCAACCAGTCTTCGCTTGATGTCGCTCTGCAGCGCGGCTCCTATACGAATATTCTTTTCAACCCCTTCCGACCCCAAGTTGATAATTTCGATGACCTCTTCCTGAGGCAGAATGACTCTTTCTTCTTGCTTCACCAACCATGACAGTTCTTCGGGAACGTCACCATCTTCAACAACCTCTTCTTCGGCCTGAAATACCGGGCGTTCAAAGTCGGGACGAGTCATAGGTGGTTCAAGGATGTCATCTGAAAATGTTATCCTACAAAAAGAATGGTTAAATGCTTCAAAATGCGTATAAAGCGAATAACCACGTTGCCATTTTATTGAAAAATATAAAACAAGAAAAACAGGGATCGCAATATTTGCACATGAAAAACGCCTTTTATTTAATGATAAACACGCAATGTTCATAACAGCACAGCCCTAAGCAAATCATGATGCCCCGGGCAAGACACCAGATTGTTCAACAATTAATAAAACAAAGCATTACTGTTTAAGAGTCACAGGAACAAGCTCCTGGATAGACCAGTTGCACAACCCTTGTCCTGGCACGCTTGGCTGAATCCAGGCGTCCATATCACAATCGTTGTCTCCTTCGTCAGACTCTGAAGCAGCGTTGACGGTCTCATGACATACTCCACCAGCAGTGATAGTTATTGGCCCTCTGAAACGGGGTGCCCCCGCAGCAGGTGCTGATGACGACGGTTGATACCCCAGCCCAAACCGGTCCATCTTCACAGGAATATCCAGCACTTTGCCCCAGCCCTTTGTCTCACCAGCCTCTACTAGAGCTTGAGCTTCTTTATACGACGAGACGGCTATCTCCGACACTTTGCTCGGCCCGGGACCTTTGTCCTTGATACGCAACCCTTCAAATGCCTGACAGGGTGTTTCGTGAATCTCTCCATCGACCTCCACATATTTAAATGACGACAGATGGCTGACCAGGATGTCTTCTTCTCCGCACACAGTGACCACGCTGTCTCCTACCATATATTTCAACTTTTGATGCAAGGTAGACGTGACTGCCCCAGCCCCATGGATCCAGGGTCTCCCGAGAAGGCAGCTATATGCAGGCTGGATGTCCATGATATAAAATTCAGTCGCGAAAACCTCCGGCCCCACCTGTAAAGGCAACGTTATCGATCCAAATACTGTTCTTCGCGTACCATCGAACGCCCTGACTACCAGGTAACTGGGCGTGCACAGGATTCCTCTGACATCTAGCTTCATCATCGCTTTCTTGGGCAGCACATTCAAAGATGATCCGGTGTCGACCAATACGTGAGACATGACTGATCCTCTGCACTCGACAGATACGTGCAGCGCCATATTATGATCTCTCCCCTTCGGGGTCAAGTCAAAGTCGGTAAAGCCCAAGCTGTGGCCTGCATTCACATGTGCCAACACTCCTTCCAGCTGGTTTACGGAAACGTCTTGGGGTACGAAGGAAGTATCTAGGACTTTCAGCAATGCATTTCTGTGAGCTTCAGAACATAATAGCAACGACAAAATAGAGATCTTTGACGGCGTCTGTTGCAGATGCTCCACAATCTTATAATCACTTTTACGGATCAAGCGCATGAACTCTTCTACGTCTTTCGATGCCTCTGCTTTTTCATTTGCCTGCACAGGGATATTCTCAACCATCTTTCCTTTCCCCTTCGCCAGCCTCTACCTCAGGCGATATGAAGATTCTTCCACTCCTTGTCATACCTCCGGTACCAACAACATTATCTACAGTCTCAGCTGGCTGCTTACCAACATCAATCTTTATTCCGTCACAATACACTTCCAAACCATATGACCATGGGACTGCCTTTGTGCTCTCGTACGGGATTGGTCCGGCTTTAGTAATGGTGATCGGTGGTCGTTGGGCCGGTGTCGTTATAGTGATTGTCTTCCGAGGAATCGTTACAGTGGCCACATCACTCTGATTATCTGCTAATGCCCCTGCAGGCTCATCAATTGCTGCTCGGTCAAACTGCAATGTGCCTCCATCAATTAAAGCCTGAATACCCTTCTTTAAATCCTCACACCCCCCAGCTAGGGTCCAGCACTCTAAGCAATATTCGTCACAACCAGGATACACACCACCTTGCAACAGTCGGCTCTTTATCTCGCCCAACGGCGTCTTTAAATCCTCGACATTCATAATCAGATTCAACCCTTCCTCAGTTAGAATGGTGTTTTCCCCATGGTTAGGCATGGGCTTCTACACTATATTCGGACCCGCCGTTCCGAAATTGATAGCCTTATTGTCCAATAGATCCTGCACAACATGCTTAAAAGCATGGCAACCCTCTACATCGTGGCCCGGAGCCCCAGAGTGGAACTCGCAATGCCTGCTTGCATCATACCCATACGGCGGAGTGCCTGTTATTGGTGCCAGAGTTCTCTTCTCTACCAAATTTAACCCTAACAACGTCTGTAACAAATCTGCGTACGTTGAGGGAGGCTTCTCAAATACTCTCCTTGGTTTACCACCCTGGAATCTTCGCTGAGCAGGCTGCGCCCCCTGTTGTGGCTGCTGTTGCTGTTGCTGTTGTTGCATTGATTGTTGTTGTTGAAATGGTTTTTGCTGAAACGGAATAGTAACACTCGCCACCTGCTGCGGCTGATTATACTGGTTTCAACCTCTGCCTCGGCCTCCAAACACTGCGCTTGCATCGCCCTGACGGCGCCCACCAAAAGCCTTCCTGTTACTGCCAGATGCAGTTGATTCTTCAGCTTGGAATCTTCCTTGTTTAATGTTGTTTTCAATCTTTTCTCCCATCAGGATTAAGTCTGAGAAACTGGCCAAAGATGTGTGAAACAACTTGTCATAAAACATGCCGGTGAATGTTCCAATGAACATGTCATTCATTTCCTTGTCTTCTAAAGGAGGACGGACCCTAGCAGCCATGTCGCGCCATCTTTGCGCATACTCTTTAAAGCTCTCACCCTTCTTCTGGGATAAACCCTGCAGTTGGACCCGGTTGGGCGCCAAGTCGCTGTTATACTTATAGTGAGCTACAAATGCCTCTGTCAGCTACTTCCATGTCTTTATATTAGTTGGTTCCAATCCCATATACCACTCTAGGGAAGGGCCCGACAAACTATCTTGAAAGAAATGCATTAGCATCCTCTCATCAGTTGAATACGCAGACATCTTTCTGTAATAAGCCCGCACGTGCACTTTCGGGCAGGTGTCCCCTTTATACTTATCAAACGCATGAGCTTTGAATTTGATTGGCACCCTCAAGCCAGGAACCAGACCCATTGTTGACATGTCTAAGCCCATAGCACTTTGGTTCACGACCCCCCTCATCTGCTCTTCTAGCATTCTGATCCTCTGGGAGTCATCCATCGGCCCTTCAAAACCTCCACCGGAGAAGGCGTCCTCTTGCTGATCCTCTTGCCACATACCATTCCCAGCTCCGTACCCATCGTATCCATTGTTACGGCCAGCTCTAATCTGATTCATCACCGGGCCTCACCCCCTGTTACCGTATCCTGGAACAACTCCAGCAGGTCCAAAAGCCATTAACCCAGCGCCATTACCATTTCCGAATCCTCCGTAACCCTGATTGGTCACACCATATCCGTCCTGCCCAAAGCCTTGAGCATTGAAACCATATTTCCCAGCATTATCGAATCCCTGATCATTGAATCCGAATCCAGCATTACCAAAGCCGTTGCCTCCCATATTATCACCCAAGTTGATATCACCCAGCCCAACGTTATGGACAGCAGTCTCGTTCCCAACTCCAACGTTACCGTTCCCAGCAGCGGCAGCGTTGTTGACATTTATAGCAGGTATATTGACTACAGGCGGAGCCACTGGTGTGGGAGTGCCATCCCCATGAACAGTGTCGACTCGCACAGACTGATGATCCTCATTTCCATGACCGACATTTCTGACCAACAGAGGCTGCACCATAGCTTGCAAATTCTCCTGACCTTTTTCAATAGTCTCCATGGTCTGCATAAAGAGCGCTAGCTTCTCGCGCATATCTTGCATCTCGTTCTGCATTTGATCCATGATTCTTCGACAGTTGGTGCGAGTGGAGTAGCGGTGTGGGCGCTGATCTGCAATCCTGAAAAAGACCTGATACAGAGCAGGAAATAAGATACCATCCAATGATTACCTGTAATGCAATATAAATATGAATGCAATGCAATGTGTGTCTGTGCATTAGGGAAATTCATTCCCCGATTCTAGTGCAAAGGTGCCAGTGCAGTGACAGTGCTAGCAATATGAAGATCGGAGCCGAATCATAGAAAGCCTCATGTATTACAGAGAAATCCAAGAATACAATATCACTGAGTACAAAGAGAAGGCATGACCTCAACCAACAATCCTGGTGATGGTGGCACTATGCAAATAAAGCATACAAGTTAATACATGAAATGATCAAGTACTCCCATGAGCCTGATACTCTTCTATTAACTTCTTGGTCTCTGGATGACCTGGTCAGGTAAGCAGCCCTTCAACAAGTTGGTTTCTTCTTTTGAGAACACGGCGCACGTCACCAGCAGTTTCTTCCCATGCCCCTTCTCCGAAGCGATCCTCTAACTTCCGCTTCTGAGACACGGCTTCGTTCCTGCCCTCGATGGCCTTGTTCAGTGCATTCTAGAGACTATACCGGGTCATCACTTCTTCTTCATACTTCTTAATGCTAGCCTTCAACTGCTCTTCGAGGTCGGAAATTTGCTGCTTCAACTTATCTTCCCTCTTCTTATTGTTGGTCAGCATAGCATTCCAAGTCTTGTTGCAAGAAGAGATTTCTCGGTGTGCTGCGTCGAGCGCTTTCTTTTTGGATTCCAGCATGTCATGGGAGCTTCTGAACTCTTGCCCCAGACGTTCGCGCTTCTTCTTCTCCTCAGTCAACTCAGCCCCTAGTCTGTTTACTAGCTCGATCTGCTGTTGGAAAGCATGCACGGCCTTGTTTTTCTCACTGCGTATCTGAGCTAGCTCTTTCTCTAACCCTTCATTGATCTTCATCAAGGCTTCTTTTTCTTTCACAACTTGCTCGTAGGCCTCCCTAGTAACAGTAGTTGGCTCTTCTACCGAAATGTGAACAGGGACTGGTGCATCTGGAAATGGCATCTGCAACTGACTTGCTCTCTCTTGGATCCAAACTCTGTAGGGTGCATAAGCCTGGCAATCATTCTTCCCTAACAGTGGCTTCCCTCTTCTATTAATATGCGTCCAGGCATGCTGTAGCTTGGCTAGTAATTCTCCCTTCAAATCACCGGTGAAGTACAGAGATTCTTGCACTTCTTCCTCCTGAGGTGGGTTCTTCAACGCATATCCGAACTGGAGAATAAACAGAAAAGGGTTGTAATTGATACACCCTTTCCTTCCTATCAACGGAACATTAGGGTACCCAGAACAACTGAAGATAAGCTCAAACCCCAGCAAGTCTCGATCAAACCACTTTATGTCTTCAGAAGATAGCCTCATCAGGCGCTCTGACCAGCTAGCTGAAGCTGCACTCTCCACAAAAGGTCCCTTCAAGGGAAGATGACTCTTAAACCACATGCTCAACAGAGGCGCACAGCAGTAAACAACCTTTCCCCTTCTGTTTTCATTCTTGTAGTGCAATGAGTGGTAGAAGTCTCCGATCAACGTGGGCACTGGGTTGCCAGCAGCAAACAAATGGGAAGCGTCCAAATCCACAAAGTTAGGCAAGTTAGGAAACAACACAATTCCATAAATGCATAGAGCCAAAATAGCATTAAAAACCACCCAGCATCCGTTCTTGGCATACTCTTGAGCTTTGCCAACTAGAAAATCAAGAGAGAAACCTGAAACCCCAAACCAAGAAGTCACTAATAGTTCTGCAGCGTTCATGTGCAAGGCTTTAGCTAAGTCCTCCAACTTGGGCTCAGCAGCAGAGTGAATAAAGGGAACCTTGTTCTGCACTGGTAGCTCAGTAAACTCCACATACTCTTCAATGGTAGGCTCCAGGATAAAGTCAACGAACGTGAAACATCTCAATGCGGGGTCATAGAACTGCATCAAGGTGTACAACCCGTTCATCTCATCAGCAGTTGGCTTGCAGACTAATCTCAGCAATCTTCCATGACTCATTCTGAAACTTCTCCTGACCTCCTCATCAGCAAGAGACATCAGACCAAGCAAAGGAGTAATATCAGGTGTAGGCAGCTTATACGCAACTGTCTTCCTCAATCCAGCCATAATCAATACTCAGAAGTCCGGGCACTAGAACCAGGGAATATGCAAATGAACCTGCAGCACAGACGCACGTTAATGGAATGCAATGATAATGAGTATGCAAACAATGCAATGCAAGAAACATGCAACAGGGACCAAATGTCGTGGCTGAGAAGCCTGAACCATATCAAGAAGTCACAGATAGACCCTCCAAAAGTCCTCAAGCCCTGGTCTCTGATAGACCTGAAACAAAGCTCCAACTCTGGTCTCTGACAGACCCCACAACATAACTCTGATTGGTCTCTGATAGACCTCATATCTGCAACTGGTCCCTGACAGACCTCATAACTCTCCCACTGGTCTCTGATAGACCTCAGAATTTTCCAACTGGTCTCTGACAGACCTCAGAACTCTCCATAAATATCCAGGATCTCTGATCAAGGAATAACCGGTATCTGAAGGTCTAGTTACCTGCATAACCCCAAACCCTCTCACAGGTAGGTGTCCTAGTAACTGACAAAGGTATGGCATCCTATGCGGTCGTCGGCGTCACAGACTTTCAGGGTTGATGATACGATTCCCAGAAGGAGTGGCATCATCAAATCCTGAAGAGGCCTCACTTAGCCAACTTCCAAATGATCGGTTCCCGGAGTCGGCAATTCAGCTGACCAACAACCCCTTCGACCCAAAGGGTAGAAAAAGAAGCCAAGCAGAAGAACCTCGTCCGAGTGTAGATTTCATGAGACACTAATGCAAGCAAAGCCGGCACGCGCCCACTACTTTCTACTCTAATTCTAAGTGCACTCAAGCCCAGGTCCGGCTTATCTCTCAATCATGGAACACCCGTCACACCCCACAATACAGCAATAATAATAATAATAAAATGCTGAAAATAAAGGTCAGAAATATAAATCCATACAAAATCCTCGACGGGAAAACAAGCTTTAGGATTGACTCTCTTGAGGGACGTTGGATCCCAAATGCATAAGAACTATCGCAGTCCTTAGCAGCCAGGGGACGTTGGATCCCCAGCAGAGTCGCCAGCTGTCGCTACTGCGAAAATCGGCGCCGGCTGAACAGAAGAGTCGCCACCGTGCATTATTTATCCCAAAGGAGGGAAAGGAAATGCTCGAAGTAAACCTACCGCAAAGACGGGAAAAGGTATGGTCATCGCAACCAAAACCTGGATTCGGGAGTCGGTTACGCAAGGGGAAGGTATTAGCACCCCTCACGTCCGTCGTACTCGACGGGATCCACGCTTGTTTTCTGGTACGGATTGTTATTCTATCTATTCTATAGGTCAGGGGTTAAAAGGAAAGAGAAAATGACTCGGCAAAGTATCGCACTTTATGCCTACGTATTCCCGTCTGGAACGAGAAATCAGAGTCAACGTAGTTCGCCTACCTACGGGAAAGGAGGGGAAGGTTGCTCGCTAGGATATCGCATCCTATGCCTACGTACTTTCATAAAACATGAAAGATCAGAGCAAACGTAGTTCGGGCCACGTACGACACAAGTCTGTCTTGATTGATTTTATTCCTTCTGAAAAAGGGTTTTCTGATTACTGGTCCAAGCGGACAAAAATGACGTTTTGATGAGTTCACATTCTTTTACGGAAGAAGTGTCTTTTATTGTGTTTGAAATCTTATTGTGTTTTTCTGTTTGTTTTGAGAAAGAAGAGACAGAACTCTAACCTACGGTTGCGAAGGGAATCAAACTAACCTAATGTTATCATGCATGGGTTAAGACCTAATGTCTATCATGTTCCTCTCTTGCACAGAGAGAAACAGAGATCCTAAGGGAATAGACAGAAACAAAAACGATAGCAGATATACAATAAAGCAGTAAAATATGCATGAATGCAGCAATACAAGCGAGGCAAGGGAGTCCCACTCAACCTCGAACCTAGAAAACAATAGGCAAAAGTGAACAGAATTCACTTTCAACCCAACAGGTTAAACAGCAAACAATACAGTCAGGGAAAACCAATCAATACATCAGAAAATAAACAGCATAAAAATAAACAGCCACAGCAGCTCTGCATCAACATCTGTCTTCAAGTAATCTCCAAACAGCTACAAGCTTCAGCAAGCATCAATCTCCATCTCCACAGCCTTCAAGCGAGGTCTTTATCATCAGTCTTCAATCTGCCATGGCTTTTCTTCAATTCTCAAATCTCCAGGATAAACATCAGTCAACAAGATAGAATGAATGTTAAACAGTAAACTGCCTACCAAGGGTGGCTCATTAACTGTTAACATTGTACAGCCAATTTTCCCTCAAAAGTTCTATCTTTCAAGTACATTCATTGATCCTTCCAAAGGAAGGAGGTGGATATTTGAAAGAGACTTTGAATCATAGAGAAAGAATGGAGGCAGACAAGGCCTTCCATGTTTGGGAAACAAGCTTGCTACTCTAGAGCTCTGCCTAGCTCCTAAATCCTATACTCCTCAACAGCTGCCAGCAAAGGATGCTCCTCATCAACTCAGGAAGTTGGTCTTCAATCTCTTGATCTCCAATGGCTTCATCATCACAAGCCTTCAGCTCTCCCAATCCCCAAAGCAATCCCAATACCCCACACAGACAAAAGAAATCCCCAGAGAGGGCACACCACACCAGTCAAGCAAATACAGACAACACTAATAGCAGTAGGGGAATCCTAACATTTTCTAAGGTATCTACTAACTACCCATAATCCCTATAGTCCCATACCCCAAAGATTCAATCTCTAACTCCTAAGGGAAATGAACTAATTCACCTATGTTATCACCTAAACCCTAATTTTGATCATGTTATTCACACCTAAACAAATCACCTAAAATTAAGTCCTAAAAATATGAACTAAATTTTATATACAAGATAAAAGTCTAAACTAACCAACCTAAAAAGAATGGATTAAAAATGTTAAAGCATCTATTCAAACTAAAATTAACAATTTCATGTATCAAACTAAACAATATTTACACCTATTTAAAAGAAAAATATGCCAAAAATATAAAAATGAAATGAAATATTAATTTTTTTATGGGATAATTTTCTTGACAAAATTCGAACAACATGAAAAAAGAACCAATTAAAATCATGCATTTTCCATTTTTTTATGAATTTTGAAAGAATTAATGTTTTTTGAAGAAATAAAATGGAATTAATTGAATGAGGGGTGCCATGAGTAATGGAAATCAGTTAAAACAAGAGATGGGCCCAGATTGGGGGGCGCGCATAGCAAGCGCGTCTGTGCCCATATGCATTCAGAAAATAACAAAAATTAAAAAAAAGCAAAACGGTGCAGATAGCAAGTAATGTAGTTGAAATTGGCTTTGGGCCTGAGGATAGGGGTGTGCATAGCAATGAACTAACGAGCCCAGTCAGAAACTATTAGTGAAACGGTGCGTATAGGCTTTTAAATCTCCCTCTGTTTTTCTTTTAATCGAAGCCGTTGGATTTAGTCCCCAGTCAAAGTCAATATCAAGATCGTGTGGCCCAGGGGTTATCTTCAACCTTAGAAACCCTAGGGTTTCTGAAAATCCCTTCACCATGAACGAAACTTCCACCATTCTGTTCTCCTTCGTTCTTCCATGAAATCACACGCTTCCAAGACCAAAAATGATCTACCTCTTCCCCTCTACACCGCCATACCCTTATCTTCCTCTAAAACTCAACCAATAACTAAACCCGATAGGCATAACAGTTTGGTTCCACCATGATCACCTGATATCAATTGCTTCAATTCTTGCTCAATTTTATCCTAACATAATCTACATCTCACACTGATCATTCTAAGCTATTAACCTAAGATTATCTTGCATTATCATTGATGTTATAAGCTCCAACAGTTTTGATGCACCATTAACAACCTTCATGGAATTTCTTCAAACTCACCAAAATCAATCATCTAACTATGCTTAACCATTTTAACCTAATAACTATCTATGATTCTAGCTAATTCAGCCAATTCGAAGAGAAACTAACCTGGTGCAAAATGGTGAAAACAGCTATGGAACTCCTTGATCCAATGCTTGCAGTGATTTGAAACTGATCCACACACTCAAACCTTGATTCTGTATGCAAAGATTTTGACTAAAACTTCTTGGATCTTGTGATTGAAACTTTCTTGCTTCTTGGATGATTCACTTGTATGGCACGAGTTCTCCTCAAATCAACCAAATGCTTGTGTGAAATGTGATCTATGAATGATGGTGATGAAGATCAGATCAAGAAAAATGGAGATTGATAGAGATTTGAGAGAGTTTGAATTGATTTTGCAAATTGGAAGAATTGTATGAAACTTGGTGTTATGAGCAAATTGATTCACCAACCATGGCATGGAGTTACTCAATGCAATATATAGATGAGATTAGAAACTCCTAGAACTTTGGAGAAGCTTCCCATGCACACTTTCCCTTGGATTTGGATTATGTAACTTCACTTGTAAGTAACCATGCATAACTCTCAATTCTTGAACCAAACTCAAAATTCTACTTTTTCCAATGTTCTAAAAATGATTTTTCCAATCAAAATGACCTATAATTTCACCTCATTTGGCCAAACTATGAAAAATCTCAAATTTAGGTCATTTTTTATTCATTAAATCCACCAATTTAGAAACCTTGATCTATGAGTCTTTCCAATCTTTCATGGTCACTTTTCTAGACTCAAAATGTCATTTGGAGCAAGTTTTATGTTGTGAAGTTTTTCATTTGAAGCTTCCTTGTATGTGTTTTGGGCATAGGCTTGAAATGACCTGTAATTCTCAGATGACGAAAATACCCTTTGCTTGCCAAGACCATAAGTAGAGTTCCACAAACCATATGAAGGCATACCATACCATTCTAGAAACCTAAGACAATAAGTAACAACTCTTATGTTAACCAGAAATTCATTTGAAATATCCTTGAGGGGTAAAAATTGCTTGGAAGTCAAGTCACTTTCACAGACAAAATTTCAGATACCTCAGATGACCTGTAACTTGCAAGGACCATAACTTGAGTTCTATAAATCTCCTTGATGTCTTCCACCACTCCAATTAAAGGTCTTGAGATCCTCTTCAAGTTTCATGTTGACCAAGGATCCATTTGAAGCTCGCATTTTGACTTATCTTGCTTGGAAATTTGACCTAAATTGGGGGATTTTACACAGGAACCCTAATTTAGAAACTCCTCTTCTCCTTGATTTCTCTTGATTTCTTCTTAGCATAACAACATATCCTTATCCATATGTCAAATGATGAACCCCACATCTCTCCAATAGACCTCAATGCCTTTCAATCAGTCAATTGACCTAGAGTTGACCCAGGGTTGACCCAGACGAAACCCTAGTTGACTGCCTTCAACTGCAATTCTTGTGATTATATCAATGACTTGCATCCTTCTCCAAATGACTTTCTAAGTCCTCCATGATGTCTAGACACTCTCCATGCTCAGCCCACAGCTCACAATTTCATTGTTGATCCTCAGATACCCTCAAATAGGAGATAGATGCACTGCTTGATCCATTGACCTCTTTAGCTTTCCAATTCTTCTCTGATGACTTGAATGAGATTGAATTTGAATAATAACCTCTTGATAGGCTAATAGAGATGAGAATAATGATTGGTCCCTGTTCGATGATTTGTTATGCTATGCTATGCAGATGGTTAGGTTATGTACATGACTCTATATGCAAATGCCAATGATATTGAAACATAAACCAAGTGGATAAGGTTGAGCAAATTTCAGGGTGCAACAGCAGGTTTATGACTGGGGTCTGAAGATCCCATTATCAGATGTTTGTTCTTGATAGAGCAGAGTGTTATTACCAGTTGTTTGTTTTTGATAGAGCAGAGTTTTATTGCCAGATGTTTGTTCTTGATAGAGCAGAGTGTTATTACCAGATGTTTGTTCTTGATAGAGCAGAGTTTTGGTCATCAGCTGTTTGTTCTTGACAGAGCAGATTTATGATTGGGGTCTGAAGATCTCATCAGCAGATGTATGTTTGTTCTTGACAGAGCAGAGTTTTTGGTCCTGTATCAGAGGTCCTTATTATCAGACATTTGTTCTTGACAGAGCAGAATTATGATCCTATGTATATGGCCCTATCAGATGGTTGTTCTTGACAGAGCAGATTTGTGGTCCTACACCAGGGTTTTCTTCTCATCAGTGGTTGTTCTTGATAGAGCAGCGTCATGGTTTTGTTGATACAGAATCTCCACAACACAGTTGCCTTGATCTCCTATTGCATGATTGCATTTTGCATTAGTTTTCATACTCATTTGCATTTCATTGACGTGTGTCTGTGTTGCAGGTACCGTTTTCCCCGATCCAGGATTTCTTGCCTCCTATAGTATTGTTATGGGTACTCTGAGGAAGACCGTGGCTTACAAGTTCCCTGCCCCTGATGTGGTTAAGTTGACTGGTTTGATAGCTTTAGCAGATGATTCTGTGAGGGATGAGTTCAGAAAATATTATGGCAAATTGCTCAGTTTGGTTCGTAAACCTTCTGTGTTCGAGTTGAATGGGTTGCACGCTCTGCTGCAGTTCTACGACCCTCCGTTGAGATGTTTCATTCTTCAGGATTTTGTTCTCGCACCTAAGCTGGAAGAATATGCTGATTTGTTAGGTGTGCCTATCAAGAGGCAGATGCCTTTTGTTCATATGGACGCTGAGCCTGATCTGGCTGGTTTAGCTCCTTCACTTCATCTGGATGCCTCCGAATTGGTATTGACTAGTTTGAACAAGGTTCCTGGTTTCTCCTTGCAGTTTTTAGTGGGTAAGGCTCAGCAGTGTGCCAAAAACGGATGTTGGGTCGCGTTCAACGCCATTCTCGCTTTGTGCATATATGGCATTATTCTGTTCCCCAATATGCCCGATTTTGTAGACTTCGATGCATTTCATATCTTTGCTTTAGGGAATCCAGTCCCTACCTTGATAGGAGATGTCTACCATTCAGTCCACTACAAAAACGAGAACAGGAGGGGAAAGAATATCTCATGCTGTGTACCCTTGCTTTATAAATGGCTTGATAGCCATCTGCCCAAGAGGGGTCCTTTTGTCTCGTCTGCAGCCACAGCTGAGTGGTCCGAGCGTCTGATGAGTTTATCTGTAGAGGATATTGACTGGTTTGACAGAGATAGGCTGGGTACTGAGGTGATCTTCAGCTGCAGCGGGTTTCTAAACGTGCCTTTGATAGGAAGGAAAGGTTGTATAAACTACAATCCGTCTTTGCTGGTCCGACAGTTCGCCTACGCTTTGAGAGCTCCGCCGAAGGATGAAGAGGTGCAGGAATCTCTATACCTCACTGGTCTTCTAGAGGGGGATCTGTTATCCAAGCTTCAGCGCGCCTGGAATGGTATCAGTAAGTGAGGAAATCCATTGCTGGGGAGAAGCAATAGTCAAGCCTACCCTCCGTATGTGACTTGGGTCAGAGCCATAGCAGATGCTATAGGGATGTCGTTTCCTCATGCCAAGCCAGAAAGCCCTCCAATGATTGAAGAGCCTACTATTGTGACCATTCAGCAGCATAATCAGGTGTTAGATGAGCGAGATGAATTGAAGCGGGCGAATGAGGAACTGGAGAAAGAGTTGGCTCAGCTCCGAAGCGAGAGGAACGAGGTCGTTCATGCTTACAAGAGGCAGACAGAGCTAGTGAACCAGCTAGGTACAGACCTGACTAAGCAGATAGCCGAGCGTGAGCGCATGGGTCAAGACTTCAAAGCTGTCAACGACGTACTGGCTACGAAGAAGCAATACTTGGACGAATCATATCGGAGGATATCCAAGTTCAACCAGCACTGGAAGGCTTCCCTGGCCACCAGGAAAGAGCGGGAGGATAAGCTGATGCTACAGATCTCCAAGCTGGAAGCCCAGGTGAAGGATAGTGAGAAGAGGTTTGATGAAGAAACCGCTCGTAGATACGCCGCCGAAGGCCATCTCAACAAGGCTCTCGCTAACCTGAAGGAGCGCAAACTGACGTTTGAATCCAAGAAGCGGAAGTTAGAAGATTGCTTCGGCGAAGGAGCATGGGAAGGTTCGGTCGAAGGACTTCAGTACACCATTATGCAGAGGGAATTACTCGTCGAAGGGTTACTCACTCTGCCGGATCATCCAGAAACGAAGGAGTTGTTGGAAGAGTATCGCGCCCGTGGCCGTACTTGACTATTTGTATCCCTTTTGTTTTGATCATTGTTGTATGCTGACCATCACCAGGCTTGTTGGCTGAGGTCACGCTGTTGATTCATCTTGTACTCGCTGATGTTGTGTACTGCCTTGATAGGCTTGCTTTATATATGAGATTGTTATTTCCATGATTGGACTCGGACTTCTTATTATTATCAGCACTGGCACTCAGGCACTAGGATCGGGGAGATCTCCCCAACGCACAGACGCACGCATGCATTTGCATGACGAGCATTTTGTTGTTTTCCTAACCCTTTTGTGTTTTCCAGGTTATTTTAGGTTGTTTCAGGTTGTCTCGGGTGGTTCCAGGATTGATCAGAGACCGATTCACCGCTATCCGACTAGAACTACTCAAATCAGGATCATGGAGCAAGTGCAAACTGATGTTCAGGAACTCCGCGAAAGGATGGATCGCTTCATGGAGCTCATGCAAGCGGTCGCCAATGGCCAGGAGCAGCTCAGAACTTTGGTTCAGCCTTTGATCTCGAGGGTTGATAGCAACGGCGTACTCCATGGGGGGACTGTGACTACTCCTCCACCTGTTGAAACTCCGCAGAATGGTGTCCCCGTGACCGGGGGAAACGGCAGTGCTAACGGCAATGTGATGACCAACATCGGACTCAATACGACGGGCGTCGGTAACGGGAGTCTGGGAGCTAATGTTAATGTCGGGCTGGGCAACGGCAATGCAGGCGTCGGGAATCTGTTTGTGCCTCAGCCATGGCTAGAGGATCGTCAGGACGATGTGTTCTCTCAGAGAGGTGCTGAAGGGGAGCTGAATGTTGAAGCACGGCTTAGATTCAAGGCACTTGAAGATAAGATGAGAGATATTGAAAATCAGAATACTTTGGGCGTTGATATGTCCAAGTTGGGACTAATTGCTGATTTCAAGGTGCCTCCTAAGTTCAAGGTACCTGACTTCGAAAAATATAAGGGCACCACCTGCCCTCGTGTCCACCTGAGATCGTATTACAGGAAGATGTCTGCTCATTCCGAAGACGAGAAGTTGCTGATGCACTTCTTCCAAGACAGTCTTTCTGGGCCATGCCTCGAGTGGTACATGGGTCTGGAGCCCACTAGTGTGTGCACATGGAAGGATCTTGCTGAAGCATTTTTGCACCACTACCAATACAATAGCGACTTGGCCCCGAACCGAGTTCAGTTGCAGAATCTGTCGCAGAGGAACAATGAAGGGTTTAAGGAGTACGCCCAGCGGTGGCGTGAGTTGGCAGCTAGGGTTCAGCCGCGGATGGTTGAACGTGAGCTCGTGCAGATGTTCGTGGCCACCCTCCCAGGGGTTTACTATGAGAAGTTAGTTAGCGGTATGTCTGGGACCTTCTCAGATCTCATTATCACGGGTGAGCACGTCGAAAATGGGATCAAGATCGGGAAAATTCAAGGTGAGTCATCCTCAGCTGGGGGAGGCGGGAAGAAACCTTATGATGGAAAAAGACGGGAAGGAGAAGCGAGCGCTGTGACCAACGCTGAAGAAAGGATAAAGGTCCTCACCAGCAGGTGGCCAGTATAAATATCCCGGCAGCTCCGCAACAGCAGCAGCAACAACCGAATCAACAAGGATACAGGAAGTATCAGAATCAGGCACCTTTGGTGAACCGTCACTTCGAGACACCGCCCATGTCGTACGCGCAACCCTTGCAGACTTTGCTTCAGCTGCAGTTGATCCAGAAGAGGACGCTGGCTCCCTTGACAGGGGCACCTCCGCCAGGGTACGACGCGAATGCCACTTGTGAGTTCCACTCAGGGGCACCAGGCCACACAATAGAGAACTGCAAAGCCTTCAAGCATAAGGTGCAGGACATGGTGGATGCCAAGATCATCAACTTCTCCGATAATGTGCCAAATGTCTCGAAGAATCCTATGCCGAATCATAGGGGAGGCGGAGTGAACGCCATTATCGAAGAAGAGAATTTGGATTTGTTGACTGATGTCGGAGATCTGAAGACGCTGCTTAGCTTCGTTAAAGCTAAGTTGCTGAAAAGAGGGTTCTTCCTAGGTTGCGGAGAGTTATGTATGGACTGTGCCACACGTTCTGATGGATGTGAGCAGTTGGTAGAAGGAATCCAAAGTCTGATGACTGAGGGGATTTTACAGTTTAGCCGGAGGGCCGAACGTGGATCAAGAGAGGTAGTGCTGAAGCAGGCCGATGAAGTCGCCACCATCACCATCCCTCGCCGCCGATAACTATTTCTGCGCCCAGACCGCCCACGATTACTATTACCAAAGCTGGGCTGATACCCTTCGAGAGCACTAACGCCGTCCCATTGCATTATGGGGCTGAAATCTACTGCAATGGCCAAAAGTTGGAGCTAGAACCGTTTGGGTCGACCGTGGAGAACCTTGCGAGAATCGGTGGTATTACTCACAGCGGAAGAGTGTTTGCACCACCAGAGGTCGTGGCGGATAAGACGGTCAGAGCTGATGTGGCCGATAAGGGTAAAAGTAAAGTCGTTGAAGAGGCCCCGCGCAGGGCAGACAAAGACTTACTTGTTAAAGATGCCGAGGAGTTTATGCGGTTGATAAAAAAGAGTGACTACAAGATTGTGGATCATCTCCATCAGACGCCCTCAAAGATTTCCATTCTGAACTTGTTGTTGTGTTCTGAAGCGTACCGCAACGCGCTGCTGAAGGTGTTGAACGCCGCATATGTACTGCAAGAAATATCGGTGAATCAGCTAGAAGAGGTCGTAGCCCACGTAAATGCTGGAAATGGGCTAGGTTTCACGGACCTGGAGCTGACTCCGAAGGGGAGAAACCATAATAGCGCCCTGCACATCTCGATAGAGTGTATGGGCACGATTATGTCGCACGTGTTGGTGGACACGGGTTCGTCACTTAATGTCCTTCCGAAGAAGGCAGTAATGAAGTTGGATACTCGTGGAGTGGTCTGCACACCCAGTGATCTGGTTGTGAAGGTGTTCGACGGAACTAAACGACACGTTTTCGGGGAGGTGACCCTGCCAATCCAAGTTGGCCCGGAAACGTTCCACGCGGTCTTTTATATTATGGACATCATGCCTGCCTACAGTTGTCTCTTGGGCCGGCCGTGGATCCACGCTGCTGGTGCCGTGACCTCCACGTTGCACCAGAAACTCAAATATGTTGTCGGGGGTAGCATAGTGACCGTGTGTGGTGAGGAAGACATAATGGTGAGCCATTTGTCGTCCTTCAAGTATGTGGAGATGGATGGCGAAATCCATGAGACTCTATGCCAAGCGTTTGAAGCCGTCAAGGTAAAGGACGTAGCTCCTGTAGTCACAGAAAAGCCAGAGATGACTCTCTCCTCATTCAAGGAAGCTCAGGCCGTTGTCCAAGCCGGATCTACCCCAGGCTGGGGGCGAATTTTGGAGATACCTAACAAGCAAGACAAGTTTGGGTTGGGATATTCTCCTGGAGCTGAAGCTTCTTCTTCGTCTAGAAGTGCGTCTCGAGGTAAAGGGCCGATCCAGTTTGCCAGCGGCAGAGTGATTTTCGAAAGCATCAACGCGGTGTCTGAAGACAGCGGAGATAGCGATTGTGACCTCGACTCTTGGATCCAGCCAAGCAAGCCAGGAAAGGGCCTCAACAATTGGTCCATCAAGGATATCATCCAGATGATAAGCGAAGAGTAATGATTTACTTTTTCCAATCATTGTACAACCCTATGTCCTACCCGGGGCATAGTGGTTTTATTGTCAGGGCCTTGTTGGATTATGTACATGCATTTTGTTAATAAATCAAAGGCGTTTTCTTCGTATTCAAATATTGTGATCTCTGTTATTCCTGTTTTATATTTGTTTTGAAAAATAATAAAATGGCAATGGGGTTTGTGCTAACCTGCACATCCTTGTTTTAAACTTAACCCTTGTTATTGCAGGATCCACATAACAGATGACATCGACTCTAGACCTTCTACGGCTCACTTCGACTTCGATTGCCCGATCTATCAAGCCGAAGAAGAGATTGATGAAGACGAAGACCTTCCTGAAGAGTTGGCCCACTTGTTGAAACAAGAAGAGAAAGTTATTCTGCCTCATGAAGAGGAAATCGAGATCGTGAATCTGGGTTCTGAAAAACTCGTCAGAAATGTCAGGATAGGGGCTGCATTGCAGAATGATGTCAAGCAGAGATTAGTCGAGATGCTAAGAGAGTATAGTGACGTCTTCGCTTGGTCATACGAAGATATGCCCGGACTTGACACTGACATCGTGGTCCACCACTTGCCGCTGCGAGAAGATTGTCCTCCCGTTAAGCAGAAGCTTAGGAGGACGAGACCAGATATGGCCGTTAAGATCAAGGAAGAAGTGCAGAAGCAGCTTGATGCTGGCTTCTTAGCGGTCACCACTTACCCTCCGTGGGTCACCAACATAGTGCCTATACCGAAGAAGGACGGTAAGGTACGAATGTGCGTCGATTATCGGGATTTGAATAGGGCGAGCCCTAAAGACGATTTCCCGTTGCCTCATATCGATGTGTTGGTCGACAACACAACCCAGTTCTCCGTGTTTTCGTTCATGGATGGCTTCTCCGGTTACAACCAGATCAAGATGGCGCCGGAGGACATGGAGAAAACGACGTTTATCACTCCTTGGGGAACATTTTGCTATAAGGTAATGCCTTTCGATCTGAAGAACGCAAGGGCCACTTACCAACAAGCTATGGTAACTTTGTTTCATGACATGATTCATCACGAGATTGAAGTCTATGTTGATGACATGACTGCGAAGTCCCAAACGGAGGAGGGACATCTGGTCAATTTGCTGAAGCTTTTTGAGAGGCTTAGGAAATTCAGGTTGAGGCTGAATCCTAACAAATGTACTTTCGGAGTACGGTCCGGAAAGTTACTGGGGTTTATCGTGAGTGAACGAGGCATCGAGGTTGATCCTGCGAAAATAAAAGCCATACAAGAAATGCCAGTGCCAAAAACAGAAAAGGAAGTTCGTGGTTTCCTGGGCCGAATAAACTATATTGCAAGGTTTATCTCTCAGCTCACGGCCACGTGTGAACCAATGTTCAAGCTTTTAAAGAAAGATCAGGCGGTTATCTGGAATGAGGATTTCCAGAAGGCATTTGATAAGATAAAGCAGTATCTTCAAGAACCTCCAATCTTGATACCCCCAGTGGCTGGACGACCATTAATCATGTACTTGACAGTTCTTGAGAATAGTATGGGGTGTGTTCTCGGTCAGCACGACGAGACGGGCAGAAAGGAGCATGCCATTTACTACTTGAGTAAAAAGTTCACTGACTGTGAATCTCGCTACTCGATGCTGGAGAAGACGTGTTGTGCAATAGCCTGGGTTGCCAAACGTTTACGACAATACATGCTCAATCACACCACCATGCTAATTTCGAAGATGGATCCAATCAAGTACGTCTTCGAGAAGCAGGCTCTTTCGGGCAGGATTGCCAGATGGCAAATGGTGTTAACGGAATATGATATTCAGTACGTATCCCAGAAGGCCATCAAGGGAAGCGTATTGTTTGATTACCTTGCCGAACAACCGATCGAGGATTACCAGCCGATGAAATTTGAATTCCCTGATGAGGATATCATGTTTCTCAAAGCGAAAGATTGCGATGAACCGTTGCCCGACGAGGGGCCGGATAGGAAATCCCAGTGGAAGTTGATATTCGACGGGGCGGTTAATTCCTATGGAAGTGGCATTGGGGCGGTCATCACGACTCCCCACGGATCCCACATCCCGTTCACTGCGAGACTGACGTTTCCAGTCACCAATAAAGAAGCGGAGTACGAAGCATGTATCATGGGTCTAGAAGAGGCAATTGATTTGAGAATCAAGAACCTAGACGTATATGGTGATTCGGCGCTTGTGATCAACCAGATTAAAGGGGAGTGGGAGACTCGTCAATCGAATTTGGTGTCGTACATGAATTATGCCAGAAGGCTACTTCCGTTCTTTGATCGAGTGGAACTCCATCATGTGCCCAGGGCTGAAAATCAGATGGCTGATGCCTTAGCCACGTTGGCTTCGATGTATAAAGTCAATTTTTAGAATGAAGTTGCAAGAATTGTCCTTTCTCGTCTTGATAGACCTGCATTTGTCTTTGCAATCGAGGAAGCCGCCGACGGCAAGCCATGGTTCCATGACATCCATACCTTCCTTATGACTAAGGAGTATCCTGCAGGTGCGTCAGCCCAGGATAAGAAGACTCTGAGGAGGCTGTCTGGAAATTTTTATCTCAATCCTGATGGAGTGTTGTACAAAAGAAACCACGATCTCGTGCTACATAGATGTGTAGATGAGAAAGAAGCAAGTATGCTCATGGAAGAAGTCCATGAAGGCACATTTGGTACGCACGCCGGTGGGCATGCTATGACGAGAAAGATCCTGAGAGCAGGATACTACTGGCTGACGATGGAATCAGATTGCTTTAAATTCGCGAAGAGATGTCATAAATGCCAGATTTATGCTGATAAAGTTCATGTGCCGCCGTGCCCGTTAAACGTCATGTCCTCCCCATGGCCGTTCTCCATGTGGGGCATCGACATGATAGGCAAGATCGAGCCCACTGCATCTAACGGTCATCGCTTCATTCTAGTAGCTATCGACTACTTCACCAAGTGGGTGGAGGCAGCCTCGTATGCTAATGTGACCAAGCAGGTGGTGGCTAAATTCATAAAGAGGGACATCATCTGTCTTTACGGAATTCCCGAGCGGATCATTACTGATAATGGTTCGAATCTGAATAACAAGATGATGAAGGAGCTGTGCCAGAGTTTCAAGATTGAACACCACAACTCATCTCCTTATCGGCCGAAGATGAATGGCGCCGTTGAAGCGGCCAATAAGAACATAAAGAAGATTGTTCAGAAGATGGTTGTGACCTACAAAGATTAGCACGAGATGCTACCGTTTGCACTGCACGGTTATCGTACGACGGTACGTACTTCAACCGGGGCAACTCCATTCTCCTTGGTGTACGGTATGGAAGTTGTCTTACCGTTAGAAGTGGAGATCCATTCTTTGCGAGTTTTGGTTGATGTGAAACTCGAAGAGGCAGAATGGATTAAGAACCGACTGAACCAACTCAGCCTGATGGACGAGAAGAGGTTGGCATCGATTGCGCATGGTCTTCTGTACCAAAGCCGAATGAAGAAAGCTTATGATAAGAAGGTGCGTCCTAGGAGCTTTCAGACGGATGATCTCGTCCTGAATAAGATTCTTCCTCCACACTCCGATCACCGGGGCAAGTGGACTCCCAATTACAAAGGTCCGTACGTCGTCAACAAGGTCTTCTCGGGAGGTGCTTTGTTGTTATCCACGATGGATGGTGAAGATTTTGCATCCCCGGTGAACGCAGACGCAGTTAAAAAATACTTTGCTTGAAAGCGACCCGCTGGACAGTAAAAAGAGAGTCCAGGCAAAAATGGGGCATCCCGGCGAACCATAAAAAAGGAGAAGGTTCAGGCAAAAATTAGGGATATAAATTGAAAAAATGTACACCCGCAAAGTCGAAAACCCGGATGGGCGACTTTGGCAAAAAAAGGGTATCCCGGTGAACTGAAAACCCGCAAAGGGCGGTTCACGCAAAAGTTATGGATTTGAAAAAGCAAATGACTGCGTTCCGCGTATGTACTTTCTTTGTTTAGTGGTTTGGAAGACCTGAGGGCCGTTTATCTAAATCAATCTCTTCTGAAGCTGAAGCGTCGGAGAAGTATCAAAGTCGAGTGGGTCATAGAGGGATCAACTCATGCTGTTCGTCTACGCCTCGTTGCCGACATTTGTATATACTGATGTATATTTATGTTTTATTTTTGCGCGGCTTGCTCATTCCAGGAGCTTGCATCTGTTGTAAAACATTTTTACCCATCCAGGGGTTCGTTATCAATAAAATGTATACTATTCAGCAATTATGTTTGCCTGTTTAGCATTTATCTGTTTTGTTTGCGGAAAAGAACGCCGATGTTTTTGATAAAATGCGCATACATAAACTTACTGGCCTAGGCCACTGATTGTTGAAACAATGAATTACTTGAACATTGTCACAAGATGATAACCTTGATAGGTCCCTTTGAGAAGGGTATCTTGTCTGTTTGTTTGTGTTGTTACAGGTGTAGCATATTCCAGGCAGTGCACCGTGCGTATCCCGAAGCAGGATGATTCCTCCTTCTCCAGCAAAGCTCAGCAGCCTCTCCCTGCAGAGTCTGAAAACGAGATCATGAGCATTGATATGTCTCCCCAGGAAGAGAAGGTTCTCTCCCCAATCAGATGCATCCTGAAGGAATGTCATCTCCTCAGCTGAGTCATACTGAAGTGTGCAGCAACTGATGGTCCCAGACTGAAGTCTCCAGCGGAATCGAGATTCCCCACAGAGTCGTACTCTCCCCCGAAGCCGGATGATTCCTTCTTCCCCAGCGGAATTGAGATTCCCCCACAGAGTCGTACTCTCCCCCGAAGCCGGATGATTCCTTCTTCCCCAGCGGAATTGAGATTCCCTCACAGAGTCGTACTCTCCCCCGAAGTCGGATGATTCCTTCTTCCCCAGCGGAATTGAGATTCCCCCACAGAGTCGCACTCTCCCTGGTAAGCAGAATGATTTCTTCTTCCTCAGCCGAGTTTGCAGATCCCCAAGAGAGCCGAATCCTTGGAAGCCGCTCGGGCCATGAATGGTTTTCCCCAGTGGAGTGTTGAATAGCTGATGCCACATTTCCCCACCGGAGTCGTTATCCCCAGGGAAGTAGCCGTGAAGGCCGTGCAGTCTATTCCCACGAATGACATCGCTTTCCCTCAGCAGGTCCAGGTTCTCGTAGAGCTTCGTTCCCCCGCAGCAGTCAACTGAAGTTGTGTCCCCTGCGGAATCCAATTGAGATTTGTGTGACCTTGTTCTCCTTGGCAGGATGATTCCTCCCCCTATCTGAGTGGTTCTTTCTCCTTGACAGGAGGATTCTCCCTTCAGCATTTATTTTGCTGACCGGATCACATCATTGTGCATGACTGCATAGCATTTATCATGAACGCATAGCATTTCCACCGTGTGGAGCATTGTGCCATTGCCGAAGCATATGCATAATAAACATGATCTAGGTTGTTACCGTTCTTGTTTTGCAGGTGTTCCGCTGCAGAATTGATTGCTCAAGATGATTCCTGAAATTCTCCCCAACGAAGTCGCTTACTCAAGATGATTCTTGAATGCACTAGCGAGGTCGTTTGCTTAAGATGATTCTTAAGATCCCCAGTGCAGTCTCCAGAGTTGGTTGCTCAAGTTGATGCTTAGAGTCCCCGGCAGAGTGTTTGCTCAGGATGATTCTTGAAACCTCCAGCACAATTGTCGGTTCAAGATGATTCTTGAAGTCCCCGGCGGAGTTATTTGTCCAAGATGATTCTTGAAGTCCTCAGCAGAGTTGATTCATCCAGAATGATCTCTGGATCCCCGAAGCAGAGTTACTTGATAGTTCTCCAGAATCCCCAGCGGAGGTGCGTCATCCCCAGCAGGTTTCTGAATAGCGAAGTAGAAACTTCCCCTGAAGACTTGATGATCCAACTGTTAATGAAGCAGTTCTCTAGGCTGATGCGGATTGCCTGATGGCAGAGGTTTGGATATTCCCAATTGGTTCATGATTGACCAAGAATTCTATTCCCGACTTGCTGATGAAGTCTGGCTGATGCCCGAAAGTTTTCTTTGAATGCCTGATGGCATGATTTAACATGATCAACCTGATGGTTGACCTGATGAGTCCCGAGGAATCTTGATGCCTAATGGCATGATCGACCATGTATTAACTGGTTACCGTGTGACCAAGTCTCCAGCTAGTTGCCGTGCAGCTAATATTTCAGTTTTCGAAGATTTGTTCCCATCAGAGTACCGTGTACTTGTGCAGTTGGCAAATTTTCGGGTTTGTTGGTATTCAATCGTCTCGCACCTTGATTGGCTGAGAGCCGTTCGCCTCACCCAGTCAGGTTCAAGCCGTTTGAATAGGGGCAGTTGTTGCACCCCAAAATTTGACCAACATTTATTTACCTAGCTTGTGTTCATCAAGAGGTATGAGTACCAATCAAGAGTACCAATCAAGACTTTAAAGCTAGCCACGAAGGTTATTCAAGTGTTCAAGGGTTGATATCCTTGTCAGAGAAGTTAAGAGATCCTCAGAAAGATTGGTTGAAACCAAGGTTGTGTACCTCCTAACTTGAGAGTTGTGGGAGCTCCTCAGATGATTCTGAAGCTATGAGGATGGACTTGAAACTTTGAGAGAGCTTATGAGATGTCTTGAAAGCCTTCATGAAGCCTAGAGAGGCCATTGTACAAGAATAAGAAGACTCAGCCATGAGTGGTGCAGTTAGGGTTTGACTGGGTCAACCCTAGGTCGATTGATGATTTGGAGAGGGTTGAGACCTAATTCAAGAGCCATGTGATCATGGATTGATGCATTGAGATGCTATAAGGATGATTCCAAGGTCAACTCATCATGATTGAGGAGTTTTAGAAGTTTCAAGCTAGGGTTTCTAAGGCTTGATAGTGTAAAATCCCCTAGTTTGACCCTTATCTTCAAGGCAGTTTAGCTCAAGATGTGATTGTCATATCATCTTACCCCCAACATGAATGTTGTATAGCTTGTTCTTAGCTTTAATTTTAGTACTAGAAGTCCTTGATAGGATTTGTAGAGCTCAAGTTATGACTTTGACAAGTTACAAGTCATCTGAGGTATGTGAATCTGGGTCCTTGAAAGTCACCCAACTTGCATCCAACTTTTTCCCAAGAAGGATGCTTCCTATGATCTTTTGGTAAACATTAATGTTGTTCCTTATCTTATTAGCTTTCTAGATAGTACTAGAAGTTCTTGATAGGATTTGTAGAACTCAAGTTATGACTTTGACAAGTCAAGGGCATTTTGGTCATTTGGAGATTATAGGTCATTTCAAGCATAAGGCCATAACTCCTATTTCCAAGCTTCAAATGGAAAAATCTTCAATATCAAACTTTCTTAGGATGATGTTTTAAGGCCAGTAGAAAGGTCATGAGATGTTGAAAAGGCTTGTAGCAAAAAATGATAAAAATGACCTAAAATGGAGGCATAAGTTAAATAAGTTGAAGTTGGAAATTAAAATTTCCAAGTTACACATCCAAACCATGGCATATAATAGGTCAGTTTGACTCCAAAGAACATTTTAGAAACAATGGTTCAGCAAAAATTTTGATTTGAGGATTAGATCATGGGGTTGCTTTGGAAAATGGTTGCTTGCATAATAAGGTACAAATGCAAAACACAAGGAGAGGCAATGTACAAGCTTGCTAAGTATCTTAACACATCCCATATCTCATCTAAGGAGAATTTCAGGCCAGAATGAGTTGCTGCAAGAGGCTTGGCATGAGATGAGATGAAATCATAAACTCATGACATGAGAATCCCAATTTCTCATTGGATGGTTCCAGATGGTTCTAGAGAGGTCCAATGCATTCTATATAGTGTATAGAACTTGCTCAGATGCAAGGTTGGTGATAGATTAGAGAGAAGAGTGAGATAGCCATTTCAATTGCTTCCATTGCAAGTTGAAATCAAATTCCACATTCTGATTCATTTCCATTTCTTCTTTCAATCCACACATATTCCATTGATCACACTGAAGTTGTGCATACCAAATTGAGAGCAAAACCATGGAGAATTGAGGAGATAGCTTTTGGATTTTGAAGGTTGCAAGTCATAATCGGTTTTGGAGATTCAGGCTTTCTTGGTCCAATCTTTTGCAAACAGTAGCAAGATCATCATTCAAGGATTGATTCTGAAGAGTTTGAGAGCTTGTAGTGAAGGTTTACCCTATCTGTTAATCAAGATTTGACAGGTTAGTAACTTTTCTTCTACACCATGAGTTAAGCATAATTAGGCAGAATTGTTAGGATAGGACGGTTAGAGACAATTAGGTGATGGATTCTAGGAAGTTTGAGATCAATTGGTGAAGTTTCAGTTGATGACACCATTTTTGTTTGGATCAAGAAAATGAGATATAGTGAGCTATAGCATGAGTTTGATATCAAGAATTAACCAGTGTGAGGTGGTGATCATTCTGAGGTAATTAATTTCAAGAATTGTTAGAACTGAAGTTTGAGCATATCTTTGATCTTGGATCGGGTTTGGAGATTTAGGGTGATTCAATGGATTTTAAGGCTATGATTGTAATCAGCACGGAATTCTGGATGGGTTAGGGTTTTGAACTTTAGTTTTTCATGGAGAATTGAGGTGATACGAATTGGTGAAGATTGAGCTTGAAGCTCTGTTTCCATGGCTTCCTCATTTGAACCCTAGCTGGAGGAAGAAGACGAAGACGTAGCCATTGGATGAGGCAAGACTCGTTGACTGAGTGGAGATCTCACGGCTGAGATTTAATTTCGCTTGGAGAGGGAAATCTGAAGACACCATGAAACGAAGCGTTTCATTAAACTTGGGATATTGGGCTTTAGTTGGTAATTGATATTCGCACCCCAAGTCTTGGCCCATTGGATATTTGAACTGATTTCTGTTACTCTTTGCACCGTTCATTTTTCTTTTTCTTTATATTTTGTTAATTGATTTTCTGATGAAAATTGGGCCTGGCGCGCATTGATATCCCCACCCCCATTTTGAGCCCATCTGGGTATTGTACTGAATATAGTTACTATCTGCACCCAACATTTCTCATTTTAATTTCTTTTTCTCCATTTTTCTTTGATCTTTGAAAAATCATAATAAATAGAAAAATGATGATTTTTGCATGGGGATTTTTTCTCCCATTTCATGATAATGTCTAGAAAATTATAAAATCAAAATATTTGCATTTCATGCATTTTTAATATTTTTTGTGTATTTTATCTTTTAATAGAATTTTAATTCCTTTTATGTTGATGCATGGATTTGTAGAATTTTGTTTAGCTAGTCCCCTTTGAATTTTTAGGACATTCTTTTTAGGATAGTTAGATTAGGACTTTATCTCCCCTCTGGATTTATTCCATAATTTTGTGATGAATTGTTGATTATTTTTTATTAGATCACTTTAGGTTGTATAGAATTAGGTCAATCCTTAACATAGGTCCACAAAAACACTAGAATTTAGGGTTTCTAGGTCAAGATAGATATTGGAACATATAGGGTATTAAGGGTAGGTATATAGGATCCCCTAGAAATTATATTAGATTTTAATATGATAGTATACTATTTTTAATTGATTTTTGTAGTTGATTGTTGTTTGTGTTGCCCTTATGGGCTTGTATTTTTGTTTGCCTTGCTTTGTGGGTTTTTGCTTGGCTTGGTGGGCTTGGTTTTGCTTTGAGGAAGCATGGAGGTGCATAGTAGAAGACTTGGAGATTGAAGAAGGAGCTTGGGAGCTTGGAGTCTTGTTTGTTTTGTTGTTGTTTTAGGGTTAGGGATTAGGAAGAGCTTAGAATTAGTTAACTTCTTTCTTAAACATGGATGGTATCTTTCACCTCCATTCCTCCCCATGATTCAAGGTCCTTCCATGGTATTCACCTCCCTCCTTTGGAGGGATAAGTGATGGTACCTGGGAAGTAGAACCTTTGAGGGAACCATTCCTTTGATGTTAAACCCTTATAGGTCACCTTTGGTGGTCAATAAGCAGTTTAACACCCCAGCTTATCCAGTTAAGTGATTTCTTCAGGTTTGAGTATCTTGAGAGATGTTGAGCTTGAGAGTGAAGATGAAGACTTCATTGAAGAGTATGGAAGAGGATGATTCCCTAAGCATTGCCATTGTAGCTGAAGCTTGAAGAGCATGAAGATCAAGCTGATACTTGAAGACCCAATGAAGATCCAATAAAGATTGAATGAAGAGCTGAGGCTTGGGAAAGATTGAAGGATGAAGTTGAAACTTCTAAGAAATTGAGACTACCCTAAGGAGATGAAGCTTGAAGATCAAAGGATGAGTTGATACCTACTTTGAACTTTTGAGATCCTGAAGGAATCAAGTTGATACTTGTGGTTAAGAGTGAAGCCTGAAGGTGGAACTGATTAAGGAGCTGAAGCTTGAAGAAGAAGATAAGTGGAAACTTATGTGGAAGGGTTGAAACCTGGAAAAGAAAATTGATATTTGTCAAGAGTGATGGAAGTCTGAGGACTGAGTTGCTGTTAGAAGAGCTGAGGCTTGAAGTTGAGAGAGGAGTTGAGCTGCTTTCTTCTGTTTTCTTTTCTGTATTGATGTGCCTTGTTTGACTTGCTTGATGCATTAGAATAAGTTCATATCTAGACTAGGTAGAATCTAGGAGCATGATTGCACTAGAGGTTGAGTTGCTCCCTCTGCTTGTATTGTTACTGTATGGTTTTGCTTGCGGGTATTCAGTAGAGCCCTACTCCCTTGCCCATGTGGTTTGTTTGCTTGATAGCATGATTCTATTTCTTCTGTATGATTGCAGTTTACTGTTCTTGCTTGATAGCATGTTATCTTTTCAGTATGATTACTGTTATTCATATCTGGCTTGAGGTTGAGATGAGCTTGTGGAGGCTGATGCCCCACACACATTTCCTCCCTCACTTGCATTGCATGCATTTTACCGTATTACTATTTACTGTTTAAGCTGATGCTTTATCTGTTTATGTGTGTCATTGACATGATCCCTTAGGACTCTCATTTTCTTTGATAAGGAAGTGATGATAGAACTTTAGGTTGAAACCTATGCATGACAACTTCTAGGAGTTCCCTGTTTCAAACCTCAACCATAGGATGAACCCTTGGCATGACAACAGTAGGACTTGATAGTCTCCCTCCTAGTTGAGCCTGTTCTCTTCTCATCTCAAAACAGCTTAAGATACAGTAATCATGAATGATTTCTTTCGTACGTTACGAGCCTTAAGCTATCTGAGAAAGGATTGTGGGAGAGTTTCTTTTCCATAATCTGGATGTTTAGTATGGTACCCTTTGGGTGACATGCGACGCATTCACTCTCAGGTCATATTCTTTAGTGCGATTGAAATTGTAAACATAATAAAAAACACTTCTTCCGTAAAAGACATAAAACAAACTGTAGTGTCCTGAACTACATAAGCTCTGATCTCTCATACCTGTTGAGAGTACGTAGGCACAATACTGATGTATTGGCGAGCCACCTTCCCCGTATCCCGTCGTAGGTCGAACTACGTTGACTCTAATTTCTCGTTCTCTGATGAGAAAATGTAGGCATAAAGCGCGACACTTTGCCGAGTCATTTTCTTTTCTGTTTAAGCCAGCCTTGATAGGTAGATAGATAAACCAACTCGTCCAGTAAATACAACAAGCGTGGATCCCGTCGAGTACGACAGACGTGAGGGGTGCTAATACCTTCCCCTTGCGTAACCGACTCCCGAACCCAGACAATAGTTGCGACGACCTTGTCTTACCCTTTTTTGTCAGGTTTTTCTGATCGTTTCCTTTCCCGCTCCGAGGGATAAATAACGAAAGGTGGCGACTCTTCTGTTGTGCCGACACCCTATTTTCGCGAAAGCGACAAAAGGCAATAAAAAAACTCTAAGCATTTTATGGTTCTAACAAGACACATAAACAAGTAAGATGAGTTGAAATGGGCATATTCAAGAGGTTACAACATCAAGAATCATGGCAAAGTTCACAGATGAAGCTCAATAGACCATTTTCACATATACACATTCATAAAAGCAAGTATGAACATGGTAAGGAAATAAATAAAACATATTTGAACATTTAAACATGTTAAAAAATATATATGAATCATACAAGACAAATCTCACAAGAAAAATCAAGTTACCAGTTGAAAAGTTTAAGAACATCATGGAAAAAACCCTAAAAACACATCTTATTCAAGTGGATCAATGTCTTTCTAGGATAACAATCCATGAATTATTTTTTCACTTAATTAAAATAGATATGATAAGGAGTAGTTTTGAAAAATAATGACATCAATAGCACAAAAAATGAGCAAGTTATGATCATGGAAAGTTGGTGTACTAATGGAGGCAAAACTGAGGCAAGGCAAGGTCACAAACTAAGGCCAATTTGCAAGAAGGTCGAAAATCAGTCAAATATTAACCAAATGGGGTGAAACAAAAGTGAAAATTGTGTATTTTTGAACAAGGAATTGAATGGTACCATTTTTTCCCATACCATACACTCACAAAAAAAAATTGATAGCATCAAGGTTTTGGCATCTTTGGTCACAACCAAATGCAAGAACATATGGACAGTCATGTGTAGTGGTGTTCTTGATGAAAAAAGTATAAAAATATCACATATACATCATATATAGAGGTTAGCACAAAAGAAATCAAGAAATTCACACATGGTTTGACAGATTGGATGCATCAAACAAAAATTGACTAGGTTGGACCTATTTTGTGACCGTGTTTTTTGACAGTCCAAAAGTTACAAGTTTTGCTGCAAGAAATGGTTCATACATAATACATAACATACATAAAACATTTTTAAACAATGTACAACACAAGATCATAGCTAGAAGTCATGGTAGCATGTGAAATGCAAGTGGAAAGTTCACATTTATGATTTTTAGGCTTACCTCTTGAAGTAAGCTTGAGCAATAAGAAATCCAGAGATCTCTCAAGATCTTCCATGATCTGAAAATGCTCCAAGGATGATGAATATGTGCTCCAAGTAACCCTCAAGCCAGTTGGTAGGCAGAATGTCTTGTAAGTGAAGAAAAACTTCCAAAATACAAAGATTTCCAAAGCCAACTCACTCAATCCTTGTTACGGAAGTGCGAAACCATTATGGAAAGTTTATATATGTTATTTATGAAGTGTTAAAGGTCTTAGAGAGTTTAGAAGTGCAAGGGATCAATGGCTGCTCTCTAAAGTGTAGAAAAGTCAACAAAAGAGGTTTCAACCATTGACTTTTTTATTGGATGCGTTTCTGGACAAGGTGAGGGTTTTGAAAGCTCTAGTGCATCATTTGTGATGTGTTTGGAATGTGTTTTAAGTTGGAAAGTGTTTGGAAAAGGTTTGAGAAGTGAAAATGCAAGGCAGATTTTGTGAAGTTTTGGAAACTTAGCAAAATTTTGCAAGAACTTGAGATTGAGTGGGAGGAAGAGTTTCAGATGGTTCTTATCATTAAATGGTGTGTTTTGGATTTAAGATGTGATTTACATTTATATCCAAAGGCCTTGGATCAATGTATGGGCAAAAGTGAAGCAAATTGCCAAGTTTAGCCTTCCATCATGAAAATCTTGAAGTTTTTCAATGCAACCTCCATCTTTGACCTCAAGCCACTCTAACAAGAGCTTATCCATGCCCTATAGTTTATTTTAATCATGATTGAGAGGGTAAGAGGTGACTGGTTGTAGCCAAGTTGATGATGTGAAGAGGGGGAGCCACCATCTTTCTCTTTCTACACTATTCATGCTTGCAACATGCATTAAACAATTATTTCTTTCATTTCTTATGCAAATTTCATGGGAGTTGATGTTAAAAATGTTTATTAACAATATAAAAATCATAATTGAGGCTTAGTCTTTGATTATAATTGATTTGGGAAGCTTTGGAATCAAAACACTCATGCTGAACTAGTTTTGCAAAAGTGAGTTTTTGCATACTTGTGGACCTTGGTTCTCTCTAACCATGAAGATTTATAGAACCCACTTTTACTTTTTAGAAATCCCCGTTAGGTAATACAACATTGATGTTTGAGTTAGGTACCCATTCCACTTGAAACTGAGTAAAAAACCCTTGTGAAAATGCTGAAAACTTGACTTACAAGTCAAGAATTCTTGAAATTTCTAAGTGTATTTTCCCCCTCTTGCCTTGTTTTTGGTTATAACTCAAAATCCATGCATTTTCTGCTCATGAGTGCATATCAATTTGGAATAACTAATTGAGACCCTTCCAACAAGCTTTGAACCACTCCATTTGGATGTGTGGTTAAGGAGTTATGGTCTGGCCCTTTTCAAAACCCTAATTTCCCGATATTTTGATTACTTCTCAATTCTTGATCAATTGGTCACCAAACTTCATGATTATATATTAAATGATGTTCGGAACATAGTTGGATTTAATTTTTGGTTAAAACCCTGTTGGTAAATGGGTTGACTTTTCAGTCAGACGAACCGAACGATCGAAAACCTCTGAATCGACTGTTGGTGTCCTGGATTCTCTGAGGCCTTGAAACTTCTTGGGTAGACTTCCTTGGGTCATATGAGCCTCATGGACCATGTTTCAAGATTTGTAACACCCTTTAGATCAAAATTCAAACTACATTTGGCGTTCCCAATCAGAAACCCTAATTAGGGTTCTTGTACTGCACTGTTCTTCTTTCTTTGGTGACAAACTCAAATTGGGTTGATTCTTGATCCAATGTGATATACTTGATGACATGAAGACTTAATATATAGAGGATCAATCCAAAACTTTGACTGATCAATCCCTTGAAACCCTGATTTGTGACTGGAAGAAACCCTAGTTCATCTGCATCTTGACAAAGACCAAACTTGAAATAGGTTTTGGTTAGATAACCAATGTTGATGCTCCTAGAATGATGTTGATCTAGGGGTAAAAATTTTGGGTATGACAGTTGCCCCTATTTAAATATATTCACCAGATGGCAGTGAGAGATAACGATCTCCATAGAATCATGGTGAAAGGTATTTAAATATAGCAAACCGAAAATTTTATTCCTTAGATATGATGGTATGTAAAAGGACAAATGCTGCTCATGCAATGAATTCTAAGAATGATGCTTCATGATGCTTGAATGCAAGATAATGACGACACATGAGCAAAAAAAAAGAAAAGAAAAACAACGAGTAACCACTCACTAGGGACCCGACACACTGGGGAAAAATCTAAAGCATATCAAACAATAGTTCAGACATGACTAAATGATGATAGCCTAAAGAGGACCCTTCGTGGGGGATAGGAAATAGAAACTCCACTAGGAAAGCCAAATTTCCACTGGGGAAATCCAACCTCACTTCGGGAGAACAAAATCTTTAAAAAGGAAATGCAAATCTAGTGGGAAGGTGCATCAAAGGAAGCACATATAAGAAACCACACAGGGGAACAAGAGTCAACAAACTCAGACCCCAACTGGAGATTCAAAAGACGAGACACGACTCCTATTAGGGACAAATCAAAGGGATTCCCTTAATAAAGAGTTCAAACGGGATCTTTGGGAGGATACTAGAAACAAGATTGAACCCACCGAGGAAGCTAGTAACTACCAGATCTCCGGGATTTTGCTGAAGAATACAGACATGTTGGGGATGTTGGTAATAACCAATCATCCGAGGCTCCACTGGGGATACTGGTAACAACCAAACTGTTGCGGTAAGAATCGGGATACCAAGCTATTGATTAACTTGAATCTTTAATTCTTAGAATTCACAACCAGACTTTAATTTATCCAAAGGAAAGGTCTAAAGAAAGAAAAACCCTTTTCGCGATGTAACAACAACGCTAAGAGATTCGGGGATCGGGGGTTGGTTATGCATAAGGTAGGTATTTCACATCCTAAACATTTGTAGTACTCTACAGGAACCTTTCATTTGTTTGTATGCTAAGTTTGTTAAATGTTTGCTAAGGATTGGGAAAAAAGGTGTAGGTTAAAACCTAAAGATATATACACTAAGTTTGCTCACAAAGACGTCGCATCCTTTGCCTACATATCCTAACTAGGATAGAATCAGAGAAATCGTAGTTCACCTCACCAAGTTTGAAGAACACTTGATCACGATCAAAGTTCAGAGGGGAACAAACATGACAATGTTTGTGTAGAGTTTAAGGAAACTCTCTAAATCTAAGTTGAACACTCAAGAAAGGAAAGTAAGTAATCATGACGATGATTCTTACATAGAGTTAACAAACTCTATCCTAAGTTCTAGTTGAAAGAACACTCCTAGCAAGGGTGGGCTTTGTAGACTTAAGAAAATTCTAAAGGACAAGTTCCACTTAACTAAGTGTATGAATGACTTAACAAAGTCGAGGGTAAGATGAGTAGTTTATGACACAAGGGTCAACGGAAAGACTTTTCCTTTGGAAGGGTAGAGAGAAGAAACTTGGGATGAGAACTAAAAGTTCCATCACTTGGGGAAGAAATACTTAACAAAGCAAAATGAACAATAAGCAAGATGAACAAGATTACAATCAAGTAAGCATGCATATTACAATAAGCAGATACTTCAAACAGACACCAATGGTTACAACTGGTAATCAAATATCTTAACAAAGATGGAGGCGTATCTTAACAAAGATTAAAACATGATGAAGGTAACAACCATCACAATTTGAAAGTAAACATGTTATAGGTTACAACAATATGTATTGATGACAATCAAACACAGGTAGATCAGTTTAGCCTCATAATTTAGGAGGAAAAACATCATGGGATTATGGTGACAACCAAGAATAAACCCTAGCATGTTAACTAACATGGGATGCAAAAATCTCACAGGAAAATTCAAGCATATTCAATGGGAATTCAACAGCAAGTGAGATAACGATCTCAACAAATGAACATATTTCCACATAGACAGAAGACATCACAATTAATAACAACATGTAATATTTTTACACCACATGAAACTAGACATTAAAACAAATATGTTACAAAAAGAATGGACCAAAAAGGATGAAAAATAAGAAAGATATGAATTTTTGAAATTTGGGTGAATTAATGTAAAAATAAAACATGACAAACAAAATAAAATAAAATGCAAGGGTTGATCCTCCTCAGGGATCGAACCCAGGTCTGGCTAGGGAAAGGCATGTTAATGAGTAAGTTGCCTACCACTGGGGTGGCTATACATCCGTGTATTTAGCCACCCCCATAAATATATATGGTATAATTTCAATGAAATTCTGGGCAAATACCAAGCAGCAAGAATAAGCAAAACATGGATGCATTTTGGTTTCAAAAATTGGTTTCAAAAAGGCTTGAGAAATATACCATGTTTTGCATATATATCATGTTTTTCTTATTCTTGCTAAGTTTGTTAAACCAATCTTTGGCATATATATCAAAATACCAAATGACAGCTTGAACATCATTTTCCATCACATCATTTTCCATCACATCATTTTCCTCTTGAAGCAATATGCAAACCTTAGGACAGCTTGAGAAATGAGCTTCATCACTGATCTTCAATGCCTTGGACAGTTGCAATATGATATATATGTGAGGTGTATGGATGGTTAAAACAGGTGAAAGAGGACTAGACAAGGTTTTGGCAGATTTTGAGCATAGAGGTCAAACTTGCTTGGTGTGAAAGTTGACTTTTGGGAGGAGGGTGATTTTGAGTGGTTTAAAGGCTTGGACACCTTCTATACCATATTTATGGATTGTGTGGATGGTTTTTGGAGGTTTAAAGTGTATGAAAATGAGTTTGGTGGCTGAACTGTCCAAGACAACTTTTGGTGTTTTTGGGTGATTTTGAGATTTTGGAAAAATGAAGTGAGAAGGGAAAGAAGGAGAGCTTGTTGAAGGTGAGAAAAATACTTAGAAGGGGGGGGGGGGTTGAATAGGTATGACAAATAATCTAAGATTCAAACACAGTTATTTTTATCCTAGTTCGTTGAACTCAACTACTCCAGTCCACCCTCTCAAGAGTGATTTGCCTTTCTCAGTCAAGGACTTAATTTACTATTTAATCGAACAGATTACAATAATAACACCTAAGAGCAACTGTTCTTAGTCTTCTCAAGAGCTACTGATCCCAACTGGATCCTCTTAAGGAAACCTTTTACAATAAATGTAAAACTAATACAAGAGTAAGAATGCTTCTAAAAAGCTATTATCACAACTGTGATATTTCTCTTAAGTTTAAGAACAATGTTACAACAAATAAGATAAAAGAGCTTTTGAGAGATTTGCTTTGAGTGATTTTTGCAAGTCGTTCGTTACTGAAGAAGATGGAGTGGACTTCTTTATATAGGCACTTAGATCCATGAAGTCTTCTCAACGTTGAAGGCTGTGCTGAAAAGCCTGGAGCCTTTTGTCTTTACATTGGAGGCTGTGCTGAAAAAGCCTGGAGCCTTTTGTCTTTTACTTTGCAGAAACTTTCCTTAGAATGGAATGCACAGATAAAAACTTTTTGTCTGTGTTCTTGTGTCTAGCATAAAAGAGGAAAGAGCTGTTGAGATATGCCAACGTACATATTCAAATCTTCTTCACTAAGTAAGTTCAGCTATCAACATCAGAGTCTGGATCTTCAGAATCTCCAGAGTAGAGATCTTCTGGATCTGCAGAGTCTTGGGATGTTCTTCAGATTATGCTGAATCAGAGTATATGCAGCTTGTGTGCTTGAGCGTGTAATTCTGTCAGAGCAGAGTCTTCTATATCAGATTCTCAATACTTATGCAGCGCAGTATCTTCAGAGTCTTCTGATGACTAAGCTTCTGAACTCTTAGAGTCTTTTATTCTTTAGAGGCTTCTGCTTCAGAATCTTCAGTAGATAGCACTCAGATTCTTCTGGAGGCAGCGTTCAGATCTTCATCTAAGATGCTCTTGAACCTTTGAAGCCTTTCATAATATCATTGTTCAGATCCAAATTTGCTCTTTAAGAATATTTTCTTTAGTACCTGTAGCAAACAGTCTAGAACAAATTTAGAGTATATAATTCTTGAATACAAAATTCATAAGTGTTATCATCAAAACATAGAGATATTACTAAGAAACAATCTGTGTTCTTACAATCTCCCCCTTTTTGATGATGACAAAATATGAGAAATTTTGTTCAATAAAAAGTATGAATTATAACTCCCCCTGAGATTAATAATCTCCCCCTGAAATAAATACTCTAATAGAAGAAAACACTTCCCTTTTTGATTAAGTATATTTCAGATTCAGAGCCTGATGCAAGAGGTTTGATTTTCAGAATCAAATCTTGATACCAGATAATTATGACTTCCTTTAGTCAGAGCCCCTGGTTATCATCTTGCTTGAATTATCTTCTAGAGTAAAGGTATTAGAGTAAGCTATCAGAGTTGATTGAATACTCAGATTTGCTTTGAAGATTAGGTTCTGGTTGGAAAAGTCTCAGGGTGACTTCAATGAATTATGTCAGATATATCAATGTAATCTGAAAGACTTAAATTCAAAGTAAGTTAATAAAATGTTTGAATTTCAGTTTTAGTAATTGCTTATAGTTTGAAGAATCAGATTCTCTTTTTCTCCCCCTTTTTGTCATAATCAAAAATATTTTTTAAAGACATAAAGATATAGAAGAAAAGAAGCATATAGAAGCAAAAACATCAACATTCATTTAAACATATCAAAGTTCACAATCAAACAGACAGATGCCAAAAAGCATAACACAACAATAAGAAAACAACAGAAGCAATAACATGTGCAAAAACATCAAAAAAAACTAAGTCTGACGTGAGGCAATAAGGGTCAAAAGCTCTGTCATTTTGGCAGTTGACTCTTCTTGCTTATGTTAGACTATGGCACGGATCTAGAAGGGAGGGTTGAATAGATCCCCAATTAAAAATTTGAGTCAGCGCTACCAATTTAAAATTGATTTTAAAAATGTTTTAAGTGCGGAACCGGCCGAGGAAAATTATAGTCTAAAACGAACGGTTATTGGAAAACCGGATATACGTAAGCCTATGGATTTATGACAATTCGGAAAAATAGAATCACAACACAAACTATGCTTATCAATTATTTACTTCAGTTGTAAGGTTACCTAGTTCCAATGATTCAAAATCAAACCAAAACTAGATACACAAGTAAGATAATTTTGGTTCAAGCAATATGTCAAACACTTGGTGTGCAAAGACACTCCAAGTGATGTTTATGTTGAGTAAGTGATTTCAATCAGCCTAGTACAACGTTTTGTTGTACGTTAGAGTTAAAAACAGCATTTTAATCTCTTACTCAATTGATATCACAATTTTGACAATATAGCTTACACAAAAGTTACTTATTTGAGCTATAACAAAAATGCTGAAAATAAAGAAGACAAGTAATTTGGTGAGGCAGTTCCCCCGTCGTCCTCGCTTCGGGGTACGTCTGCCCTCAATTCTAAAACTAGAATTGAGATATATTGAATAGATATCACCTGTTTGAATGTATAGTTTATACAAGGATTGAGCAGGAAAAATTACAACAAAAATCTCAATGTGTTGAAAGTTGCCTTCACTCCTTGCCCCTTGATTCAAGATGAATCAAGTTCTTCGATTTGTGTTGATGGACCTCCGACTCCAGCCACCTTATTGAAAAACACGTTGTTGTTCAAACCTTTGGCTCCGGATGATCTTAACAGCACCAAATCGAACCCGAGATCTTCCCTTCAAAATCATCGAAACCGCTACTAGACTTATGAAGACCAACTCTTCACAATCACCTTCGCTTGATTGATCGTTGATGAAGAATCTCGTCCAAAAACCCCCAAAATTCGAACCAATCTTGGAGGGCAAAACCCCAATGGTTTTATTCAAGAAAGAACCTGTCGCAATCTTCAACCCGAGCTTGATTCTCCAATCTAAGCCTCAAACCTTATCACCTTGAATCTCTTATAAATGCATTTCAAAAATGATTGTGTGTAATTGAAATGTTGTAAGATGTTGAAGATGAAGATGATGAATCTTGGACACCTATTTCACTCCTTCTTGTTTTTGAACACATGAATCAAAAGAATATAAAAATGTTAGTAGACACAAGTGTTTAAGCAAGTATATATAGTGCCCACTAAATTCAGGACATAACAGTATTTCAAATATGAGAGGGAACAACTTTAAAACAGTTTTTCCGCGCGAACGGTCGACCATAACAGGTCTGTGCGTCGACGCATGGCCTGTGATGTTTTGAATTTCTGGAAATTTCATCAGTGTGCGTCGACCATACAGTCGGCGTGCGCTGACCCATTGAAATTCTTTTCCTTTGTGCGCCGACCCTATGGTCGACCGATGCTTTTATGCGTTGACCCGCTGGAATATCATTCCTTCATGCGCTGACCCTATGGTCGACGCATGCTTTGTGCGCTGACTGATTTTCCCCTTTTTCTGATGGATACGCCGACCCTATGGTCGACCCATGTCCTGCAAGCCTGAAAAATTTCATTACTTTGAAGTTTTTCATGCCTTTTGTCATGATTGCATTTTGTCAACTCAAAGTATATTCATTTTAGAAAATTTAAGACAAGCAAAAGGAGAATATGATGGGTGATATGTTGCATCTGGTTTAGTGGATCTAGAACTCATACTTTCCAGTCTATCCTGGGAATTTGTCATCATCGAAACCTGCATTTACCAATGTCTTGCAGATTTGTGTGATATGTGGCGATTTGCCTCCACAATCTCCCCCTTTTTTATGATGACAACCTGTATACAGTTAAAACACAAAATATGCAACGTATACACATAAGTATACACAAGCTCCCCTTTTCTTTTGCACTATAAGGCTGTAGAACAACAGTCACCAAAAGTTGTTAATATCCTGAACTGTGAATATCCTGACTTGGCTTTGGTGTTTGCTTGCTACAGTGTCTTCTCCCCCTTTGACACCATCAAAAAGAGAAAAGGAACGCATCAAATAACATAGTACAGACAATAGGTGATAGTTAATTACCAAACTTCACACACAAGCATGATAATGAACAAAAAACTTGAATTAATAGATAATGACGAACACATGTAATAAAAGTTCAGGCACAGATAATACAGAACAAATGTAAAGTACACAGACTGAAACATATAAGCAAATATGAAATATGCAACTATGAATCTAATAACCACGACCCCGTCCTCGTCCTCTCCCTCGGTATGGAGCATCTGGATTGTGGTAAGGATCCGAGAAGTCCAAAAAGACTTCGACGGACATGTTGAGAGGACTAAGAGTGTTGGTGATTTCCCAATCTTGTCGCTCATGTGATTCATCCAGAGAGTCAATACGGGCGTCCAGCCGAGTAGAAAAAGAATTGAACCTTTCATTTTGGGTATGGAGGTCAGCTCTAATCTGCTCCATCTGAGTGTCTTGACGCCTTATGAAGTTTTGTTGTTCTAACTGCATTGACTGCATCGTAGTAATGACTTCGGAATTATCTGAAGGCGGAGGAGGTGATGAGTGCTCAGAGGGTTGGTAGTCTTGAGGGTAGCCGTGATATGGGTCATAGAATCTACCCAAGGTAGTCCAGCCTGTATATTGCCAATCGCCCCAGCCTTGATTTGTAGAATCGCCTTCTTGTTCTTCTGATTGATATGAGTACTGGACCCAATCGGTATTTGTAGTCGTATCATGGACTGGAGATTGATGATAATCTTGAGTCCCATAGATAGGTTCTGGTATCTCTGCATTGGTGTTGTCTTCTGCATCGTCTTCTTCACCTGCCTCTTCACTTTCTTCTTCACCTTGTTCGTCGCTTTCGTCTTCACCCTACTCTTCACTTTCTTCTTCATCAGAATCGTTATCAGGAACCGGAGGAATATTAGCCCGTCGAACAAATCTGTATGAACGACGTTCAACACACCAAAAATACCCCATCATTGCAAGGGTTTTGGTGCTAAATTCTTTATCTGGGGAAACTGATACACATGGAAATGTTGGATACACAACATTCGCAGCAGCAAGAATTTCTGAGATGAACGACCCATAGGCTAAAGCAGTGCCTCTACTTGAGTCTCTCAGAGCAAACATCCTGCTAGCAATATAGTAAGGCCAATTTATTTTGATCCTGTTTTGCAGAATGTAGATAAGATGTACCTCAGCTTGTTCTACACGCGACAGACCACCCTTCTTCGGTCGTAGAATACGAGCGACAATCCACTGAAGGATGCGCTCCCCTGTATTGAGTTTCCCGGCTGTGACCGATCGAGGAAAAGCATCGCTGTTCACAATTGCCTCTGGATAAGGTCGTTTGAGCATTCCATTCAGAGCCCTCTTATATTCATAACCCGACACCATACGAGTGTCAGTTACCTCATGGAGAGGTGGTGCATCAGCATCAACAGTCATATCAAAATATTTGTTCCATACTTCAGAATTGATATTAACCAGTCTATTTCCTACAGATGTATGAAAGTGCTGGTCTTGAAAGTTACCTCGCATATTTGTGTAAAACACTCTGACCAGATCTTCACTGTACATTGTATTACAATCCAGGAAATTGACGAACCCTTGAAAGTCTAATAGGGACAGAAGCCGAGTGAGATGCAAGCGCTCACTTGTTGCATGGTAGAACGCATGCTGTGGAACTATGGCCCTTTTGCTGAGACTTTTGTTGAAGTTTTCAACCGCAGGAGGATGAACAAGAGATACAGTAGTAACCGGAACTGAAGCAGAGGATGAAGATGCTCTTGATCTCTTACTGGTAGTTTTGCGGAGAGAGGAAGCCATTGATGAAAAGTTTTGGTGTAGTTTGCAGAGAAACTTTGAAGAAAATGAGATGGGAATAATGTTTGAGAAGAGGAATGCTTGGGTCTTTAATAGAGGAAGATGTTAGGGTTTTTGGGAAGAGGGAGGAGACAAGGAGACAATATAGGTGACTAGATGCAATTCACAAGATGAATGTCATATCAAAGCATCACAACACATTTAATGCAGGGAAGAGGGAAAGTGGAATGGTTTTCAAACGAGAAAATTTCTGGGTTTTCAAGCGAGCCGTCGACCATAGCCCTGCATGCGTCGACGCATGCTATTCAGTTTTTGATAATTTTGAAAAATTTACAGCATGCGTCGACCATTGTCCTGTTTAGGTCGACTCAAACCTTCAAAAACTCAAAATTTTCAATTTCAATTTATGCAAAATGTCACACTTGCCTATTTATCATGCCTATTCATCTTTTCACAATATGACATGCATTCAACACACATAGTATCAACCAGCAACAGTAATATCCATATATAAGTGCCATGATTGTAGAAAGATATAGATGTTTTCAAGTCATGAATGCTAAGAGAGAGAAGAAAAAGAAGGAGAAAGGAGCAATATCACCTCTAAACGAACTACTCTAGTTAATCACAGATTTGTACTTGCAACAAACTCAAAGTGATTGTTAGTGGTACAAAAACATAGTTGTTAGTGGTACAAAAACGTAGCAATTGTTAAACCCGATCAGAAATATCGAGAATACCAAGTTCTCGACGGATATGAAAGAAGGGCTCATTGGCTAGCGGCTTTGTGAAAATGTCCGCTAGTTGATTTTTAGTATCGACGTGCTCAAAGACAACATCACCCTTCTCTACATGGTTCCTAAGAAAATGGTGTCGAATTTCTATGTGTTTAGTACGCGAGTGTAACACTGGATTCTTGGTAAGATTTATAGCACTGGTGTTGTCACAAAATATTGGAATACGTTCTAGTTTCAAATTAAAGTCCAATAGTTGTTGTTTAAGCCATAAGACTTGCGCACAACAGCTACCGGCGGCTACGTATTCCGCTTCGGCGATTGACAGAGCAACAGACACTTGTTTCTTACTGTGCCAACTAACGAGAGAGTTTGAAAATAGGTGACATGTACCACTGGTGCTTTTCCTATCTGATTTGCAACCGGCAAAATCAGAATCAGAGAAGCCTACCAATGAATAATCATTACCCTTAGAATACCACAATCCATACTTCGGAGTACCAGATGGGTATCAAAGTATGCGTTTGACAGATTTTAGGTGGGATTCCTTAGGACATGATTGGTATCTGGCGCATATACACACACTAAACATAATGTCGGGACGCGAAGCAGTGAGATAGAGAAGCGAGCCAATCATACCTCTGTACCTTTTTACCTCAACATCTTTGCCACTTTCATCTTTACTCATGTTTGCACACATTGGCATAGGGGTGTCTATGGCTTTTGCATTTGCCATGTCAAATCACTTGAGAAGATCCAAACAATATTTTGTTTGGCTCACGAATGTTCCTTCCTTCAGTTGCTTGATTTGTAACCCGAGAAAATATGTGAGTTCACCCATCATACTCATCTCGAATTCACCCTGCATAAGCTTAGCAAACTCTCTTACGAGATTCATGTTAGTGGATCCAAATATGATATCGTCAACATAAACTTGTACAAGAATTAAGTGTTTTCCTTGACGTTTAATGAAGAGAGTAGTATCAACCTTTCCTCTTGAGTAGCCTTGATCAAGTAAGAATTTGCTTAGTCTCTCATACCAAGCTCTAGGAGCTTGTTTAAGACCGTACAAAGCTCTTTTCAATTTATAAACATGATCAGGATACTCATGAAACTCAAAACCAGGTGGTTAAGCAACATAGACTTCTTCATTTATAAACCCGTTAAGGAATGCACTTTTGACGTCCATTTGAAATAACTTAAAATCTTCCGCACAAGCGAAAGCAAGTAGAAGGCGTATAGCCTCGAGTCGGGCAACCGGCGTATAAGTTTCCTCATAGTCGATGCCTTCCTCTTGGTTATACCCTTGCGCGACTAAACCGGCATTTACCAATGGAGTGGCCTTTCTTGCAACAATATAGGTAAGCAAAATCAACTTTAGAGACACTTTCACTTGCTCGATCCCTAATTACATATGCATATTTTTGGTATGGGTTAATCATACTTTTTCTAAAATCCTTTTTATCAATAGCAAATGTAACTTTAGGTTCAAGTGCCTTGTTTAATTTGGCCTTGAGGTTTCTAACCTCACCTTGCCAAATATGACAAGTATCACACCCGGAATTGAAAGGATTTCTATCGTCTTTACAATCCGATTCATTGCCTTTCACAATGGAAGCCTTAAGATCCTCTAATTTCTTTTCGGACTCTTTAACTTTATGCTCTAAATACGTAAAGATTTTCTTATTAGAAGCAAGTTTCTTGAAGGCTTCAACTGCTTCATTATGTAAGGCATGAAATGCGGTTTGTAATTCTGAATGCGACATATTTGAGGACTCATCATATTTAGAGTGACGTACCTGTTTTTTCTTATTTTTCTGATTGGCGGAGAGGCATAGATTCACAGACTCTTCTTCATCACTAGAGCTTTCATCAGAGGAGGAAGAGTCGCTGTTACTTTCCCATGTTATGTACGCTCTCCTAGGCTTTGATGCTTTCTTGTGTGATTTTGATGATTCCTTGTCCTTTCCCTTTTTATTCATTGGACAGTCTGGTTTGTAGTGACCGGGCTTTCCACACTTGTAGCACGTCCCTCTAGTCTTTTTACCTTTCGAGTCATCATCCTTGGAGTGTCTCGATTGTTTCCGGAAGTTTACCAAGTTTTTCTCGGAATGTTGTATGCCGTTCTTTCTCACGTAACGGTTATACCGTTTAACAAACAACCATATATCTTCGTTTTTGTCCTCTTCTTCTTCGTCACTCGAGGAATAATCATGTTGCTCTTTTGCTTGAGACTTCGAGGAGGAAGTCTTGAGAGCTATCGATTTCTTTTCAATCACCTTCGTTTTGTCTTTCTTTTCCATCTTTTCACGTTGGTCTAAGCTCAAGAGTACCTGTTCATGCTCTTGTAATTTGCCAAACAATGTTGTTAAATATAATAAGGTAAGATCATGAGCTTCTTTGATGGCGGTCACTTTAGGCTGCCATTCCCTGTTAAGACATCTTAAGATCTTATTAGTAGCAATATCATTGGAAACAGGCCTACCTAATGAATGTAAACGATTGATGAGATGAGTAAATCTCTTTTGCATGTCAGCAATGGTTTCCCCTTGCTCCATGAAAAAGAGATCGAACTCTTGAGTTAATGTATTGATTCTAGCCAACTTAACATCGTTTGTCCCCTCATGGGCTATTTGTAGTGAATCCCACATGGCCTTAGCAGTAGGGCAATGGGATACACGATAGTATTCATCTACACCTAATGAGGAGATTAAGATGTTTTTAGCTTTCCAATCATAATTGTATTTTTTTCTCATCGTCATCGGTCCATTGTGCTTCAGGCTTTGGCACAACTACATTATCCGTATTGGTCATAGTAATTTCTATTGGACCATTGAGGATAACGTTCCATATTTTTCAGTCTATGGAGTTGATATGCACACGCATACAGTCTTTCCAATAACTATAATTTTCACCGTTGAAAATAGGAGCCCTATTGTACGCCCCTTTAGGTTCGTTTGCCATTTTCTATCTCGTTGTATTTGAAGCACCGAATAACCAAGCTCTGATACCACTTGTTAGACTATGGCACGGATCTAGAAGGGGGGGTTGAATAGATCCCCAATTAAAAATTTGAGTCGCCGCTACCAATTTAAAATTGGTTTTAAAAATGTTTTAAGTGCGGAAGCGGCCGAGGAAAATTATAGTCTAAAACGAACGGTTATTGGAAAACCGGATATACGTAAGCCTATGGATTTATGACAATTCGGAAAAATAGAATCACAACACAAATTATGCTTATCAATTATTTACTTCAGTTGTAAGGTTACCTAGTTCCAATAATTCAAAATCAAACCAAAACTAGATACACAAGTAAGATAATTTTGGTTCAAGCAATATGTCAAACACTTGGTGTGCAAAGACACTCCAAGTGATGTTTATGTTGAGTAAGTGATTTCAATCAGCCTAGTACAACGTTTTGTTGTACGTTAGAGTTAAAAACAGCATTTTAATCTCTTACTCAATTGATATCACAATTTTGACAATATAGCTTACACAAAAATTACTTATTTGAGCTATAACAAAAATGCTGAAAATAAAGAAGACAAGTAATTTGGTGAGGAAGTTCCCCCGTCGTCCTCGCTTCGGGGTACGTCTGCCCTCAATTCTAAGACTAGAATTGAGATATATTGAATAGATATCACCTGTTTGAATGTACAGTTTATACAAGGATTGAGCAGGAAAAATTACAACAAAAATCTCAATGTGTTGAAAGTTGCCTTCACTCCTTTCCCCTTGATTCAAGATGAATCAAGTTCTTCGATTTGTGTTGATGGACCTCCAATTTCCAGCCACCTTATTGAAGAACACGTTGTTGTTCAAACCTTTGGCTCCGGCTGATCTCAACAGCACCAAATCGAACCCGAGATCTTCCCTTCAAAATCACGAAACCGCTACTAGACTTGTGAAGACCAACTCTTCACAATCACCTTCGCTCGATTGATCGTTGATGAAGAATCTCGTCCAAAAACCCCCAAAATTCGAACCAATCTTGGAGGGCAAAACCCCAATGGTTTTAATCAAGAAAGAACCTTATCACCTTGAATCTCTTACAAATGCATTTCAAAAATGATTGTGTGTAATTGAAATGTTGTAAGATGTTGAAGATGAAGATGATGAATCTTGGACACCTATTTCACTCCTTCTTGTTTTTGCACACATGAATCAAAAGAATATCAAAATGTTAGTAGACACAAGTGTTTAAGCAAGTATATATAGTGCCCACAAAATTCAGGACATAATAGTATTTCAAATATGAGAGGGAACAAATTTAAAACAGCTTTTCCGCGCGAACGGTCGACCATAACAGGTCTGTGCGTCGACGCATGGCCTGTGATGTTTTGAATTTCTGGAAATTTCATCAGTGTGCGTCGACCATACAGTCGGCGTGCGCTGACCCGTTGAAATTCTTTTCCTTTGTGCGCCGACCCTATGGTCGACCAATGCTTTTATACGTTGACCCGCTGGAATATCATTCCTTCATGCGCTGACCCTATGGTCGACGCATGCTTTGTGCTGACTGATTTTCCCCTTTTTCTGATGGATACGCCGACCCTATGGTCGACCCATGTCCTGCAAGCCTGCAAAATTTCATTACTTTGAAGTTTTTCATGCCTTTTGTCATGATTGCATTTTGTCAACTCAAAGTATATTCATTTTAGAAAATTTAAGACAAGCAAAAGGAGAATATGATGGGTGATATGTTGCATCTGGTTTAGTGGATCTGGAACTCATACTTTCCAGTCTATCCTGGGAATTTGTCATCATCGAAACCTGCATGTACCAATGTCTTGCAGATTTGTGTGATATGTGGCGATTTGCCTCCATAGCTTAGACATCCAGGTCTTGATCTCATCAGTTGTCTTCTCTTGCTTGACCATCCAATCTTTTATTTCCTTGACATCATTCACAAGCTCTGTGACCACAGATGAAGAAGGAGCAGATGCAGTAGCAGCAGTGTTCTCTTCAGACTGGTTCTCTTCAGAAGCTTGTTCAACCATTTCAGATTCAGGAGCCTCCGGAGGAGCAGCTTCCAGAGGCAACACAGGAGGAGGAGGAGGCATGTTCATCAGAGTTATCTTGATTAATTCTGCAAACTGAGTCTTAGCAAGCTTATAGCATTTAGCTCTAACTTTTAAAGCAGCTTTGTTGAACATTCAGATGAAACGCTTCCAAGAAGCATTTGAAACAGTTGGATCCAAACTTGACATGCACACATCCTTAACACGAGCATATTCAGATTCTATCTCCTTCTTGAATATTTCAAACATAGCATTAACACATGATCCTAGATCTGGCTGTTCAGACTGTTCAGAGGGTTTAGGATTAGAAGTCTTAACAGGAGTAGGTTCAGATGGTTGTGGTTGAGGTGATGTTGGTTGAGATGTTTGGATGTCAGATTGAGGGAGTTCAGATGGTTGAGGAATGGTTTGTGTTTCAGATAGATTGGTTTCAGATGGTTGAGGGATGGTTTGGGTTTCAGATGTTTGAGTTTCAGATGGTTGAGATATGGTTTTCTGAGGTGGGGAGTTAGGTGGAGTATGAAACATGGAAATGTTAACATGTTCCTTCATAGCACTGTCAGAACGTGCTTGTTTGAGTGACTCTGGTTCAAAATCAGATGAATCAGATGATTCACAATCAGAAGATTCATCTGAGTGAACATATGTTGAAGAAATGTTAATGGATTGATTGAGGGGTTCTATGTCCAGAATATTGTCAGAAAGATTTGGATCTTCTGATGGAACTGGTTGTTCAGAGTGTTCAGTTTGAACAGTCTCTGGTTGGTTTGGTTCTGAGATGATTATATCTGGTTGGGGAATTTCTAATTGGGGATTTTCTGATTGTGAAATTGCTGGTTGTGGAATTTCTGTTTGAGGAATTTCTGTTTGTGAAATTTCTGGTTGAGTAGATTGAGGGGGTTCAGATGTAGTATGAGTTTCGCGTTCAGAGGGAATTGGTACAGAAGATGGTTTTGAATGTACTGGTTCAGATGAGGGTGGTTCAGATGGAAGGTTTGCAGATTGTTTGGGTTTAGAAGTTCTATGTCTAAGGTTTGGATAGAGTTGAGGTGATGAAAGGGGTGAATGAACAGCAGGTGTAGGATCAGATGTTAATACCTGATGAATAATGTCTTTAATCTCTTCCAGAGTGGCATCTCTAGAATTGATTCTGGCTTTCTTTACTCCTTTCTTCTTCTTCCTTGGAACGTCAGATACTTTCATTTTCTTCTGAACCGATCCTTCTTCAGCTTTTCTCTTACTACGCCTTTCCTTCATCAGATTGGGCATTTCTTCTCCTTGTTTCTAAACAAGGTTAGCAGGTAGAGGAATTCCTTCCTTCAGACACTCTGCAATGTAAGTCCAGACAATACTTTTTGGTTCATCTGCACTGAACATTGGAAAGTCTTCTAAGGGTATCCTTCTGCCATTGACCTCCTCGGAGTTTATCTTCCTTAGTTTACCATTCAACTCTGAAATGATCTTCATCCTTTTCAGAGTGAGTCCATTTATCTCAGATCCAATGATGTATGACAAATCCTCTGTTATCTTTGCATCTGTCAGATGCTTCACCAACTTGTTTTCTATAAGGATGTCAGAGATCAGTCTTCCTAGAGGTATCCAAGTTCTAACTTTCCCAGCCTTAGCTCTGACCTCCTCTCTAGTCTCTTTGACATGAGTCAGAAGATGACTGAAAATCAGATAGGGCAGATCCACCTTAATATTCTGGCTGATGCAGTACATGAAGTACAGATGCTCTGAACTCACATAGTCTGGTGAGTTGATTGACTTTCTGTGAAAGATTGTACTCATAAATATCTTTGCCCAGATCCTATAGATAGGTTTCAGATCTTTAACCTTACTTGTTGGTGTTCCAGCTACAGTAATTTCTTCATATACCTTAGCCATATCAATACGTGAAGATGCTAGGTTTGTAACACCATCAGATTCTGTATAACTGAACAATTGCCTGATTAGCTTCTCAGTTATCACTATCTCCTTCCCAAGGACAGATGAGTGAATGAACTTAGGACCAGCACTAGCGTGAATCCAGAATTCCTTTACAAGAGTTGGGTATACAGGACCCATCAGTCTCTCAAAGTACTTCTCCCAGCCTTGAGCTTTAATGGAAGTTGTTAGGTCAAACCCATTTTCTTCTATTGATTCAAGATCAACGAAACTCTCACACAGAACCTCAAGATCTACAACTGGAGTAAATAGAGTACGTTCTGGTTTCTTGTACATTATATTTTTGTTGGAGATTTCAGAAGCATTTGATGTAGAGGTCATTGATGAGGATGAAGCTTTTGATTTTGGTTTAGGGTTTTGGTAGAGGTTGAAGAGAGAACAGAAATGCATAAGTGTAGTGAGTGTGAAAAGTGTGAAAATAGTGTGATAGGTGGTATTTATAGAAAACTAAAAATCAAGCATTAGGCACATCAAAAGACACTTACGCACGTTTACACATAGCATTTAATGAAAGTAATCATTTCAATTTAAAATTATGACAATTGGGGGGAAATCCAAGAAAATTGAGATTTTCAAAGCAATACCTCAAACGTCAATTCAGTAGAGCACTCCATCTTCTCAGATACTGAGTGACATGTGTTTGCTTTGTATGTGCATCTGATATCTCTCAAGAAATGAAACGTTTCCAACGTTCAGATCTTCTGAGTTTGTTAGTTCAGAGTTTCACACAAATAAATTAATTAAAGATAAATGAACAAATAATTAGATGAAATACTTCAGATCTTTAAACATTTTGCATCTGATAAGTTGCCTCTGATAAATATTACTCTGGACAAAAATCCATACAAATATTTTTCAGAATGAACTTAAATCTATCTTCAGCAAGAGGTTTTGTGAAAATATCAGCCCGTTGATGATCTGTATCAACAAAAGCTAGATTTATTACACCCTTCTGAACATAGTCTCTGATGAAGTGATGTTTAATTTCTCTATGTTTAGCCTTAGAATGTAAGATTGAATTTTTTGACAAACATATAGCAGAAGTATTATCACAGAAGATAGAAAGATTACTCTCATAGATCTGATAATCTTCTAACTGACTCTTCATCCAGAGCATCTGCGTACAACATCCAGCAGCAGCAATGTATTCTGCCTCTGTAGTTGATAGTGCAATAGTGGGTTGCTTCTTGCTGTACCATGAGATCAGATGACTTCCAAGAAACTGACAGCTTCCAGAAGTGCTTTTACGTTCAACTCTGTCTCCAGCATAATCAGCATCACAGAATCCAACTAATGAAAATTCATCAGATCTTCTGTAACACAGAACCATGTTAGTAGTACCTTTCAGATACCTTAGAATCCTCTTAACAGCTGTTAAGTGTGATTCTCTAGGATCTGATTGGAATCTTGCACATAAGCAGACACTAAACAGAATATCAGGTCTAGAAGCAGTCAAGTATAGAAGAGATCCTATCATACCTCTGTAGAGTTTCTGATCTACCTTCTTACTTACCTCTTCCTTACCTAGAGTGCTTGTAGGGTGCATTGGAGTCTTTGCCATCTTACTATCAACCATGTTGAACTTCTTCAGAAGCTCTTTAACATATTTGGTCTGATGTATGTAGGTGCACTCTAGAGTCTGGTTGACTTGGATTCCCAAAAAGAATCTCAATTCTCCCATCATGCTCATTTCCAACTCTGCCTGCATACATTTAGCAAACTCCTTTCCAAGCATAATATTTGTTGATCCAAAAATAGTATCATCTATATAAATTTGACAAATCAACAAATCTTTCTTAAGAGTTTTACAGAATAAAGTTTTATCCACTTTTCCTCTGATAAAATTTTTCTTCAGAAGGAAATTGCTCAACCTCTCATACCAAGCTCTGGGAGCTTGTTTTAAGCCATAAAGAGATTTCTTTAGTTTAAAAACATGATCTGGAAAGTTTTCACTTTCAAAACTAGGAGGTTGGTGGACATATACTTCCTCTTCTATAATACCATTAAGAAAGGCACTTTTAACATCTATCTGATACAGAGTGATGTTATTCTGTGCAGCAAATGAAATAAGAAGGCGTATAGATTCTAACCTTGCCACTGGAGCATAAGTTTCAGTGTAATCAATACCTTCTTGTTGACTGTAACCTTGAGCAACCAGCCTTGCTTTATTCCTTTCAACTTCTCCCTTTTCATTCAACTTATTCCTGAAGACCCATTTTGTTCCAATAACGTTGAATCCTTTAGGTCTAGGAACCAGATCCTAAACTTCAATTCTGGTGAATTGATTTAGCTCTTCTTGCATGGCAATAATCCATTCATTATCTTTCAGAGCCTCATCCACAGATGTTTGTTCAATTATTGACACTAATCCAAACAATGAAGATTCAGATGTTCTGAGATAGGATCTTGTCCTGATTGGATCATCTTTCTTTCCAATAATCACATCTTCTGGGTGAGATGCCTTGATTCTGGAAGAAGATCCTCTGACATTTGATCTTTCAGAAATGTGTAAGTTGTCCAATTGAGAAGATAAGGGAATAGCATCTGGAGTTGCTTCAGATTCCTTCTCTTTAGCCTTTTCTGCCTCTGATCCTTCAGAGTCTGTGAGAATCACTTCTCTATCTGCAGAATTCTCAAACTGCTTTGGCTTTTCAGAGCCAAGCTTATCATCAAATCTTACATGAATAGATTCTTCCACAATCTGTGTTTCAGTATTGAATACTCTGTAGCCTTTAGAGCGTTCAGAATAACCAAGCATGAAATACTTCTGTGCTTTGGAATCAAACTTGTTAAGATTCTCTTTAGTGTTAAGTATATAACAAGTACATCCAAAAGGATGAAAATATGAAATGTTAGGCTTTCTGTTCTTCCACAGTTCATATGGAGTCTTTTTCAAAAGAGGTCTTACAGACACTCTGTTCTGAATGTAACAAGTTGTGTTGATTGCTTCTGCCCAAAAGTATTTTGCCAGATTTGTCTCATTGATCATGGTTCTGGACATTTCTTGCAAAGTTCTGTTTTTCCTCTCTACAACCCCATTTTGTTGTGGAGTTCTAGGACAGGAAAAATCATGAGCAATGCCATTTTCAGAAAAATATTTTTCAAAATATTTATTTTCAAATTCACCACCATGATCACTTCTGACTTTTATAATTTTGAAATCTTTTTCATTCTGGACTTGCTTGCAGAAGTCAAAGAACACAGAATGTGACTCATCCTTGTGTTTTAAGAACTTTACCCATGTCCATCTACTATAGTCATCAATAATGACTAATCCATACTTCTTGCCTCTGATGGATGCAGTTTTCACTGGTCCAAACAGATCAATATGAAGTAATTCTAGTGGTTTGGAAGTAGAAACAACATTTTTTGATTTAAAAGATGATTTTGAAAACTTCCCTTTTTGGCATGCTTCACAAAGAGCATCTGAGGTGAACTTCAGATTAGGAAGTCCTCTGACAAGATTAAGTTTATTAATCTGAGATATACGTCTCATATTAATATGGCCCAATCTTCTGTGCCATACCCATTGCTCTTCATTAACAGACAAGAGACATTTAACATTCTGAACTTTAAGTTCTGAAAGATTTATTTTATAAATGTTGTTTTTCCTCTTACCACTAAATAGGATAGAGCCATCCTTTTGACTAATAGCTTTACAACATTTTTGATTAAAGGTAATATCATAACCATTGTCACTTAATTGACTTATGGACAATAAGTTATGTTTTAAGCCTTCAACAAGTAAAACATTAGTTATAGAGGGAAGTTTACCATTTCCAATAGTGCCAGATCCAATGATCTTGCCTTTCTGGTTCCCTCCAAACTTCACGTCACCTCCAAATCTAAGTTCCAGGCTTTGGAACATAGACCTTTCTCCTGTCATGTGCCGTGAGCATCCAGAGTCCAGGTACCATGACTGGCGTCCTGATCTTGCTGCTAAGAACATCTGCAACAGGGGTTATTTTGCTCTTAGGTACCCAGATCTTCTTGGGTCCTTTAGGGTTAGTTGGTTTGTAGGTTTGTCTAAACTTTTGTTTTTCAACATAATGTTTATTCTGACTTGCCTTGGGTTTAAACACATAAGTATTCTTCTCAGAGCTTGTGTGTTTAATGTCATTTAAGTGACAAAACTTAAATTGAGAGTATAGAGGTGTCTTCTTGATGAAGAGTTTGTCAACAGATTTTGGATTACTTCTAGAGGAAGATTCATATCCAATACCTCTTCTATTATTCCCATTAACACCATAGTTCATAGAAGCCATCTTGCTTCTGTCTAAGCTCTTAGTAAGGAATCTCTGAAAGCTAGAGTCATATTTTTCTAAAATGTTTTCACATGACTTAGTCTCAGATTCAGATTCTTGTTGAGCTATTTCAAAGTCATTTTTGATTTTTAGATGAATTTCTTTTTGCTCAACAACTTCTGTCTTTAGAAGACCAATCTCAGATTCAACACTGCTTTTCAGCTTCTTGTATTTGAGTTTGATATTGTTATAACTTTTCAGAACTTCTGATAATACTTTGATAAGTTCTTCTTTAGTGAGTTTAGCCATTACTTCTTCAGCGTCATCGTCAGATTCAGAATCAGATTCAGATCCTGAAGTTCCTTCCTCCTGATCTTCTATGCTGGCCATCAGTGCAACATTAGCACATTCTTCTTCTGATTCAGAAGATGATTCAGATTCATCTGAGTCATCCCATGTTGCCATCAGAACCTTCTTCTTTTTGTCAACCTTCTTCTTGGGTTTTTCTCTTTGAAGTTTGGGGCAATCATTCTTGTAATGCCCAGGTTCTTTGCACTCATAGCATACAACTTCTTTCTTGCCAGATCTTCTGTGCCCAGAAGATTCCTTTCTATGATCAGATTTTCTGAAATTGTTGAACTTCTTTCCCTTGTACTTCCAGAGTCTGTTGATCCTTCTGGACAGCATGGATAATTCATCTTCTTCTTCAGAAGAAGATCCTTCAGAGCTTTCTTCAATGACCTGCAAAGCTTTAACAGATTTATTAGATTTTAAAGCAATAGATTTACCTTTCTCTTTCTTCTGAGGTTCATCTTCCTCAAGCTCAATTTCATGGCTCCTTAGTGAGCTGATGAGTTCTTCTAAAGAGATCTTTTTCAGATCTTTAGCCATCTTCAAGGCAGTCACCATTGGTCTCCATCTGGTAGGTAGACTTCTGATGATTTTCTTTACATGATCTGATGTGGAGTATCCCTTGTCCAGAACTTTTAGACCAGCTGTGAGGATCTGAAATCTGGAAAACATAGTTTCTATATTTTCAAATTCTTCCATTTTGAACGCTTCATACTTCTGTATGAGCGCCAGAGCCTTGGTCTCCTTCACTTGAGAATTTCCCTCATGAGTCATTTTAAGTGACTCAAACATTCCATGAGCTGTTTCTCTGTTTGTAATCTTTTCATACTCAGTATGAGAGATTGCATTTAGCAATATTGTCCTAGCCTTATGGTGATTTTTGAAATCCTTCTTCTGGGCTTCTGTCATTGATTTTCTATCAACTTTCTTGCCATCCTCAGTTGTAGGATGTTCATATCCATCAATGACCAAGTCCCACAAATCAGCATCATACCCAAGGAAGAAACTTTCTATCCTGTCCTTCCAGTAATCAAATTTCTCTCCATCAAACATCGGAGGCTTTGTGCTGATTCTATCCCCTTCATATTTGTTACAGCTGGATGTAGAAGCATCACCCATAATGTCAAACAGATATATATATCAAAGTAAATTTTCTCACTGGATCTTTACTGACACGGTTAAGTGGTAGCACACGCAGAACCGGAGCTCTAATGCCAACTGAAGGTGAGAAAAATACTTAGAAGGGGGGGGGGGGGGGTTGAATAAGTATGACAAATAATCTAAGATTCAAACGAAGTTATTTTTATCCTGGTTCGTTGAACTCAACTACTCCAGTTCACCCTCTCAAGAGTGATTTTCCTTTCTCAGTCAAGGACTTAATCCACTATTTAATCAAACAGATTACAATAGTAACACCTAAGAACAACTATTCTTAGTCTTCTCAAGAGCTACTGATCCCAATTGGATCCTCTTAAGGAAACCTTTTACAATAAATGTAAAACTAATACAAGAGTCAGAATGCTTCTAAAAAGCTATTATCACAACTATGATATTTCTCTTAAGTTTAAGAACAATGTTACAGCAAATAAGATAAAAGAGCTTTTGAGAGATTTGCTTTGAGTGATTTTTGCAAGTCGTTCGTTACTGAAGAAGATGGAGTGGACTTCTTTATATAGGTACTTAGATCCATGAAGTCTTCTCAATGTTGAAGGCTATGCTGAAAAGCCTGGAGCCTTTTGTCTTTACAATGGAGGCTGTGCTGAAAAAGCCTGGAGCCTTTTGTCTTTTACTTTGCAGAAACTTTCCTTAGAATGGAATGCACAGATAAAACCTTTTTGTCTGTGTTCTTGTGTCTAGCATAAAAGAGGAAAGAGCTGTTGAGATATGCCAACGTACATATTCAAATCTTCTTCACTAAGTAAGTTCAGCTATCAACATCAGAGTCTGGATCTTCAGAATCTCTAGAGTAGAGATCTTCTGGATCTGCAGAGTCTTGGGATGTTCTTCAGATTATGCTGAATCAAAGTATATGCAGCTTGTGTGCTTGAGAGTGTAATTCTGTCAGAGCAGAGTCTTCTATATCAGATTCTCAATACTTATGCAGCGCAGTATCTTCAGAGTCTTCTGATGACTAAGCTTCTGAACTCTTAGAGTCTTTTATTCTTTAGAGGCTTCTGCTTCAGAATCTTCAGTAGATAGCACTCAGATTCTTCTGGAGGCAGCGTTCAGATCTTCATCTAAGATGCTCTTGAACCTTTGAAGCCTTTTATAGTATCATTGTTCAGATCCAAATTTGCTCTTTAAGAATATTTTCTTTAGTACCCGTAGCAAACAGTCTAGAACAAATTTAGAGTATATAACTCTTGAATATAAAATTCATAAGTGTTATCATCAAAACATAGAGATATTACTAAGAAACAATATGTGTTCTTACACTTGTGATTTCTATGGTTTTGAGAAGGGCTCTGGTGTGTGGAATGAGGTAGAGGAGTGCTCTATTTATAGGGAAAGTAAGGGTGAGGTCAGATTTGGGAGGTCTCCTTCCTAAGAGGGAAAAGTGGAAAATTGGATTCAAATCCTTCAAAAGGTGTTTCTTGGCTTTGAGGTAATCTGAAGTCAAGTGTAATGATGGACTTAGAGGTGGCTGAAGTGAGGCTAGGATGGTAGGGGCATGGTTGCTGCTGATTTTCACTTTTTCACCTTTTGTATTTCTTGAATTTTTTAATGCAAGTTGCATTTGCAACTTGCAAGCCACTTGCATAACTTCCAATTTTCACTTCCTCTGCATTTCTTTCATACTACTACACTTCAAAACATCTAAATATCATAAACAACACGATCCAAGGGCTGAGAATGGTCCATCTTGATGAAAATCTCACTTGTAGAAAAAATAGATTTTGTGCTTCAAGTGTGACAGTCCCAACTTCCTTAATTCATAGCTCTCAGCTCATAAATGCTATTGAGATGTTTTAGTACTTTTTGGAAAGCCCTCAAGTAGCTCTAAAACATTTATGTTTTCATGAATTTTAGATTCTCAAAGGAGCTTGGCCAAAAGCCTCTCAAAGTTACTCAAAAACAAGCTTAAAAGTGAAATTTCTCTAAGTTATTTTCCCTTCTTGAAATGAATTTGATCATAACTCCAAATCTATGCATTTTCTGATCATGGACGACTTGGGGAGTTTTGTAGGACTTGTCAAGAGCTTTCCAATGAGCTTTAAACCAACTCAATTGGATGTGTGGTTAAGGAGTTACTGTCTAGCCCCTTTTCAAAACCCTAATTCCTGATTTTTGCGATTACTCCTTGTTGCACCCCAAAAATTTTTCCACCTTTTCTTGCCTGATTTATGTTTCATTGCATTTGCATAGTTACATCATTCACATAGTTCTAATCATTTGCATATCATAGCATATCACTCATCCAACAGGGGGTCAAGTGTGATTCTTATCAGAAGAAGCCTAGCAAGAAGTCTTATCCAAGTATGAGAAGTCATCCAGGCCATCAAGAAATGATTTGAAGCCTTGAGAAGTTTGAGTGCCTACATGTGGGTTTTGCTCCTATCTTGAGGAATATTGAGAATCATTAGTGGGATGTGAAACATGGAATGTGAATTTGAGGTGTGTATGGATCTCATGGAATTCCTAGAGGGCCATATTGAAGCTGGGACAAGTCATTGATTCAAGTACAAGAGCCACAGTTGAGGTGCAGTCAACTAGGGTTTCATCTGGGTCAATCCTGGGTCAAATATGCAATTGAAGAGCATCAAAGCCTACTTTGAGGTCAGGGGATTCATGGATTGGTATGTTGATACATGTGTGGTGTTGTGCCAAGATTAAGCAAATAAGAATCAAGAAGGTGGGGAGTTGCTAAATTAGGGTTTCAGTGTAAAATCCCCTGTTTAGTGCCTAACTTCAAGACCACATTAGTCAAAATACAAGTTTCAAATGGATCTTTGGCCAACATGGAACTTGCAGAGCATCTCAATACCTTTAATTTGAGTACTATAAGTCCTCCATTGGATTTATAGAATTCAAATTATGGTCCAGACAAGTTACAAGTCCTCAGAGGTCACTGAAATTTGTCTGTGAAAATCATCTGACTTCAAAGCTATTTTTGACCTAGAAAGAGGTTTCACCTGAACTTTTGGCCAACATGAAAGTTGTTCCTCATGATCTTAGATTTCTAAATTGTACTAGAAGTCTTCCATATGATTTGTATAACTCAGGTTATGAGGTTTACAAGTCAGGGGTATTTTTGGGAAAGTGAGATTATAGGTCATTTTCAATCATAGGTCAAAATCTCCAACTTGCACATCTCAAATGCAATTTTGTTCAACATGGAACTTGCTCAAAGTATGGTTTTTAGGTCAACCAAGAGCTCATGGTGAATTGATTTGGTCCATAGTAAGATTTGACTTGAAGTGGTTTGAAAGAAGAGAAATTAAAGGCATTATTTGGTGGGAAATTCAAATAAATTGTTATGTGCACAAAATATGCCAAATGACCACTCAATTTGATCAGAAAAGATGATTTAGAAACATTTGTAATTCTAGAATTTTCAATTGACTCATGATTCATGGTGTTTTGACATGTTTCTTCACAAATAAGTTACATTCCCCAAACCATTCATAATGCACAAGCAAGGTCTCCTTTTAATCCAAAATAATTCACAATGGTCCAAACAATGGCAAATTGGTACATATTTTGATTGCAAATGACATTATAAACACAATGGCGTTGTTAGAATTTCAATTTGAGTCATATTTAATGGTCATTTAATGAATTGCTTCAAAAGGAGGTTACATACTCAAAATCATACCATTAAGCTCCAAACCAATTTTCACAAGGCAAAGTCCAAACCTTACCTTGGGGTCCAAGTCTAAGGAGTACTTAAGTGATCTACTCCAAACCAAAAAGAAAAATCCTCACAATTTTCATTTTTCATTTTTCATTTTCAAGAATTCTCTCACTCTCTCAATTCTCTCAATTTCTTCATTCTCCAAACCCTTACCCATAGCTCCTCATCATTGGATCCATTAATTTTTCATTGAAATCAATGAAATCTTGAGCATAAACCTCCACTCATCATCATTATCGGATCAAGTTTCGTAATTAATTTTCGTGCAAATTGAAGTTGGATATTGGAGCATAAGTTGGAAGCACTTATTCGGAGCAATTCGGATTCGAAGTGTTCGATCTTCATCTTCTTGCAAGAATTATTGTGGATCTTGAAGTTCTCCATCTAATCTTGTTCGGATCTTTTCAAATTCACTTGATCAACGATCACCGGATCAAATCTCCGATCCGTAGGTTGGTTTTCCGATTTAATTTAACCATTTGATTGTTGCATTAAAATTCTGTTTTGTATGCTGTTTGATTTTAATTCCTAAAAAATAGAAAAAATGCTTAGAAAATTATGACAAAATTCTGTGATGATCCTTATCATGTCTATGATCTTTGTGCATAATTGGATTTTAGTTTAGTTTAATTTTCAATTTGATTTCGTTTTTCTCCTTGAGTTGGATAATAAAATGCCAAAAACTTCATAGTTTCTTGCCGATTTTTGTTCTGGAGTTTGGTATAGAATTTGGACTTAATTCTATTCTGGTTTGTTATGGACATATTAAGGAACTCCCAGAATTTTTTAGGGTAATTTTTAGGTAGCTTTAGGTTCGTTTTTGAACTAGATCTTTAGAGGCTTCCCCACTTGACTTCCCTTTTGACCATTTTTGGTGTGTGATTTCTTTAGTACCTTTAATCATAGTTTTAGGCCCTGGTTTTTTTACTATAGACCTCTAACAAGTGCATATTCCCATAGAAAAATAATTAGATTTTTGTGATGTGTTTTGCTATTTTAGTTAGAATATTCAAGTTGATTGTTCATTTGGTGCTTCAACTTTGGTGATTGTTTGGAATGGACTCAAAGTGGGCCTGGTTCTTATTGGAAGATATCATGGACATGATGAAGCTTTTGTGTAGTGGCTTGTGGAGCTTGGATTGGACATTTTCTTTCCTTTTTGCTAGCTTTTTGTAGCTTAGGAAATTAGGGTTTTAAAAGTGCCTTAGACCTAGTTTTGATTATTTCTTCAAACATAGAGTGCATTATTTGCCTCTATTCTATCCAATGAAATAAAGTCCTCCTTGGGAAGCTCCATCTATCCTTAGGAGGGATGAGTGGTATGCCCAAGTGAGTAGAACTTTGAGGATACCTTTCATTTGCAATGTTAAGTTCTTAGTGATTTCCTTTGGTTGTCATTAAGTTTCTTAACATTATAACCTGATCTTGTTGAATGGTTCTCCCTTGGAGGTGCTTGTTGAAGCTTGGTAAAGAGAAAGTTTGTTGCTTGTTGAAGCTTATTAAAGTTGAAGTTTGTGCTTGTTGAAGCTGGTTGCTTGTTGAAGCTAGGGTTTTGCTGCTTGTTGAAGATGAAGTTAGGAGCTTGTTGAAGCTGTTTACTGGTTGAAGTTTGCTGGTTTAAACTGGTTGCTTGTTGAAGTTTGAAGCTTGTTGAAGCTTGGTGCTTGTTGAATATTGAAGGTTTAGTGGAGCTTGAAGATGGGAGCTATTCATGAAGATGAAGGTTGTTGCTCATGAAGATGAAGGTTGTTGCTGTCAACTTTTTGCTGTTTAACCAACTGTTGCTGTCAGAGCTACTGCTTGTAGTGTTTGTTGTAGGAGTTTAATGATGCTGCTTAGGCTGCCTCCTCTGCTGTGGTTTTTGTTTCTTTGTATTGTTTGTTGGCTTGTACAACTTGCCCCCTAGGTTTGAAGTGAATATTGATTCACTTTTCCTGTTGTTTTCCCAAGTTTGAGGTTGAACAAGACTCCCTTGCCTCGCTTGTATTGCTGCATTGCATGCATTTTACTGTATTTGCTTGCTTTCCTTTCTGTTTATCCCCTAGGATCTCTGATTTCCTCTATGCAGGAGGGAATTATGACAGAAATTAAGATTCTTATCCATGCATGACAACATTAGGTTAGTTTTTATTCCCTTTTCAACCCTAGGGTTTTTAGAGCTTCTTTCTCTTCTTATCTCAAAACAACTCAAAAGTACAGTAATAAGGTTAATCGATATCGTACGTTATGAGCCTTAAGCTATTCGAGAAAGGGTTGCTGGAGAGCTTCTTTCCAGTAGTTTGGCTGCTTAGTGTGGCACCTTTTGGGTGACACGCGACGTAGTCACTCTCAAATCATAGTCTCTAGTGCGTCAGAGATTGCAAACAAACTAAAAACACTTCTTTTGTAAAAGATTCAAAACAAACATCAAAGTGTCATTTTTGTCCGCTTGGACTCCTAATTCACAATTACACATTCACAATTCTCAAACCAACAATTCATGTGCATAAGCATACTTTCATACAATGATCACATATTCTCACAACTCTCAATTACACAAGTAATGCACATACGCATATTCCACCATTCTCACCATACTTCATCATAACTCATCATATACTTCACAAAGTATATATATATATGGTCAATCATCAAACATATCCATAGTTCACAATTACACAATTCATGTACATACACCTATGCATAACTTCATACAACAATCATATATTCATTCCATGAGACTCAATGCAACTCATGCCATATGGTACCAACACTTGTTATCATTTTTCGGTTTTTACACTTAAACCGGGTCTGTTCCCTAGACCAATAACAACAAAAGCCCGTTCCCTAAGCTTTCAAACCTCGCTCTAGGTTTGGGACAAGTCACTAGCCTCCACGAAACTAGGAAATATTGCCTCTTGACTAAATGATGCATATGCAATCAACAACAAAATGCACTTAAGACCGATCACACGTCTTAATCCCATGCATTCACATAATTCCTCCCTTCAAGAATTAAACAAGATTGCACACACAACATATCATATAATCAAGTATTCATACTTTTCATCAACATATTTGTCAAACAATGCACGCATATCTTACAATATGCTTTCATGCATTAATTCACAATAATCGGATACAACAAATATGCATTCATAATTCAACCTCATTACCTTTTCAAACAATGCACACATATTCACAATATATTCTCATGCATTCTTCACATACAAACAATACGCATATATTTGTCAAAAGACTATATTTCATAATCGATTCTACCATCTAGGATTCACGCCATATGGCTACCCACAGCATATCATATCACAACATGCACAAGCTATACGTTATATAACAAAAGTATTCTGCACAATAACACATCAATCACACACATTCGCGACGGTAAAAATCAACACAACAATATGTTTTCAATTTTCTGCTATAATTGAACCAGGTACAGGACTCAAAGCCATTTTTTCTAGAAACATAATCTCGTTAACTTACCAACGCTTCGAACGGGGGTCAAAACCGACTTACGGTTCAAGAGTTATGAATCTTTGATGTTTTCCGAAAAACCAGAATTTTGCCTAAACACGGCTACGGGATTTTGCATTTTCGCCCGAAAATCCGACCGATTCAATTCTTTTTTTTGAAACAAACACATAGTCTTACTCACCTAACATATAGCAGTGAATTATAACCATTAAACACGATTTTTACGACGTCCGATTTTCACTCAAATCTCAAACCCTCAATTATCCAAAAATGTCAAACCTCACAAACTCAACCAAATTCAATCAAACGAATTCCAATAATCACGGCTAAACATTACCCGACTAAACTATGCAATTTATTTTGATTCTATCGATTTAACTCATTTGCCCTAGAAATAGAAAATAGAGAAAACTACCAACAAATCCAACACAACTCATACATAATCATACACATTGATCAAATAATAATGTTTCTCACCCTTACCTTGATTGGATTGAAGCTTGAAGTTGATTCTTGATGATTTCTCCAAGTTTCCCTCTTCTCTTCTCTTTTCTCCTCTTTCTCTATTCTTTCTCTCCTTTTCTTTCTTTCTTTCTCTTATGTTTCTATCTCTTTTCTTTTCTCTCCAATTTCCCGTATATATCCTTCTATTTTCTTTCCATTATAATTCTTCTCTCAAAAATACCTATCAATTCATTTCTCACAAAATATCTCATCTTATCATTAATTAGAGGATATCTAATAAATCCACATTATTCTACCAAGTAGAATAAATTAATTAAATCCATTAACTCATTTAAATAAATCCAATAATTTATTTAAATCAGATAAATCACATAAACCAATTAATTAGCACAATTAATCACTTATTGAAAAATTGGGCTGTTACAACCCTCCCCCACTTTAGAAATTTTCGTCCTCGAAAATGTTACCTGATTCAAATAACTCTTGATACGACTCTCGCATCCTAATCTCCCAACTACCTCCACCAAAGGAATCTCTATACCTCGAAGTTGCTTCTTGTTCATCAACCTGAACTGGCAATGTCTCAACAATCAAATCCTCTCTCACTCGTACACTATCCATCTGAATCAACGCACTTCCTCAACTTAGACACATGAACACATCATGCAATTCCCACAAGCGACAGCAGTAAAACAATCTAACATGCTATTTTCTCCATGCTTCCGCTGTGCCACTCTGATACAGATCAACAAAACAAAGTGGGTGCTTCCGAGACCTCAAGCTTGACTGACACCATTTACTATTGTAACTCTCGAAACACGTCTTTTCTTGGGTCCTTTTAATCTTTCTAGTCGTCTCTTGCACAATATCAGGTCCGAGTACAACACTCTCGCCTGGCACACATCAACACAAAGGATTCCTACACCTCTTACCGTACAAATCCTCATACAATGTCATTCCAATACTAGAATGATCATTGTCATTGTAGGTAATTCAAGCAACGATAGTTAACTATCCCACGATCCACCTTGATCCAACACACAAGCTCTCCACAAATCCCGTACATACTAGATAGTTCTCTTTGTCTGTTCATTCCGTCCACGGATGCTAGACAAAGTTCAACTTCAACATGACACCCAAAGCGTCTACAACTTTCTCAAAATCTCAACGAAAATTCAGATTCCCATCTGACACAATATTCGACGGTAACCTATACTACCCTGCAACTTCCTCACTATACCTCTTAGCTAGCTTCAGCATAGAATGATTCATCCTCATTAGTAAGAAATGAGTTAATCTTGCCAATCCATTCATAACCACCCAAGTCGAATCATATCCCTTCACATTTCTTCGTAAAACCCGACACAAAATCCATGGGAATATTATCCCATACCATTTAGAAATATTCAACAGTTGTATCAGGTCCAACAACCTCTGATGTTCACACTTCGACTTCCGATAAGTCAAACCAGCACATACCACTTCAACCACTTCTCTCTCCATCTATCTCAATGTTCTTCTTCCAGAGTACTCTTATCCAACTCACACTATTTGGAACACACACTCCATCACGACATCTCATGGTACCATTCTCATCAATCCGAAAATCAGCTCTTCGACTTCAATTCATTAAATTCAATCAATCTATTAACTCAAATTAGAACTTCGACTTCTTCGAATCTTATCAAGAATACCTATAGTCAGTCTCAAGATACAAAGCTCAACTCCCTAAGATATTTCCTTCACAGACCAAACTCATATCCTGAATTTGCTTCATCAGTTCTAACTCATTACCATCATCATTGGTATATACAGAAATTTCCAATTCGATACCTCTGCTACCACTTGGTCTCACTCGAATGGTAATTCAACCCAAAACCATACTCCTTCAAAAGTCCCTATTTATTTCCTCTGCACCATATTCAACTCTTTTTCAAATCAACAAATACCTTAAGTTCTTAAGATCACCAACCATCTCAAATCTCAACTAAACAATTGAGGCTTCCAAACTCCGGCACAAACACGCAACAGCAACCAACTCCAATTACTTGTCAGATAATTCCCTTATGTACTTTAAGTTGCCTTAAAGCATAACCAAAACTCGTTGATGTTGTACTTAACATATCCCCCAATCATATCAACCAAACATCACAAAACACAATAATTTGTTCTGTCGGATTCGGAAAAACTAATACACGAGCTGTTGACAGCTTTCCTAACAATTTCTTAAACTTTCTTCACAGTAGAATATTACTACTTCTTCTCCAACACTGATAACTCAAGTTCCCGATGCTCAACATGATCCTCTATACTCTTCGAGTATATCCAAATATAATTGGTTACCCAACCATTGACTCACTCAATTAAGTATGGAGAATCCCATGCCAAACGGACACTCAATCTGTGAGTTATGGCGAAAACACGAACTGCACTTTCAGCACTTACTACAACATCCAAACATATTCCATCAGTAAATAACTTAATTCCATGTCACTACTTCACCATCACATAGAGTATTGTAATAACCTCCAACGCTTCTCATCTGACGTCATTCTGAGTTACGGTTCTCCCATTAGGACAAAATACGAAAACAATGACGTCACCATTAGAAGGTCAGTCAACACATCTCCAACTCTTAAAATGTTTAAAGTCCAATTACCGATATAGTATCCCACCTCTTACTTCCTTTAATAATCACCAGAAGTCACTATCCACCCTTTATATACTCGACCTCATAATCTATTACCGTAACACACACACCAGACACAAGTCTCAAAACTACTCAATCAATTTAATTCATTGACTATCCAAATAGACATATAACATGGAGCTCTCAATATCAGACTAGTTTCCGCAACTAAGCCGATCACAACCCCACTTCACGTCTTGGCTATCACTACCTTCATTAACACTCAAAACTCCCATCAAAATTAAACATCTCAACACTGTCCTACGCCGACTCATCAAAACAATTCTTAAGCACTTGGCTTAATTCCAAACAATTCACTGCTCACGCCATTTAAGCTTGCAAGACACGTCTATCCCATCCAACACAATCCCAACTACTATCAATAAGAGATTAAGGGTGATCAGTTCCTCAATTTGTTAATAGACAGTCGACAATCATAATGGGGCATAAACCGTCTTTACCAAACTATAAGAGCGTTCAACTATACACTAAGCTACAACTCCAAACTTGCAGCATCTTGGAGAAGCACCAGTTTCTCCCCCACTTGAATCATTCTCACTCTTGCAGACAAAGGTTAGACAACAAACATGTATCGACAGTGTTTTCACACACATGTCATATACCAGGGAACAAACAACATTAGACAACTTGGCCGAAGGGACCGACCTGCTCTGATACCACTAATTCACAATTACACATTCACAATTCTCAAACCAACAATTCATGTGCATAAGCATACTTTCATACAATGATCACATATTCACAACTCTCAATTACACAAGTAATGCACATACGCATATTCCACCATTCTCGCCATACTTCATCATAACTCATCATATACTTCACAAAGCATATATATATATATATATATATATATATATATATATATATATATATATATATATATATATATATATATATATATATATATATATATATATATATATATATATATATATATATATATATATATATATATATATATATATATATATATATATATATATATATATATATATATATATATATATATATATATATATATATATATATATATATATATATATATATATATATATATATATATATATATATATATATATATATATATATATATATATATATATATATATATATATATATATATATATATATATATATATATATATATAATCAAGTATTCATACTTTTCATCAATATATTTGTCAAACAATGCACGCATATCTTACAATATGCTTTCATGCATTAATTCACAATAATCGGATACAACAAATATGCATTCATAATTCAACCTCATTACCTTTTCAAACAATGCACACATATTCACAATATATTCTCATGCATTCTTCACATACAAACAATACGCATATATTTGTCAAAAGACTATATTTCATAATCGATTCCACCATCTAGGATTCACGCCATACGGCTACCCACAGCATATCATATCACAACATGCACAAGCTATACGTTATATAACAAAAGTATTCTGCACAATAACACATCAATCACACACATTCGCGACGGTAAAAATCAACACAACAATATGTTTTCAATTTTATGCTATAATTGAACTAGGTACAGGACTCAAAGCCATTTTTTCTAGAAACATAATCTCGTTAACTTACCAACGCTTCGAACGGGGGTCAAAACCGACTTACGGTTCAAGAGTTATGAATCTTTGAAGTTTTCCGAAAAACCAGAATTTTGCCTAAACACGGCTACGGGATTTTGCATTTTCGCCTGAAAATCCGACCGATTCAATTATTTTTTTCGAAACAAACACATACTCATACTCACCTAACATATAGCAGTGAATTAGACCCATTAAACACGATTTGTACGACGTCCGATTTTCACTCAAATCTCAAACCTTCAATTAACCAAAAATGTCAAAACTCACAAACTCAACCAAATTCAATCAAACGAATTCCAATAATCACGGCTAAACATTACCCGACTAAACTATGCAATTTATTTTGAATTCTAACCGTTCAAAACTTGATTCTATCGATTTAACTCATTTGCCCTAGAAATAGAAAATAGAGAAAACTACCAACAAATCCAACACAACTCATACATAATCATACACATTGATCAAATAATAATGTTTCTCACCCTTACCTTGATTGGATTGAAGCTTGAAGTTGATTTTTGATGATTTCTCCAAGTTTCCCTCTTCTCTTCTCTTTTCTCCTCTTTCTCTATTCTTTCTCTCCTTTTCTTTCTTTCTTTCTCTTATATTTCTACCTCTTTTCTTTTCTCTCCAATTTCCCTTATATATCCTTCTATTTTCTTTCCATCATAATTCTTCTCTCAAAAATACCTATCAATTCATTTCTCATAAAATATCTCATCTTATCATTAATTAGAGAATATCTAATAAATCCACATTATTCTACCAAGTAGAATAAATTAATTAAATCCATTAACTCATTTAAATAAATCCAATAATTTATTTAAATCAGATAAATCACATAAACCAATTAATTAGCACAATTAATCACTTATTGAAAAATTGGGCTGTCACATTACGAGCCTTAAGCTATTCGAGAAAGGGTTGCTGGAGAGCTTCTTTCCAGTAGTCTGGCTGCTTAGTATGGCACCCTTTGGGTGACACGCGACGTAGCCACTCTTAAATCATAGTCTCTAGTGCGTCAGAGATTGCAAACAAACTAAAAACACTTCTTTCGTAACAGATTCAAAACAAACATCAAAGTGTCATTTTTGTCCGCTTGGACTCTTAATCAAGAAAAACCCTTTTTGAAGGTAATAAAAAAAACAATCAGACAAACCTGTGTCTTCCGTAGCCCGAACTACGTTTGCTCTGATCTTTCATGCTGTATGAAAGTACGTAGGCATAGGATGCCGTATCCTAGCGAGCAACCTTCCCACCTTCATCTGTAGGTAGCCGAACTACGTAGACTCTGACTTTCCCATTGCACGAGGGAATACGTAGGCATAGAGCGGCGAAGCTCTATCGAGTCTCTTTTCTCTTTTCTTTCCTTTTTTCCCTTGACCTGTAGGGTAGATAGAATATGATCCGTACCAGAAAATAAGCATGGATCCCGTCGAGTACGGCAGACGTGAGGGGTGCTAATACCTTCCCCTTGCGTAATCGACTCCCGAATCCAGGATTTGGTTGCGATGACCATTCCTTTCCCGTTTTGCGTTAGGTTTACTCTGAGCGTTTCCTTTCCCTCCATTGGGATAAATAACGCACGGTGGAGACTCTTCTGTCATAGCCGGCGCCGATTTTCGCAGTAGCGACAGCTGGCGACTCTGCTGGGGACTCCAACGGTTCCCTACGCGAGTCATTCCTAGCGCTTGTTTTCCCATCGTAGGTTTTGTATGGATTTACTTTTCTGCCTTTACTTACAGTATTATATTATTGTTGTTGTGTTGGGAAGAGGGTTAGATTGAGAGATAAGCCGGACCTGGGCTTGAGTGTGCACATAGACTTAGAAGTAGAGAGTAGTGGTTACCTTGCTTGCTTAGCTCGCACCAGCTAGCCGTGAAATCTGCGCTCGAACGAGATTCTCTTTGATGCTTCTTGCCTGGCCCTTAGGGCTCGACAAGTTGTCTGACCCGAGGATTGTCGACTCTGGGGACCTATCATTTGGGATTTAACTAAGTGAGGCCGCTTCAAGGGATGATGATGCCACACCTTCTGGGTATCGTATCATCGCTCTTGAAAGTCTGTGACGTTGAACTCGCATAGGATGCCGTACCTCGTCTGCGAGTTAAGTACATACCTGTGACGGGTAGGTAGGTCTGTTTGCAGGAAACTTGACCTCCAGACTACCCGGTTTTCTTAGCATTGGATCAGTATGTGTGGTTACTTGGGGTTCTTCATCAGGACAGTGTTATAGGTCTGTTGAGACCAGGTTAGAGCATTGTTTTGGGTCTGTTGAGACCAAAGTGGAGCATTGTTATGGGTCTGTTGAGACCAGGGTTGAGCAGTATTGTGGGTCTGTTGAGATAGATATTGTGGATGGATCTCTTCAGCAATATATCACTTGATCCCTGTTGCATGTTTGCATATGGCATTGTTGCATACTCATTTTGCATATCATTAACGCGTGTCTGTGCTGCAGGTGCATTTCATACCCTCTGATTCTAGTTGCCCGGATTTCTGTCTGCTGCTATTATGGATACTTTAAAGAAGACTATGGCATACAAGTTGCCTACTCCAGATGTTACTTCTTTGCTTGGGTTGATGTCTTTAGCTGATGATGATGTGAAGAGAAGCTTCAGGAAGAGTTATGGGAAACTGCTTAGGTTGGTTTGCAAACCATCCACGTATGAGCTGAACGGATTGTACGCGCTTATGCAGTTTTATGATCCCCCGCTGAGGTGTTTTACTTTTCCTGACTTCATTCTGGCTCCAACCATGGAGGAATATGCTGAGATCTTGGAGTTAACCATTCATAACAGGGTACCCTTCATTCATATGGGTGCTCAGCCCAAGCTGGAGGATTTGGCTGTCGCTTTGCATTTAGACTCCTCAGAGTTGCTGTTAACCTCGTGGAATGGAGTTTCTGGTTTTTCTCTCAAGTTCTTGGTTGGGAAAGCACAAGAGTATGCCAAGAGTGGTTGTTGGATTGTGTTTAATGCTATCCTTGCTTTATGTATCTATGGCATTGTAATGTTCCCTAATATGCCCGACTTTGTTGATTTGGATGCATTCCATATATTTGCTTCAGGCAATCCTGTGCCTACACTGATTGGAGACTTCTATCACTCTCTGCATTATAAGAACGAGAACAGGAGGGGCAAGAATGTCTCTTGTTGTGCGCCTTTGTTGTATATGTGGTTTGATAGTCACCTGCCCAAGAAGGGTATCTTTGCTGAGTCTGCAGCTACGGTGGAATGGTCTGAGCATCTGATGGGGCTTTCTTCAGAAGATGTTGTCTAGTTTGATAGGGATTTACTGGGATCTGATATTATCTAGAGCTGTGCTGGGTATCCTAACGTTCCCATGATTGGGAGAAAGGGTTGCATTAACTACAATCCTTCATTGTTGATCAGGCAATTCGGTTATGCTTTGGAAAGCCCGCCAAAAGAGGAGGAAGTGCAGGAATCTCTGTACTTTACAGGTGATTTGAATGGAGAGCTATTGTCCAAGCTGCAGCATGCTTGGAATAATATCAACAAAAGGGGTAAGCTTTTGTTGGGTAAGAATGATAGTCAAGCCTATCCTCCGTACCAAGTCTGGATCCAAGATAGGGCAAAGCAGGCGCTGATGCCGTTTCCTGCAGTATTACCTCCTACTCCCCCCGTGATTGAGGAGCCAACTATTGTGTCTATTAAGAGATATGAGCAGGTTGTGAAGGAGAAAGAAGAGCTGATGAAAGCCAACGAGAAGTTGGAAGAAGAGCTAGTGCAACTCAGGAACGAAAGAAATGAAGTCGTATATTCCTTCAAGCAGCAAACAAAGCTGGTGAACCGGTTAGGTGCAGAACTGACTGAACAACGAAAGAAGCGCAAACGCTTGGGGATAGATTTCAAGAGCTCTCATGACATGCTGAAGTCTAAGAAGAAAGCACTTGATATAGCCCACCGGGAGATCTCCACGTTCAACAAAACCTGGAATGCTACACTGACCAGTAACAAAGGAAGAGAAGACAAACTGAGGCTGCAGATCTCTGAACTGGAAGATCAGTTGAAAGCTAGCCAGAAAAAGTTTGAAGAAGAGGTTATGCGGAGATACACCGCTCAGAACTCGTTGAACAAAGTTGTCAAGCGTAAGAAAGAGGCTGCATCCCAGAAGCGGAAGCTAGAGGAGTGCTTTGGAGAGGGTGTTTGGGAGGAACCCATTCGGGATCTCCAGCGTGTTATCAGGCAAAGAGACTCGCTTGCTGAAGGGTTACTCACTCAGTCTGATCATCCAGAGACCAAGAAGTTGTTAGAGGAGTACCGTGCCCATTGTAACACCTGACCGTTGTATATGCTTTAGTTGCATTGTGCTGACCATCACCAGGATTGTTGGTTGAGGTCATGCCTTCTTGTTATTGTGTACACTCAGTGATGTTGTATTTCTGACTTGATGGGCTCTTTGCAGCAATATATGAGATGTTTTCTCCGTGGATGAATCCAAGCTTCTTAGCACTGTTACTGCACTGGCACATTGGCACTAGAATTGGGGGCGATTTCCCTAACCTACAGACACATAATGCATCTGCATATTCATTTTGCATTGCCAGTTACTTGTTGAATCTATATCTTATTTCCTGCATCTCACAGGTTTTCCAGGGTTGACGACAAAGAGTTCATCGCTATTCAAACAGAAACAGCTGTAAGAAAGATAATGGATCATGTTCAGAATGAGATGCAGGAGATGCGCGGCAACATGACGCAGTTCATACAAGCAATAGAAACCATGGCCAAGGGCCAAGAGAAGCTGCAGGCTATTGTACAACCTCTGATTGCACGGGCTAATGATAGTACTGCTGATATTACTCTTCATGACCGTCAGGGTTTCCTCCAGGGTTTTGGACGCCGACTTGCAAAGATAGACATGGAGCATGTTCAAGCTGAGTTAATTGAAGTTCGAGGCCAACTGGGGCAATTCATGAAGGACATGCACGCGTTGCGCTCGAATCAAGAGACGCTCGAAGAGGAGAATTACCTATTGAAGGCTCAGGTAGGATTGATGGCTGAAATATTGAGGAATGTACTCAGAAGAGAAGGTGAGCAAATGTATGAAGCTGCAGTCAGTTTACTTGCCCCACAGGGGTCGGAAGAACCAGTGCCCAGGCATGATAGGCCTAAGAGACCCTCTACACAATTCGAAGCTCGGGATTCTCCTCGTCAGCAGTTGCGACTGATTTCTCAGGATAACTCAAGGGGGTATGGTAAAAGGATGAAGCTCTCTGGCAGGGTAGTTGATGAGATTCCAGTGGATTATGATCAGTTGGTGCAACTCTTGTTCCAACTTCAACTGATTAAACCTCGCACTTTGGCTCCATTGACTGGGCAGCCACCACCAGGCTATGATGTGAACGCCCATTGTGTCTTCCACTCCGGTGCACCGGGGCATAACATCGCGAACTGCAAGTTGTTCAAGCAGAAGATTCAATATTTGCTGGATGAGAAGGCAATTGAATTTGTGCCGGGCGGTATAAAGGTCTCAGGGACCGATATTCCTATTTCCCCACCGGAAGTTGCAAACGAATCGAGGCATATCCTGGAATCATTGGAAACTGAATCCCCATGTCCACAACAGTTGCCAATGTCTGGGCTAAATTTGAGGATGACAGTGCATGAGCCTAAGGAACGGGTTGATCAAAACCAGCAGCGCATGAAACGCCAGCATCCAGCTCAGCGAAGAATTCAAGAGGGGAAGTCAAAGAGGGTATTTGAGGCACCTCCATCAACGTATGTTGAACTCTTTCAGACCTTTTTAGGGTTGCACCTTGTAGAAAATAGAATGTTGGCCCCACCAACGGGTGCACCTCCATTTGGTTTCGACGCCAGTAAGCATTGTGAGTTTCATTCCGGGGCACCCGGACACGATATTGAGGGTTGCCACGCTTTCAAGCATAAAGTCCAAGATTTGATCGACAGCAAGGCTATCAGCTTTTCTGATAGGGTCCCCAATGTGGTGCAGGGCCACGGACAAGCAAAGGTCGGGTTGATGAAAAAGGTTTCTAAATTTGGTCAGGCCGTGGAAAACAGGTCAAGACAGCAGCAGGCTACCTCCAACAATTGTTTATGAGGATGGTTGACTCGCCAATAAGTCAAAATGCAAGAAGTCCGGTTCTGAGACACCGACATTTTTCATGTCATCTTGTTCATGTCTTTGCATTTGTAGTTGCCTTTCTGTTCAATTGCAAATTTCGTTTGTAAAACTTGTTGTTTTTTTCAACTGATATTGATTAATGAAATAAATATGCATGTTTTGAATTAATCCAGTCATGATCACTCTTTGTGTTTTCATTTATTTCAAACGCTTGTTAAGTGGAATCCGGGGAGGATGACGAAAACCGATGACGAATAAGCTTCCGATTGTATGCTTTTGGATAAAAACCAGTTGATGATGTACAGGCATTGTTTCAATCCATAAACACCGGAGATATAAGGAAGATAATCCATTGTTAACCCCTTTGAGCCTAGTAGTAGGAGTTTCTTTCTAAAAATGAAAAAACCCTAAATCTTAACCCGGGGCAGGGTAGGTGTCAGTTAGTCAGACAACCAGTGTCCCACGACTTGTTCAAAAAGAATAAGAGAATCCAAAGCCCGCTAAGTCGAAACTTCAAGACAAGTGGCTTAGGCAAAAATTACGGCATCCCGCTGGACTTTAGAATCAAAAGAAGCTCCAAAGAGTCAGTCCAGGCAAAAGTTAGGGAACGAAAGGAAAAAACACAAAAGACGAAAAGGATTACCAAAGAAAAAATCCTCGAAAGGGACAAAGTCGTGTGACTCTAGGCACCCAAAGACGATAAGCGAATGACTGTCACTCCGAAAAGCAAGTGGTATCCTGAACCATCACTCCTATCACTCCACCATTAATAAGTGAAGCTGAAGTCAAATTAGCTGAACATAGGATTGGAGAACATCACGAAGAATGGGTGGGTCGAAATAAACTTTAAGCCTATATCTTTCCTTGTTAACCGTGAATCCGACCACGTTACAACCTTCAAAAGTCCTAATTGAAACAGGTTTAGTTCGAGAGCATACTTCGGTAAAGATCGCATCGAAACTGACTCCTAAAAGGATTCCTCTTGCGGCATTGTATTAATGTTGATATGTTGATGATTGATTCATTGTAGGTCATAAAACTTTCCATCAAATCGGACTGGATTTTCAAAACTGTCATATGCATTGCATTTAATATATCTTTTATGCAGAACAACTTGTTTTACTTGCGAGTAAGCGCATGCAGCAGGAAAGTTTCCTACAGTGGGAAGTCTGATCAGGATAGAATGCAGAATGTCGGAATGTTTCGTGAGCCGGGGCAGGATATTATCAATTAATCCCCAGTGGGAGTCAGCCATCCAAGAATCAGTTAATCTGGGGCAATTAGGTTGAGATTTGGCAGATCTCTCGCCGCTAGGGGCATTGCTTCACGAATCAATCGATTAGGGGAAAAAGATTATTGCAAGACCGGGGCAGGTCGCCATAAGAACAAAAGATTTTGTTGGGACATCCTTTTGGGTTTGACGTGCAGAAACAGTTCATATCTAACCATCAGGGTACAGAAATCGAAGAGTCTTTATCAGGAAGTTGGTGCAGGTTCAGGGGCAAGGTATTGTGAGGTAGCACCATGGCTAGCTTTTCCTTTAAAGACGAAGTGTTCAGACTGGGGCATGTTGGTATTTTTGGGGCAAATTTCCGAGAAGGTGGATGGAACTCATTTATCCCCAGCCAAAATCTCTTGATGAAGAGCCTGATTTCAGTTGATGTCATTCCTCGGCTAGTCGCATCTTATCCCCAGAGAGTTGGAATGACGTTATCCCTTACCGAATGAGGGATTGTTCTCCCCAGAAGAGTGTCCTCAGGGAAGTTGTCCACATGATATCCCCAGCAAGTCGAAATCAGTATCCCCCGCAGAGGTTGCGCTCCCCCAGTGAGTCGAAGATGTGCACGTTCAATCTCCAGCATGGGAGGTTCCCGCAGGGCTAACCAAGTTGTTGGTTCAGAAGGTTTATACCCGTGAAGGATGGTTTTCTTGCTCCCCACAGGTCGTCATGCCATTGACAGAGTGTTGATCCTCAGCAGAGTCTGAAACTCTGGATGTGTAAACTGTGCCCAGATAGTGTGTTTTTCCTAGAAGTGTCGCTTCTTTCCCCATATGAGTTGGTTCACCAGCAGGGTGGTTTGTTCTTTCTTCCGAGTGGAAATTGGTGTTTAATCTCTCCCCGGCAGAGATGGTTGTGTTTCTGGCGTTTATTTCGCCAGAATATTTTGTGGTACTTGTTCTCCCCAGCGGAGTTGGCGTTACCCTCAGCATTCATGTTGTTGAGACATCATTGTCAGAGTGGCCCCGGCAGCTTGAGCCTGCATTTTCATTTGCATATATCGTCATATTTGCATCTACTCAAACGCGTAGCATTTCCGTGCCGTACGGAGCATTACGCCATTTTCAAACATATGCATTTTTGAAACATAAATCAGGTTGGTTAACCTTTTGCTTTCAGGTGTGTTTTCTTAGCAGGAGTATGGAGTTCTAGCTTAGATCTATGACCAGACATTTGAGGTCTCGCCATGAGACGTGTGATGATACGGTTCATCTTACTATTTTCCCCACAGAGTTAATTGGTTAAGTTTCTCTTTGTCCGTGAGCAGAGTTATTTGTTTAAATTTCTCTTGTTTTCCCCGCCAGAGTTGCTTGTTGAAGTTTCTCTTATCCGGCCGACGGATTATTTTCTTCAAATTTGTTGTTACGTCAACGTCAAAGGGTTTCATGAATCAGAATTTTAGAGGCTGCCGCCGGTTATCAGAACAGGCGTCCGACAGTTTGGTTTCCGAATATCCCCCGTGGGGTCCTTCTCAAAGTCGCTGTCACGTCAGTGCTAAAAGATTTGTGGGTTAGGACCAATGGAGTTAGCTACTGCAGAGATAAGCAGAGAAACTGTATTCAGAGTATCTTCCCGTATGGATAAACGAATGTATTTTCCTACTGGTCGACAGAAGTATTCCCCCGGAAGTCGCCAAGATTTACTCCTATGTTGATAGGATTTCCTTGTGTTGACAAGATGTGAGTCCTGACGTGGACAAATCAAGTTACCTTCCCTCGTGTTGACGAGATGGAATCCTGACATGGACAAATTTATTTCTCTTCATGGTGACGAGTTTATTTCCTCGTGTTGACGAGATGTGAGTCATGACGTGGACAATTTATTCCTATGATGATAGGATTTCTTCGTGTTGACGAAATGATTTCTCCGTGTTGACGGAATGTGGAGTCCTGATGAGGATAAATTTACCTTTCTCCGTGTTGACGGAATGTGGAGTCCTGATGAGGACAAATTTACCTTTCTCCGTGTTGACGGAATGTGGAGTCCTGATGAGGACAAATTTACCTATCTCCGTGTTGACGGAATGTGGAGTCCTGATGAGGACGAGTTTTATTCCTATCATGATAGGATTTCTTCGTGTTGACGAATTGATTTCTCCGTGTTGACGGAATGCGGAGTCCTGATGAGGACGAGTTTTATTCCTATGATGATAGGATTTCTTCGTGTTGACGAAATGATTTCTCCGTGTTGACGGAATGTGGGGTCCTGATGAGGACAAGTTTTACTCCTGGGATTATATGATTTTTCTTCGAGTTAATGAGATGATTTCTCTGTGTCGACGGGATATGGACTCCTGATGAGGACAAGTGTTGTTCCTATGATGGATAGGATTTCTTCGTGTTGACCAAATTTGAGTTCAGATATGTACAAGAATGGTATTCCTATGATGATACGATTTATTCGTGTTGACGAATCTATTTTTCCTCGTGTTGACGAGATGTGAGTCCTGACGTGGACAATTTAGTCCTATGTTGATAGGAGTTCCTCGTGTTGACGAGACGCAAATAAGATTTTATTGCCTATGTTGATAGGATCTCCTTGTGTCGACGAGATGCGGACAATTCATCCCCAGCGAAGTCGCCGGGATTTCTCCGTGCTGACGGAATGTGGAGTCTTGATGAGGACAAGTTTTATTCCTATGACGATAGGATTTCTTCGGGTTGACGAAATTTGAGTCCTAACGTGGACAAGTTTATGATGGGATTTCTTCGTGTTGACGAAGTGTGCGTCCTAACGTGGACAAAATTTTGCTCTTGTTGATAGGATTGCTCCGTGTTGACGGAATGTAGCGTCCTGATGTGGACAAAGTTCTATTCCTGTGTTGTTAAGATTTCTTCGGGTTGACGAAATGTGAGTCCTGACGTGGACAGATTTGTATTTATTCGTGATTTGACAAAAGTTGGGTCCAGATGTGGACAAGGTTACTCCTGTGATGACAGAATCTCTATTCATGTTGACGAATTTGTTTCTCTTCTTGTGTTGACAACGTTAGTCCAGTTGTGGACGGAGGTGTTTTTTGCAAAAATTGTTCAGTACCTGTGGCGTTACATAGGTAGTTGAAGTTGATATCAGAATTATTATCAGACGTTGGATCAATTGTTGTCGTAACAACCAGATTCAGATAGGGGATGTTGCTCCCCAAGTAGTGCAGTTTATTTCTGCGGTTGGCAAATTTTTGGATTTCTTGGTATTCAACTGTCTCGTACCTCGATTGTTTGAAGGTTGTTCGCTCTTCACCCAGTAGGGTCCAAGCCGTTTGAATAGGGGCAGCTGTTGCACCCCAAAATTTGCTCAACCTTTTCTTGCCTGATTTATGTTTCATTGCATTTGCATAGTTACATCATTCACATAGTTCTAATCATTTGTATATCATAGCATATCACTCATCCAACAGGGGGTCAAGTGTGATTCTTATCATAAGAATCCTAGCAAGAGGTCTTATCCAAGTATGAGAAGTCATCCAGGCCATCAAGAAATGATTTGAAGCCTTGAGAAGTTTGAGTGCCTACATGTGGGTTTTGCTCCTATCTTGAGGAATATTGAGAATCATCAGTGGGATGTGAAACATGGAATGTGAATTGGAGGTTTGTATGGATCTCATGGAATTCCTAGAGGGCCATATTGAAGTTGGGACAAGTCATTGATTCAAGTACAAGAGCCACAGTTGAGGTGCAGTCAACTAGGGTTTCATCTGGGTCAATCCTGGGTCAAATATGCAATTGAAGAGCATCAAAGCCTACTTTGAGGTCAGGGGATTCATGGATTGGTATGTTGATACATGTGTGGCGTTGTGCCAAGATTAAGCAAAGAAGAATCAAGAAGGTGGGGAGTTGCTAAATTAGGGTTTCAGTGTAAAATCCCTTATTTAGTGCCTAACTTCAAGACCACATAAGTCAAAATACATGTTTCAAATGGATCTTTGGCCAACATGGAACTTGCAGAGCATCTCAATACCTTTAATTTGAGTACTAGAAGTCCTCCATTGGATTTATAGAATTCAAGTTATGGTCCAGACAAGTTACAAGTCCCCAGAGGTCACTGAAATTTGTCTGTGAAAATCATCTGACTTCAAAGCTATTTTTGACCTAGAAAGAGGTTTCACATGAACTTTTGGCCAACACGAAAGTTGTTCCTCATGATCTTAGATTTCTAAATTGTACTAGAAGTCCTCCATCTGATTTGTAGAACTCAAGTTATGAGGTTTACAAGTCAGGGGTATTTTGGGAAAGTGAGATTATAGGTCATTTTCAATCATAGGTCAAAATCTCCAACTTGCACATCTCAAATGCAATTTTGTTCAACATGGAACTTGCTCAAAATATGGTTTTTAGGTCAACCAAGAGCTCATGGTGAATTGATTTGGTCCATAGTAAGAGTTGACTTGAAGTGGTTTGAAAGAAGAGAAATTAAAGGCATTATTTGGTGGGAAATTCAAATAAATTGTTATGTGCACAAAATATGCCAAATGACCACTCAATTTGATCAGAAAAGATGATTTAGAAACATTGGTAATTCTAGAATATTCAATTGACTCATGATTCATGGTGTTTTAACATGTTTATTCACAAATAAGTTACATTCCCCAAACCATTCATAATGCACAAGCAAGGTCTCCTTTTAATCCAAAATAATTTGCAATGGTTCAAACAATGGCAAATTGGTACATATTTTGATTGCAAATGACATTCTAAACACAATGGCGTTGTTAGAATTTCAATTTGAGTCATATTTAATGGTCATTTAATGGATTTCTTCAAAAGGAGGTTACATACTCAAAATCATACCATTAAGCTCCAAACCAATTCTCACAAGCCAAAGTCCAAACCTTACCTTGGGGTCCAAGCCTAAGGAGTACTTAAGTGATCTACTCCAAACCAAAAAGAAAAATCATCACAATTTTCATTATTCATTTTTCATTTTCAAGAATTCTCTCACTCTCTCAATTCTCTCAATTTCTTCATTCTCCAAACCCTCACCCATATCGGTTCAAGTTTCGTAATTAATTTTCGTGCAAATTGAAGTTGGATATTGGAGCGTAAGTTGGAAGCACTTATTGGGAGCAATTCAGATTCAAAGTGTTCGATCTTCATCTTCTTGCAAGAATTATTGTGGATCTTGAAGTTCTCCATCTAATCTTGTTTGGATCTTTGCAGATTCACTTGATCAATGATCACCGGATCAAATCTCCGATCCATAGGTTGGTTTTCCGATTTAATTTAACCATTTGATTGTTGCATTAAAATTCTGTTTTGTGTGCTGTTTGATTTTAATTCCTAAAAAATAGAAAAAATGCTTAAAAAAATATGAACAAATTCTGGGATGATCCTTATCATGTCTATGATCTTTGTACACAATTGGATTTTAGTTTCATTTAATTTTCAATTTGATTTCGTTTTTCTCCTTTAGTTGGATAATAAAATGCCAAAAACTGCATAGTTTCTTGCAGATTTTTGTTCTGGAGTTTGGTATAGAATTTGGACTTAATTCTTTTCTGGTTTGTTATGGACATATTAAGGAACTCCCAGAATTTTTTAGGGTAATTTTTAGGTAGCTTTAGGTTCGGTTTTGAACTAGATCTTTAGAGGCTTCCCCACTTGATTTCCCTTTTGACCACTTTTGGTGTGTGATTTCTTTAGTGCCTTTAAGCATAGTTTTAGGCCCTGGTTTTTCTACTATAGACCTCTATCAAATGCATGTTCCCATAGAAAAATAATTAGATTTTTGTGATGTGTTTTGCTATTTTAGTTAGACTATTCAAGTTGATTGTTCATTTGCTGCTTCAACTTTGGTGATTGTTTGGAATGGACTCAAAGTGGGCTTTTCTTGCATGGTGGGCTTCTGGTTCTTATTGGAGGATATCATGGACATGATGAAGCTTTTTTGGAGTGGCTGGTGGAGCTTGGATTGGACATTTTCTTTCCTTTTTGTTAGCTTTTTGTAGCTTAGGAAATTAGGGTTTTAAGAAGTGCCTTAGACCTAGTTTTGATTATTTCTTCAAACATAGAGTACATTGTTTGCCTCTATTCTATCCAATGACATAAAGTCCTCCTTGGGAAGCTCCATCTCTCCATAGGAGGGATGAGTGGTATGCCCAAGTGAGTAGAACTTTGAGGATACCTTTCATTTGTAATGTTAAGTTCTTAGTGATTTCCTTTGGTTGTCATTAAGTTTCTTAACATTATAACCTGATCTTGTTGAATGATTCTCCCTTGGAGGTGCTTGTTGAAGCTTGGTAAAGAGAAAGTTTGTTGCTTATTGAAGCTTATTGAAGTTGAAGTTTGTGCTTGTTGAAGCTGGTTGCTTGTTGAAGCTAGGGTTTTGCTGCTTGTTGAAGATGAAGTTAGGAGCTTGTTGAAGTTGTTTACTGGTTGAAGTTTGCTGGTTTAAACTGGTTGCTTGTTGAAGTTTGAAGCTTGTTGAAGCTTGGTGCTTGTTGAAGATTGAAGGTTTAGTGGAGCTTGAAGATGGGAGCTATTCATGAAGATGAAGATTGTTGCTGTCAACTTTTTGCTGTTTAACCAACTGTTGCTGTCAGAGCTGTTGCTTGTGCTGTTTGTTGTAGGAGTTTGATGATGCTGCTTGGGCTGCCTCCTCTGCTGTGGTTTTTGTTTCTCTGTATTGTTTGTTGGCTTGTATAGCTTGCCCCCTAGGTTTGAAGTGAATGTTGATTCTCTTTGCCTGTTGTTTTCCCAGGTTCGAGGTTGAGCAAGACTCCCTTGCCTCGCTTGTATTGCTGCATTGCATGCATTTTACTGTATTTGCTTGCTTTCCTTTCTGTTTATCCCCTAGGATCTCTGATTTCCTCTATGCAGGAGGGAATTATGACAGACATTAGGATTCTTATCCATGCATGACAACATTAGGTTAGTTTTTATTCCCTTTTCAACCCTAGGGTTTTTAGAGCTTCTTTCTCTTCTTATCTCAAAACAACTCAAAAATACAGTAATAAGGTTAATCGATGTCGTATGTTACGAGCCTTAAGCTATTCGAGAAAGGGTTGCTGGAGAGCTTCTTTCCAGTAGTCTGGCTGCTTAGTAAGGCACCCTTTGGGTGACACGCGACGTAGTCACTCTCAAATCATAGTCTCTAGTGCGTCAGAGATTGCAAACAAACTAAAAACACTTCTTTCGTAAAAGATTCAAAACAAACATCAAAGTGTCATTTTTGTCCGCTTGGACTCTTAATCAAGAAAAACCCTTTTTGAAGGTAATAAAAAAACAATCAGACAAACCTGTGTCTTCCGTAGCCCGAACTACGTTTGCTCTGATCTTTCATGCTGTATGAAAGTACGTAGGCATAGGATGTCGTATCCTAGCGAGCAACCTTCCCACCTTCATTCGTAGGTAGCCAAACTACGTAGACTCTGACTTTCCCATTGTACGAGGGAATACGTAGGCATAGAGCGGCGAAGCTCTATCGAGTCTCTTTTCTCTTTTCTTTCCTTTTGTCCCTTGAACTGTAGGGTAGATAGAATACAATTCGTACCAGAAAATAAGCGTGGATCCCGTCGAGTACGGCGGACGTGAGGGGTGCTAATACCTTCCCCTTGTGTAATCGACTCCCGAATCAAGGATTTGGTTGCGATGACCATTCCTTTACCGTTTTGCGTTAGGTTTACTCTGAGCGTTTCCTTTCCCTCCGTTGGGATAAATAATGCACTGTGGCGACTCATTAGTCATAGCCGGCGCCGATTTTCGCGGTAGTGACACTCCTCAACCCTTGATCCAATTGTCATGAAATTTTATGGGTAGATGCAACATGTCATTAGGAACATTTTTGATTCACATCTTGAGGTTAGATTCCTTATGAGTGAAGAGTTGACTTTTCGGTCAATCGAACGATCGATCGGTGGCTACCGAGTCGACTGTTGATGCTCTGGACCTTTTGAGGCTTTGAAACTTCTTGAATGGACTTTACCAAGCCATATGAACATTATGGACCATGATCCTGTCATTGCAACACCTTTTAGATTAAAAGTCAAACCACAATTGACGTTTCCTGCTCGAAAACCCTAATCGGGTATCCTGAACTCCACTGCTTTTGATTCCTGGGTGACAACCTCAAATTGGTTTCATGCTTGATCCAATGGAATATTCTTGATGATATGGAGACCCAATCTCAAAGAGAACCAATCCAAAACATTGACTGGTCAACCCTCGAAACCTCGATTTCAGTTGTACAAAACCCTAATCCTCCTGTAACTTGACAAAGACCACTTGAAAAGGGTTAAGGTTAGATAAACATGTGATCATGCTCCTAAAAATGATGATGAAGATCTAAGGGGTCAAAATTTGGGGTATGACAGTTGCCCCTATTTAAATATCTTTCACTGGATGGCGGCGAAATATGATAATCCTCGCGAAATCATAGTGAAAGGTATTTAAATATAGTGAACCAAAAAATTTGTCCCTTAGATCCAATGGTATGCAAAAGGACAAATGCGGATATGCTATGAATCTAGATGATGCTTTATGATGTTTAAATGCAAGACAGATGCAGACACGTGAGCAAAACTAAAAGAACGACCATACAACGAGTAACTACTCACGGGGGACCCACACATCGGGGAAAGATCCAAGGAAAAGCAAACAAAAATAGTTCAAACGTGACTAAAGACGCTGCTCAGGGGAATCTTTCACACAAGGGACGCCAACTCCAACAGGGAAGACAAAACTTCATTGGGGAAAAGGAGGTGACACTCCGCTGGGGAAAAAAGAAAAGAGATGCAAACCTCACTAGGGATAAACAGTTGAGGAATCTCCTATGGCGAAGAGTTCGAATGGGATCTTCAGGAAAAGAACAGAAACAAGACCAGACGCGCTGGGGATGCTAGTAACGACTAGATCTCCGAGACTCGAATGGAAAAAGCAACGCTTTACTGGGGATACTGGTGACGACCAGAACAATCAACAATCAAAGGGTGCTAGTTTCTACTAGACTTACAGGTGGTGATGGTGACAACCAAACAAAATGGGAGCTCCGAATTGCGTTGATACAATACAGGATTTCGGCTGGGGAAATTGGTAACAACCAACTCTCGGTATTAATAATGATTAACTTTCAAGCAGAGCCAGTAACCACTGGACTTTTCAAAGCTATGGTGACGACCAAAGCAACGATACCAATAACGATTGGATTTTAAACAATGCCAGTTACCACTGGACTTCCAAAAGAACTGCCAATTACCATTGGACTTTCAACAATGCCAGTTACCACAGGACTTTCAGGAGATGCCAATTACCATTGGTCTTTCAAGAGACATGGTGACGACCAGAGCTACAATACCAATAATGATTGGATTTTAAACAGTGCCAGTTACCACTGGACTTCCAACAATGCCAGTTACCACTGGACCTTTCAGAAGATACGGGGGTGCTAGTAACGACTAGACTTCAAGGAGAGAAACTGGTGACGACCAGGCAAATGATACCAGTAACAACAGGACATCCAAAGGTACTGGTTACAACCAGGAACAAGCGGGATACAGGTGACGACCTATAACCACACACAAACTTAGTAACAACCGAGTTAGAGAAATTAGTGACGACCAACACCTCAAAAAGACAGAGGACTCCCAAAGAACAACAGACAAGACCACTGGTAACAACCAGGAAACAATCAAGACAAAAGGTAACAATCAAAGACCAAATAGAGACCGGAAAAATGCACATGATATGCCATGACACCAATGATTAATGGTATGCAGGAGTTGACTCTGACGAGAAGCAGAAGAAACTGGAGACTCAAGGGGAAAGATAGATAAACACATCTATCTCACTGGGGACACAATGAATCATCTGAATTCACAAAACAAAGGTGCTTGTAGACTTTTGGGAAATAAACCCAATCTGCTTGGAGAATAAAGCCTCAGGGATGCTGGCCAGTATTGACAACGTAACTCTAAATGGACGCTATGAACTCTTCTACTGGGGATGAGGCTATCATCACAAGAACGTGTCTCATGAAGAAACCTGGGGAGAGGGTCTTCAATCTTGGTGACTACGCACGCCCGAATGAGCAACTTATCAAATTACTCTAACTGACATTCACTGGGAGATGTATTGAGACTGCACGTCAAAGTTTCTGCCACTTTAAAACTTTTCGAGGGATATGATTTCCACCGAATCTTTCTGTAAGCCAAAGTATTTTATGTTTTGTTAATCTTCAAAAGTTATTTTTAAATTCGAACCTGGTGCTTCCAAAATTATCATTGATCAATAAACGATGTTTTGCATAATAAAGAAAATAAATAAAGAAAATGGTAACTTGCAAAAGAATGGTCCAAAACTGATTTCATTTAAGAATGGAAGTTTGTCAATGACAGAACTCCGTGGAACTTTTACAATTTGAAAATGGCAACATGAAAAAGGTTACATTGAATCCACTGACAATTCTACCCCTAATGACTAAAACTTTCCAAAACCTTGCTTCTGACAAGAGCAGTTGAAATGGTATTCCTTGTAAAATCTTCTTGCAGAGGTAACAACACATCTGATGCGGTGAAACGCCTTTGTCCCTAACTTTTTCCTGGATTGCCCTTTCAGGTTTTCAATCCACCAGGACGCTCTTTTTTGCCTAAGCCGCCCTTTCGGGTTTTCAACATAGCGAGCTCATTATCTCTGTTTTTTATTTCATCCCTAATTTTTGCCTGGACCTCCTTCATAGTTTATGATCCAGCGGGATACCCATTATTGCATAAGCCGCCCATGCGGGTTTTCGACTTATCGGGTTTTTTTTAGGCGTAATATTTTCGTACTGCATCAGAATTCACCGGGTGTCTAAGCTGCTCCCCATCCATTATTGTGAGAATTAACGATCCTCCTAAGAAGACTGTTTTTACAACAAACGGACCATCGTAGTTGGGCATCCATTTTCCCCGTGCATCTTTGTGAACTGGCAAAATCCTTTTGAGTACAAGCTCTCCTTCTCGGAATTCTCGGATACAAACCTTTTTGTCAAAAGCTCTCTTGATCCTTTTATGATATAACTGACCGTGACATACCGCAGTCATGCGCTTTTCATCAATAAGGTTTAACTGGTCAAATCTTTCCCTCACCCATTTAGCTTCTTCAAGTTCGGTTTCCATTATGACTCTTAAGGAAGGTATTTCAACCTCAATAGGAAGTACTGCATCCATGCCGTATACCAAGGAAAAAGGGGTTGCCCCTGTTGAAGTGCGAATGGACGTTCTATACCCATGCAATGCAAATGGCAGCATCTCATGCCAATCCTTATATGTTTTCACCATCTTTTGCAAAATCTTCTTGATATTCTTATTCGCAGCTTCGACAGCTCCATTCATCTTGGGACGATAAGGAGAGGAATTGTGATGTTCAATTTTGAAGTCACCACACAGCTCTTTCATGTTTTTGTTATTCAGATTGGTACCGTTATCTATTATGATTCGGCTTGGGATTCTGTATCGACAGATAATTTCCTTTTTGATAAACGGGCCACCACTTGTCGAGTAACATTGGCGTAGGATGCGGCTTCAACCCACTTTGTGAAGTAATCAATAGCGACCAGAATGAATCGGCGTCCATTAGAAGCCTTTGGCTCGATTGCCCCAATCATATCAATGCCCCACATAGAGAATGGCCAAGGTGATGTCAACACATTTAACAACGTCGGAGGCACATGCATCTTATCTGCATAAATTTGGCATTTGTGACATTTCCTGGCATATTGAAAACAGTTAGTTTCCAAAGTCAACCAATAATACCCATCCCTCAAAGTCTTCTTGGACATGGCATATCCATTGGCGTGAGTGCCAAATGTTCCTTCATGAATATCTTGCATTAACAAATGTGCTTCTCGTCTGTTGACACACCTAAGCAGGACCATGTCATGATTTCTTTTATAGAGCACACCATTGCTGAGAAAGAACTTAGAGGCCAATCTTCTCAAGGTTTTCTTATCAAGTGATGTATCATCGACCGGATACTCTTGCTTTAATAGATAATTCTTTATGTCATGGAACCATGGCTTGTTATCAACTTCTTCTTCAACCATCTGATAATAGGTTGGCTCAGTCTTGCGTTCAATTCGAATGAGAGTAGCATCATTGAGGTACTTGAATTTCCACATTGAGGCTAACATGGCTAGATCATCAGCAATATGATTTTCAGATCTCGGAACATGCTTTAAGGTGATCTCATCAAAATATTCAATCATTTTAATGATATAGGCTCTGTAAGGGATCAAATTCTCATGTCTGGTCTCCCATTCACCTGTAACTTGATAAATAACCAGAGCTGAATCTCCACTTACTTCGAGAAGTTTGATTCTGAGGTCAATAGCTGCTTCAAGGCCAAGAATACATGCTTTGTATTCGACAATGTTGTTTGTACATTCAAAGTCTAACCTTGATGTAAATGGAGTATACCCACCTTCGGGATTCATCAGAACGGCTCCCACGCCATGCCCACTGTAATTTGAGGAACCATCAAACATCATTTTCCACCAAAGACCCGACTCAGGACCTTCATCAGGACCCGATTCTTCACAATCTTTTACCAACATAATGTCTTCGTTTGGAAAATCAAACTTGAGAGACTCGTAATCTTCAACTGGCTGATCTGCAAGATAATCTGATAAAACACTGCCCTTGATCGACTTCTGGGCCACATACTGGATATCATATTCCGATAACAACATATGCCATTGGGCGAGCCTTCCTGTTTGTGCGGGCTTCTCGAAGATATACTTTATCGGGTCCATTTTTGAAATCAATAAAGTAGTATGACAAATCATGTACTGCCTCAAACGTCTGGCAGCCCACGCCAAAGCATAACAAGTTTTCTCTAAAAGTGAATATTGGCTCTCACAGTCAGTGAATTTCTTACTCAAATAATAGATGGCATGTTCCTTTCGTCCGGGCTCATCCTGCTGACCTAACACACAACCCATTGAATTCTCGAGTACTATCAAATACATGAAAAAAGGTCTTCCCGGAACAGGAGGTATTAAGATCGGAGGCTCTTGAAGGTAGCCTTTAATCTTATCAAATGCTTGCTGGCAATCTGAATTCCAAACAACTATTTGATCCCTTCGTAACAACTTGAAAATGGGCTCACAAGTAGGAGTCATATTGGAAATAAATCTGGATATGTAGTTCAATCTTCCAAGGAAACCTCTGACTTGTTTCTCAGTTTGCGGAGCCGGCATATCTTGAATGGCCCGAACTTTATCTGGATCTACCTCAATCCCTCGATGGCTAACAATGAAGCCGAGTAACTTCCCAGATCTCACCCCAAAAGTACACTTGGTTGGGTTTAGCCTCAACTGATATTTTCTGAGTCTCTCAAAAAATTTCAACAAATGGTTCAAATGGTCCTCTTCACTCTGAGATTTGGCGATCATATCATCAACATACACTTCTATCTCTTTATGCATCATTTCATGAAATAAGGTCACCATGGCTCTTTGATAAGTGGCATCAGCATTCTTCAGACCGAACGTCATGACTTTGTAATAGTAAATTCCCTAAGGAGTAATGAAAGTTGTTTTTTCCATATCATCTGGATCCATCTTGATTTGGTTGTATCCGGAGAAACCATACATAAACGAGAAAACCGCAAAGCGAGCCGTATTATCCACCAATGTATCAATATGCGGCAAAGGGAAATCATCTTTCGGAGTGGCCTTGTTCAGATCCCTATAATCCACACACATTCTGACCTTCCCATCTTTTTTAGGCACAAGTACAATATTAGCTACCCATTCAGGGTATTTGGATACTGCCAAGAAACCTGCATCAATCTGCTTTTTAACTTCGTCTCGAATCTTAAGAGCCATGTCAGGTATAGTTCTTCGGAGTTTTTGTTTGACTGGCGTGCATTCGGGTCGGAGCGGTAACTTATGGACCACTATGTCGGTGTCCAAACTTGGCATATCCTGATATGACCAAGCAAATACATCCACATATTCTTTTAAAAGCTCTACCAATTGCTGCTTGACTTCTGCCCCAAGTGTTGCCCCAATCTTGACCTCTTTCTTGTCTTCTTCTGTGCCAAGTTTATTAACATCCACCTGCTCCTTGTGTGGTTGAAACTCTGGGTGCTCATAACATGCCATTTTTGCCAGTTCATCAGGAACTTCAAAATCTTCGTCCTCATCTTCAGCTTGGTAAATTGGTGAGTCAAAGTCAGGAGGGAAAGCAAAGTTAATGGATTCAACGGGTTTTGGGGTATCACTGCATGTTGGAATGGCTTAATTTATTAAAACACACAAAGACGAATGCAGCAATCAAGAAAAAGTTTTGATGATTTTTTTTAGAAAATTGCCATCTTCTTTTTAAATATGGAAACAAAAGCAAATAAGGGAACAACAACAAAAGGATTTAACAAAATAGTTCATTAATCATAATATTCATGAAAGCATGGGGCCCTTACAAAGTGCATCCTATAGCCTTGGGCACGACTATGGAGGTTTAAAGATAAAAGCAACAACAAGTAAAGAAAAACAAGCAAATTACTTCGACATAGGAAAGACCACGGGAATCTCAATAGCCTCCCAATTGCCTAAAGTGGCTTCACAATGATACACCAAATGTTCAAAATCCCCTTGTTCAGAATCTTCTCCTACGACGTTGACTTAGAATCCTCCACTGATGAACACCTCTTGGATAGTCTTCAGACGTCCTTCGGCGTGTGTTGATGCTTCGATATGAGTTGGTTTGTAACCCAACCCTTGGCGACCCAGTCTTGCTTGTACTTCAATGACCTCTCCCCAACCTACAGGAGTACCTCCTTCTAATGTAGACTTGATGCTCTTAGCGGATGAGAAAGATGGACCGCTCCTTGCCACTGTATCTTCTACCATCACTGCATTAGCTATTTCAAGTGCTTGGAAAGAAGTTTCCAACGCATCCTCATCTGCCTCGATATACCTAAATGATGATAAATTACTCAACATCAAGTCTTCTTCGCCATGCACAATTACCAGTTTGTCATTCACCACAAATTTCATCCTTTGATGCGAAGTGGAAGTCACTGCCCCAACTGCGTGAATCCACGGCCGTCCCAACAAACAGCTATAAGTCGGGTTAATGTCCATTACCTGGAATGTAATATCGAACACGTGAGGTCCTATCCTGATTGGAAATTCCACTTCCCTAACAACCGTTATTCTTGAACCATCAAAAGCCTTTACAATCAACGACGTCGGCTTCATCTCTGCCCCTGCATATGCTAACTTTGCGAGTGACCTTTTGGGAAACACATTCAACGAAGATCCAGTATCAACCAAAATTCGCGCCAACGTGTCCTCTTGACATCTGATTGATATGTGCAAAGCACGGTTATGATTACGTCCTCCTCTTTGAAATTCTTCATCACTGAAACTTAGAGTATTGCAAGCTGTAATATTGGCTATCACCGAATCAAATTAGCCAGGGGTTATATCCTTTGTCACATGTGCTTGCATTAACACCTTTTGTAGAGCCTCTCTATGAACTGGGGAATTCATCAGGAGAGACAAAATTGATATTTTGGAGGGGGTTTGATGAAGCTGATCAACAACCTTGTAATCACTTTTTCAAATAATCCTTAAGAGTTCTTCAGCATCTCCTTCCGTGAGTGGTATTTCTTTGTCTTTGGTTGTCACGGCAGGGGTAACTTCTTTTGGAGAAAATACAGTTATCTTGGGCTGATATATTTGACCACTACGGGTCATCTTGCTTGTTCCTATAATATTTGTCACATCCACCTGGTCATCTTTCACTTTCTCATTCTGAATAACCTTCCCAGATCTCTAGTCTAACACCACTATATCATATTTCCATGGAACTGCCTTTGTATTCTCAAAAGGAAACGATCTCGGCTTTTGAATAACAACTGGCCAAGGCTGATCAACAACAGATTTGTCAAAAACAGGCTTCACATTCTTACTGATCATATTAAACACAAGGATTTTCTCGTTTTTCTTTGGTAGATTGAAAACAGGCTCAACCACCGAAACTTCCTCTTTCTTTACTTTGATACCTACATGCAATAATCCATCATCAATCAGACCTTGCACATCTTTCTGCACCACATCACACCCCTTAAGATTAACAGAACATTCTTCACAGTCATTATGGGTACCTTCTGCCAATCTTGCTTTCAACAGTTTCTCATGAAGTGACCTCAACAGAGTCTTAATCTCTGACACATCACAAACTAACCTTTCATCTGAAACTTCATCTATAGCATTAACTCCTCCATGATTCGGCAATGGATTACTTTTAACATTAGGCGGTACATCATCAAAAGACAAAATCTTCTTCTCTATGAGCTCCCTGACAATATGTTTCAAACCAAGGCACCCCTCTAAGTCATGGACGACAACACCTTCATGAAAGGCGCAATGACCGTTTGGATTGTAATAAGGTGATGAAGTGTCCGAGGGTGTATTCAATGGTCGTGTTGTTACTAACCCTTGTTGCACCAAAGCCGGGTACAACTCCGTGTAGGTCATCGGTATCTGAGGAAATGGAGGCCTCGTTGTTGGTCTTCGATTTTGGTAATTCTGCCTTGGTGCCTGAGCCCTGGGCTGCTGATATTGCTGATGGGGTGGAGCGTTGGGCGCTCGTTGATACCCTTGTTGCTGAACTGGTTGATACATGGGTGCTGGTTGCACTATCTGATAACTTGGAACAGGGTGATTGAAAGCGGGCGTTATAGCTGCCACATATGGTTGTTGAGCATACTGTACTGGATACATCGGTTGTTGTGTCAAATTTTGCTGAGGTTGCTGAACATAGCCTTGTGGAGGCTGCTGAATATAACCTTGGGGAGGTCGTTGATATCGTTGGTAGGGCTGCTTCCAAGTCTAATTCTTTTTCCCCATTGCTATGACATTTGTTTCTCCCTCTTTCTTTTTATGAAAATTACCACTGAACTTCTTGACATTGTTATTGCTGGAACCAGTAGAACTACTAGTCATCTTTCCATTCTACAATCCCAATTCTACTCTTATTCCCACAGCTACTATGTCAGAGAAACTCGATGTTACACTGTTGATCATCTTCTCATAAAATTCAGGTTTCACTGTTTCCACAAACCAATCTGTCAACTCTTTCTCATTCAAAGGAGGTTCTACCTGAGAGGCAGTCTCCCTCCAAAGTTGTGCATATTCTTTGAACGATTCAGAACTCTTTTGTGTCATACTCAAAATTGTCTTCTGTCTTGGGCCAACTCCATATTGTACTTGTAATGCTTTATGAAAGCATCGGCCAAGTCTGCGAGACTGATCTAAACTCAAATACCACTTAGCAGGGGCTCCTTTCAAGCTATCCTGGAAACAATGGATCATTAACTTATCATCTTTTACATGTGCGGCCATTCTTCGATAATACATGATCAAATGTGTTCAAGGACAAGTAGCATCGGTGTACTGATCAAAGTTGGAAATTTTGAATTTTGGCGGAATTACCAACCCAGACACTAAACACATATCTCTGGCATCAGTACCAAAGATATCATTTCCTTCCATTGCTCTAACCTTCCTCCCTATAGTTTCTACACTCTCCTTCAACTTATCATGTCGTCCACTTTCTTCTTCAGACCCATCAGGAATTTCAAAGACTTGTGGATGACTGTGAAAAATAGGGCGCACTTGAGTCTGTACAGATGCTGGAGTATAAGTCGGAACAGCTCGGGGAATTTATGCCCCTAGAGGAACTTATTGTTGACTGACTGGTGGCGAAGGCACAAAACCTGGTGTGAACCCATATGGTGGAATACTTGTAACAGTGACTGTCGTTGGGATCGGCTCCACAACTATATTAGTGATCTCGGAAACTACAGTGGCCTGAGTGTCCATTTTCGCATTGATAACTTGTAAGACTTTCATGATTCGCCCTACGCTTCCTCGTAAATCTTCAAGTTCGTTGTCAACCCTATCCAGAGCCGCATTGTGTTCTTCCATTCTTTGGCGAGCTTGGGCTCGTGTGTTGTATTGATGGCAAGGATTCGGTATGATTCTGGAGATAAGACAGCGAGATGAGATACAACACAGGAAATGCACATGAAATGCTATGGGTGCAAAATGTAAAATTAATCATTCAAGGAATCCAAAGAAATATTTGCAAAAATTATAACAATGGGGAAATAAAGCAAATTCAAAGTCTTCATAGATTAATAACTGAGAGTTTTACAACAACAATTTTGAAACTGAAATACAAGTCTTCAATACAGATACATGATGAAACAGCAACAAATGACAAAAAGATCCTAGATTTTCTGGTTGGAGGGTCCTTCGTCTTCTGGTTGACTCTTCTTTCCACCTTGATGGACCAACTCTTGAAACTCTTCCTTCTCTTGCATAACTTTGAAATACTTATCCCTCCAAGCCTTTCCTTCTTTTTCATCTTTTGCCAAAGCAGCTTTCAATTCTTCTACGAGAGTAAGTTTGGTTGAGTCGGGATCAAAGCGAGTATAGAACATCTTCAATGCTTCTTCTTTCACCCATGATAAGTAAGATTCTGAAACAACAGTGTCGTGGTAACCTAGGGCAGTTACTCCTCTTGTGTGGATGCGACGCCAAGCATATACAGTTCGAGCCTTGTAAGCGGGATCCTTCCCCTCTTCAATGTAGAAGCTTCTCAAAAAGGATGGGTCTGGTTCATTCTCCATCGGGTGCCCCAATTGGCGACGGGCTAAAATAGGATTATAACTAATGCAACCATTAATGCTGATAAGCGGTACATTCGGGAAATCCCCATAGCTTTGAATCATGGCAATCCCCCCATACATAGGGTCATACCACTTAATATCTGAATGTTTGAGTAACAACAGCTTCTCTATCCATGAGAGCCCATTCTGCCTATCCCAGAGTGCTGGAAGTCTTGGCAAGTGCGAAATAAACCACTTGTGCAAGAGGACGGTGCAACACTCAATCTGACCAACTCCATGACAGTTCCTATGATGGATGGAAAAGTACACATCAGCCAATAAGGTAGGTACATGATTCTTGATTAAGAAGAGGTTGATTGCATTTGCGTCCACAAATCATTAGCGGTCGGGAACAGGAAAAGTCCGCAAATTAGTAAAACTATAATAGCCTCAAATGCTTCAGAATTCTTCGACTCGGAATAACTTTGAGCTTTTTCATACAGGAACATAGCTGGAAATCTATATAGCCCTCCCTTAACAGTCATATGAGATCGTACTTCATTCACCTCCAGATGCGGTCTCTGCAACTACTCTTTCATTAGGAGTCCATTCTCTTCCAAAAAATGGTCTAGGAGTGACGCCTACTCCCATCAGGGCAGAATATTCTTCCAATGTTGGCAGCAACTGATAATCTGGAAATGTGAAACAATGATAGGTTGAATCATAAAACTGCACGAGTGCGGACAACATCTCTTCATCTACTTGAACATCTAGTAAAGACAGCATATTCACATACTTCTCTCTGAACGCCTCGGGGTCTTTTACTAAACTTCCCAGCTTCCTTAGGTTCTCCAATTTTGGTCTTCGGAACACAATCTCTGCTTTCTTCCTAGAATCCATCCTATAATATCTGCAAAACAATCTTTAGTTCCTTGAATGATTAATAAATGCGAATGCAAATGCACAAAGTACCATGGAACTCAGATTCAGTAAACATCAAAACATTGTTGATTTAAATTCATTGGATTAAAAAGTTTTAGTACATCTTACAAAAGACTTAAATAGAAAGCTAAATAAAAGCTAACAAAAAGCCCTAAGAAGGTTCTCCTAACAGCCTCAAGTTAAGCTTCTCAATCTCCTTCTCCATCTGTGCCTTCTCAAGAATGAGCTTGTCCATGATTAACTTCCATGGAGTCGATAGAGGGCTAGAAGAAAATAAATCTTCTTGCGCTTTTCTCTTCTTACAGGAGAGTACCTCTTCATTCTTCAACTCTAATTGCTTATGGAGCTCTGCGCTTTCTTCAACAACCACTTGGTACTTGTGCTTCGAAGCGTCTTCGGTTTGTCGTGCCTTGCTCAATGTAATCCTTAACTTCTCCTCTTCAGACATGAAGATCAAGGTGGGCTCCTCTTTTAAAGCCATAGGTTCTTGTCGAGAATAGGGAATCTTCAACTCAATGGCTCTCTTTCGAACCCATTAGGCTTTCCCAAGTCTTTCTTTCCTTTCTTGTGCAAATGACCCCAGGCTTTTAGAATCCTCTCTTTATGCTCTTGATTATTACCCTCTTCTTCGAAGAAAATATTTTCCACATGAACACTGTTGGGCCTATCTCTTAAAGGGTATCCCAACTGTCGACGGGCAAGGACGAGGCTGTAACTGATTCCTCCATTGGGACCAAGAAGAGGTACATTACCAAAATTCCCACAACTGTCAATGATCATTATCCCATCATATTCACGATTACACCAATCAATATCAGATTGCGTGAGAGCCATAATCTTCTGTGACCACCACCCCTTCTTCGGATCCCAAAAGGCGTGGGCTTTAGGCAAGTGTGAAGTGAACCACTTTTACAATAAAGGAGCACAACAAGTAATCATCCCTCCTTTGTGAAAATTCCTGAGATGAACAGAATGATACGCGTCTGCTAGCAGAGTAGGAACAGGGTTTTTCTTCAAGAAAATCTTAATGGCGTTGAGGTCTACAAAGTTCTCAAAGCTGGGAAACAGAAAGATACCATAAATAAGTAAGGCAAGAATAGATTTGAATGCATCCATACTCAAACGATCGGCGTAGTACTGCGCTTTTTCAACCAAGAATTCTGCACTCAACCCAAAAACTCCTCCTTTTGTGATCATGTTCTTTTGAATATCCACTAATCCCAAACGTGTGGCTTTGGCAATATCTTGTTCTTTAGGGTCCTTCTCCATGATCGGAAAAGGAGGATCTTCAAGAATAGGCAAACCAACCAACTGAGAGTATTCTTCTAGTGTAGGCACTAGCTGATAATTAGGGAAAGTGAAACAGTGATAAAGCGGATCATAAAACTGGAGAAGCATAGAAAGAAGTCCACTATCCACTTTTATCTTCAATAACAACAACAGCTTCCCATATCTACTCTGGAAACCCTCTGGATCTGTCACCAAGGTACCCAACCTTCTTAGGTCATCTAGTTTAAGACCTTTGTCAGTGTACTTCAATGTTTTCTTTCTTTCACCATCCATAGTGATCCCTGATGTTTAAAAACAAAGAGAATTTGAGTTCCATGGAACTTCTATGATATGATGTTTATGAATGCAAGAATTCACAAACACAAGTAAATGCAAAGATCACACATATGCACAGAAACACAAGCCTAGGTTTAAGGGTCGAGCGTGGATCCAGGGTCTACCCATCCCCAAAAGGTATGTACTAGGGATTTCAAACCTGTAGAGCAGGGTTCTAAATGGTTCTCAGAGTCATCAACCCATCTTTCGGATATTATCGACTTCCCAAATTACTTGGTAATCGATAATATTCTCAAGAGAGTCTCGTCTAAGTGTAGTATCGCGTATCAACTATTTCGGAAATACTTCCTTATAGCCATCGCACTACGTCCTAGTAAGGCCAAAGTGGGGTAGAATGTAATCTAAAAGTCCACAATGTCATGGGCTCCTTCGTTGAAAGTAGCGTTGTTTTCACGAATACTCGATCAACAATACTAAACTCTCAAGAGGGCCTACACTGAGCGGTGGTTTCTCAAGTTAGCTTGGTCAGGAATCAACTCCTTATAAGACTTTTTGAATATACCACCATCCTATCATAATTGCACTCAAGTCCGGGTATAGGACCTTCTCACCACTCAAAAGGTCCCAAGATCCAACAAACAAATATACATGTAAAGCAAATATAGCACATAAATAAACAAAATAGGCCAAACCCTCAAGTATCGTCCCTAGTGAAGTCGCCATTTCTGTTGCAGTGAGAATCGGGATACCAAGATATTGATTAACTTGAATCTTTAATTCTTAGAATTCACAACCGGACTTTAATTTATCCAAAGGAAAGGTCTAAAGAAAGAAAAACCCTCTTTGCGATGTAACAACAACGCTAAGAGATTCGGGGATCGGGGGTTGGTTATGCATAGGGTAGGTATTTCACATCCTAAACATCTGTAGTACTCTACAGGAACCTTTCGTTTGTTTGTATGCTAAGTTTGTTAAATGTTTGCTAAGGATTGGGAAAAAAGGTGTAGGTTAAAACCTAAAGATATATACACCAAGTTTGCTCGCAAAGACGTCGCGTCCTCTGCCTACGTATCCTAACTAGGATAGAATCAAAGCAATCATAGTTCACCTCACCAAGTTTGAAGAACACTTGATCACGATCAAAGTTCAGAGGGGAACAAACATGACAATGTTTGTGTAGAGTTTAAGGAAACTCTCTAAATCTAAGTTGAACACTCAAGAAAGGGAAGTAAGTAATCATGACGATGATTCTTACATAGAGTTAACAAACTCTATCCTAAGTTCTAGTTGAAAGAACACTCCTAACAAGGGTGGGCTTTGTAGACTTAAGAAAAGTCTAAAGGACAAGTTCCACTTAACTAAGTGTATGAATGACTTAAAGAAGTCGAGGGAGAGATGAGTAGTTTATGACACAAGGGTCAACGAAAAGACTTGTACTTTGGAAGGGGAGAGAGAAGCAACTTGGGATGAGAACTAAAAGTTCCATCACTTAGGGAAGAAATACTTAACAAAGCAAAATGAACAATAAGCAAGATGAACAAGATTACAATCAAGTAAGCATGCATATTACAATAAGCAGATACTTCAAATCAACACCAATGTTTACAACTGGTAATCAAATATCTTAACAAAGATGGAAGCGTATCTTAACAAAGATTAAAACATGATGAAGGTAACAACCATCATAATTTGAAAGTAAACATGTTATAGGTTACAACAATATGTATTGATGACAATCAAACACAGGTAGATCAGTTTAGCCTCGTAATTTTGGAGAAAAACATCATGGGATTATGGTGATATCCAATAATAAACCCTAGCATGTTAACTAACATGGGATGCAAAAATCTCACAAGAAAATTCAAGCATATTCAAAGGGAATTCAACAGCAAGTGAGATAACGATCTCAACAAATGAACAGATTTCCACATAGACAGAAGACATCACAATTAATAACAACATGTAATATTTTTACACTACATGAAAATAGACATTAAAACAAATATGTTGCAAAAAGAATGGACCAAAAAGGATGAAAAATAAGAAAGATATGAATTTTTGAAATTTGGGTGAATTAATGTAAAAATAAAACATGAAAAACAAAAGAATAAAATAAAATGCAAGGGGTGGAAGTTGAACCCACACCCTCTGGCTTGCACATGAGCACGCAAGAAAAATGAAAAAGAGTAAAAGGGTTGATCCTCCTCAGGGATCGAACCCAGGTCTGGCTAGGGAAAGGCATGTTAATGAGTAAGTTGCTTACCACTCGGGTGGCTATACATCCGTGTATTTAGCCACTCCCATAAATATATATGGTATGATTTCAATGAAATTCTGGGCAAATACCAAGCAGCAAGAATAAGGAAAACATGGATGCATTTTCATACACAACTTGCTCAAAACTCAATGGATTTTAGTGAAATTTTAACCAAACTTGAGTATTTTTAAACAAGGAACACAGTGGTGGTGTTGGTTCTGTGAGATCATGCTTCCAATTAAAAATTCGATAGGTGATGCATATGGAATGTTTGAAATGCATGTTGGGGTGAAAGTCAGGTTTTAAACATTTTCAGATCAAGCCAATTACACACACACACACTATAAACATGCCATTGAAGGAAATTAAGCACAAGATTCAGTTCAAAACAGCCTGTGGTGAAAAAGTGATGTTCAAATTGCAAAATTGACATGTTTAATGCATGATGGATGTTCAGTTCAGGTTTGATGGACAATTAAGTCAAGTAAATCACATCTACACATCAAATACATACTGACAAATGAGTTTAAGTAAAAGAACTGGTCTAAAACAGGCTGTGGTGGAAAATGAAAAGCAAGTTGCAGTTTGGTATGTTTTGATGCATCATAGAATGTTCAGTTCAAGTTTTATGCATAATCAAGTCAAGTAAGTCACATACACACATTGCAAATATGTCAATGAATGATTCCAGGTCCATGGTTAACTTCAAAACAGACTGAGATCCAAAATGGTAAGCTAAGTGCAAATTGACATTTGAGATGCAAGTTTGATATGCAATTCAGGTTCCATGTATATTCAAATCAAACAAATCACACATACAGCTTATATACATGTTGGCAAATGAGTTTAAATACAAAGATTGGTTTCAAAAAGGCTGTGATGGAAAATGATGTTCAAGCTGTCATTTGGTATTTTGATGTATACATAAAATGTTCAAAACAGCTTCTAGGCACATTTAGATCAAACCAACACTTCAAACAAGTTACAAACATATATACGAGTGATCTCAAACAAGTAGACAAGTTGCAAACTGAATTGAAATAAAAGTGACCTCTTCATGGCAGGAATGACATGTGAAATGCAAGTTGGAAGTTCAAAACACATTGTAGACATATTCAGGTCAATCAAATACAACACACAAACTATATACATGCTAATGGATGATTTCAGACACATAGATCAACTACAAAACCAGCTGGAATGAAAAATGACATACTTGATGCAAATGGCATGTTGACAAATGCAAGGTGAAAATCAAAAACAGGTTCTATGTGTTTTCAGGCCAAGACAACATTTCAATCAAGTTATAGACATGCATATAATTGATTCTAAACATATAAACAAGTCCTAAAACCAGTGGAAGTGAAAGTGACCTACTCATGGCAAAGAATGACATTTGGAATGCAATTGTTGGAATGATTTTGAAAATAGGACAGCTTGGTGCAACAAGCGAGTTTGAACATGGCTCATGATATTATCACATACATATTGCAAACATATTTAACAGAGTGTTTTCACTTAACATGAATCAAATGGAACAAGCAGCTAGTCATAGATTGAAATTCAACATAAAGATGCGAGTTCCTAGTTTCAATGATGCAACTGAAATATAAAACAAGTTTTGCAATGATTCCAACCATACAACCTTCATGCACATGTTTCAATTGTGCTGACAAATATGTTTAACATCCTAAGATCAACTAGAAATCAAACCAAACATGAAGTGGTATGTACATGGTACATTCTTTTCAACACAACATCTCAAAATGCCAAACATGAGAATATGATGTAAAGTGAGAAGTTTATAGACTACATACCTCTTGTAGACTATGTTGAGCAAGTTAAAACACAAAGAAATCCAGAGACCTTGGTTTTGGCACAATGTTGAAACTTGCTTCCTCTCGAAGCAATATGCAAACCTTAGGACAACTTGAGAAATGAGCTTCACCACTGATCTTCAATGCCTTGGACAGTTGCAATATGATATATATGAGGTGTATGGATGGTTAAAACAAATGAAAAAGGCCTAGACAAGGTTTTGGCAGATTTTGAGCATAGAGGTCAAACTTGCTTGGTGTGAAAGTTGACTTTTGGGAGGAGTGTGATTTTGAGTGGTTTAAAGGCTTGGACACCTTCTATACCATATTTATGGATTGTGTGGATGGTTTTTGGAGGTTTAAAGTGTATGAAAATGAGTTTGGTGGCTGAACTGTCCAAGACAATTTTTGGTGTTTTTGGGTGATTTTGAGATTTTGGAAAAATGAAGTGAGAAGGGAAAGAAGGAGAGCTTGTGATTTATATGGTTTTGAGAAGGACTCTGGTGTGTGGAATAAGGTAGAGGAGTGCTCTATTTATAGGGAAATTAAGGGTGAGGTCAGATTTGGGAGGTTTCCTTCCTAAGAGGGAAAAGTGGAAAATTGGATTCAAATCCTACAAAAGGTGTTTCTTGGCTTTGAGGTAATCTGAAGTCAAGTGTAATGATGGACTTAGAGGTGGCTGAAGTGAGGCTAGGATGGTAGGGGCATGGTTGCTGCTGATTTTCACTTTTTCACCTTTTGTATTTCTTGAATTTTTTAATGCAAGTTGCATTTGCAACTTGCAAGCCACTTGCATAGCTTCCAATTTTCACTTCCTCTGCATTTCTTTCATACTTCTACACTTCAAAACATCTAAATATCAGAAACAACAAGATCCAAGGGCTGAGAATGGTCCATCTTGATGAAAATCTCACTTGTAGAAAAATCAGATTTTGTGCTTCAAGTGTGACAGTCCCAACTTCCTTAATTCATAGCTCTCAACTCACAAATGCTATTGAGATGTTTTAGTAATTTTTGGAAAGCCCTCAAGTATCTCTAAAACATTTATGTTTTCATGAATTTCAGATTCTCAAAGGAGCTTGGCCAAAAGCCTCTCAAAGTTGCTGATAAACAAGCTTAAAAGTGAAATTTCTCTAAGTAATTTTCCCTTCTTGAAATGAATTTGATCATAACTCCAAATCTACGCATTTTCTGATCATGGACCACTTGGGGACTTTTGTAGGACTTGTCAAGAGCTTTCCAATGAGCTTTAAACTAACTTAATTGGATGTGTGGTTAAGGAGTTACTGTCTAGCCCCTTTTCAAAACCCTAATTCCCGATTTTTGCGATTACTCAACCCTTGATCCAATTGTCATGAAATTTTATGGGTAGATGCAACATGTCATTAGGAACATTTTTGATTCACATCTTGAGGTCAGATTCCTTATGAGTGAAGATTTGACTTTTCGGTCAACCGAACGATTGATCGGTGGCTACCGAGTCGACTGTTGATGCTCTGGACCTTTTGAGGCTTTGGAACTTCTTGAATGGACTTTACCAAGCCATATGAACATTATGGACCATGATCCTGTCATTGCAACACCTTTTAGATCAAAAGTCAAACCACAGTTGACTTTTCCTGCTCGAAAACCCTAATCGAGTATCCTGAACTCCACTGCTTTTGATTCCTGGGTGACAACCTCAAATTGGATTCATGCTTGATCCAATGGAATATTCTTGATGATGTGGAGACCCAATCTCAAAGAGAACCAATCTAAAACATTGAATAGTCAACCTTCGAAACCTCGATTTCGGCTGTACAAAACCCTGATCCTCCTGTAACTTGACAAAGACCACTTAAAAAGGGTTAAGGTTAGATAAACATGTGATCATGCTCCTAAAAATGATGATGAAGATCTAAGGGGTCAAAATTTGTGGCATGACACAAACATCCTGAGTTTAGAGACAAATGAGCATTTCTAATAACCAACAGACTTTAAATGATGCTAGTAACGTCTAGACTTTAGAAAAGTAGATCGATAACAACCAAGTATCATACCAATAACAATTTGATTTTCAAACAATGCCAGTAACTACTGGACTTACACTGGAAAAACGGGTAACGACCATGCTCCATGCTAATAACAATTGGATTTTCAAACAATGGTAGTAACTATTGGACTTCAATAGGGAAACAGGTAACAGCCAATGTCAAGGTACCAATAAAAATTGGATTTCAAATGATGCCAGTAACTACTGGGTTTAACAGGGGAGAACGTGTAACGACCACTTTTCATAACAATAACAATTGGCTTTCAAGAAATGCCAGTAACTACTGGACTTATATTGGGGAAGTCAGTAACAACCAAACAACATACCAATAATAATTGGATTTCAAGTAATGCCAGCGATTAATAGACTTCCTGGGAAAGATTTTGACAACCAAATCAAAGTACCAATAACAATTGGATCTCAAATAATTCCAGTAACTACTGGACTTCAAAGGGGAGATAGATAACTACCATATCTTATACCAATAGTAATTGGATTTTGAAAACATAGTAACTATTATTTCTTAGCTGAGTATATTAACCAACGAAACTTCAACTGGGCGTAGATTTAGGTAAACACCGGATCTCAAAGATAAGTATTAGTAATAACTAACATCTTGGTAGACACCAGTAAGCAGTATCAGATATTGCTAGTTACAACTAGTCTCCCTAGGGATGTAAGCATTTATCAAAATAATAGTTAATCCAGACAACTTGACCAAGTTGGGGTAACAAACCACAAAGTGAACCTGTGACAACAGGTTTGGAGCAAAAGGATTGGTAACGACCAAAGGATCTCAAAGGCTACGACCATAACAGAAGCATGCAAACAGATGCGTATGCTAATGGTATGATGTGAACGTAAATGCAGACTGACTCACGGGGGAGAAGGAAAATAAAGGAAAAAATGAAAATCTAACATCATAGGAGAGAAGAATGATCACACTGAGTCCCTTTGTTACTACTCAGAATAGAATCTTTCACTAGGAGAGCAAATCAATTCTCCAGAAGGGATCTGGTCACTACTTTAGCAATATTGCAGAGGAGAAGTCACGACTTCTGTAGCATGGCAGACTCTGAGTTCAACCTTATTTGAAGGTGGTGTTAAGCTTTCTATTGCTCTGCTCTCACGAGAGGAGTCTAGTACCGTCATGTCACACCTTTAAAGTTACAACTTGTTTGTTAGAAAAACACATATCTTGATAAAGATTGGTCCAAAATCTAATTTCATTAATGGGCGAGAACCTTACCAAAGGTGAAGTCTCAAGAACTATTATAATTGGAAAAATGGAAAAACAAAATAAAACAGGTCACAAAATCCAAAAAATGATCCAACCCTACTAACTAGTAGTCCATCTGATTCGCTGCTTCTAACGAGAATTGTGGACGGTGATCCTCTTGACTATCTTTTGCGGGCTTAACAACTTCTAATGTAGTGAAAGCCTTGCCCCTAACTTTTTCCTGAATTTCCCTTTCCTGAAAGCCTTGCCTTTCTAGGTTTTCAATTTAGAAAGCTATTTTTCTTTTATTTTTATCCCTAATTTTTTGCATGGATCTCCTTAATAGGTTGTGTTCCACCGGGATGCTCATTTTTTCCTGAGTCGCCTTTCTAGGTTTTCGACTCAGCGAGTCCTCATTTAGGCATAATATTTCCTTACTACATCCGAGTTGACGGGGTACTTAAGTTGTTCGCCGTCCATTGTCTCGAGAATTAGAGAGCCTCTAGAGAAAACATATTTCACAACAAAGGGGCCATCCTAGTTGGGCAACCATTTTCCACACATATCCTTCTGAATTGGAAGGATCTTTCTGAGCACGAGTTCTCCTTCCTCGTATTCTTTGAGGTGGACCCTTTTATCAAAAGTTCTCTTCATCCTTTGCGAATATATCTTACTATGACACATCGCGGTCATCCTTTTTTCGTCGATGAGATTTAGAGATTCGAATCTTTCCTTTATCCATTCAACTTCTTCGAGCTCTGTTTCCATCAAGACCCTTAGCGAAGGTATCTAAATCTTGATGGGTAATACTGCGTCCATCCTATAGACAAGGGAAAAGGGGGTTTCCCCTGTTGAAGTGTGTATCGATGTGATGTATCTGTGTAAGGCAAATGGTAACATTTCATGCTAGTCTTTGTAGGTTACAACCATCTTTTGCACTATCTTCTTGATATTTTTGTTCATAGCTTCAACATCACCATTCATCTTTGGTTTGTACGGTGAAGAGTTGTGTTGTTTGATCTTGAAACTATCACAAATCTCTTTCATCATTTTGTTGTTAAGATTTGACCCGTCAGTGATAATTTGATCAGGGATGTCGTATCGGCAGGTGATCTCTTTTTTGATAAAACGGGAAACCACTTGTTTGGCTACATTTACATAGGATGCAACTTCTACTCATTTGGTGAAGTAGTCAATAGCGACGAGGATAAAATGGTGATCGCTGGACGCTTTGGGATCAATTTCCCCAATCATATCTATGCCCCACATTGCAAATGGCCAAGGCGATGTTAATACATTAAGAGAATGTGGAGGAACATGCACCTTGTCAGTGTAAATCTGGCATTTGTGGCATCTCTGAGCGAAAAGGATGAAATTTGTCTCCAGGGTCAACCAGTAATAACCAACCCTCAAGATTTTCTTTGCCACGGCATGGCCGGTCGCATGAGTGTCGAAGGTACCTTCATGCACATCTGTCATCAACAGGTCTGCCTCTTTCTCGTCAACACATCAAAGCAGGACCATATCATGATTTCTTTTGTACAAAATGTCGTTAGTGATGAAGAACTTAGATGAAAATCTTTGTATAGCCCTCTTGTCAATTTTAGAGGCATCGATCGGATACTCTTGATTCTGAAGAAAGTTCTTGATGTCATGGAACCAAGGTTTTCCATCAGATTCCTCTTCTACCATCATGACGTATGTTGGGGCCGTTTTTCTTTCGATGCTGATCAAGGGAGCTTCGTTGATGAACTCAACCTTCCACATTGATGCTAGCATGGCCAAGGCATCTGCAATGTGATTCTCAGCCCTTGGGACATGTTTGAAAGTGTTATACCCCAATATTTGACCAACCTTTTCCTTCTAACTCGGCTTATGTTTCATTTCATTTTATCATTTGCATTTGCATAGCATTGGTTCTTACAGGGGATCAAGAGGTGTTGTGTTTGCCATTCAAGGGGATAGCTTCATGTTCAAGCTCAAGCAAGGGTATCCTTTGCAAGTTTACAAGGGTTCATTATCATTTGAATTGGGTTTCAAAGCTCCTTGAGAGGAGAAAGTTTGTGTGTGGGTATCACCTCTTATCTTGAGGATCATCAGAGGGTCACCAGAGGTTCACGTGGTCATCTATTTGTATACGACATGATTCAAAAGCTCAATGGATATCTTAAGGGGTCTTTATGAAGCTTGTGTGGTCATACAATTCATCTGCAGGAGCCTCAGTCAAAGGATATGGTGTTAGGGTTCCATCTGGTCAACCCAAAGTCAATTGTGGACTTGAGAGGATTCAAGACTTGGTCCTAGGCCATTGAAGACATGGGAAGTCATATTGAAGCATCTAGGATGTCTTTTTGAGATCAAATCAAGGAGATTCAAGAGTTCAAGGAGTTACTAAATTAGGGTTTCAGATGATTTTAGTGTAAAATCCCCTATTTTGGTGCCTAACTTCAAGGACAATTTCCACTATGATGAAAGCTCAATCTCATTTTCCAGCAAACATGGGACTTATTCATAATCCTCCAAGCTTTCTTTTGAGTACAAGAACTCATCCATTGAGTTTGTGCATCTCAAGTTATGATGTCAACAAGTTAGTGTCATCAGATGAATGGATTTTTGAGGTACTCAAAGTCAACCCACTTCCAAGGGATTTTTCACATGGATTTAAGTTTCTCATCACACTTGAGTGAACATGAAAGTTGTTATTCATGATATTAGCTTTCCAAAAAGTCCTAGAAGTCCTCATTCTCATATGTGAAGCTCAAGTTATGGTCTTCACAAGGCAAGGGTATTTTTGGAATCATCATTATAGGTCATTCATTTCAATTGTCCATCCCATGAACTTTAAGGCCTCAAATCCAAATTCCATGAACATGAAAGTTGTGTTATATTGTCCTAACTTTATCATGAACTTTATTTCCATGGCATTTGATGAATGGTATGATATTTTGAGCTATTTTAAAGGTGAAAAGTGGACTTTTGGACATGATTTGGATACCATCAATTACAAGTCACCATTTGAACTCATTTTGAACTTGTTCACACCTTAATGTCATCAAATATTGGTCTTGCTAATCTTTACCATATTTGGACCAATAAAGGTACATGTTATAGGTCATTTTTCAAACTTTATACCTTTAAAAAGTCATGATACAAAACCTTGCAAAAAACCTTTTCTCAATTCACCAAAACTATTCATTTCATTTCTACACATTCCATAGCTCACTTTGCTGACCCAAAGAAAACTGTAATAGCCATAACCCGTGTGTGTGAAGAAGTGGAAGTTTTTGGCATTTTTTTAAGTCACACAATACAAGCATTATAGGCCTACATGGAATGTTTAAATCCATCATATAAAAGCTCAGAAACTTGCCCTAATCATGAGAAGAGCTGGTTGCGTGAGAAGAAGAGAGCATTACTTCAAAATTTTACAACCTTTCATTTCTTTGAATCTCACATTTCCCTGGGTGTTTCTTCAATCTTTAGTTCAAATCATCATCAGTGAAGATCAAAGAAGGGTTTGGAAGTGTTAAACTGAAGCTTGCTTGAGGTTTGAAGGGTCAACAGAACCACTCCGTTTGATAACTTTTTCAACTTAAAACCTCCATTTTAGGCATTGTTTAGGTTGCATGTTGGGTGCATTTGAAGTCCTACACAATGTAGGCAATGTTTGTGTAGCTTTTGTGGCTTTTTAGTGCATTTTCAATTTGTGCATCATGATAATCGTGGCCTGTTTTCGCATGTTTCTAAGAACCTTTTTACAAAATGATTGATGGATTCATGTTCCTGGTAATGAGAGATTTCAATTGGTACAAGATTTGTGGATTTTTATTGAGTTTTCAGGCCTGAGCTCCGACGAGCTGGCCGGAGAAGACGACCGGAGCCTTAGCTCCGGCGTCTGGTTATGTTTCAGGCCAAGCTGAGTTGGCTCTAGGTTGACTCTTTGACTCATGGCACGTTGCTTTGTGTTTGGCTTGACCTTGCTGACGTGTGCATTGATTTCCTGCGTGGCAGCCAGTTGGATAAGTGAAATGGTGCGTTTCACTTATCTGAGTTTGTTTCTTGTTTGGGCTTTGGCAATTTGCTATGCGCACCCTCCCATTTTTAGGCCCAGGCGAGATTTCACATGATTCAGTTCATTTTGTTATTGCTGGTTGTACCCCCTCTTGCTTGTTCATGTTTTTTTTTCATTTTATTTTATTTATTCTTTCATTTTAATCTTTTAAAATTGGTTCCTTAATTCATAAAAATACAAAAAAATATTTTCCTGACAATTCAACATGTTAATTAATTTTTCAACTTTTTTATTTTTATTTTCCACCTATTTTATTATTTTATTTGGAATTTACAAGTCAATGTGTTTCATGGTGTTTACCTTAATTTGAATTGATCATTTCAACCTCAAGTTTAGATCCCCCATGACCAAATACTCTCCATCATTTAGGTGATGGATGGAGTCATCTTTGAGGGTAGATTTGAGTTGACCATGATAATTTTTCATTTGGTTTCAATTGCCTTTTTGTTGACCCTCGACACATACTCGATAAGGTGGAACACCATGCCTTCTTGGAATTATTCTGTGGTGCTTTGAGTTGATTTTGATCATGAGGTTTTGCTTGATGTTTTATGATTGATCAATTTTGATTTGGTAATTTATTTGAAATTTATTGGATTTGTCTTCTATTTTTCATGGTTGCTTTAAATGCAAGTCATCTTTTGCCATGCTTACACATGTTAGTCTTGACCTAAACTTTTGGATATGATCATAAGTGATCCTTTAAGCACCTCTTGAGCTTTGTTACATCTTTAAAACATGCTTGAGGTGCTTCCTTGCTTGTTAGGGGTCATTTGAATGTGTAACTTGTATCACAAGTCATCTTTAAATCATGCTTTTCCACTTGTTCTAAGTGTTGAGATTATGATAGAACTTTAGTTCTTCACTTGTACATGATCATGCTTGTGATTCCCTTTTGCTTTGAGTTTGAATTTGAACTCATTCCCTTTATGATTCACTTCTTCCCTAGGTGATTTACCACATGTTCATGATGATTTAGTGTTGATGTATACACTTTGAGTTTGTCATGAACATTTGTGATTGTCTTACATTGTTTGCTTGCTTCTCTTTGTATGATCAAATGTGGATGTTTGGTTGAGATAACCTTCATGTGGTTGTTGCCTTATCCTCTTTCTCCTATCATTTCTTTGATAATACTTCTTTACTCTTGTTTTATGCTTAGCTTTCCTCTTTTGTGATGATTTATGGTTGATGTTTGTAGGAGTCTACTTCTCCCATTTCATCTCATCCTTTTTGACTTCTTTAAGTCATTTCTTTGTGTTTGAGTCTCTTGTTTTTGAGTCTTGTTGCATCTTTTCATACTTGCATTTGTGTTTGCATTTCATGTTTGCATCTTGATCAATGCATATTTATGCACATTCTCCTACATTTTTACTTAGGCATTTCTTTATTTTATTTTGTTTATTATTATATTTTATTATGTTTTCTTATTTTATTTTATTTTTGGTTTAATTTAATTTTCGCACTTATTTTTCAGCTTTAGCAGTCTGCACGGAAACGATCATAACTGGAGTTCCGAGAATCCGTTTGAGGCGTTCTAAAAATCGCCGGAAAGTTAAGAGAGATAGCTACGACTTTCGTGTTGGAGTCAAAGTCAGATTCGGAACATATTTTCCCAGAATATTCGTAGAAGTTGCAGCATTAGGAAATTGTTTTAGTTTTGGGTCATGTTTTGAGCCTGGGTTATATTTTCGACCCAGTTGGGTTATGAACTGGATCCATTGTTTTTCTTTTTAGTTTAGGTCTGGTCGTACAACCTTAAATACCGTATTCACTATTCACGAAAATATTTGTTGGAGCTTTGTATGAATTATGGTGAACTAATTCCTTCAGATTAATCTGCTGTAATCGGTTCCCGCCAACACTTTGAGGTTCTTTTAATTTCCAATAAAATCGATTTCCTTTCAATTCTTCTCTATGATATTTTGTTTGCTTAATTCGATTTATCTTAGGGATGATTAGTTTTTTTCGATGATTGCATGTTCTTATACTTTAATCGCGGTTGCTTAATCCGCGTATGTTTCTCGTGTTTGCTTAATTCACGATTACTATTTTATCTGTTTGCTTAATTCAGAAATTAGGAACGTGTATCATATAATATCAATTGCGCTTGTTGATTGTTATTATAATCGGAAAGGGGATAGAATCCGCTTAGGAATTGAGAATTATTAGGATCGTTATAAGTTGGGAAATGAAAATAGTAGATTAGCCGTTTCAACTCATTACTACAATCATTTTTTCTAATCACTTAATTTTCGTTTGTTTTATCTTAATCAAAACCCCCCCATATTTCATTACTGTATTTGATTTTTCCTACAAGAATCCTTGTGAGACGATATTCCGAGTCACTGTCGTTGTACTGCATTTTCCTAAAATTACTCGTTTTTGATCCGCGAGCGACCGCGGATCAAATTGGCGTCGTTGCCGGGGATTCTTGTCGTTATTAATCAATTTTAGAGTCATAGGTTTAGTTAGTATCCTCGAGTCTAGACCTTAGTTTCCTCGTGGTTTCGTCCAATTCGCGTCTTACAATCCAAATCGTAAAAAAATCTGTTTTGGGAAAAATTGTGTCCCATCGTAAAACTGTTTTGCCTACGAGAAGCAGAAAAATCGTCCGGTCATTAATCCATGTATTCCAAAGGAATACTTGGAATCCACCCTCAGAATCGCCAAAAAAATCCTTTTTTCTATTTTTAATGAATTTTTTACTGTTTTCATAGAGTCGAAAAAAATCGAAAAAATTCTCATAATTGTTATTTTGCTTAATTAGTTTAATTCTGGTATTATTTTATTTTTTTTGAAATTTAATTAATTGTTTTCCATCATTGTGTTTGAGTCTGTGTCTGAGTCCGACTATATGCATAACTTGTTTGCTTCGGATACTGAACTTGATTTTGAAATGGCTGATAATAGAACCTTAAGATAATTAGTTGCCCCTGATGTAAATTATAATAGCTTGTGTATTGAATATGATGATGTTGTTGTTCCTTTCAAATCGGAATCTGGTTTAATACACTTGTTGTCAAGGTTTAATGGACTTGTAGGTGAGGATCCGAATAAGCATATGAATGAATTCCGAATTATGTGCTCTACACCTTCTGAACCTTCACTAGAGGACCTTGTCAAGCAAATGGCTATAAATGATCTTCAGTTTCAACAACAAACAGATTCAAGTCTTCAAGCTTTGCAGACACAGATTGAACAACTTGCCACTATAGTGAATGCCATGCAGCAAGCTCAAGATTCAAACCAACCATCTGCCCAAACAGTAGTGAATCCAAAAGAGTTGATGATACTTATTCTGAATTGTATTTTGATTTTCCATCATTAGCAGATTTTAATGATACTTACTCTTGTGATTCATGTACCGACACCAACATTTGCTCTGTTTGTGCTGAGATTAATGCTGCCGTACAGGGTGATGTTTTTCATGCAGATGAAGTTGTTTATGAAGCTAAAACTCTTAACATCACGGCTGCCCCAACCTCACCATCCATTGAACAACCTCCCCCCTTGGAGCTTAAACCACTTCATACCAATCTGAATTATGCTTATTCAGATATGGATAAAAAGCTTTCAGTTATAATTTCTTCTAACCTTAATTTTGATGAAGATAATAAACCTTTACAGGTTTTGAAGAAACATAAGAAGGGAATTGGATGGACCTCGATGGAAGTGGGAAGAAAAGCAGTGAAGCAACCCTTTAACCCATTGATCTCTGATGTTGTGGAAAAGGATATCAAATTCACGTGTCCATTCGACACTTTTATTTATCGAAGATTCTTATTTGATCCTAGAATAAAAGGTGAAGGCACTAATACAAATTTCAAGGGCGATGGATGCTATCCAAAGTTACTCCCCACTTTGGAAGAGGAGACTGCAGGAAATTTCTCTTTGGGAAAGGATGTATATGTGATCACTTATCCACCTTGACTCGTCGGGTGTGTTCTTTCCTTTCCCTCACTCTTATTTTATATTTATGTCCTTTCATTAAGGACAATGCTTGTTTTAAGTCTGGGGGAGGGAAACCTTTGCTTTATATTTTGTTTTGTTTTGTTTTCAGTTATAATAATAAAAATTAAAAAAAAATGCATCTTTTTGAAACTTTTAGGCTAAAGACTAATTTGAGATTAGTTTGCGGAGACTTGGAAAAATTCACAAGATCGGTATCGTCTTAACACCGTAAGTATCCTGCATATGGAAATTGATTTGAATTCTTATTATGGTTTAGCCTTGAATTTTCATTCTCTGACAGCTCTTGAGTAGTTTATTTCAGCAGTCATCACCATCTCATACACACTCTACGCAGGGAAGCCGATGAATATAAGTGAGTGATCAAATTGAAAAGAAAAAAATAAAAAAATAAAAAAAGAAAAAGAAAAGAAAAGAAAAAGTTGAAAAAAAATTTATTACTCGTTAGTTGGTTCAGCGGTTTCTGGTGCTGAACTTGGTATGGCGGATTACGGTCCGATCCCCCGCAACTACAATTGAGTCGGCAAAGGGTTATGCCACGTAAGTACCAGAACCCCAAACAAAAAGGATCAAGTCACTAACCGGTCGCCTTGCTATGAGTGTGTGGAGATAACGGGTTTAATGTGATTGCGCCTGAATGAAAAAGAGCAAAAAGGAGGAAGAGTAAGTTAGGCTTCAACATAATAACATGATTCGAGTTGATTTGTATATTCAGGAGGTTTATGTCTGCACAATTCTGGATTAGTGTTCCTACGATATCCTTAGTGTGTAAGATTAGTACCTATCGATGCAAACTTAACCGAAGAAGACTTACAGCCTGGAATGAGTATCTGTTGATGTGTGTGTGTTTCCCTTATTTTGTTTTAATTTTGCTCGGAGTGCAAAAGTTCAAGTCCGGGGGAATTTGATCAGTGCATATTTATGCACATTCTCCTACATTTTTACTTAGACATTTCTTTATTTTATTTTGTTTATTATTATATTTTATTATGTTTTCTTATTTTATTTTATTTTTGGTTTAATTTAATTTTCGCACTTATTTTTCAGCTTTAGCAGTCTGCACGGAAACGATCATAACTGGAGTTCCGAGAATCCGTTTGAGGCGTTCTAAAAATTGCCGGAAAGCTAAGAGAGAGAGCTACGACTTTCATGTTGGAGTCAAAGTCAGATTCGGAACATATTTTCCTAGAATATTCGTAGAAGTTGCAGCATTAGGAAATTGTTTTAGTTTTGGGTCATGTTTTGAGCCTGGGTTATATTTTCGACCCAGTTGGGTTATGAACTGGATCCATTATTTTTCTTTTTAGTTTAGGTCTGGCCGTACAACATTAAATACCCTATTCACTATTCACGAAAATATTTGTTGGAGCTTTGTATGAATTATGGAGAACTAATTCCTTCGGATTAATCTGCTGTAATCGGTTCCCGCCAACACTTTGAGGTTTTTTTAATTTCCAATAAAATCTATTTCCTTTCAAATCTTCTCTATGATATTTTGTTTGCTTAATTCGATTTATCTTAGGGATGATTGATTTATTTCGATGATTGCATGTTCTTATGTTTTAATCGCGGTTGCTTAATCAGCGTATGTTTATCGTGTTTGCTTAATTCACGATTACTATTTTATTTGTTTGCTTAATTCAGAAATTAGGAACGTGTATCGTATAATTTCAATTGCGCTTGTTGATTGTTATTATAATCGGAAAGGGGATATAATCTGCTTAAGAATTGAGAATTATTAGGATCGATGATAAGTTGGGAAACAAAAACAGTAGATTAGCCGTTTCAACTCATTACTACAATCATTTTTTCTAATCACTTATTTTTCGTTTATTTTATCTTAATCAACCCCCCCCCCCCCCCCCCCCCGTATTTCGTTACTGTATTTGATTATTCCTACAAGAATCCTTGTGAGACGATATTCCGAGTCACTGTCGCTGTACTGCATTTTCCTAAAATTACTCGTTTTTGATCCGCGAGCGACCGCGGATCACATCTCTTATTGCATTGATTTGTTTAAGTCACTTTCATCCTTCATCTCTTTTCATCTGTGATTGAATTGATATGTGTTTACTTATGCTCTTTTGCCATGATCCCTTAGGATGGGAGTAGGAGAGACATTAGGATTTCAATCCTTTGTATGATAACATTAGGTAGTTCCCTTTTTAATCCCAACTTTAGGACTACATTGCATGATAACATTAGGGTTGATCAGTTCCCCATAGAGTGTGTGTCTTCTCTTCTCTTCTCATAACTTCATAAGACACTTAATAAAGGATGAAATATGTTGTACGCTACGAGCCTTAAGTACTTGAGGAATGATAGGTGGGGGGCCTCCTCTCACACTATCTAGAGTGTTTAGCGTATGCCCTTTGGGCGATATGCGATGCATTCGCTCTCAAGTCATAGTCTTTAGTGCAACATGAGTTTCAAATCTAACTCAATTCACGTCTTCTCATAAAAAACACAAACAAAAAGATCAAACCTTTTATCCTTCAGGATTTGTTTCAAACTTAATTTTCAAAAAGAGTGTGTTAAGTTTCTACCGCAAACAGGCATCGTCCCTAACTGCTAGAACAAATATTTAACCCTACTCATTAAAACAGTTGAACCTACCAATGGTCGTGTCATCCCGGACTACATTTTCTCTGATTTCTGATACCAGATGAGGATACGTAGGCACAAGAAGGTGATGTCTTAGCAAGAAACCTTCCCCCATTCACTTGTAGTTTTCCGAACTACATTGACTATGACTTTCCCATTGCACGAGGGAATACGTAGGCATAGGGCAACGATGTCCTATCGAGTCGCAGTTCTTTCTCTTCACCCCCGTTTAGCAGTAGCTTTTAGATAGTTTTTCACCCATAGATTAGACAACAAGCGTGGATCCCGTTGAGTACAACGGACGTGAGGGGTGCTCATACCTTCCCCTTGCGTAACTGACTCCCAAACCCAAGATTTGGTTGCGATGACCTTGTTTTTTTCCCTTTCTCTTAGGTTTTCTTATATCGTTTCCTTTCCCTCTCTTTAGGATAAATAACATTCAGTGGAAACTCTTATGTCTAGTTTGTCGGCCCTTTTTTTGCAGTGATGCGACAGAAAGTGATCTCGTTAAAGTACTCGATCATTTCCAAAATTTAGTCTTTGTAGGGAATCAGCTTCTCATCTCAAGTTTCCTATTCACCTTTAAGTTGGTAAATAACTAAAGCGGAGTCGCCGATCACCTCTAAGATCTTGATGCGAAGATCGATGGCAGCTTTGAGTCCCAGGATACAAGCTTCATATTCAGCTATATTATTTGTACATGAGAAGCACAGTCTGGCGGTAACAGCGGTAAATCCTCCAGCTGGATTTTCCAGAAAAGCCCCAATACCATGTCCCTTTTTGTTGGACGCCCCGTCAAACATCATCTTCCAACGGGATCTAGATTCAGGACCTTCCTCAGGACCAGGTTCCGGTTTCATTCTTTGAACGGTTGGTAATTATCTACAGGATGCTCAGTAAGGTGGTCTGAAAAGACGCTTCCTTTAATGGATTTTTGGGCGACGTATTGAATATCATACTCTGACAAGAGCATATGTCATATGGCAAGTCTTCTAGTTTGAGCAGGCTTTTCAAAGATATACTTTATGGGGTCCACCTTTGATATCAATAATGTAGTGTGGCAGATCATGTATTGTCGGAGACGTTTGGCCACCTAAGCCAAAGCACAACATGCTTTTTCCAAGGAAGTGTAACGACTCTCGCAATCGGTGAACTTTTTGCTTAAATGCTCCTTCTTTCCTGACTCATCTGTTTGTCCCAGAACACAACCCATTGAATCTTCCCATACCATCATATACATGAAGAACAGTTTTCCAGGTACGAGAGGGATCAACACCGGAGGTTCTTGAAGATAGCTTTTAATCTTTTCAAATTCTAACTGGAATTCATCATTCCATGTTATTGCTTGATTCTTTCGTAACAATTTGAAGATTGGTGCGCATATAGGAGTCAAATTTGAGATGAATCTAGAGATGTAATTCAAACGTCCAAGCAAACCTCTAATTTGTTTTTCTGTCTGAGGAACTGGCATCTCTTGAATAGCCCTGACTTTATCGGGATCCACTTTGATTCCTTGTTGACTAAAAATGAACCCAAGTAATTTGCCGGATCGAACTCCAAATGTGCATTTAGCTGGATTCAGCCTCAGTTGATATTTTCGGAGTCTTTCAAAAAGCTTTAACAGATGCTTAAAGTGATCTTTTTCGCTTTGAGATTTAGCAATCATGTCATCTATATACACCTCGATCTCTTGATGCATCATATCCTGGAAGAGTGCGACCATGGCTCGCTGATAAGTGGCTTCTGCATTCTTCAACCCGAAAGGCATGGCCTTATAACAATAAGTATCCATGGTGTTATGAACGTTGTTTTCTCCATATCATCTGGGTCCATCCTGATTTGATTATAACTCGAGAATCCGTCCATAAAGGAAAATACTGCAAAGCTAGTTGTCTTATCAACCAATGTGTCGATGTAAGGTAGTGGAAAATCATCTTTTGGACTGGCTTTATTGAGATTCTGATAATCCATACACATCCTGATCTTTCCGTCTTTCTTTAGCACTGACACGATGTTGGCTACCACTTAGGGTATTTTGGAACTACTAAAAATCCTGCGTCGATTTGTTTCTTTACTTCATCTCTGATCTTTAGGGCCATGTATGGTCTTGATCGTTGGAGTTTTTGCTTAGCAGGAGGACATTCTAGTTTCAGAGGGAGCTTATGGACCACGATATCAGTATCCAACCCTGGCATATCCTGGTATGACCAAGCGAAAACATCGGTATACTCTTTGAGGAGTAGTACTAACTTGTACTTGACCTCTGTTTTGAGTGATGCCCCAATCTTTACTTCTTTCTTTATCTCTTCTAAACCTAAGTTGACAACTTTGATTGCTCATTATACGGCTGAAGGTAGGCTTCTTCATGCTCAGCCATTCTGGTTAACTCTTCGGTCACCTCAAATTCTTCATCAAGCTCTTCTTCACCTTGGAAAACAAATGAACCATTACCAGAAGGAACCGAATGATCATTGGATTTTGTAGGTGATGGAGGTTCTTCTAAAGGTAGCACAACGCGAATTTCCACTGCCTCCCAATTGTGTAAGGCCGCTTAATCTCGGATTACCAGGTTGTTGAGGCTGCTTCTTTCATCTTCTTTAATGATGGCGTTGACTTGTACCCTGCCTCTTACAAACATCACCTTTAGGGTTTTCTGCTTCTAGTTGTCATCTTCAGATGCTTCTTCTAGAGTTAGTTTGTAACCTAACCCTTGCTTGTCATTTTTGGCACGAGCGTTCACTTCTATAACTTCTCCTCATCCCTGCGGGATTCCTTCCTTCATTGCAGCTTTTATGCTTTGCGCGGAGGCAAAAGAAGGACCACGAACTATAGCAGAATTATCAATTAGCACAACGTTAGCGATTTCCAGGGCTTGAAACGTTGTTTTTAGCGCATCCTCGTCAGCTTCGATGTATCGGAATAACGACAGGTTTCTCACCATCAAATCTTCCTCCCCGTGCACTATGACCAGCTGATCATCAGTGATAAATTTTAGCTTTTGACGCAGGGTGGAGGTTACAGCTCCCACCGCATGGATCCAAGGTCTGCCCAATAAACAACTGTAGGTTGGATTAATATCCATGATTTTGAATGGTACTTCAAAACATTGCGGACCCACCATTATTGGCAAAGTCACCTCTCCAATTACAGACCATCTGGATCCATCGAATGCCTTTACAACCGAAGAGGTTGCTCCTTTATAAGTTAATTTTGGCGAATTCCTTTTTGGCATTATATTCATGGAAGATTCGGTGTCAATCAGGACTCTAGCTAAAGTATCTTCTTCACATTTGATGGAGATGTGCAATGCACGGTTGTGTTTTTGGCCTTCTGGCGTAAGATCATCATTGTTGAAGCTTAACGTGCGGCACGCCATGATGTTAGCGAATTGTCCCACCGTGATGTCTTTGCTGACGTGGGCCTGAGTCGATATTTTTAGTAGAACTTCGCTATGCGGGGGTGAACTAAGTAGTAGTGACATTACAAAAGTCTTTGATGGCACCAGGTTCAGTTGATCCACCACCCTATGATCACTTTTGCGAATGATTCTTAGGAACTCTTTGTCGTCTTCTTTTAATATCTCTTTTCCTTTTATCTTATCGGTGACTACTGATTCTTTTGGAACAATCTCTTTAGGAACAACCTCTTTGACAGTAGGAATGACCTTAGGTGCTACTTCAGAAGTTTCAATGGTAACCTTCGGTACATAAATCCTCCCACTGTGAGTCATCCGACTTCCTCCGGCAATGTTAGTCACGTCGGCTTGTTTCCTTCCGGATTTCACCTGTCGCCAGGCATTGTCATATTTCCATGGTACAACATTGGAGTTTTTCTCTCTCCAAGGATTAAATCTAGGCTGAGCCTTGCCAAATCTGGGCACTGAATCATCACGAAATATTGGTCCGACGGCGCTGGATCGAGTCATCTTGTTATTGCCGGTATTGAACATCGCTCTTTTATTAGGCTCCTCTATTATATTGAACACTGGTTCAATAACCGCAACGTCCTCTTTTTTCTTCTTACTACTGACTTGTAGCATCCCCCCGTTGATTAATGACTGAATGTCTTTTCGCACAAGGTCACAACCTTGTGGATTCTTGTTGCACTCTTCATAATCCTCACGAGTACTCTTGAGCAACCATGCTTGAGCCAATCTCTTGTGCAATTCCACCAGCGGTATTTAAGCTTCAGCCACTTCAGTGATTGTTCTCATCTCAGAGCCTTCCATTTCTTCCGTTATAGCATTCACTCCATCGTGGTTCGACAGAGGATTATCCTTCATATTTGAATGATTATCTTCAAATGACAGTATCTTATTTTCAATCAATTTCATGACGACATGCTGAAGCGCAATGCAACCCTTTAACTCATTGGTATTGGTTGTATCTTGGGCCTCCTGTTCTGATAGGTCGGTCTGGAAGCTTGAGCCCTGAGTTGTTGCATCTACTGATTATCGTAAGGTCGGTAATTGTACTGCTGATAGGCATTCGTTGCCCCTGGCTGAAGATTTTGTTGATTTTTTTTGATTTTATTGATTTTGTTGATTTTGTGTCTAGAAGACTGGCATAACCGCCGCTATGTATTGTAGTTGATGATAATGTTGTTGTTGAGCTTGAACTTGGGGACCAATCCTTCGGTTCTGTGCCTTTTTCTCATATATTATCGGATTGGTTTCTCCCTCTTTCTTTTTCTGGAAACTGTCAGATAGTTTCTTGGATGAATATGTGTTGGAACTACTGGCAGGACTAGATATTTTTTCGTTCTTCAATCTGGCTTCCACTTTGACACCCATTGCCACAATATCAGCGAAGTTAGCTGATACACTACTTATCATTCTTTCATAATACTCTGGTTTAACTGTGTCGACAAACTAATATGCCAATTCCTTATCTATAAGTGGTGGCTTAACTTGTGCAGCCGTCTTGCGCCATCTTTGTGCATATTCTTTGAAGGATTCTGAAGACTTCTGAGTAATTCACAATAGTTGAAAATCTGTCTGGAGCAAGGTCCATGTTATATTTGTATTGTTGGATGAAGGCATCAGATAGATCTTGAAAACTTCGAATCCTTGATTGGTCTAGTCCCATATACCATTTTGTAGAGGCTCCTTTCAAACTTTCTTGGAAATAGCGTATCATTAACTTGTCATTATCAAAATGCGCAGCTATGCGTCTGGAATACATCACCAAATGGAGTTTTGGGCAAGTTGCCCCATCATATTTCTCAAAGGATGGCATTACGAACTTTGGGGGGAATACCAACCCCGAGACCAAGCACATATCTCTATTTCCATCTCGACCCTCAACTTGTCGTGTTTTTCATCCCCTGATTTAGATTCATCTAGTATCTCATAAACTTGTTGTTGTTGAGTATTGAAGACCGATCTGACATTCATCTGAGCGCTTGTTTGAGGGAACAGAGGGTTTTGAAATTCATGCATAAGTCTTGTTGTTTGTGTCGTTGTACTTTGGACATGAAATAGAGATACAAAATCTTTGGAGATGCCAAATGGAAACTCTGTTGTAGAAGTCACTACCGGCGTAGGGCTGTAGCACCCCAAAATTTGCCTCATCTCTTCTTGGGTTACTGGCTTTTGTTTCTCTGCATTTCTGCATATCATAGCATTAGTTCTCGAGACATGGAATCAAGGTATTTATGTGGCTCAGGGTTCCCTTTTGTTGCAAGAGTTCAAACAACAAGCATCAAAGGATGCGACATTTATTTTGCCTAGCGATAGAGCGGTTGATTTTATTTTATTCAGCAGGATATTTTCAACTCAGGAGACGGTGTACAGGCTATCTCAAGCATTCTCACAATCATAATATCCAAGGGCAAGTTTCAGAGGCTTAACAAAGCTTATAACAGGTGGCAACGGGTGATTATACAGGATTCCCTCCATTTGGCGCCAAATTGGACATTTTTTGAATGTGGTAACCGGTTACCACATATTGGGTAATCGGTTACTTCAAGAGAAATTGGCTAAAATATTTGAATTTCCAGCATGTGCAATTTTCCAATCATTTTCAACCATTGATTTCACATGATCATCATTGGAAGGATCTAGAATTGTTTCAATTTTCACCATTTCCCTCCAAATTTCAAACACTCTTTTCCTAATTCACTCCTAAATTATATTCCAAATGCTAATCCATATTCTAATCCATATTTTGATTCCAAACCTAGACCTTATTTAAGTGAATTTGCTCCAAACCTCACACAATAACCTTCATTTTTCAGATTTCACATTCATTCTTGAGAATTTGCTTTCAACTTTCTCTCCACTTTTTCACTCCCAAAACCTCCATTAAAGCTCTTGTCACTTGATTTCTTCGATTCTTCATTGGAATCCTTGAATTCTAGAGCTAAACCTCCATCATTCATATCCATTATCTTTAATTCATCACTTAATTTTGGTTTGGTTTTGGATCTGAATTTGGAAGCTAGATTGGAAGTGCTTTTTGGATCATTTTTGCTTGATCTTGCATGTTCTTCATTTCTACCATAAGGAAGCTCTTGGATCTTGAAGATTCTCTGGGTTTCTAGCTTGGATCTATTAATTTCAAGTGAATCAACACTTACCAAAGCAAATCTCAATTTTGAGCTTATTTGAATAATCACAATGTAGATCCATGGTTTTTGTTGGTTTTTGATCCATTTTGACGATTTGGATCTTGGTGATTTGTGATTTTAGTGCTTGATTGTGTTTACATGCTGTTTGATCATTGATATTTGTTGTTAAATTCGTGTTTAATTGATAACGTGTTCATATGAGTGATTAGATAAGTTGTTGGATGCTGAAAACTGATTTTAAAAGCTGATTTTATGTTTTTGTTTCAGTGGTAACCGGTTACCTGATATTGAGTAACCAGTTACCCTTCACAAATTTCACGTTTCCAAGCTGTTTTACAACAGGAAACCGGTTACATGATAATGAGTAGTCGGTTACCACTGAGCAGAATGTTGTGTTTTTGCATTTTTCTTGGTTGTTTAGGCTCCTTTCCACATCTAGACTTCATGGATTGATATGATGCATTTATATGGATTATTTTTGACATATTTTAGCATTCTTGAATGTTTGATTTGGATTCTTCGACACGTGACGTCCGGTTTCCGTTTGAGTGCATAACATGTTATTCTTGCTTGATTGATGAATGATCACACGCTTTGCTTGCTTATATCATGTTAATTGGTTATCATGAATTGTTTGCTTAGTTGGATGTTTGATACATGTTTACACTTATTCCCAACTCCGCTTTGTTGCACGTTTGTTTGATCGGTCGATCGTTCAATTTGATTTGAACCATGATGATCTTGATGATTCTTGTTGATGCAATGTTGTTGATCGATTATGTTTTATTGTGGAAACATGTTCACATTTGCATGATATTTGTTCATGATTGGTTCTTACTCTCGATTAATCGCATTCATGCTTATTTGCTGCCCTACTTTCCATAGTTGTGGTTATTCTGAACTTTACATGATGTCTTTTCCTTGCTTGCTTGCTGCCTGACTTTTACACCTGCTTTTGTGCTGAAACATGTGTTGTTATAGGCTGTCTTGCTTGAGTGTTGGATTTTATGGATGTCTTGTGCAGGAGGCACTGTTATAGCTGTTGTTTTTACATTGTTTCTTTGCTTGTTGCTTTGTCTTTGCATGCTCTCTTATGATTCTTATTCCAATGTAATTTCCGATTCAATTTGGAGTAAGATAGACATTAGGAGTTTAACCCATGGATGATAACAAGTAGGCTAGTCCCTTTTAACCTCAACCTTAGGTCAATCTTTTGCATGCTAACATTAGGATAGAATCTCCTTTCGCATCCCGACCTTAGGACCATTTTGCATGACAATGTTAGGGCCGAGTTCCCCTTAGACCTTTCGTGCGTCTCTTTTCTCATCTCAAAACACCTTCTAACTCATCTAATAAATACGATGAACATTGTACACTACGAGACTTAAGCACATGGGAAATGATGAGTGAGGGGTTTCCTCTCACTTGTTTAGAGTGTTTAATGTATGTCCCGTCTGGGGATGATATACGACGCATTCGCTCCTATGTCATAGTCTTTAGTGCAACATGAATCACGAAGCAAACTAATTCACTTCACTAAAACTCACAAACAAAACTCAAACCCTTTAATCCTTCGGATTTGTGTTTCCAACTCATTTTCAGAAAAGAGTATGTTACTTTTCTATTCTACCGCAAACAGGCATCGACCCTAACTACTGGAATGGGAACTTAACGTCACTCATAAAAAACACTTAACCAACCATTGATTTCATTACCCGAACTATGTTTGATCTGATTTCTCATACCAGATGAGGATACGTAGGCACAAGACGACGATGTCTTGGCGAGCAACCTTCCCCCCATCACCCATAGTTTTCCAAACTATGTTGAATCTGACTTTCCCATTGCACGAGGGAATACATAGGCATATGGCAGCGATGTCCTATCGAGTCTCTTTCTTTTTATTTTGTTCTCGTTTCAATTTAGCAGTAGCTTATAGATAAACAAACTATTTGATTAGACAAAAGAGTGGATTTCGTTGAGTACAACGGACGTGAGAGGTGCTAATACCTTCCCCTTGCGTAACCGACTCCCGAACCCAATATTTGGTTGGGATGACCTTGTCTTTTCCCGTTCTTCAGGTTTTCTTCAATATTTTCCTTTCCCTCTCTTTGGGATATATAATGTTCAGTAGCGACTCTTCTGTTTTTCCGCCGAGTATTTTTCGTAGTTGTGACAAGGGGTTGTTGCAGTTGCATTAACCTCAGATACCACTGTGGCTTGCGTATCCATTTTTGCCCTGATCACTTGCATAGCTTCCAGGATCTAGCTGACATCACCCTGAAGTCCCTCCAATTCATTGTTAATCTGATCGATTCTCTCCTGTTGATCTTCCATTCTCTTTTGAGTATTGGCTTGGGTGTTGTAGCGGTGAGGACTCAGTATAATCTTCTTCTCTTGAGGAAAAGAACAACGGATGAGCTGTGAAATCCATGCAACACCATGCAAATGATATGCTATGTAAATGCAATGCAAAAGCAATACTACTTATTCAACAAAAAGCAATAATCTTGTTTACAAAAAAAATTAGTAAATCAACACACGTAACAATGTAATTGACAACATAAAAGGAAAGCAGAATCATTGATAAAACAAAGTTTGTTACAACAAATGGTTCTCGTAAACGAACGAGACCTTTCTTACAACATAATTTTCAAAAAGTAACGATTACATTCATAATCTCTTAAGATTACAATCTTAGAAAAAACGGGAATTTTGGAGGTCTCGATCATTCTAACAAGATGATCCTTCCTTTTCTTGAGGTATGGCGTGGTATTGACTCTAACGAATCAGCTTCCATAGCTCGACATTTTTTTGTTCTGCTTTAACAAAAGCAAACTTCAGTTCATCTCTAGGCATGAGTATTTCTGGTTCCAGAGAGATTTCATAAGTATGATTGTAGAACATTTTCAGAGCTATCTCTTTTGACCAAAGGAAATGAGCTTTTGTGGCCAGGAAGCTCACGTTTTCTTCAGTAGTCATTCCTTGCAGATATGGACGATACCGGGCTAAATAGGCTTGAGCTTCAAAGTTTTCGTCACCACCCTTTTCACATAAACAAGTCCTTAGAAAGTCTTGATCTAGTTCTGGTCCTGTTTGCTACCCTAGCTAATGGCTAGCGAAGACCGGATTGTAGCTGATGATTCCCTTTGTGCCTATAAGTGGTATGTTGGGAAAGTCTCCACAGCTGTGAATTATGGAGATTCCTCCATTCTTGATGTCGTACCAGTTGACGTCGTAATGGGAAAGTGATGCTAACTTTCTGATCCAAGCATCTTTGTTGTGGAGATTCCAGAGAACATGAGTCTTGGGCAAGTGTGAAATAAACCACTTGCTGAGAAGTTCTGTGCAGCATGAGAATAATCCCAAATCATACATTTTCCGAAGGTGGATAACATAGTAAGTGTCAGCCAGTAGTGTGGGAACTGGGTTTTTGATTATGAAGAGTCTGATGGCTTTTTCGCTGATGAACTCATCGCAACTAGGGAAAAGGTATAATCCATAGATCAGAAAAGCCAAGATTGCTTCAAAGATCCCTAAGTCCCTATTATCATAGTGGAATTCTGCTCTTTCTATGAATGGCCTTGCTTCCATTCAAGAGAATCCTTCCTTACTCACCAATCAAGCAGGCAGCTCTGTGGGCTCAAGATGCAGGGCTTTGGGAAGCTCCTTTCTTCTTGGTTTACCGTAGGGAGGAGTAAAAGTCAAGGGAATCTTCAAATAAGAAGAATACTCTTCCAAGGTTGGGAGTAGTTCGAAATCTGGGAAAGTGAAACAATGGTACACCGGGTCGTAGAATTCGACGAGTGCCGACAACATGTCTTCATTGACTCTTGTATCCACCAGAGTTAGAAGATCTCCATATTTGGCGATGAATGCAGTGGGATTCCTGACGAGGCCCCTCAAGATCCTAAGATTGTCCAACCTTAGGCTCAGGAATGAAAATCTACTTCTGCGATCTATAACAATGTCTGCAAAAATAATATTTTGAATTCCTTGAATGGTTATTAAAAATACAAGAATGCAATGCAAATGCAACTGGTTTTACAAAACTTAGAAGATTAATTAAGTCAAACCCTCATTTCATTAATTGTTGGGAAAAGTTACAACTTTAAAATACAAGACAAGAAGCCTAAGTTTACATCAAAAAACTAGGTCCTATAGTGTAAGTTTCTGACAAGAGCTTTAGTCACGGGACCTCTTTAACTTCTTCAGTATTGTATTTTCCATTACCAACATGTCTACTATGCTCTTCTTGGTACTCTTCCATTTTCTACATGGGAATCGAAGAAGATGATGATGCAATAACGATCTATGAATTCTTCTCCGGCAGATATGGCATCTTCAGATCTCGGGCTCGAGATTGTACCCATAAAGTGAATGGTTCAAAGGCCACACAATTCTTATTTCCCAGGCCGGCTTTAGTCTTTTTCTGAGTATTCTCCCAAGCATCGACTGTGCTATCTCTCACATTCTCCGTCGCTTCGGTGTTGAGATAGAAGAATCCATATAACAACATATTTCTGGGCTTGTCCTTCATTTGAAACCCAAATTGTCGTCGGGCCAAAGCAGGGTTGTAGCTAATTCCTCCCCTTACTCCAATGAGTGGTATATTTGGGAAAGTACCACACCGGTCAAAGTAGACTCCTCTGTCGTAGGCAGGATCGTACCAATGAATTCCAGCTTGCATCATAGACATTATCCTTTAGGACCATCTCCATCCATTGGGATTTTCTTTGAAAGAGTCGGTTCTTAGCAAATGGTTGACAAACCACTTGTACAATAGGGGTGCACAACAAAGAATGGTTCCTTTTCCTTGAAGTGTCCGATGATGAATTGAATTGTAAGTGTCTCATAACAAGGTAGACACTGGGTTTCCACTTAGGAATATGGTGATAGCGAATGAATTTACAAATTCTTCGACTTCTAGAAACAATACCAACCCATAGATTAATAGAGTAAGAACTTCTTCGAACGAATCCATACTAACCTCTTTGGCAAGATAAGCAGCTTTCTTAACTAAGAAATCAGAATGGAAACCCTTGACTATGCTTTTGGTGGCACAGTTATCCTTAAGTGGAATGGGTTCCTACCTCAAACATAGTAAGCATATTCCTCCAAGGTTGGCATCAATTGATAGTCGGGGATGGCAAATTAGTGATACAATGGGTCATAGAGTTGAACCAATGTGTTGAGAACTCCTTCTTCCATCCCAGTCTTGACTATACTCATTACCTTCCCTTTTTTCATTCCCAAAGTCTTCTGATATCACAGTCCCTAGTTTTCTTAACTTGGATGTATCAGGCTTCTTGAAATTGTATTTCTTGGTGTTTCTTCTCCCAATATCCATGATATCTAGGGTTTCACACAAAGAAATCGACTGAGTTTTACAAAACCAATTGCAACATGATATGCTATGATGACATGATGAGATGATGCACACATAACACATAGACAAGTATTCACAAATACAACGCACATGCACACACAGGGTTTCCCTAAGTTAAAGGTCAAAGCATGGGGTCACAAGGTCTACCCATCCCCAAGGACTTGTACTATAGGTTAATTTTACCTGTCAAACGGGTTCTATCAAAGTTCCCATAGTCATAGTAAATCCTTCAGATATTATCGGCCACCGTAACTACTCACTGTTGCACCCTAAAATTTGCCCAACCTTATTCCTTGGGTTTATGTTTTAATATCATTAGCATTTGCATATAGAGTCATGTACATAGACTAATCATCTGCATAGCATAAGCATAGCAAGTCATACAACAGGGGACCAATCATTATTTTCATCTCTAGAAGCCTATCAAGAGGCTATTATCCCAATTCAATCTCATTCAAGTCATCAGGAAAGAATTTGAAAGCAAAGAGTTCAGCAGATCAAGCCTTGAGTCCATCTCCTAGCTGAGGGTATCTGAGGGTCAACAAGAGGGTTGTGAGCTGTGAATTAAAGGCATGGAGAGTATCTAGACATTATGAGAGACTTAGAAAGTCATTTGGAGAAGGAGACAAGTCATTGATGAGAGCACAAGAGCTATAACTGAAGGCAGTCAACTAGGGTTTCATCTGGGTCAACCCTAGGTCAACCTTAGGTCAATTGACTGATTTAAGGGGCATTCAAGTCTAGTGGAGAGATGTGGGGTTCATCATTGGACATATAAAGAAGGATATGGAGATATGCCAAGGAGAATTCAAGAGAAATCAAGGAGAAGAGGAGCTTCTAAATTAGGGTTTCTGTGTAAAATCCCCTAGTTTAAGTCAAATTTCCAAGCAAGATAAGTCAAGATGCTAGCTTCAAATGGATCCTTGGCCAACATGAAACTTGTAGAGGATCTCAAGAACTTTAATTTGAGTGGTGGAAGACATCAAGGAGATTTATATAACTCAAGTTATGGTCCTTTCAAGTTACAGGTCATCTGAGGTATCTGAAATTTTGTCTGTGAAAGTGACTTGACTTCCAAGCAATTTTTACCCCTCAAGGAGATTTCAAATGAATTCTTGGTAAACATAAGAGTTGTTCCTCATTGTCTTAGCTTTCTAGAATGGTATAGTATGCCTTCATATGATGTGTGGAACTCAACTTATGGTCTTGGCAAGCAAAGGGTATTTTGGGCATTTGTGAATTACAGGTCATTTTAACCTATGTCCAAAACTCATACAAGGAAGTCTCAAATGGAAAAACTTACAACATCAAACTTGCTCCAAATGACATTTTGAGTCTAGAAAGAAGGTCAAAAATTGTTGGAAAAGCTCATAACATGAAGTTGCATGATTGGTCCAAATTTGAACTAAAATGGCTTATAATTTGAATAAAGTCAAAGTGGAAAATGGTTTGGGAGATTTATAAGTCCAAATGGAGACTTCCAATATATTATTTTGAATGGAAAAGACATTCTAAAGACAATGGTTCAAGCACTTTTTTGAGTTTAGTGGAAGATTTCAAAGTTATCCTTGGTTACTTGCATTTTAAGAAACATAGCCAAAATGAATCAAAGTTGGAAGGCAAGGGAATGTGTAAGAGGGATCTAGAAGTTACCATTGAACACTATATATTCATGAAATGAAGATTGATCAAGGGTTGGATTCATTTTTCACCAAGAATTTCCCAAATTCTCTCATTCTTTCTCATTGCATTTTCACTCCAAATTCTCAAATTCTTCACCAATCACCATCAAAATCAATTTCATCATACTGATTCATCATCATAGATCAGAATTCTACCAAGAACAAGGTGTGATCAATCCAATTTCGTGCACTTCCATCAAGAACACACAAATTGCAATTTCCATTGGACAGCAAGATCCAAGCCAAGTTTCATCCAAATACTGCAAACAGAATCAAGTACATCAAGAATGGATCAAGATTGAAGCATACAAGAGCATGGATCCACGTGATTACTCAGCCTCCATTAAAGCTTGCTCAAGGTGCAAATCTTTCTAACTTACTCAATTTAGGGAGATTTAGGTAGTTTTACTAGTATATTCATGGTCTATGATGTTAGGAGGTTAGTTTAGATGAATTTGAGGCTGAATAGAGACAATTCATAGCAGGTGCACCAAACTGTTAGGACCTAGAACTCGTGGCTTAGTGCATTAGAATCTTAGGTTGTTAGCGCAGGATAATCACCATTAGTCATAGATTAGATTAGGATAAGTTTGATTGAGAATTATTGTGATGCATCTCAGTGTATTTTCATGGAGCCAGAGATTGTTGCGCTCGGGTTTATTGATTTGTTGAGTTTCAAAGCAAACAAAGACCGTAGGCTTGTAGAGGGAGAGATTTAGAGTAAGTTTCATGTTCATATCGTGGCGTTTCGTGGCCTGGAGAGAGAGAACTGAGAGCTTGAAGTTGGCTCGTGCATAGTGGCCATGGAGGGAAACCCTAGCTCTTATAGATTCAAGGAGGAAGACGAAATCGTGTCCATCCATTTTGTGCAAGACTTTTGACTTGAGGAGCCATCGTGTGGCTGGAATTCAAGCTGAGTTTTGGAGGGAGAGTGGTGCCCTAAACGCACCGTTTCATTAATTGAAACGGGCGGGCCTGAGTGAGTTTTGATATCCCCACCCCCAATGCCAAGCCCAATTCCAACCTGAACGTGAATCCTATGCTATTTTCACCCCCTGCTTGTTTTTTTTTTTTTGTTTTCTCTAAGGCTGACTTCGTTCTGGGCTTAGTAAACCTGCTATGCGCACCCCACCACTGCTTGGCCCATCCTAATTTTAACTGAGCGCGTTTGCTTATTGAACCCCCCTGGCTATTTCTCTATTCTTTTTTATTATTTTCTTTTCATGTTTTTTCATTCATTTTAAAAATTCATAATAAATAGATAAAAATTCATTTTTAATCCATTCTTTTTACACCATTTTCATTAGAATGTGTAGAAAATTGTCATTAAATAAAATTGCATTTTTATTTTTATTTCATACTTTTTCCATATTTTCTAAATAAATGTCATTTTAAGTATCTTCATTTCATGCATGATTTTAGTGATTTTTGTTCTATTAAATGCTTTCATATTTTTTGTTCATTCTTTTTAGGTTGTTTAGATTAGATATTGAACTTGTAGAAACAATTTAGTTCCCATTTATAGGAATTAATTTTAGGTGATTAATGTAGGCTTAAACAACATGAACAAATTAGGGTTTTTAGGTGATGACTTAGGAGAATCAATTCATTTCCCTTAGGACTTAGGATTTAACTAGATTAGTTATGGGACTATAGGGGCTATGGGTAGTTATCAGATCCCTTAGAAAAAGTCAGGATTCCCCTACTGCTATTAATACTCTGTGTATGTCTGATTGACTGGTGTGGTGTGCCCTTTGGGGATTATTGCTTGCTTGTTTGGGTATTGGGTTTGTCTAGGGACCTGGGGAAGCTGAAGACTTGAGGAGATGAAGACCATTGGAGATCCAAAGATTGAAGATCAACTGCCAGAGTTGAAGAGAAGATTCTTGCTAGCAGCTGCTGAGGAGACTAGGGTTTAGGAGCTAGGCAGAGCTCTAGGTTAGAAAGTTTGTTTTTCAAACATGGATTGCCTTGTCTGCATCCATTCTTCTCTGTGATTCAGAGTCTCTCTAAGACACTCACCCCCTTCCTTTGGAAGGCTTGGTGATAGTGTCTAAGAGATAGAACTCTTGAGAGAAAATGTCTCTTGTGTTAGAAGCAGTCTGTTCACCACCCTTGGTAGTCAACTGATTGCTTAACACTCAATTCACTCTTGTGACTGATCCCTCATCCTGGAGGTTTGAGCTTGAAGAAAAGCCATTGCAGATAGAAGTTAGATGATCAAAGCCTTTGCCTGAAGGCCATGAAGATGGAGATTGATGCTTGTTGAAGCCTGTAGCTGATTGGAGATTACTTGAAGCTAGATGGTGATGCAGGGCTGCTGATGCTGTTTCTTTTGCTGTTGTATTTCATTGTTGATGTATTGATTGGTTTTCTGGACTGTATTGTTTGCTGGTTACCCTGTTGGGTTGAAAGTGAAGCCTGTTCACTTTCGCCTATTGTTTTCTAGGTTCGAGGTTGAGTGGGACTCCCTTGCCTCGCTTGTACTGTCGCATCCATGCATTTTACCGTTTTACTGTATATATCTGATATTGTTTCTGTTTCTGCCTATCCCGTAGGATCTCTGTTTCTCTCTGTGCAAGAGAGGAGCATGATAGACACTAGGTCTTAACCCATGCATGATAACATTAGGTTAGTTTGTTTCCCTTCGCAACCGTAGGTTAGAGTTCTGTCTCTTTCTTTCTCAAAACAAACAGAAAAACACATAAAGACTTCAAACACAATAAAAGACACTTCTTTCGTAAAAGAATGTGAACTCATCAAAACGTCATTTTTGTCCGCTTGGGCTGCTAATCAGAAAAACCTTTTTCAGAAGGAATAAAATCAACCAAGACAAGCTTGTGTCGTACGTGGCCCGAACTACGTTTGCTCTGATCTTCCATGCTGTGTGGAAGTACGTAGGCATAGGATGCGATATCCTAGCGAGCAACCTTCCCCTCCTTTCCCGTAGGTAGGCGAACTACGTTGACTCTGATTTCTCGTTCCAGACGGGAATACGTAGGCATAAAGTGCGATACTTTGCCGAGTCATTTTATTTTCATTCTCTTTTCTTTTTAACCCCAGACCTTTAGCGTAGATAGAATAACAATCCATACCCGAAAACAAGCGTGGATCCCGTCGAGTACGACGGACGTGAGGGGTGCTAATACCTTCCCCTTGCGTAACCGACTCCCGAATCCAGGTTTTGGTTGCGACGACCATACCTTTCCCGTGTTGTGCGAGGTTTACTCTGAGCGTTTCCTTTCCCTCCCGTGGGATAAATAACGCGCGGTGGCGACTCTTCTGTTCAGCCGGCGCCGATTTTCGCAGTAGCGACAGCTGGCGACTCTGCTGGGGATCCAACGTCCCCTGGCTGCTAAGGACTGCGATGGTTCTTATGCATTTGGGATCCAACGTCCCTTGAGAGAGTCAATCCTAACGCTTGTTTTCCCGTCGAGGATTTTGTATGGATTTATATTTCTAACCTTTATTTTCAGCTTTATATATTGATTATTGTTGCTGTATTTGGGGTGCGACGGGTGTTCTGATATTGAGAGATAAGCCGGACCTGGGCTTGAGTGCACCTAGAATTAGAGTAGAAATTAGTGGGCGCCCGCTTGCTTTGCTTGCTTCGGTGTCCCATGAAATCTACACTCAGACGAGGTTCCTCTGGTTGGCCTCCTGCCCCTTCCTTTGGTTGGCGTGGGTTGCTGGTTAGTTGGATTGTCGACTCTGGGGACCGATCATTTGGAAGTTGGCTGAGTGAGGCCTCTTCAGGATTTGGTGATGCCACTCCTTCTGGGAATCGTATCATCAACCCTGAAAGTCTGTGACGCCAACGACCGCATAGGATGCCGTACCTTGTGCCAGTTATAGGGCCACCCACCTGTGAGGGGATTCAGGGTTATGCAGGTAACTAGACCTTCAGACTACCGGTTTGTTCTCAATCAGAGATCCTGGATACTTATGGAGAGTTATGAGGTCTGCCAGAGACCATTTGGAGATGTGTTCTGAGGTCTGTCAGAGACCAATTAGAGATGTGATTTGAGGTCTATCAGAGACCAGTTGGAGTTATGGTTTGAGGTCTGTCAGAGACCAGTGTTGGAGTGTTATTTTAGGTCTATCTGAGACCAGGGTTGATGACTGCTGGATGGTCTATCTGAGACCTTTCTTGATTGGGTTCAGGCTATTCAGCTACAGCTTTGGTCCCTGTTGCATGTTACTTGCATTGCATTGCCTGCATATCCATTACCATTTGCATTTCACTAACGTGTGTCTGTGCTGCAGGTGCATTTGCATTTCCCTAGTTCTAGTGCCCCGACTTCTGAGTGTTTGATCATGACTAGCTTAAGGAGAACGGTTGCTTACAAATTGCCTACTCCTGATATTGTTCCTTTACTGGGGTTGATCTCTCTTGCTGATGAGGGTGTTCGTAGGAGTTTCCGGACGAGCTATGGTAGATTATTGAGATTAGTGTGCAAACCTACAGAGGTAGAGTTAGATGGGCTGTATGCTTTGATGCAATTCTACGACCCTGCTTTGAGGTGCTTTACGTTCTCTGACTTTATTATGGGACCAACCCTGGAGGAATACGCTGAGTATGTTGAGCTGCCCGTGCAGAATCAGGTTCCATTCATTCATTATGGCGCCAAACCCAAGCCGGAGGAATTGGCAAAAGCCTTGCATGTTGATGCTTCTGAACTTGTGACTACTATTTCCCGTGGAATTCCAGGCTTCTCACTTCAGTTCTTAGTTGGTAAAGCCCAGGAGTACGCTAAGAGCGGGTGTTGGATTGCTTTCAATGCTGTGTTGGCCTTGTGCATTTATGGCATAGTACTATTCCCCAATATACCGGATTTTGTGGACTTCGACGCCTTCTACTTGTTTGCTGCTGGTAATCATGTACCTACCTTACTCGGAGATCTCTACCACTCACTGCATTACAAGAATGAGAAGGGAAGAGGGAAGAATGTTCATCTGTGTGTACCCTTGTTGAGTAGGTGGTTTGAGAGTCACCTTCCTAAGAGAAGATCTGTTGCAGAGACTACAGTTCCCGCTGGTTGGCCAGAGCGCCTGATGAAACTATCGTCGGAAGACATGGAGTGGTTTGATAGAGATCTGCTGGGGTCCGAGCTCATCTTCAGTTGTTCTGGGTACCCTAATGTGCCGTTGATAGGAAGAAAAGGGTGTATCAATTACAACCCTTCTCTATTCGTTCGCCAGTTCGGATATACACTGAAGAATCCACCTCAGGAGGAAGAAGTACAGGAATCTCTGTACTTCACAGGTGATTTGAAGGGGGAGTTATTAGCCAAGTTGCAACATGCCTGGACGCGTATTAACCACAGAGGGAAGCCGTTGTTAGGAAAGAATGACTGTCAGGCCTATGCACCTTACAGGGTTTGGATCCAGGAACGAGCAAGTCAGTTATTAATGCCATTTCCAGCTGCACCTGTCATTGTTCCTATTCCGGTAAAAGAGCCAACTACTGTTTCTAGAGAAGTCTATGAACAAGTTGTGAGAGAAAAAGAGGCCTTGATGAAGATTAATGAAGGGTTAGAGCAAGAGTTAGCCCAAGTACGCAGTGAGAAAAACAAGGCCGTATATGCTTTCCAACAACAGATCGAGCTAGTAAGCAGACTAGGGGCTGAGTTGACTGAAGAAAAGAAAAAGCGTGAACGTCTGGGTCAAGAGTTCAGAAGCTCCCATGATATGCTGGAAACCAAAAAGAAAGCGCTCGCCGCAGCACACCGAGAGATATCCTCTTGCAATAAGACTTGGAATGCTACACTCACCAACAACAAGAAGAGGGAAGATAAGCTGAAGCAGCAAATTTCCGACCTCGAAGAAAAATTGAAGTCTAGCATCAAGAAGTGTGAGGAAGAAGTGATGACCCGGTATAGTGTCCAGCATGCACTGAACAAGGCAATCAAATCCAGAGATGAAGCAGTGTCTCAGAAGCGAAAGTTAGAAGATTGCTTCGGAGAAGCAACCTGGGAAGAAACTGCTGAAGATGTACGCCGTGTCCTTAAGAGGAGAAACCAGCTTGTTGAAGGGCTGCTTGATCGACCAAGCCATCCGGAGACCAAGAAGTTGATAGAGGAGTACCAGACTTTTGGGAGGATTTGATCATTTCATGTAGTGACTTGTATGCTTTATTTGCATAGTGCTGACCATCACCAGGATTGTTGGTTGAGGTCATGCCTTCTTTGTATTCTCAGCGATATTGTACCCTGGGCTTATTGATTTTCCCTGCAATATATGAGGCTTTCTATGATTCAGCTCCGATATTCCTATTGTCAGCACTGTCACTGCACCGGCACCTTCGCACTAGAACTGGGGGAATGAACTTCCCTAATGCACAGACACATTGCATTGCATTCATATTCATATTGCATTACAGGTAATCTTTGGATGGTGTCTTATTTCCTGCTCTGTATCAGGTACTTAACAGGATTGCAGATCAGCATCAACACCGCTATTCTACACGCTCCAACTGTCGGAAAATTATGGACCAAATGCAGAACGAGATGCAAGATGTGCGCGAGAAGCTCGCTCTCTTCATGCAGACCATGGAAGCTATAGCAAAAGGGCAGGAGAACTTGCAGGCCATGGTCCAGCCTCTGTTGGCTCGAAACGCTGGTCATGGTAATGAAGATCATCAGTCTGTCCGGGTTGATACTGCTCATGGAGACGGCACTCCCACGCCAGTGGCTCCGCCCGTAGTCAATATACCTGCTGCTAATGTCAACAACGCTACCGCTGCTGTGAATGGTAACGTCGGAGTGGGGAATGAGACTGCTGTCCATAATGCTGGGCTGGGTGATGTCAATTTGGGAGATAATCTAGGAGGCAATGGCTTTGTCAATACTGGGTTCGGATTCAACGATCAGGGATTCGATAACACTGGGAAGTATGGCTTTAATGCTCAAGGCTTTGGGCAAGATGGTTATGGTGTGGTCAATCAGGGTTACAGAGGCTTTGGAAACGGAAACGGTACTGGATTTATGGCTTTTGGTCCTGCTGGAGGTGTTCAAGGGTACGGCAACAGAGGCCGGGGTCCGGGAATGAATCAGATCAGAGCTGGACGTAATAATGCGTACGATGGGTACGGGGCTGGAAACGGTCTGTGGCAAGAAGATCAGCAGGAGGACGCCTTCTCCGGAGGAGGTTTTGAAGGGCCGATGGATGATTCCCAAAAGATTAGAATGCTGGAAGAGCAGATGAAGGGAGTCTTAAATCAGAGTGCTGTGGGATTGGACATGGCAACCATGGGCTTGGTACCTGGCTTGAGGGTGCCAATTAAATTCAAAGCTCCTGCGTTCGACAAGTATAAAGGAGACACATGTCCGAAAGTGCATGTACGAGCTTATTACAGAAAGATGTCCGCATACTCCACTGATGAAAGAATGCTAATGCATTTCTTTCAGGATAGTCTGTCGGGCCCTTCCCTAGAGTGGTACATGGGGTTGGAGCCAACTGATATTAAGACATGGAAGCAATTAGCGGAGGCGTTTGTAGCCCATTACAAGTATAACAGCGACTTGGCACCCAATCGGGTCCAGTTGGCCGGGCTTTCGCAGAAGAAGGGGGAGAGTTTTAAAGAGTACGCGCAAAGGTGGCGCGATATGGCTGCCAGGGTCCGTCCTCCTGTAGAAGATAAGGAAATGAATGATATGTTTGTCGGCACATTCACCGGGCTGTTTCATGACATGCTGTTTCATACGTCTCTGGCCAGTTTTTCAGACCTGATTCTAATGGGAGAAAAGATTGAACGTAATATTAAGCAAGGAAAGTTCCAGGTCGAGGAATCAACCGCATCTGGCAGTAATAGGAAAGCGTATGGTGGGCGCCGTCAGGGCGAAGCCAGCGCAGTATTTGGAGGCCGAGGCCGAGGCCGAGGCAGGGGACGAGGTCAATATCGTCAGCCGCAGCAGGTGTCGAGTGTTACTATCGCATATCAACAACAACCACTCCAGCAACAACAACCGGTTCAGCAACAGCCAATGCCGCAGCAGCAGCAGCCTCAGCAGGGGGCACAGCAAGCTCATCGAAGATTCCAGGGTAGTAAACCGAGAAGAGTGTTTGAGAAGCCTCCCTCTACCTATGCTGATTTATTGCAGACATTGTTAGGATTGAATCTGGTAGAGAAAAGAACTCTGGCGCCGATAACGGGAGCTCCCCCGTTCGGCTACGATGCAAACAGGCACTGTGAGTTTCATTCTGGGGCCCCGGGCCACGATATAGAAGGTTGTCATGCTTTTAAGCACGTTGTGCAGGATCTTTTAGACAACAAGACTATCAACTTCGGAACGGCAGGTCCGAATATAGTCCAGAAACCCATGCCTAATCATGGGGCAAACGCCGTGCTGACTGAGGAAGGTCTGAATCTTATTATGAATGTTGAAGATTTAAAAACGCCGCTGAGCGAGATAAAGAGCCGACTGTTACAAGGAGGTGTTTACCCGGGATGTAACGAGTATTGCTTAGATTGTTGGACCCTGCCTGGGGGGTGTGAAGATTTGAAGAAAGGCATTCAGGCCTTAATTGATGAAGGTGTATTGCAGTTTGATCGAGCGGCAACTGATGAGCCTGCAGGGGCAGTAGTGGATAATCGGAGTGATGTGGCCACGGTAACGATTCCTCGGAAGACGATCACTATTGCAGCGCCAGCTCAACGACCACCGATTACCATAACTAAGGCCGGGCCAATCCCGTACGAGAACACGAAAGCAGTCCCATGGTCATATGGGTTAGAGGTGTATTGTGACGGGATAAAGATTGATGTTAACAAGCAGCCAGTGGAGATTGTGGATAATGTTGTTGGCTCAGGAGGCATGACAAGGAGTGGCAGGATCTTTATATCTCCTGAAGTGGAGGCTGAAAGACTAGCGAAAGGAAAAGGGAAAGTGGTTGAAAATGGTCCGGTACAAGCAAATGAAAAAGAAGCGGCATCGAAGGATGTAGAAGAGTTCATGCGCTTGATTCGAAAAAGTGATTATAAGATTGTGGAGCATCTGCAGCAGACACCGTCCAAAATATCTATCTTGTCATTGCTCTTATGTTCGGAAGCTCACCGAAACGCTTTGCTGAAAGTCCTGGACACTTCTTTTGTACCCCAGGATGTCTCCGTAAATCAGCTAGAAGGAGTGCTGGCACATGTGAATGCAGGCCACAGTCTGGGTTTTACCGATTTTGACTTGACTCCGAAAGGGAGGGATCATAATATGGCATTACACGTGTCTGTTGAGTGTAGGGGATCAGTAATGTCGCACGTATTGGTTGACATCGGATCATCTTTGAATGTGCTGCCCAAGAAGGCGATGATGAAGCTGGATGTTCGAGGAATTTTGTGTACACCCAGTGATTTGGTAGTCAGAGCATTTGACGGCACGCGGAGAACAGTCTTCGGATCGATTACCTTGCCTCTGCAAGTGGGGCCGGAAGTGTTTGCAACTGAGTTTTATATCATGGATATACAGCCTGCGTACAGCTGCTTGCTTGGAAGACCCTGGATTCATGGGGCAGGGGCCGTTACGTCCACCCTGCATCAGAAGTTAAAATATATGGTCGGAGACAGCGTAGTCACCGTGTGCGGAGAAGAAGACATCCTGGTCAGCCATCTATCTTCATTTAAATATGTGGAAGTCGACGGAGAGATCCATGAGACACCATGCCAGGCATTCGAAGGTTTGCGCATCAAGGACAAGGGTCCCGGGCCGAGCAAAGTGCCAGAGATAGCTGTCTCATCGTATAAGGAAGCTCAAGCTCTAGTGGAAGCAGGAGAAGCCAAGGGCTGGGGCAAAGTGCTGGACATTCCTGTGAAGATGGACCGGTTCGGGCTGGGGTACCGACCGTCGTCATCAACTCCTTCCGTGGGGGCCCCCCGTTTCAGAAAGTCAATCACCATCTCTGCCAGTGGAGTATGTCATGAAACTGTCAATGCTGCTTCAGAGTCCGATGAAGGAGACAGCGACTGTGATATGGATGCCTGGATTCAGCCAAGCACGCCAGGACAAGGACTGTGCAACTGGTCTATTCAGGAGCTTGTTCCTGTGACTTTTAAACAGTAATGCTTTGCTTTATTAATTGTTGAATAATCTGATGTCTTGCCCGGGGCATTAGGATTTGCTTAGGGCTGTGTTGTTATAAACATTGCGTGTTAATCATTAAATAAATGGCGTTTTTTTTCATGTGCAAATACTGTAATCCCTGTCTTTCTTATTTTGTATTTTTCAATAAAATGGCAACGTGGTTATTCGCTTTATACGCATTTTGAAGCACTTAACCATTCTTTTTGCAGGATAACATTTTCAGATGACATCCTTGAACCACCTATGACTCGTCCCGACTTCGAGCACCCGGTATTCCAGGCCGAAGAAGAGGTTGTCGAAGATAGCGACGTTCCTGAAGAACTGTCTCGGTTAGTAAAGCAAGAGGAAAGAGCCATTCTGCCTCACGACGAGGTCATCGAAATTATCAATTTGGGGTCGGAAGGGGTTGAGAAAAATATTCGTATCGGAGCCGCACTGCAGAGTGATATCAAGCGAAGGCTGGTTGAAATGCTCCGAGAGTATAATGATGTATTCGCTTGGTCGTATGAAGATATGCCAGGGCTCGATACAGATATGGTTGTGCATCGCCTGCCACTGAAGGAAGATTGCCCGCCAGTCAAACAAAAGCTTCGCAGAACTCGACCAGATATGGCAATGAAGATCAAAGAGGAGGTTCAGAAACAGTGGGACGCTGGTTTCCTGGCTGTGACGAAGTATCCTTCATGGGTCGCCAACATCGTACCAGTGCCAAAGAAAGATGGCAAGGTTCGAATGTGCGTGGATTATAGAGATTTGAATAAAGCAAGCCCAAAAGACGATTTTCCGCTTCCTCATATTGACGTGTTAGTTGATAATACTGCTCAATACTCTGTATTCTCCTTCATGGATGGCTTTTCAGGCTATAATCAGATTAAAATGGCGCCAGAGGATATGGAGAAGACTACTTTCATAACGCCTTGGGGAACATTTTGTTACAAAGTGATGCCCTTTGGTTTGAAAAATGCTGGGGCAACATATCAGCGTGGGATGACGACTCTTTTCCATGACATGATGCATAAAGAGATCGAAGTTTATGTTGACGATATGATTGCCAAATCCCAGACGGAGGAAGAGCATCTGGTGAATCTGTTGAAGTTGTTTAAAAGACTTAGGAAGTTCAGGCTGAGGCTGAACCCTAACAAATGCACCTTCGGGGTGAGATCGGGTAAGCTGCTGGGGTTTATCGTAAGCGAAAGAGGAATAGAGGTCGATCCTGCTAAAATAAAAGCGATTCAAGAAATGCCGACGCCTAAAACAGAGAAAGAGGTGCGCGGGTTCTTAGGGAGATTGAATTACATTGCCCGGTTCATATCTCACCTAACGGCCACGTGTGAACCATTATTCAAGCTGTTGAAGAAAGATCAAGCTGTAACGTGGAACGAAAATTGTCAAAAGGCGTTCGATAAAATAAAGAAGTATTTGCAGGAGCCTCCTATTTTGATACCCCCAGTGGCAGGGAGACCCTTGATAATGTATTTGACGGTTCTTGAGGGAAGCATGGGTTGTGTTCTCGGTCAACACGACGAGACGGGGAGAAAAGAGCATGCGATCTATTACTTGAGTAAGAAATTTACAGACTGTGAATCTCGATACTCAATGCTGGAGAAAACTTGTTGCGCGCTAGCCTGGGCCGCCAAACGTTTGAGGCAGTACATGCTGAATCATACAACCATGCTCATCTCGAAGATGGATCCTATCAAATATGTATTCGAAAAGCAGGCGTTGTCAGGTAGAATTGCCCGTTGGCATATGGTCTTGACTGAATATGATATCCAATACGTCTCGCAAAAGGCTATAAAGGGGAGTGTGCTGTCTGAGTACCTGGCGGAGCAGCCTATTGAAGAGTACCAATCGATGAGGTTTGATTTTCCTGACGAGGATATCATGTACCTAAAGATGAAAGATTGTGAAGAACCATTGCCAGACGAGGGACCAGAGTTGGGGTCCAAGTGGAAGATGATATTTGACGGAGCTGTGAATGCTTACGGTAGCGGAATAGGGGCAATTATCACTACGCCGCACGGGTCGCACATCCCGTTTACTGCCCGATTGACCTTTGCCGTTACCAACAATGAGGCCGAATACGAAGCTTGTATAATGGGGCTTGAAGAAGCCATTGATTTGCGAATCAAACATCTAGACGTATACGGAGACTCAGCTCTGGTGGTGAATCAGATCAAAGGGGAATGGGAGACACGGCAGCCTAATTTGATACATTACATGAATTATGCAAGGAGATTGTTGCCTTTCTTCGACAAAGTTGAATTGCATCACGTACCGCGGGCAGAAAATCAAATGGCTGACGCCCTGGCCACTTTGTCTTCCATGTACAAGGTCAACTTCTGGAACGAAGCTCCCCAAATCACTATCTCTCGGTTGGATAGGCCAGCTTATGTATTTGCTATTGATGAAGCATCTGATGACAAACCGTGGTATTTTGATATCCTTAATTTCCTGAAGAATAAAGAGTATCTGGCTGGGGCATCCAGTCAAGATCAGAAGACTCTCAGGAGATTAGCGGGTAATTTCTACTTGAACCCGGATGGCGTCTTGTACAGAAGAAACCACGATTTGGTGTTGTTGCGTTGTGTAGACGAGAAAGAGGCAAAGCTTCTCATGGAGGAAATTCACGAAGGTGCCTTTGGTACGCATGCTGGTGGGCATGCTATGACGAGAAAGCTGCTGAGGGCAGGTTACTTTTGGCTGACGATGGAAACTGATTGTTTCAAGTTCGCGAGGAAGTGCCACAAGTGCCAAATCTATGCTGACAAGATACACGTGCCTCCGAGTCCTCTAAATGTGATGTCATCTCCATGGCCATTCTCGATGTGGGGAATCGATATGATCGGAAAGATCGAGCCGACAGCTTCTAACGGGCATCGGTTCATCCTAGTAGCAATCGATTATTTCACCAAGTGGGTGGAAGCGGCGTCTTACGCGAATGTAACGAAGCAAGTGGTGGCTAGATTCATCAAGAGAGATATCATTTGCCGATATGGGATTCCCGAGCGGATAATCACGGATAATGGTTCAAATCTGAACAACAAAATGATGAAAGAGCTCTGTCAGAATTTCAAGATCGAACATCACAACTCCTCCCCTTACCGACCCAAGATGAATGGCGTTGTCGAAGCGGCCAATAAGAATATAAAGAAGATCGTCCAGAAGATGGTGGTGACCTATAAGGATTGGCATGAAATGCTACCTTTCGCTTTGCATGGTTATCGTACGACGGTACGCACCTCAACCGGGGCAACTCCATTCTCGTTGGTATACGGAATGGAAGCGGTATTACCATTGGAAGTTGAGATCCCTTCTCTGAGGGTATTGCGAGACGTTCAGCTGGACGAGGCAGAATGGGTAACGAATAGATTGAACCAACTGAGTTTGATGGATGAGAAGAGGCTAGCTTCTCTGGCATACGGTCGTTTGTACCAAAGACGAATGAAGAAAGCGTACGACAAGAAGATACTTCCGCGAAGCTTTCAGACGGGCGACCTTGTGCTGAAAAGGATTCTCCCGCCGCAAGCAGATCACAGGGGCAAGTGGACCCCCAACTACGAAGGGCCATACGTTGTCAGTAAGGTCTTTTCAGGAGGAGCTTTATTGTTGACCACCATGGACGGAGAAGACTTTGCGTCACCTGTGAATTCGGACGCAGTTAAAAAATACTTTGCTTAAAATAGACCCGCTGGACAGAAAAAGAGAGTCCAGGCAAAAATGGGGCATCCTGGAGAACCAAAAACAGAATGAAAGGTTCGGGCAAAAGTTAGGGATAAAATTGAAAAAATGTACACCCGCGAAGTTGAAAACCTACACTGGGCGGCTTCGGCAAAAAAGGGTATCCCGGTGAACTGAAAACCCGTAAAGGGCGGTTCACGCAAAAGTTAGGGATTTGAAAAGCAAATGACTGCGGTCCGAATGTGATATTACAATGAGCATCAATGCGGGAGAATACGTTTGAGGAGTCAGTTATCGGATACAATCTCTTCAGAAGTGGGGATACCGGGAAAGCATTAGAGTCGGACGAGTCATGGGAGGATCAGTTCGTGGTGTTCATCTGCATCCCGTTGCCGACATGTGTACAAAATTTAATTTGTCACAATATTCATGCTTCTTGTGCATACTTATGTATTTGCTTTGCGTAGCTTCCTCTTTTCAGGAGTTACATTCCGTGTACAAAACTCCGCCCATTCAGGGGCCCAATCAATGGAAATATGTTATTCAGTACTTGATGCTGGTTCTTTACTGTTTTGTGCATAATAAAACGCCTAAGTTTAGTGAAGCTAGCATGAGTATAACATCGCTGGCCCTTGCCAACAATTGTTAAAGCTTTGAATTAACTGAGTGTAACGTCACTAACCTGAATTGATTTGATTGCATAGGCTTGTCGTGTCTTGTTTGTGTTGTTGCAGGTTTCGTAACCATACGAGGAAGATGATCAAAAGATTGCGATAACGAAAGACTTGACCCCCACATAGATCATGCATGTTCTTCCTGAAGAAGGAGAGAATTCCCCAGCTAGCCGTAGCTTATCCAAAGGACGTGCTCCAGAAAAGTTATTCGTCCTCAGCAGAGTTTGGCGATTCTAAGATCATAAGGCTGTATTCAGACAGGTTCATCTTTCCCCGCAGGGTCATGCACTCTCCCCCAGCGGAGTCAGTTAATTTTCCCCAAGAGAATCATCCCATCCCCAGCGGAATTCTCTTTGCAAGTGTTTTCATTCCTCCCAGTGGAACTCGAAGATCAAGACTCTCCCCCAGCAGAGTTGGTGGTGGGTCCTGTCATTTATTTTGTCAGGGATACTGTGTAATATCAGTTCACCCTCCAGCAGAAGTCCGATCGTACTATGCACATCTGCTATTCCCCAGCAAGGTTGTTTTCCCCAGCAGGGGGGTTACTTCAACAGGGTGCTCAGTTTGAGTTCCTAATTTCCCAGCAGGGTCGACTTCCAGCATTTATTTTGCTGGAATAATTCTGTAGCATCTGGCTATCCCCGGCGGAGTCGGCATTATCTTTCCAGCATTTATTTTGCTGAAACAGTTTCTGTACTCTAGCAGTTCAGGTGGAGAGAACTCTCGCTCAAATGAATTACCAAACATTCAAGATCTCAGCATGAGATATCCATCCAATGTCAGTTTCGGCTGTATTCCCCACAGAGTTGCCAGGATAAGTTTCTCTTTGTTCCCAAGCAGAATTAGTTGTCATCAGGGGTTCCATGAATCAGAATTTCAGAGGCCACCGTCGGTTATCAGAGCAGGCATCCGATAGTTTGGTTTCCAGACATCCCCAGTGGAGTCCGTCTCAAAGTCGCTGTCATGTCAGTGCTAAGAAGTTTGTGGGTGGAGGATCATTGGAGAACTAAGTCCTGACGTGGACAATTTATTGACGGGATTTCTTCAGAAGTGGGCGTCCTAACGTGGACAGGTTTATTTCCCTGGATTGGTGAGGTATGTTAGTCCCAACGTGGGCAGATTCGGTTTCTCGAAATTAGTGGAATGGGAGGTCATGACGTTGACAAAAGTAATTACCCTTTGTGTTGGTGTCCTGACGCGGACAGATCAGACAAGGGTGTGAGTCCTTACGTGGACAAGTCTTATTTCCTCAGCGGGTCGAAGACGCATGAGTCCTAACATGGACAAATCAAGACGAGATCAGTGTCCTGACGTGGACAAATCAAAGAAATTGTTATTCCTAACGTGGAGAAATGGGTCCTAACGTGGACGATGTAGTCCTTACGCGGACATATCAGAAGAGGATTCCTTACGTGGAAATGATAGCATTCCTGACGTGGAAAAAGGGGAGTCCTCACGTGGACAGATTAAGATGGCATTCCTTACGTGGAAAAATGAGTCCTGACGCGGACAAATCGGTAAGAAGTTGGTATTCCTAACGTGGAAAGATCAGAGTCCTTACGTGGACATACCAAGAGCATCCCTTACGTGGAAGAAAAATGGTTTCCTTACGTGGAAAGACGAGTTTATTCCTTACGAGGAAGGATTGAGTCCTCACGCGGACATATCAAGATTGATCCCTGACGGGGAAAGAAATGGATTATTCCTAACGTGGAAGAGTTTAGTCCTTACGCGGACAGATCAAAGAAGTTATTCCTAATGTGGAAGAAGAAGATTTACTCCTTACGTGGAAAAATTGGGGTCCTTACGTGGATAGATTCAAGAAAAGTTGATTCCTGACGTGGGAGAATGATGTACTCCTTACGTGGAAAGTTGAGTCCTGACGTGGACAGATTCAGCGCCAAGGTTGAATTCCTTACATGGAAAGATTGGAGTCCTGACGCGGACATGTCAAGTGGTATTGGAGTCCTTACGTGGACAGATTGATATAGTTCTCCTTATGTGGAAAGAAGATTGCTTCCTGACGTGGAAAGATGAAAGGGTTAGTCCTTACGTGGGCAGATACAGAAGGAATGATTCCTAACGTGGACAGGTGTTACTCCTAACATGGAAGAGTGTTATTCCTAACGTGGACGATTCAGTTTATGGAAATGCAGACGAATTATCCCCAGCGGAGTTGCCGAGGTCTTTCTGGGTTAACAGCAAGTGGAGTCCTAACGTGGACAGGTTCTAGTTGAGAGTTCTTCGTATTGATGACAGACAGAGTCCTAACGTGGACAAGCAAGCAATCTGTTATGACAGAATTCTCTTCAGAACGATGAAGACAATCCCCAGCACAGTTGCACGAGATCAGTGGGTTGCTGTAACAGTCAGATTCAGCTGATGAATGTCGTTCCCCGAGCAGGAGCGCAATTTAGTGTTGCGGTTGGCAAATTTCTGGTTTCGCTAGTATTCAACCGTCTCGTACCGCGAATGTCTGAAGGCTCCGGGCTCTTCACTCAATCGGGTCCAAGCCGCTTGAATAGGGGCAGCTGTTGCACCCTAAAATTTGCCCAACCTTATTCCTTGGGTTTATGTTTTAATATCATTAGCATTTGCATATAGAGTCATGTACATAGACTAATCATCTGCATAGCATAAGCATAGCAAGTCATACAACAGGGGACCAATCATTATTTTCATCTCTAGAAGCCTATCAAGAGGCTATTATCCCAATTCAATCTCATTCAAGTCATCAGGAAAGAATTTGAAAGCAAAGAGTTCAGCAGATCAAGCCTTGAGTCCATCTCCTAGCTGAGGGTATCTGAGGGTCAACAAGAGGGTTGTGAGCTGTGAATTGAAGGCATGGAGAGTATCTAGACATTATGAGAGACTTAGAAAGTCATTTGGAGAAGGAGACAAGTCATTGATGAGAGCACAAGAGCTATAACTGAAGGCAGTCAACTAGGGTTTCATCTGGGTCAACCCTAGGTCAACCTTAGGTCAATTGACTGATTTAAGGGGCATTCAAGTCTAGTGGAGAGATGTGGGGTTCATCATTGTACATATAAAGAAGGATATGGAGATATGCCAAGGAGAATTCAAGAGAAATCAAGGAGAAGAGGAGTTTCTAAATTAGGGTTTCTGTGTAAAATCCCCTAGTTTAAGTCAAATTTCCAAGCAAGATAAGTCAAGATGCTAGCTTCAAATGGATCCTTGGCCAACATGAAACTTGTAGAGGATCTCAATACCTTTAATTTGAGTGGTGGAAGACATCAAGGAGATTTATAGAACTCAAGTTATGGTCCTTGCAAGTTACAGGTCATCTGAGGTATCTGAAATTTTGTCTGTGAAAGTGACTTGACTTCCAAGCAATTTTTACCCCTCAAGGAGATTTCAAATGAATTCTTGGTCAACATAAGAGTTTTTCCTCATTGTCTTAGCTTTCTAGAATGGTATAGTATGCCTTCATATGATGTGTGGAACTCAACTTATGGTCTTGGCAAGCAAAGGGTATTTTGGGCATTTGTGAATTACAGGTCATTTTAACCTATGTCCAAAACTCATACAAGGAGGTCTCAAATGGAAAAACTTACAACATCAAACTTGCTCCAAATGACATTTTGAGTCTAGAAAGAAGGTCACAAATTGTTGGAAAAGCTCATAACATGAAGTTGCATGATTGGTCCAAATTTGAACTAAAATGGCTTATAATTTGAATAAAGTCAAAGTGGAAAATGGTTTGGGAGATTTATAAGTCCAAATGGAGACTTCCAATATATTATTTTGAATGGAAAAGACATTCTAAAGACAATGGTTCAAGCACTTTTTTGATTTTAGTGGAAGATTTCAAAGTTATCCTTGGTTACTTGCATTTTAAGAAACATAGCCAAAATGAATCAAAGTTGGAAGGCAAGGGAATGTGTAAGAGGGATCTAGAAGTTACCATTGAACACTATATATTCATGAAATGAAGATTGATCAAGGGTTGGATTCATTTTTCACCAAGAATTTCCCAAATTCTCTCATTCTTTCTCATTGCATTTTCACTCCAAATTCTCAAATTCTTCACCAATCACCATCAAAATCAATTTCATCATACTGATTCATCATCATAGATCAGAATTCTACCAAGAACAAGGTGTGATCAATCCAATTTCGTGCACTTCCATCAAGAACACACAAATTGCAATTTCCATTGGACAGCAAGATCCAAGCCAAGTTTCATCCAAATACTGCAAACAGAATCAAGTACATCAAGAATGGATCAAGATTGAAGCATACAAGAGCCTGGATCCACGTGATTACTCAGCCTCCATTAAAGCTTGCTCAAGGTGCAAATCTTTCTAACTTACTCAATTTAGGGAGATTTAGGTAGTTTTACTAGTATATTCATGGTCTATGATGTTAGGAGGTTAGTTTAGATGAATTTGAGGCTGAATAGAGACAATTCATAGCAGGTGCACCAAACTGTTAGGACCTAGAACTCGTGGCTTAGTGCATTAGAATCTTAGGTTGTTAGCGCAGGATAATCACCATTAGTCATAGATTAGATTAGGATAAGTTTGATTGAGAATTATTGTGATGCATCTCAGTGTATTTTCATGGAGCCAGAGATTGTTGCGCTCGGGTTTATTGATTTGTTGAGTTTCAAAGCAAACAAAGACCGTAGGCTTGTAGAGGGAGAGATTTAGAGTAAGTTTCATGTTCATATCGTGGCGTTTCGTGGCCTGGAGAGAGAGAACTGAGAGCTTGAAGTTGGCTCGTGCATGGTGGCCATGGAGGGAAACCCTAGCTCTTATAGATTCAAGGAGGAAGACGAAATCGTGTCCATCCATTTTGTGCAAGACTTTTGACTTGAGGAGCCATCGTGTGGCTGGAATTCAAGCTGAGTTTTGGAGGGAGAGTGGTGCCCTAAACGCACCGTTTCATTAATTGAAACGGGCGGGCCTGAGTGAGTTTTGATATCCCCACCCCCAATGCCAAGCCCAATTCCAATCTGAACGTGAATCCTATGCTATTTTCACCCCCTGCTTGTTTTTTTTTTTTTTTGTTTTCTCTAAGGCTGACTTCGTTCTGGGCTTAGTAAACCTGCTATGCGCACCCCACCACTGCTTGGCCCATCCTAATTTTAACTGAGCGCGTTTGCTTATTGAACCCCCCTGGCTATTTCTCTATTCTTTTTTATTATTTTCTTTTCATGTTTTTTCATTCATTTTAAAAATTCATAATAAATAGATAAAAATTCATTTTTAATCCATTCTTTTTACACCATTTTCATTAGAATGTGTAGAAAATTGTCATTAAATAAAATTGCATTTTTATTTTTATTTCATATTTTTTCCATATTTTCTAAATAAATGTCATTTTAAGTATCTTCATTTCATGCATGATTTTAGTGATTTTTGTTCTATTAAATGCTTTCATATTTTTTGTTCATTCTTTTTAGGTTGTTTAGATTAGATATTGAACTTGTAGAAACAATTTAGTTCCCATTTATAGGAATTAATTTTAGGTGATTAATGTAGGCTTAAACAACATGAACAAATTAGGGTTTTTAGGTGATGACTTAGGAGAATCAATTCATTTCCCTTAGGACTTAGGATTTAACTAGATTAGTTATGGGACTATAGGGGCTATGGGTAGTTATCAGATCCCTTAGAAAAAGTCAGGATTCCCCTACTGCTATTAATACTCTGTGTATGTCTGATTGACTGGTGTGGTGTGCCCTTTGGGGATTATTGCTTGCTTGTTTGGGTATTGGGTTTGTCTAGGGACCTGGGGAAGCTGAAGACTTGAGGAGATGAAGACCATTGGAGATCCAAAGATTGAAGATCAACTTCCAGAGTTGAAGAGAAGATTCTTGCTAGCAGCTGCTGAGGAGACTAGGGTTTAGGAGCTAGGCAGAGCTCTAGGTTAGAAAGTTTGTTTTTCAAACATGGATTGCCTTGTCTGCATCCATTCTTCTCTGTGATTCAGAGTCTCTCTAAGACACTCACCCCCTTCCTTTGGAAGGCTTGGTGATAGTGTCTAAGAGATAGAACTCTTGAGAGAAAATGTCTCTTGTGTTAGAAGCAGTCTGTTCACCACCCTTGGTAGTCAACTGATTGCTTAACACTCAATTCACTCTTGTGACTGATCCCTCATCCTGGAGGTTTGAGCTTGAAGAAAAGCCATTGCAGATAGAAGTTAGATGATCAAAGCCTTTGCCTGAAGGCCATGAAGATGGAGATTGATGCTTGTTGAAGCCTGTAGCTGATTGGAGATTACTTGAAGCTAGATGGTGATGCAGGGCTGCTGATGCTGTTTCTTTTGCTGTTGTATTTCATTGTTGATGTATTGATTGGTTTTTTGGACTGTATTGTTTGCTGGTTACCCTGTTGGGTTGAAAGTGAAGCCTGTTCACTTTCGCCTATTGTTTTCTAGGTTCGAGGTTGAGTGGGACTCCCTTGCCTCGCTTGTACTGTCGCATCCATGCATTTTACCGTTTTACTGTATATATCTGATATTGTTTCTGTTTCTGCCTATCCCGTAGGATCTCTGTTTCTCTCTGTGCAAGAGAGGAGCATGATAGACACTAGGTCTTAACCCATGAATGATAACATTAGGTTAGTTTGTTTCCCTTCGCAACCGTAGGTTAGAGTTCTGTCTCTTTCTTTCTCAAAACAAACAGAAAAACACATAAAGACTTCAAACACAATAAAAGACACTTCTTTCGTAAAAGAATGTGAACTCATCAAAACGTCATTTTTGTCCGCTTGGGCTGCTAATCAGAAAAACCTTTTTCAGAAGGAATAAAATCAACCAAGACAAGCTTGTGTCGTACGTGGCCCGAACTACGTTTGCTCTGATCTTCCATGCTGTGTGGAAGTACGTAGGCATAGGATGCGATATCCTAGCGAGCAACCTTCCCCTCCTTTCCCGTAGGTAGGCGAACTACGTTGACTCTGATTTCTCGTTCCAGACGGGAATACGTAGGCATAAAGTGCGATACTTTGCCGAGTCATTTTATTTTCATTCTCTTTTCTTTTTAACCCCAGACCTTTAGCGTAGATAGAATAACAATCCATACCCGAAAACAAGCGTGGATCCCGTCGAGTACGACGGACGTGAGGGGTGCTAATACCTTCCCCTTGCGTAACCGACTCCCGAATCCAGGTTTTGGTTGCGAAGACCATACCTTTCCCGTGTTGTGCGAGGTTTACTCTGAGCGTTTCCTTTCCCTCCCGTGGGATAAATAACGCGCGGTGGCGACTCTTCTGTTCAGCCGGCGCCGATTTTCGCAGTAGCGACACTCACGTGGGTCAAAAATATTCTCGGGATAAACTCGTTTGAGTGTAACATCGCGTGACAACTACTTCGGGACTACTCCCTTATAGTTTCTGCAATACGTCCTAAAAAGGCTTAGTAGGGTAAGTAGGTAGCTAAAGGTACTCAGTTTCACAGACTCTCAGGTTGAAACAATTAATAAAATGCATGACAACTCATACATCATCAATCATCTCAAGGAGGTCTCAACTAAGCGTGATTACATCATATGTCAAACTTGTTAGGACTACTCCCAACAGTCAACTATTGATCATATCACATCCTATCATCTGTGTCACTCAAGTCCGGGTTAGGACTTATCTCACCACTTATGATACCCAATGTTCACAACAATACAATACAAATATATTCACAAATATACATGTAAGCAAGTATTCATACAATCACACAAAATAGGCTAAACCCTCAAGTTTTAAGTAAATCTTTCCCCAATGAAGACGCCATTTTTGTTGCGGTGAGAATCAGATGTCAAGCTATTGGTTAACTTGAATCTTAATTCATTAAATTGACAACCGGACTTTGATTTATCCAAAGGAAAGGTTAAATAAATAAAGACATTTTGTGCGATGTAACAACAACGCTAAGAGATTCGGGGATCGGGGGTTGGTTATGCCTAGGGTAGGTATTTCACATCCTAAACATCTGTAGTACTCTACAGGAACCTTTTGTGTGTGTGTATGATAAACTTGCTATGTTTATGCTATGGTTTGAGATTAAGGTTGGGGTAAAGACCTAAGGATACCTCCTATGTTTTCTCGCAAGGATATTGAATCTTCTGCCTACGTATCCTAACTAGGATAGAATCATATCAATCGTAGTTCACCTCACTAAGGATAGATGAACACATGATTATGATCAAGGTTCAAAAAGGGGGAAAAACATAACAATGTTTGTATAGAGTATAACAAAACTCTCTAATCTAAGTTGTACACTCAAGGGGATTAACTTTGACAAAAGCCAGGAGAGGAGTAAGTAATCATAACAATGATCCTTACGTAGAGTTGACAAACTCTAACCTAGGGTTCTAGTTGAAGAACACTCCTAGTAAAAGGTGGGTCTTTTAGACTTAAGAAAAGTCTAATGGCTAGTAGATTCTATCATAACTATGTTAGGGTTCAAAATAAATTAACAAAGTCAGAGGGAGCATAATGAGATATCTATGACCCAAGGGTCAAAAGAGAGACCTTCCTTTGGACACAAAGAGACAGACAACTTGACGTGAACTAGAAAGTTTCATCAATGGGGAATAACTTGACAAAGTTGAAGAAATAAAGCAAGAACTGAAGGTGAGATATAACTTAGAAGGGGGGGGGGGTTGAATAAGTTTGGAAAATTAATACTTGAAAATAATCACACAATTATTTTTATCCTGGTTCGTTAAACAACTACTCCAGTCCACCCTTCCAGAGTGATTTGCCTTTCTCAACAAGGACTTAATCCACTATTAAATCAAACTGATTACAATAGGATCACCTAAGAACTACAGTTCTTAGTCTTCTCAAGAGCTACTGATTCACACTGAATCCTCTTAAGGAAAATCCTTTACAAACAATGTAAATTAAATACAAGAGTTTTTAATGCTTCTATAAAGCTATAATCACAACAGTGATTTTTCTCTTACGATTTAAGTACAATAAGATTCTATGAAGAATAAGAATGAGAGCTTAAGAATATGTGATTTCTTTTCAGCAAGTGTATAGCTCAAGAGTGTGTTACTGAAGAATGAAGTGAGAGACTCCTTTTATAGGCAACTGAATTATCCACGTTGAAAAGAGAGTCCAAAAGGTCTGAGCCTTTTTGTCTTCACATGTACTGACCTTTCCTTGAAATAGATGGCACAGATAAATCCTTTTTGTCTGTGTAAGTGTGTCTAGCACAAATAAGGAAAGAGACGTTGAAATATTCCAACGGATACATTCTTGAAAACACTTCTTCAGTTTCAGCAAGTTCTTCAGAGTTTGAATAGATCAGAGTCTTCTGATGAGTTTCAGAACTATGTTGTATCAGAGTCTTTTGCAGCTTGTGTGCTTCTAGCGTGTTGATCATCAGAGCATCTTGACACAGATCTTCAGTACTTGGCAGCGTAGGTACTTTCAGAAACTTCTGTAGATCAATGCTTTAAGAAACTCTTCAATCAATATTCTTCTATACTTCTGATGCTTCAGCTTCAGATGCTTCTGATTATCTTCAGATGCTTCTGGCTATCTTCAGATGCTTCTGACTCAAAATGTTCTGGAGCTTCTTTCTTCAGATCCTTCTAGAGACTACGCTCAGGATCTTCTGTAAGGAGCAAGCAGATTCTTCTGTGAGATGCATCTGGCGCTTCAGAGTCAGAATAACTTCTTGTATTCAAAGGCAGATTTGCTTCTAGAGAGTCAATATAATTTTAATCTGCAGTAAAACTCTCAAACAAATTTTAGAGTATATAATTCTTAAATATAAATTTCCTAACAGTTATCATCAAAACAAAGAGTAATTATTAAGAACCAATTTGTGTTCTAACAATCTCCCCCTTTTTGATGATGACAAAAAGTATCAGAAATTTTATTTAATTGAACTTAAAGAATTATAACTCCCCCTGAGATGATGAATCTCCCCCTGAGTTAAATATGAAAAAGGAATAGAAACTTCCCTTTTTATCTTGAGTAATCTTCAGAGTCAGATCTTGTTTGTCTTGTAATAATCAATGGTCAGAATATCTTGCAGATATAAGATTCAGAGTTTGATAAAAGATAACTAATCTGAGAAACTCAGAGGTTCTTTTATAGAGTGTTCTTATCAAAAGTTCTGAAATAGTCAATTTAGATATTAGAAAGAATAGATATGTCTGAAGATTCATTCTAGTGAAATTATATTAAATAGTTCAGATCTTTATTTTCTCCCCCTTTTTTATCATAAGCAAAAAGTAAAAAACTTTTAAGAAAGACAAATAAAAGGAATAATAGCAGATAATTCAATGGAGAATAACAGTCTGATTCAATTAATTATAACAGATCAAAAAGTACATCATAAGATATTACAAAACATTCAGATGCAAAGATAACAGATGCACAAACATGAGAAAAAAATCTAAGTGTGTTTAGACAAAAGCATCTTCAATAGGTCTGTGATCTCAGATTGTGATTGCTCTTGCTTTGACATGAACTTAGTGATTGTCTCATTCTTCTCATCTTGTTTGGTCATCCATTCTGACATGTCCTCAGATTTCTTGTCTTGCTTCGCCATCCAAGATCTGATTTCAGATTGACCAGCTTCCAGAGCAGCAATCTTGTTTGCCAAATCTGGATTTTCTGTCTTGATTTCAGATGATGGAGGTTCTGTATCCTGAACAGAGTCAATTGCCATATGTTCTGGAGATCCTGAAGAGGGTTCTACCAGAGTCATAGTTAGAGTAGGGGCAATTGGTTCTGGTGGAGGAGGAGGTGGAGGAGCATCCAAACACAGCAGAGGCCCAGTCTTGTTATCAATCCAGAATTGATTCCTTTCAGCTCTGAGCTTTGCATCATCAGAACAGATGTTCTTTAGATTAGAAGCTACAGTGTTGAATCTATTCATTAATCCTTTCCAGATGATTTCAGTCTCATTTACATCCATATATTCAGAACATCTTCTTTGAATAGTACCTAAAGACATCTGTAATTCTTGCAAAAACGTTTGAAATAAATGTTCAATATTAAGTCTGGGTGGAGGTTTAAGCAAGGTTTCCAGAGTCATCTGTTTAGGCTTTGGAGTTGGTGGTATCAATGATTTTGGAATGGAAATCAGAGGAGGGGGAACATATGGGAAGAATGGAATTTCTGGTTTCTGAGGAAGGGATCTGTTTAAAGCATTAATCAGATTGGGTTGAGGTCTGGTGCGTGGGTAAACATCATCAAAGACTGCATTAGAGTATGGTACAAAAGCAGATTTTGATGGTTTATCAGATGCAACTGTGTTGTCAGATGCAGAATGCAGAGCTGAAACAGCAGCTTTACCAGATTTATCAGATATGGTGGCTAAAGATCCTTCATTTTCCATAGATTTAATATAGGAAAGGATCACATATGGAAGGGTTGGTTGAAGTTTAGGTTTCAGAGGTGTCAAGGGTTCAGAGGGCTCAACTCTATCATAAAAATCTTTAAGTTTGAAACCATAAGATAAGTTATGATACAGAGAGGACACTTGAGCACAAGAGATTCCAGATGATGATGGAATAGAAGTAGGAATAATCATCTCAGATGAAGGTTCAGGTGGAGGCATAGGTTCTGGAATTGTAGTTTTGATAGGTACAGATGATTCAGGTTCAGGGTCATGAACAGGGTATTTGTCAGATGGATTAATCAGAAAGTCAGGGTGAATTTCTGATTCAGATGAATTTGAGGATGTTTCAGGTGTACAAGAGGTAGAAGAAACTTGAAAAACTGTTTTTAATGGAGTGATATCAAGAACTTCTGTCTCAGGGATATGAGATGGTTCTGAAGGAATATCAGGTTGTTGAGTAGGTGGTTCAGATGAAACAGGAGCAGAGGTTACTTGAGTGGGTTCAGAAGTAACAGTTGCTACAGGTTCAGAAGATTGAATAGGTGATGGTGGAATGACAGATTCTTTTTGTGGTTGATCTTCTGTGGTTAGTTTTACTGGGTGATTTTCTGTTGTTGGTTGAGCAGATTTTTGTTTATCAGAATTTTGTGGTAGTTCTGATGGTTGTGTTTGTTGTGGTTCTGTTTGTTATGGAACAATTGGTTGTGGTTCTGTAGGTTGTGATACTGTTGGTTGTTTTTCTTTAGGTTGTGGTTCTGATGGTTGTGGAACAGATTTTGATGGACGTGGAGTGAAGTGTTTGATGTGTAGTTTTGGTTGAGATGGTTTTGATACAGAAGCAGTGGGTTGTTTCTGAGGTGATACAGAACTGGGGGCAGCAACAGATGTTGTTTGAGTGACAGGGGGTTTGGGAACAGACTTAATAGAAGAATCATTTAAAACAACATTTTTAGAAGAGACAGAAGCTTTAGTACCTTTGAGTTTAATCCTCTTAGCAGATGCAGCTTCTCCAAAATCTTTTCTCTTCAGAAGATCCTTGGGACTCTCAGCAATCTTAGCCTTCTTCTGGACAGGTTCAGATTCTGCTGCAGGTTGAGATCTTTTCCTCTGAAGTGGAACTTCTGCTTCTTCTTCTTCTTCTCCTGCATCTGGCAGGGGTTGCTTGACAAGTTGAAATACATTTGCTGGTACAGGCACTCCTTCTCTTTTGCATTCCTCTATATACATCAGAACAATGTGTCTAGGTTCTTCAGCAAAAAATAGAGGGAAATCTGATACTGGAATCCTTTTATTCAGATCAGACATGTTTAACTTCTTTGGAGCAGTGGTAAGTTCATCTACAATCTTGAGTCTCAGAAGGCTCTTAGCGTTCAGAGGCTTTCCCATAATGAACTCTAGTTCCTCTGTTACACCAGCATCATACAGAGCAGCCACTAAACCATTTTCAGTGAGAAAATCTGAGAAAATCTGAGAGCAACCTTCCAAAAGGTATCCAATTCCTGATCTTCTAGTTCTTTTCCTTCACAGATTCTCTGGATGCATTTATGTGATTCCACAGACGCATGAACAATAAGTAAGGAAGATCTACCTTATTACTCTGAATGAGGCAGTACATAAAATAGATCTGCTCATTGTTGACATAATCTGGGGAATTTGTTGATTTTCTATGATGAATGCATCCCATGAAGATCTTGGCCCAGATCTTGTAATATGGCTTCAGATCTTTGAATCTGTTAGAGGCTTGTCCAGAAGTCATAACCTCTTCATAGACTTCATCCATATCAACACGTCCAACTGGAAGATGTGAAACACCATCTGTTTCTTCATAACTAATCAGTTTTCTAATTAGATCCTCTGTGATTATGATCTCCTTTCCCAGCATAGATGATAGAATAAACTTTGGATACACAGATGCATGAATCCAGAATTCTTTAACAAGCAAAGGGTAAACTGGTCCAAACAGTCTATCAAAGTATTTTACCCAACCTTGAGCTCTAACAATGGAGCGAAAATCAAACCCATTTTCAGCCAGTGAGTCAAATTCAACCATGGATTCACACAATACTTCTAACTTTTCAACAGGTGTGAGAAGAGTTCTTTGTGGAGGAATGTATGGATTAGCACCTAGATTGTCTGAAGTCACAGCAGCCATTGTTGATTGAAACTGAGCAGTTGTTGATGAAGAAGACGCCATTGAAGAATGCTTTTTAGAACACTTAGGTTTTGGGTTTTTGTGAAGAGAGAACAAAAGATGAAAATGCATATAAATTCTGAGAGTGAAAAGTGTGAAAGTGAAAACACTTCAAGTATTTATACTAAACACATAGTCACACCAAGAGACAGAAATAAAGCACGTTGGAGCAGCATTAAATGAAAAGAATAAAGTCATTTCAAATAATAAATGCTTCTGACAGATTTGGGGGGAAAATCAAGAATTTAACTATTCAAATTTCACCTCAAATGTCTTTTCAGTTGTCCACACGCCACCTCTTCAGATTTTGTGGGACACGTGTTTGCTTGCATGTTGTTCTGAATTCTCTCAAGAAATGAAACGTTAGCCACGTTCAGATCTTCTAAAGATGGTTAGTTCAGATTTTCACATCAGAAAATATAATCAGAATAGAATAAATGAACAGGAGAAATACTTCAGATCATTAAACATTTTGCATCTGAAAGGTTCCTTCTGATAAATATTACTCTGGACAAAAATCCATACAAATATTTTTCAGAATGAACTTAAATCTATCTTCAGCAAGGGGTTTTGTGAAAATATCAGCCCATTGATGATCTGTATCAACAAAAGCTAAATTAATTACACCCTTCTGAACATAGTCTCTGATGAAGTGATGTTTAATTTCTATATGTTTTGCCTTAGAATGCAAGATTGGATTTTTTGACAAACATATAGCAGAAGTATTATCACAAAAGATAGAAAGATTACTCTCATAGATTTGATAATCTTCTAATTGACTCTTCATCCAGAGCATCTGAGTACAACATCCAGCAGCAGCAATGTATTCTGCCTCTGTAGTTGATAGTGCTATGGTAGATTGCTTCTTGCTGTACCATGAGATCAGATGACTTCCAAGAAACTGACAGCTTCCAGAAGTACTTTTGCGTTCAACTCTGTCTCCAGCATAGTCAGCATCACAAAATCCAACTAATGAAAATTCATCAGATCTTCTGTAACACAAACCCATGTTAGCAGTACCTTTCAGATACCTTAGAATCCTCTTAACAGTTGTTAAGTGTGATTCTCTAGGATCTGATTGGAATCTAGCACATAAGCAGACACTAAACAGAATATCTGGTCTAGAAGCAGTCAAGTATAGAAGAGATCCTATCATACCTCTGAAGAGTTTTTGATCTACCTTCTTACTTACCTCTTCCTTACCTAGAGTGCTTGTAGGATGCATTGGAGTCTTTGCCATTTTGCTATCAACCATGTTGAACTTCTTCAGAAGCTCTTTAACATACTTGGTTTGATGTATGTAGGTGCATTCTGGAGTCTGATTGACTTGGATTCCCAGGAAGAATCTCAATTCTCCCATCATGCTCCTTTCAAATTCTTCCTGCATACATTTAGCAAACTCCTTTCCAAGCATAATATTTGTTGATCCAAAAATAATGTCATCTACATAAATTTGACAAATCAACAGATCTTTCTTAACAATTTTACAGAATAAAGTTGTATCCACTTTTCCTCTGATAAAATTTTTCTTCAGAAGGAAATTGCTCAACCTCTCATACCAAGCTCTGGGAGCTTGTTTTAATCCATAAAGGGATTTCTTTAATTTAAAAACATGATCTGGAAAGTTTTCACTTTCAAATCCAGGAGGTTGATGGACATATACTTCTTCTTCTATAATACCATTAAGAAAAGCACTTTTAACATCCATCTGATACAGAGTGATGTTATTCTGTGCAGCAAAAGAAATCAAAAGGCGTATAGATTCTAACCATGCCACTGGAGCATATGTCTCAGTGTAATCAATACCTTGTTGCTGACTGTATCCTTGAGCAACCAGCCTTGTCTTATTCCTTTCTACTTCTCCCTTTTCATTCAGCTTATTTCTGAAGACCCATTTTGTTCCAATAATATTGAATCCTTTAGGTCTAGGAACCAGATCCCAAACTTCATTTCTGGTGAATTGATTCAGCTCTTCTTGCATAGCTATAATCCATTCATTATCTTCCAGAGCCTCATCTACAGATGTTGGTTCTATTATTGACACTAAGCCAAATAAAGAAGATTCAGAAGTTCTGAGAAATGATCTTGTCCTTATTGGATCATCTTTCTTTCCAATAATCACATCTTCTGGATGAGATGATTTGATTCTGGAAGAAGATCCTCTGACAGTTGGTCTTTCAGAAATTTGCAAGTTGTTTAGTTGGGAAGTCAAAGGTGTAGCATCTGGAGTTGCTTCAGATTCTTTGATTTTTGCCTTTTCTGCCTCTGATCCTTCAGAGTCTATGAGAATCACTTATCTATCTACAGAACTTTCAAACTGCTTTGGCTTTTCAGAGCCAAGCTTATCATCAAATCTAACATGAATAGATTCTTCAACAATCTGTGTTTCAGTATTGAATACTCTGTAGCCTTTGGAGCGTTCAGAATAACCAAGCATGAAACACTTCTGTGCTTTGGAATCAAACTTGTTCAGATTATCTTTAGTATTAAGCATATAACAAATACATCCAAAAGGATGAAAATAAGAAATGTTAGGCTTTCTGTTTCTCCACAATTCATAGGGAGTCTTCTCCAGAAGAGGTCTTACAGACACTCTGTTCTGAATATAACAAGCTGTGTTAATTGCTTCTGCCCAAAAATGTTTTGCCAGATTTGTCTCATTGATCATGGTTCTGGCCATCTCTTGCAATGTTCTATTTTTCCTCTCTACAACTCCATTTTGTTGTGGAGTTCTAGGGCAGGAGAAATCATGTGCAATGCCTTTTTCAGAAAAATATTTTTCAAAATGTTTATTTTCAAATTCTCCACCATGATCACTTCTGACTTTAATAATTTTGGAATCTTTTTCAATCTGAACTTGATTGCAGAAGTCAAAGAACAAAGAATGAGACTCATCCTTGTGTTTTAGAAACTTTACCCATGTCCATCTACTGTAGTCATCTACAATGACTAACCCATACTTCTTGCCTCTGATGGATGCAGTTTTCACTGGTCCAAACAGATCAATGTGAAGTAATTCCAATGGTCTGGAGGTAGACACAACATTTTTTGATTTAAAATGAGATTTTGAAAATTTACCTCTTTGACATGCTTCACACAGAGCATCTGAGTTGAACTTCAATTTAGGAAGTCCTCTGACCAGATTGAGTTTATTAATCTGAGATATACGTCTCATATTAATATGCCCCAATCTTCTATGCCAGACCCATTTCTCATCATTCACAGATAAGAGGCATTTTACATTTTGAACTTTAAGTTCTGAAAGGTTAATTTTATAAATGTTGTGTTTCCTCTTTCCACTGAATAGGATAGAGCCATCCTTTTGACATACAGCTTTGCAACATTTTTGATTAAAGATTATATCATAACCATTGTCACTTAATTGACTTATGGACAATAGATTATGCTTCAATCCTTCAACTAACAGAACATTAGTAATAGAGGGAAGCTTACCATTTCCAATAGTGCCAGATCCAATGATCTTGCCCTTCTGGTTCCCTCCAAACTTCACGTCCCCTCCAGATCTAAGTTCCAGGCTTTGGAACATAGACCTTTCTCCTGTCATGTGTCGGGAGCATCCAGAGTCCAGGTACCATGATTGGTGTCCTGACTTTGCTGCTAAGAACATCTGCAACAGGAATTATTTTGTCTTTAGGTACCCAGATCTTCTTGGGTCCTTTGGGGTTAGTTGGTTTGCAAGTTTGTCTAAACTTCTGTTTTGCAACATAATGTTTATTCTGACTTGCCTTTGGTTTAAACACATAAGTACTCTTCTCAGAGCTTGTGTGTTTAATGTCATTCAGATGACCAAATTTGAATTGAGAGTACAGAGGTGTCTTCCTGAAGAAAAGTTTGTCAACAGGTTTTGGATTGCTTCCAGATGAAGACTCATATCCAATGCCTCTTCTGTTGTTTCCACTAACACCATAGATAATGGAAGCCATCTTGCTTCTGTCTATGCTCTTAGTGAGAAACCTCTGAAAACTAGAGTCATATTTTTCTAAAATATTTTCACAAGACTTAGTTTCAGAATCAGATTCTTGTTGAGTTCTATCAAAGTCATTTTTGATTTTTAAATTCATTTCCTTCTGCTCAACAAGTTCTGTTTTCAGAAGATCAATCTCAAATTCAAGATTGCTTTTCAGCTTCTTGTATTTGAGTTTGATGTTGTTGTAACTTTTAAGAACTTCTGTTAAAACTTTAATGAGTTCTTCTTTGGTAAGTTTGGCCATTACCTCTTCTGCATCATCATCAGATTCAGATTCTGATTCATATCCAGAGGTACCTTCCTCTTGATCCTCTGTCCTGGCCATCAGTGCAACGTTTGCACATTCTTCTTCTGATTCAGAAGATGACTCACACTCATCAGAGTCATCCCATGTTGCCATCAGAACCTTTTTCTTCTTGTTGAACTTCTTCTTAGGTTTTTCTTTCAGAAGTTTAGGGCAGTCATTCTTGTAGTGCCCAGGTTCTTTGCACTCATAACACACCACTTCTTTCTTGGCAGATCTTCTGTGACTAGAAGATTCTTTTCTGTTGTCAGATCTTCTGAAGTTGTTAAACTTCTTTCCCTTGTGCTTCCAGAGTTTGTTAATCCTTCTGGACAGCATGGACAACTCATCTTCTTCTTCAGAATAAGATTCTTCAGAGCTTTCTTGAATAACCTGCAAAGCTTTAGCAGTTTTGTTAGATTTTAAAGCTATGGATTTACCTTTATCTTTCTTCTGGGGTTCATCTTCCTCCAGCTCAATTTCATGGCTTCTCAAGGAACTGATAAGTTCTTCTAAGGAGATCTTGTTCAGATCTTTTGCCATCTTCAATGCAGTCACCATTGGTCTCCATCTGGTGGGAAGACTTCTGATGATTTTCTTGACATGATCTGACGTTGAGTAGCCCTTGTCCAGAACTTTCAGACCAGCTGTAAGAATCTGAAATCTAGAAAACATAGTTTCTACATTTTCAGAATCTTCCATTTTAAATGCCTCATACTTCTGTATGAGCGCCAGAGCCTTTGTCTCTTTAACCTGGGAGTTTCCCTCATGAGTCATTTTGAGTGATTCAAACATATCATGAGCAGTATCTCTGTTATTAATCTTCTCATACTTAGTATGAGAGATTGCATTAAGCAATATAGTTCTGGCTTTGTGGTGATTCTTGAAGTCTCTTTTCTGCACTTCAGTCATTGATTTTCTATCAATCTTTTTGCCATCCTCTCCAGTAGGATGTACATATCCATCAATGACCAAATCCCAAAGATCAGCATCATACCCAAGAAAAAAACTTTCTATTCTATCTTTCCAATAGTCAAATTTTTCTCCATCAAACATTGGAGGTTTGGTACTGATCATATCCCTCTCTTCATATTTATTGTTGATATTTGACATTGAGTTATCAGCCATGATAACAAATAAATATGTTGATCAAAGTATATCTCCACTGGATCTTTACTGACACTGTTAAGTGATAGCACACTCAGAACAGGAGCTCTGATGCCAACTGAAGGTGAGATATAACTTAGAAGGGGGGGGGGGTTGAATAAGTTTGGAAAATTAATACTTGAAAATAATCACACAATTATTTTTATCCTGGTTCGTTAAACAACTACTCCAGTCCACCCTTCCAGAGTGATTTGCCTTTCTCAACAAGGACTTAATCCACTATTAAATCAAACTGATTACAATAGGATCACCTAAGAACTACAGTTCTTAGTCTTCTCAAGAGCTACTGATTCACACTGAATCCTCTTAAGGAAAATCCTTTACAAACAATGTAAATTAAATACAAGAGTTTTTAATGTTTCGATAAAGCTATAATCACAACAGTGATTTTTCTCTTAAGAATTAAGTACAATAAGATTCTATGAAGAATAAGAATGAGAGCTTAAGAATATGTGATTTCTTTTCAGCAAGTGTATAGCTCAAGAGTGTGTTACTGAAGAATGAAGTGAGAGACTCCTTTTATAGGCAACTGAATTATTCACGTTGAAAAGAGAGTCCAAAAGGTCTGAGCCTTTTTGTCTTCACATGTACTGACCTTTCCTTGAAATAGATGGCACAGATAAATCCTTTTTGTCTGTGTAAGTGTGTCTAGCACAAATAAGGAAAGAGACGTTGAAAGATTCCAACGGATACATTCTTGAAAACACTTCTTCAGTTTCAGCAAGTTCTTCAGAGTTTGAATAGATCAGAGTCTTCTGATGAGTTTCAGAACTATGCTGTATCAGAGTCTTCTGCAGCTTGTGTGCTTCTAGCGTGTTGATCATCAGAGCATCTTGACACAGATCTTCAGTACTTGGCAGCGTAGGTACTTTCAGAAACTTCTGTAGATCAATGCTTTGAGAAACTCTTCAATCAATATTCTTCTATACTTCTGATGCTTCAGCTTCAGATGCTTCTGATTATCTTCAGATGCTTCTGGCTATCTTCAGATGCTTCTGACTCAGAATGTTCTGGAGCTTCTTTCTTCAGATCCTTCTAGAGACTACGCTCAGGATCTTCTGTAAGGAGCAAGCAGATTCTTCTGTGAGATGCATCTGGCGCTTCATAGTCAGAATAACTTCTTGTATTCAAAGGTAGATTTGCTTCTAGAGAGTCAATATAATTTTAATCTGCAGTAAAACTCTCAAACAAATTTTAGAGTATATAATTCTTAAATATAAATTTCCTAACAGTTATCATCAAAACAAAGAGTAATTATTAAGAACCAATCTGTGTTCTAACAAGAACATGTAACAAAATGTAACAATAATCAAGACCAACATTTAACATCTTAACAAAGATCAAAAAGCAAAGAGGTAACATTCATCAATGCAAGTAAAGAACATGTGTAACAACAACAAGTTCATCTATAACATTCAAATAAGATTAATGCAAACAAGTGACATCTTGAATAAAGCATGTTATAATGATCAAATGAGATTAAATGTAACAACATAACACCAAATAAACATGTATTGATGAAAATCAAACAAGTAAGAACACAAGAAATGTTACCACAACTCAAGTATGAATTCATGATTTCATGGGGAGAAGTAAACAAGTTACATGGTAACAACCAAGTCAACAATAAAACCCTAGCATGTTATGGTTCTAACAAGACACATAAATAATTATAATGAAGCATGACAAGCGAATTCAAGAGGTCACAACATCAAGAATCATGTTAAAGTTCACAGATGAAATTCAAAGTATACAATGCATATTCAAGCATTCACAAAGGCAAAAAACAAACTATAAGCTTGTTATGGTTCTAACAAGACAAATAAACAAGTAAAATGAGGTGTAATGGGCATATTCAAGAGGTTACAACATCAAGAATCATGGCAAAGTTCACAAATGAAGTTCAATAGGCCATTTTCACATATACACGTTCATAAAATCAAGTATGAACATGGTAAGGAAATGAATAAAACATATTTGAACATTTAAACATATTAAAAAATATATATTCATCATACAAGACAAATATCATAAGAAAAATCAAGTTACAAGTTGAAAAACTTCAAGAACATCATGGAAAAACCCCTAAAAACACATGTTATTCAAGTGGATCAAAGTCTTTCTAGGATAACAATCCATGAATTATTTTTTAACTTAATTAAAATAGAATGATAAGGAGTAGTTTTCAAAAAGAATGACATCAATAGCACAAAAAATGATCATGTTATGATCATGGAAAGTTGGTGTACTAATGGGGGCAAAACTAAGGCAAGGCAAGGTTACAACCTAAGGCCAATTTGCAAGAAGATTGGAAATCAGACAAATATTAACCAAATGAGGGGAAACAAAAGTAAAAATTATGTATTTTTTAAAAAGGAATTAAATGGTACCATTTGTTTTTCCATACCATACACTCACAAAAAAAATTGATAGCATCAAGGTTTTGGCATCTTTGGTCACAACCAAATGCAAGAACATATGGACAATCATGTGTAGTGGTGTTCTTGGTGAAACAAGTGTACAAACATCACATATACATCATATATAGAGGTTAACACAAAAGAAATCAAGAAATACACACATGGTTTGACAGATTGGATGCATCATGCAAAAAATGACTAGGTTTGACCTATTTTGTGACCTGGTTTTTTGACAGTCCAAAAGTTACAAGTTTTGTTACAAGAAATGGTTCATACATGACACGTAACATATATAAAACATGTTCAAACAATGTACAACACACGATCATAGCTAAAAGTCATGGTAGCATGTAAAATGCAAGTGGAAAGATCACATTTATGAGTTTTAGGCATACCTCTTGAAGCAAGCTTGAGCAATAAGAAAACCAGAGATCTTCAGAGCTCTTCCAAGGTCTACAAAGTCTCCAAGGATGATGAATATGTGCTCCAAGTAAACCTCAAGCCGTTTGGTGGGCAGAATGCCTTGTAAGTGAAGAAAAACTTCCAAAATCCAAAGATTTCCAAAGCCAACTCACTCAATCCTTGTTACAGAAGTGTGGAACCATCATGGACAGTTTATATATGTTATTTATGAAGTGTTAGAGGTCTTAAAGAGTGTTGAGGTGCAAGGGATTAGTGGATGCTCTCTAAAGTGCAGAAAAGTCAACAACAGAGGTTTCAATCATTGACTTTTTGATTGGATGAGTTTCTAGCTAAGGTGAGAGTTTGGACAGCTCTAGTGCATCATATGTGATGTGTTTGGAAAAGGTTTGAGAAGTGAAAATGCAAGGCATATTTTGTGAAGTTTTGGAAACTTGGCACCACTTTGCAAGAACTTGAGATTGAATGGGAGGAAGAGCTTTAGCTGGTTCTTAGCATATAACTGGTGTGTTTTGGATGTAATAGGTGAGTTATATTTATAGGCAAAGGCCTTGGATCAAGGTATGGGCAGAAGTGGAGCAAATTGCCAAGTTTAGCCTTCCATCATGAAAATCTTGGAGATTTTCAATGCAATCTCCATCTCTGACCTCAAGCCACTATACCAAGAGCTTATCCATTCCCTATAGGATACTTAATCATGCTTGAGAGGGTAGGAGGTGACTGATTGTAGCCAAGTTGATGATGTGAAGAGGGGCAACCGCCATTTTTCTCTTTCTACACTATACATGCTTGCAACTTGCATTAAACAATTATTTCTTTCATAATTTTGTGGGATTTGATTTTAAACATGTTTATTAACAATTTAAACATCAGAAATGAGGCTTAGTCTTTGATAAGAATTGATTTGGGAAGCTTTTGAATCAAAACACTCATGCTGAACTAGTTTTGCAAAAGTGAGTTTTTGCCAACTTGTGGACCTTGGTTCTCTCTAACCATGAAGATTTATAGAACCCACTTGTACTTTTTAGAAATACACCATTAGGTACTATAAAATTAGATGAACACTTGAAACTGGGTCAAAAACCCTTGTGAAAAATGCTGAAAACTTGATTTACAAGTCAAAAATTCTTGAAATTTCTAAGTGTATTTTCCCCCTCTTGCCTTGTGTTGGCTCATAACTCAAAATCCATGCATTTTATGTTGATGAGTGAATATATCAATTTTTAAGAACTCATTTATACCATTCCAACAAGCTTTGAACCACTCCATTTGGATGTGTAGTTAAGGAGTTATGGTCTAACACTTTTCAAAACCCGAATTTCCCGACTTTTTGATTACTTCTCAATTCTTGATCAATTGGTCACCAAATTTCATGATTAGATATTAAATGATGTTTAGAACATAGTTGGATTCAATTTTGGGTTAAAACCCTGTTGGTCAATGGGTTGACTTTTCAGACAGACGAACCGAACGATTGAAAACCTCTAAATCGTCTATTGGTGTCTTGGGTTCTCTAAGGCCTTGAAACTTATTTGGTAGACTTACTTGGGTAATGTGAGCCTCATGGACCATTTTTAAAGCTTTTTAACACCCTTTATATCAAAATTTAAACTACAATTGATTTTCCCAATTAGAAACCCTAATTAGGGTTCTTGTACTGCACTGTTCTTCTTTCTTGGGTGACAATCTCAAATTAGATTCATTATTGATCCAATGTGATATCCTTGATGACATGAGGACTTGATATATAGAGGATTAATCCAAAACTTTGACTGATCAATCCCTTGAAACCCTGATTTCTGACTGGAAGAAACCTTAGTTCATCTGCATCTTGACAAAGACCAAACTTGAAATAGGTTATGGTTAGATAATCAATGTTGATGCTCCTAGAATGATTATGTGATCTAGGGGTCAAAATTTAGGGTATGACAGGGATTGTGTTTTTGATAGACACTGGCCATGTTGCATAGGTATGAATCCTTTCTTGGGATCATGCATATTAAAGTGTCTAAGAACTTTGTATATGTATGTACTTTGACTTAGGCCAAGAAGTTTTTTGATTTATCTCTATAGATCCTAATTCCTAGTATATAGGTTGCTTCACCCAGGTCTTTCATAGAAAAGAATTTCCCTCGCCAAGTTTTTACTTGCTGCAATATAGGGACACTGTTTCCAACGAGTAATATTTCATCTATATATAATATTAGGAAGACCATCATGCTCCCTGTAACAGCCCAATTTCGGTTTAACTAATTAATTTAGTTATTGGAATTATTTTAATTATGGGATAGTGTGATAATATGTTAAGTCTACATATTATGCTATTTTATCATTTGTAGAGTTTTGGAAAGTTTAGTGGGAAATATTTCGGACAGTCTCAATTAATGGTTAAGTGGATGATTTATGGAAATTGATTGGAATAATAGGTATATTGGAGGAAATAGAATGGAAAGAAATATAAAGAATAGAAATAGAAAGAAAAGATATAAGAGAAAAGGAGGAAAGAAAAGAAAAGGATAGAAAGAAAGGGAAAAGAAGGAAAAAGGAAGAGAAAAGAGAAGAAGAAGAGGAAAAGAGTGGAATCATCAAGAGCAACTCAAAGCTTCGATTAATCCAAGGTAAGGGTGTGAAATCTTACTACCTTAATCAATATGTATGGTTATGTATGTGTATGGTTGATCGGGTAGAGTTTTGGAGATTTTTCTATAAACTTCCATTTTAGGTCGAAATTGATTCGATCGGTAGAGACCGAGTTTTAATGATCGAAAATGAGAATAAGTGGTAGATTTTAGTCGAGGAATGTTAGACTAAGGCTACTGGAAACGAGTTGGGATTTATCGGGAGATTTCATCGGGTGTTTGGATTCTGAACAGTGGGAGAAAGTTCAGTCCGCAGGCGCTCGCTAGCAGCTCGCTAGGCGAGCAGGTCCCGAGTGTTCGCTAGCATCTCGCTAGGCGAGTGCGTAGCGAACGGTCCCAGACTTGGGACAGTGGTGTTTTGGTCTCCTTCGCTGGCAGCGAATGGAGTAGCGAATGACTCGCTGGGGGTTCTCTGTGGCGAACAAGGTAGCGAACAAAGTCTGTAGCTTCTGTTCTTGCTCGCTAGCAGTTTGCTAGACGAGAAGGTGGCGAACGTTTGCTAGCAGCTCGCTAGGAGAGCGTGTAGCGAACGTAGCAGAATGAGTCTTCTCTGCTGTTGGGTGCTGTTGTAGCTTGGGGTTCCGAGTGCGATCGACCCTTACTTGATTTAGAAGCTGGCGTGATGGTTCGTGACGTACTGTGGGTAGCCGATAGGCGTGAATCCTAGGTTAGGAATTGTAGTCGTTTGGGCAATTTCGTGCATTGTTTAATTCGATTAAAAATGCATAACATTTGGACATGAATGATGCATTTAATCCTAGGTTAAGAGAAAACATGAATATGTAATTTCGAAGAATCATGCGTTTATTTTTAGTTGAGATTTACCCCTTTTGAGTTAATTCTTTTTAAACATTAATGTTCATGTGGTCGTTTCGTGAGTGTTGTGACGCACTTCTTTTATATCTTAATGTATACACTCTGATGAAAATGAAAATACTTGTATTCGTGACTATTAGATTTGATATGTGATTATTTTGGGGTATAGAAAGGGGGTGTTACAAAGTGGTATCAGAGCAGGTCGGTCCATCCGGCCAAGTTGTCTAATGTTGGTTGTTCCCTTGTACACGACATGTGTGTGAAGACACTGTCGGTACGTGTTTGTTGTTTAGCCATTGTCTGCAGAGGTAGGAATGATCCAAGTGGGGGAGAACTTGTGGTTCTCCAGGATGCTACAAGTGTGGATCCATAGCTAGGTGTATTGTTGAACATCAAGAGCTGGTGTTATCCTTGTTGGAGGAGAAAGCAGTGTTATGTCACTATGAAGAAATTCAAGGAGTTTTGGAAGAACCATCAACAACTTGTGTGTCGGTTATGTCGAACCCGATCGGACCATTGGTTATGTGTTTGTGCCAGAGTTTGAGAGCTTCAATTGTTTAGTTGAGATTTGAGGCGAGTAATGGCCTTGAGAGCTTAAGATGTTTAACTTTGATGGAAATTTTGAGTATTAATGAAAGTGGGAAGTTGGCGGTTTACCGGTTGATTGTTGTTACCCGAGAGTTATCCTGACAAGATAAGTGTTGTACGACCAGGACGTGAAGTGGAGTTGCGATCGACTTAGTTGCGGAAACTAGTCAGATATTGAGAGCTCCGTATGGTATATCTGCTTAGATGGTAAAAAGATTAAAACTGATTGAGTTGTTTTGGAAACTTGTGTCTGGTGTGTATGCTACGGCAACGAATTGCGGAACCTTATGTGATGAGACTGATTATTGGTATTCTCGACGAGATTCGAGAAGGTTAGAATTCTAATTGAAGTTAATAGGGTGATTGAGTTTGACGAATTTAAAATCGAATGAGTGATGTTTGGATTGGTGGAGATGGTGGCATGAGATGTTGTGATAGAATCTAAGAGTCCGAATAAAGGGGACTGGATGAGAGTATTTTGAAAGAGTTATTTTGGTAGCCACAGATGGAGAAAGCAGTAGTTGTATGTGCTGGTGTGACTTGTCGAGAGTCGAAGAATGAACGTCTGAGATTGATAGGTCTAATGTGATCGTTGTATATTCCAGAGTTGAGATCGGAGGGTAATTCCATGGATTTTGCGTGGGGTTTCCGAAGGATGTGAGAATATGATTTTGTTGATGAGATTCTGGATGTAATGACCGGATTGACCCTTTTCCTGTCAAAGAAGACTAATCATTCTATGTTGGAACTAGTTGTGATGGATATCACCGAAGTGATAAAGACCGTATGTAGTATCACCGAATATTGTGTCGGATGGGAATTTGAAGCCTTGTATGGCAGGAGGTGTAAGGCTCATTTGTATTAATATGATTTAGGCGAGAGTGTTGTACTCGGACCTGAGGTTTGTGCAAAAGACAACTGAAGAGATTAGAGGACCCAAGAAAAGACGTGTTTTGAGAGTTACGATAGTAACTAGTGTAGTCGAGCTTGAAGTCTCGGAAGCACACCGTGACTCGTTGTAACTGTATCAGAGTAGTGCAGCGGAAGCGTGGGGAATAACATGTTAGATTGTTTCACCGCTGTCACTAAAGGAAATTACACGATGTGTTCGCGTGTCTAAGCTGAGGAAGCACATCAATCCGGATGGATGGTGTGTGAGTGAGAGAGAATTTGAATACTGAGGCAACTTCGAGGAAAGAGGGATTGTCTTGGTAAAGGTATTTGGGAAGAATCAACTAGATGGAATCGGATTGGGAAGATTGGGATGCGTGAGTCACATCCCGAGTTGTTTGAATCGGATAACATTTTCGAGGACGAAAATTCCTAAAGTGGGGGAGAGTTGTAACAACCCAATTTCGGTTTAACTAATTAATTTAGTTATTGTAATTATTTTAATTATGGTATAGTGTGATAATATGTTAAGTCTACATATTATGCTATTTTATCATTTGTAGAGTTTTGGAAAGTTTAGTGGGAAATATTTCGGACAGTCTCAATTAATGGTTAAGTGGATGATTTATGGAAATTGATTGGAATAATAGGTATATTGGAGGAAATAGAATGGAAAGAAATATAAAGAATAAAAATAGAAAGAAAAGATATAAGAGAAAAGGAGGAAAGAAAAGAAAAGGATAGAAAGAAAGGGAGAAGAAGGAAAAAGGAAGAGAAAAGAGAAGAAGAAGAGGAAAATAGTGGAATCATCAAGAGCAACTCAAAGCTTCGATTAATCCAAGGTAAGGGTGTGAAATCTTACTACCTTAATCAATATGTATGGTTATGTATGTGTATGGTTGATCGGGTAGAGTTTTGGAGAGTTTTCTATAAACTTCCATTTTAGGTCAAAATTGATTCGATCGGTAGAGACCGAGTTTTAATGATTGAAAATGAGAATAAGTGGTAGAGTTTAGTCGAGGAATGTTAGACTAAGTCTACTGGAAACGAGTTGGGATTTATCGAGATATTTCATCGGGTGTTTGGATTCTGAACAGTGGGAGAAAGTTCAGTCTGCAGGCGCTCGCTAGCAGCTCGCTAGGCGAGCAGGTCGCGAGTGTTCGCTAGCATCTCACTAGGCGAGTGCGTAGCGAACGGTCCCAGACTTGGGACAGTGGTGTTTTGGTCTCCTTCGCTGGCAGCGAATGGAGTAGCGAATGACTCGCTGGGGGTTCGCTGTGGCGAACAAGGTAGCGAACGAAGTTTGTAGCTTCTGTTCTTGCTCGCTAGCAGTTTGCTAGACGAGAAGGTGGCGAACGTTCGCTAGCAGCTCGCTAGGAGAGCGTGTAGTGAACGTAGCAGAATGAGTCTTCTCTGCTGTTGGGTGCTGTTGTAGCTTGGGGTTCCGAGTGCGATCGACCCTTACTTGATTTAGAAGCTGGCGTGATGGTTCGTGACGTATTGTGGGTAGCCGATAGGCGTGAATCCTAGGTTAGGAATTGTAGCCGTTTGGGCAATTTCGTGCATTGTTTAATTCGATTAAAAATGAATAACGTTTGGACATGAATGATGAACGTGTCGTGTAGTATACATTGCAGTGTATGATGTTAGTATATATTTGATCCCTTGGAGGATTTGCAGAACCTCGCTTGATGCGATGGTTATATTTGATCCCTTGGAGGATTTGCAGAACCTCGCTTGATGCGATGGTTATATTTGATCCCTTGGAGGATTTGCAGAACCTCGCTTGATGCGATGGTTATATTTGATCCCTTGGAGGATTTGCATAACCTCGCTTGATGCGATGGTTATATTTGATCTCTTGGAGGATTTGCAGAACCTCGCTTGATGCGATGGTTATATTTGATCCCTTGGAGGATTTGCAGAACCTCGCTTGATGCGATGGTTATATTTGATCCCTAGTAGGATTTTCAGAACCTCGCTTGATGCGATGGTTATATTTGATCCCTTGGAGGATTTGCAGAACCACGCTTGATGCGATGGTTATATTTGATTCCTTGGAGGATTTGCAGAACCTCGCTTGATGCGACGGTTATATAGTGATTCCTAGGAGAATCTGATGAGTTATAGTGTAACCGTATAAGTGTGAGAGGAGTGAATTCTAAGAGAATCTGACGCACGAATGGGTCGGTACCGTGGTTGTAGCTGCATAGGGTCGAGGTGCCGATCTCTATAAGTGCATTATCATCTTCATGTGATGAATTGAAAATAATGTTTGAGAATGTATTAGTGTATGTATATATATATGTATATATATATATATATATATATATATATATATATATATATATATATATATATATATATATATATATATATATATATATATATATATATATATATATATATATATATATATATATATATATATATATATATATATATATATATATATATATATATATATATATATATATATATATATATATTGCGTCTGGTAAATATGAGAATGAGGTCGATGTATATGTAGAGAGATTCTACTCACTAGGGTAGAACGGCGATGCGTCGTTCCTAGTGAGGTAGTTACCGGGGTAGAATGACCGAGACGTTGTTCCCGGTAGAGCATAAGCGACGTACCCATAGTCCGGAAAAAGGATTGAGGGTACTGAAGAGTCTTATATGAATCGCATGGTGTGATTGCGGTTGTCATATGTAAATATGCATATGTGCAGGAATTGACGAGATGCGTTAGCGAATAAATAAATGTGAAGGATATTGACTGATGAATAGACGATTAAGTGTGAGCGATTATGTCTATGTGTATTTAATGCGGTGAGAATCTATTGTTATGAATTGTAGTGAATAAGTATGAGGTATAGGCATTCGGTACTTGTACATTTATATATATATATATATATATATATATATATATATATATATATATATATATATATATATATATATATATATATATATATATATATATATATATATATATATATATATATATATATATATATATATATATATATATATATATATATATATATATATATATATATATATATATATATATATATATATATATATATATATATATATATATATATATATATATATATATATATATATATATATATATATATATATATATATATATATATATATATATATATATATATATATATATATATATATATATATATATATATATATATATATATATATATATATATATATATATATATATATATATATATATATATATATATATATATATATATATATATATATATATATATATATATATATATATATATATATATATATATATATATATATATATATATATATATATATATATATATATATATATATATATATCTTATGCCTTGATTATTATGATAATGTTTTTCACCCTTCTGTTGTTTTATAATGCCCTACGAGGCATTGCAGATTAGGATTCGCTGGAGGTTTCCTTTGGAGTATAGCTCCTTTCCCTCGTGTCGGTCGCTCTGATATGTAACTTTGGGTAGATAGGCTTGTAGAATGTCTTAATGATTTTTTGTTTGTATGTGAATGAAGTTGTGAACAACCAGATGACATGTAATTATGTTTTGTCATGTCTTAAGTGAATATATATATGTTTTAGTCTTCCGCTTTAAGAGAAAACATGAATATGTAATTTCGAAGAATCATGCGTTTATTTTTAGTTGAGATTTACCCCTTTTGAGTTAATTCTTTTTAAACATTAATGTTCATGTGGTCGTTTCGTGAGTATTGTGACGCACTTCTTTTATACCTTAATGTAAATACACTCTGATGAAAATGAAAATACTTGTATTCGTGACTATTAGATTTGATATGTGATTATTTTGGGGTATAGAAAGGGGGCGTTACACTCCCACTAACATTATTATAGACACAAGGTTCATATTTGTTTTTGATGAATCCATATTGTTTTACCGTTTCATCAAAAGGAAGATTCTAGCTTTTCGAAGCTTGCTTCAATCCATAGATTGATCGATGTAACTTTCATATCTTTTTGGATTTTTCTGGTATGTCGAATTATTTAGGTTGTGTCATATACACATCCTCAAGAAGTTTCCCATTAAGCAAAGTAGTTTTGATATACATCTTCCATATTTCACAATCATGATATGCATCGATAACAAGTAAAATCCAAGCATATTTAAGCAATGCAACTGGTGAAAAGGTTTCATCATAGTCTACACCATGAATTTTCTTATAACCCTTATCAACCTGTATTTCCTTATAGGTATGTAACTTACCATCCATGTTAGTCTTCTTTTTGAAGACCCACTTTCATCCTATATGATTAGCTTCTACAGGAGGCTCTACCAAGGTTCAAACCTGGTTTGTATACATGGAATCCATTTTAGATTTCATGGCTTCTAGCCACTTCTCAGACTCAGAACTAGTGATAGCCTCTCATTAGGTCATAGGCTAATCTTGAATTATGAGTAGTAGATCACCTTGATCAGTTATGAGATAACCATATCTCTTAGGTTGGTGACATATCCTATTTGACCTACGCTGGTCTTGTTCTACTTGAGCAGGTTGCTCTTCCATAACTACTTGTGTTTCTTGCTCCAATTCCTCCATAGGTATATTAATGCTTTATGGTAAGATACCTGAAGTTAAAGTCTCTACTCCATTCTTCTTATCTTCCAGGTACTTTGGGTAGTTCCTCTTCCAGTGTCTGGTATTACCGCAATAAAAGCAAGTTCCCACCTTTGCTATACCTCCACTAGGCTTTAAAGCATGAGCATTAGGCCTTGGTCTGGAAACTTCCTTGCCTTTCTCTTTACCACTCTGCTTGGTGGGCCTTTTATTCTTCTTCTTTCCATTACTGACCATCAGAATGGACTTCCCTTTTGACTTCAGATTCTGCTCAGTAGTTCTTAACATGCCCAGTAGCTCTAAAATACTTTTGTCCATATCATTCATGTTGAAATTAAGAAGAAATTGACCGAAGCTCTCCGACAATGATTACATGATCTAATCAGTCCCAAGATCCTTTTTGAGGGGAAGATGTAACCTTTTAAGGTTTTCCACATACCCAATCATCTTGACTACATGGGGACCTACTGGGGCTCCCTCAGCTAGCTTTCCTTGAACAAGGGAATTTGAAACTTCAAATCTCTTTTGTCTTGTCTGCTTTTGATAGAGCATCTTCAGGTGTTCGATAATATTGAACGCTGCCATGTTTTCATGTTGCTTTTGCAATTCAGAATTCATGGTAGCCAGCATGAGGCAAGCAATTTCATTGGCATCATCGAATGCTTCTTATAAGCATCTTTTTCAGCCTTAGGAGCAGAACTAGGAGACTCCTCTTCAGGAACAGGTGTCTCTAAGACATATAGTTTTTTTTATCATGTTTGAGGACAATCCTCAGGTTTCGGTGTCAATCGAGACAATTTGTCAAAGACAATTTTTCTTTAACAAGGATTGATCATAAAATGTTGTTATAGGTATTTGTTGTCATGGTAATCTACATAAGAAAATATGGAAATATAAGTATCATTAAAATCAACATATTCAATTAGGTGTTTAATTAAATATACTCCCACTATTTTACTTAAACCAAATGACCCTCACCATTTGGTTCGGAAAATCCAGTTGGATGGTTTTCTAGTGGATCGAGATCCATATTTCGCTTTGTTTTAAGTCAGTGTTAGAATGATTACACAAAACTCATTTATTTAGGTAGGAACTCCTTCTAATTGTATCTAATACAATTCTTGAATACTATCATTTGGGTAAATAACTCCTTATTCTAATCCATCATATTGATTTCTCCAAACTCTTGCTTCTAAACGTATATAATCTTATTGTAATTTGTTTAGTTAAATTTGACCCAATATTTTAGCAAATGGATATTACAATCATCCCATTGCATCTTACTAATATAAAACATGCACCTCACGTTAGGCGAAACCTACATTATTTGATATTAGTCTTGATGAGTGCTATAATTTGGAAAGCCTAAACTTAATATTTGATTTGAGGGAATTTTGATTAGTTTGATATCACTGGCTTATTTATCATATACATTGTCTCTCACATGCATCAATATACACTCACATGCATCAACATACATAAACAAAATGAAATAGTAATCACCCTTCGCGCAATGACCCTCTCAAGCCAATGAGAGAACCTAAGCTAAATATAATAACGATCTACGCTTCTCCAAGCTAGATCTCCATGGTTACTGTTGCGGTGAAAATCGGATATCAAGCTATTGAATTAACTTGAACCTTAATTCTTTTACAACCGAACTTTAATTTATCCAAAGGAAAGGTCTAAAGAAAGAAAGAACCTTTTGCGCGATGTTACAACAACGCTAAGAGATTCGGGGATCGGGGGTTGGTTATGCATAGGGTAGATATTTCACATCCTAAACATCTGTAGTACCCTACAGGAACCTTTTGTTTGTTTGTATGCTAAGTTTGCTCGCAAAGACATCGCGTCCTCTGCCTACGTATCCTAACTAGGATAGAATCAGAGCAATCGTAGTTCACCTCACTAGGGTTGAAGAACTCTTGATTGCGATCAAGGTTCAAAGGGGAACAAACATAATAATGTTTGTGTAGAGTTTCACAAAACTCTCTATGTCTATGTTGTAACACTCAAAGGGGGCAGTAAGTAATCATCAATATAATTCTTATTTAGAGTTAAACAAACTCTAACCTAGGGTTCTAGTTGAGGAACACTCCTAGTAAATGTGGGTCTTTTAGACTTAGGCAAAGTCTAATGGCTTATGGGTTCTAATCTTAACTAAGATTCAATATGACTTTACAAAGTCAAAAGGGGTATTGAGCTATCCATGACACAAAGGTCAATGGAGAGACTTTCCTTTGGAAGGAAGGGGAGGAGGCAACTTGGATGAGAACTAAAAAGTTCCATCCCTTGGGGAAGAAAATACTTAACAAAGTATAAACATATTCAAGCCTGAGGAATATAGAAGACAATGATCATGATCAAGGATTAACCAACACATTACAATAAGCAAGAAAATCAAGTGAGATGAATGGTTACAACCAAAATATACAAGCATGTTACAAATGGCATATCTTGACAAATGAAGGCATATCTTAATAAAGATTGAAAGTACGGTCTTAACAAAGATTAGGAAACATGATAAAGGTGACAACCATGTAAACAAATAACAATTTGAAAACAAATCATAGATAACAATCTCACACAATTAAATTAGTTTAGCCTCGTAATTTAGGAGGTATAAACATATACATGGTAACAACTAATAAAAGATGAAAACTCAACAGGTTGATGAACATAAACAAATACCAATAAATCTTACAAGAAAAATAAACATGGTATGGGGAGAATTTAAATAGAGGCGTAAGGTGACGACCTAAAAGTGGATCTACTAACAAGCAAACACAAGCATTGTTAAAATAAATAATCATGAGATTTCAATCTACCAAACAAAATTAGACATCACAATGAAGATTTTGCAAAAAGAATGAGTTGAGAAAGATGAAAAATGAACAAGTTATGAACATTTGAAGTTTAGGTGATTTAAATAAAATAAAATAAACAAGAATAATAATAAAAAGGAAAAAGGGCCAAGCTGGGGGTTGAACCCAGGCCCTTATGTTTACAAACATGTACATCAACCACTAGTGCACACACGCGCGTGTTGGAAAGTAGTGGAAAGAATGAAGAAAATAATAAAACAAGAGATAAGAAAATAATTGAAGCAAAAAATGCCTCGCTGGGGCTCGAACCCAGGACACAAGGCATGATAGGCGTTTTAATGGCAAGGCAATAACCACTGGGGTGGCGATACATCCGTTGATTATCCCACCCCAATAAATACATAACCCTTCACGCGCGTTATTTTGGGCCCAAAACCAAGGCAAGCAAAGCAGATACGGATTGGATCGAAACTCTATCAAATCAAAACCAAATTCAACAAAATTAGAGTCTAAATTGCTTGGAATTTAATGAGGATTAAGATAGCATCAACCATTTTCCAAAATCATGCCTACACAAGGGAACTCGATGGAATATGCAAAAGAGAAATTTGGAATGCATAAGGGAACCCAATGTCTAAAATAGATGCCTACAGTCCATATAATCACTATGCACAAACTCTAAATATGTAAATGAAGGATCTCAAACTCAAAGATCAGCCAAAAAACTAATCAAAACAAAACTGGCACGTTATGGTAAGATGGAATGCAAGGCTGGACATGAACAAGTTATGATGCAGCCACAATGCCATAGCCTCATACTCAGTTCAGGCATGGATTTTTATCAAACATGGGCTACAAGGATCTTCAAATGGATACAGGCATTTCACAAGGCTGACAGATTGAGAAGTAGTGCAATATCAACACATCCACACATCACCAATTGCTTGACAGCAAAACAATGTGTACATGAGTTTCCACACACACAAGTGCAAAAGTCAAAAAAAAATGAGCTTGAAAGTATGAGAGTTTTAAACATCATCTTCTGAAACAGGATGCAAACAGTAAGTCAAAGCAAAATATCCTTTGATAATCCAATTCAGTTTAAATTAATTCCAATCAGCATTCCTACACAAACTTACACACAAATCAAAATGATCTAGAAGCAACTGTTATGACATGGATTATGCATGAATAAGTGGAATTTCTGTTTAAGGCAAGCATTGATCATTCTAACCTTACACACACCTCTAACATAAGCTAAAGAATGATCTTTGATGAAAAACAAGTGGCTGTTATGACAGTATGAGGTTTTGGTATCCAAGGTGCTCACTTTATGTGTGATCATTCATTTCAAAGTGTGATTCTTGATTCCAACCAGTTTTAGATTTAAAGGACCACACACATATATTACAAATGATAAACATGAAATGTTAGATCAAATATTTCAATCAAAAACAAGGTTGATGCAAAAATGGTGTGTGGAGTGTCATTTTTGTGAATAAGTGATCATTTGAAAGGTGAATTTTTGTGACAGTGATCTTTAGTGTAAAATGAACATACCAACACACTTCAAATGACTATTGTGATGTGTATGTGAAGTGAGTTTAAGGAAAAAGAGACTTGTGCAAAGAGTAGCAACTGTGTGGCTTGAATGTGTGTGTGAAAGGTGGTTTTAAGACATGAAACTTTGAGGGAGCTGCCTTGAGGTTAAAACAATTATATCAACATACTTTAAATGATATTTAAGGGATGTTCAAATGCTGCTTTGATGTAAAAATGATTTTGGCATGAAAAAGTGATAATTGAGTGACTTGATGCATTGATGGATTTGTGACAACATGTGAATTTTTTTGCTATGCAAAAAACAACCAAGTAAGCACACAAGCATATCTTAAATGTATATAGAAACATGCTGGGATGATAAAGTCAAGTTTTTAATGCTTTATGCAAAATATGGCCTCAACTGCTATGGTTCATTTTCAAGCAAGTTATTAATGCTGCCAGCAATGGAGATTATGCAGGATCATGTGATGAAATGCAGTGTAATATCAGAGAAAAACACCTTACATGTTTTGGCAATTTCACAAATTTGATGAGGTAGATGTTTCTGTATGACAACATGAGAAATGTACTACCAATTGATGGTAGTTTTCAGGTCTTGACAGCAAAGTAAGACAGCAGTACCAAGATCAACCAAGAAGATGATTTCAAGCCATACAAACAAAAATCAAATGAAATAAACAGAGTTGAAACTGTTTTGTCTATAAACTTAGTTCAACCTATACTAATGCCTTGGAGCCAAGCTAAACAAACTAAAGCCACCAACCTGCCCTCCTCTCAGTCCTATGTTTCTGACTCAGCAATATAAACAGTCATGATGAGTTCCATCCAACTTTATCTTGGTTATGACCTATAGCCTAACAGTCTGCATCCTATGTTGAGGTCTCACTTGCAAGTCAAGACCTATAACTAAGCCTAGCATGAGCATCAAAATTGAAATTAAATAGAAACAGCAACCTGTCAAACCAACTCAAACCTCCAAAAAAATCAAGGTCTCATCAACACATAAAGGTCCAACTTCCTCAAATGGATAACAACCATAGGTTTTTGGTGATGAACTTTGTTTATGCAAAAAGTAGCAGTATGAGTGCCTTTCATTATTCTGATATGCAAACCAGTGGTGAGATTGATTATTATTCACAAAAGTGGTAAAGTGATGATTCATACAAAATTCAAATGATTAAGATGAAGTGTGTGGCATGTGGTTTTTAGGAGAAAAATTTTGGTGCAAAAAAAACATTTGTGTAACTTGAGTGGTTATGTGACAATGTGTGAATCAAGAGTGACATTGAGTATTAAGCATAGAATTGGTAAGGTGGTGGTCTAGACATCTTTCAAACACATATACAAACATGTATGAGGGATCAAAAGTTATTTTACAACACTTGAATCAAAAAAGGTATGCTCACTGCTTTGACAGCATGATTGAAATGCAGCACAACTCTAGCTTGCTTGAAACATGATGATGTTGTTAACACTATAAACAAATGAGGCTAGCTCTATGTTTTGATAGGAAAGGATCAGCTCAAACAAAACACAAAAACACCAACAAGTCAGAACAGTCATAAATCCATACAACTCCCAGCCCCTACTAGCTAACATGGTTAAATATGAGTTTAGGTTCGAAGCAATCTTCCTCACATCAATTTAAACATATGGTGCCCAGTGATCACACCAGCAAAGGTCCACTAAAAACTATCATAAAGCCTACTGTGTGGATGGATAATACTAGCACAAACTCAGACCTCTCACTGCATGAAACCTCAATTCTGCTACTATTCTCTTCCAAAATTGAGACACCTTAATCATGCCATACCAATCCATAGAATCCAAAGTTCCAGCCAAATTGCAATCTTGAGCCACAATGCTATTTTCATGTTAATCTTAATGTGACAGAATTAATAGCTATACCTATGGTTTGGTCCAACAACATCTTGTAATTTATGAGACTTGTTATTCATCAAATGCATCAAGACAAAACAAACAATTCAAACTGATCCTAATGTTCTAAGGGTGAAAATACATAACCAAATTAGGCTCAGAATGTTAGAAAGCTTTCAAACAGCCAAGTTGTATTTCCCTCGTGTGCTATAACAGCCTGTGACTTGATCTTAAAGGATTTTGTTAACATTGTGTCATGAGGTAAAACTAGAGTTCGCAGCAAACTCGGTTCTTGGGTAAGACAGCATACACACATATTTATTCATACCAAGACAAATGATCTCAACACAAAAATCTACTCCATTTGACACATTTGGTGATGTAAACAAAACTGTGACCAGAAAATGGTTATAACAAAGCTCTATTCTAGTGACTAGGTAATAATAATGGAAACAAAGGATGAAGCAGAAACATATATTCAGCAACCAAGATTCAATAATCATTTTATGTTAACAAAACATACATTAAACACAAGGTGTGGCTCAAAGTAATATAAGGCATGACAGAAAACAATTATCAAACTTGAAACTCATGTAAGTTCATCATAATTTGTAAGCAATTTGTTTTATATCAAGAGATTTAAACAACAAGTATACCAACAGGCTGCAACCCAAAGTAAAAAACAAGCCATTTCAATCTACTTCCTAGCAAACCACAAAAGTGACAAAACTCCAACAGTCCAAAGTTTGGTTTGACAGTAGCAACACATAACAACAGAACCAAGAGCAAACTTAACATAAGGGTGGTATCTATAATCATCATACCACTTATCCAACAGAGATGCCATGAGACTTTACTTAAGTATACATAGTTTAAATTTCTCCAAAATAACTTAACAAAGCAAAATCATGGAAATTGGTGCAATAGGGCAATAAGGATCAATTACATACCTCTTGATGACACTTTTAAGCAAGTTGGAATAGTTGAGAAAACCAGAGATTTGCACTTCACTTTCTTGCTTTTGAACCTTTCTTCAACTTTAAGCAACAATGTACTTCCAATGTCAAATGAAAAGATGTGAGCTTCTAATGATTGGTAAGTGCTTGGGCAGTTGAGATATGTTATTTATGAGGTGTTAGAGGGATCAAAACCTCAAGAAAAGGTTTAGAACAAGATTTGGTGGTTTTTGTAGCCTTTGGTCAAAGTATGGTGGAATGAGAGTTGACTTTTTGATTTTTTGTGGTTCTTGATGTTTTAATGAGTCATACACCTTCTATATGTCATTTAGAAGATGTGTGGATGGTTATGAGAGTGTTGGAAATGTTAGAAGTGAAAATGGCATGAAGGTTGTAAAATGCCCATTTTTGGTGTTTTTGAGCTTTTCTTTTCTTACAAGCAAAGAAAGAAAGAGAAGGAGAGTTGTGATGCAATGATCTTGTGGGCAACTCTGGTGTGAAGAATAAGTGAGGGGGAAGCCTCTATTTATAGGAGAGACAAGGGTGAGGGCAGCTTTGTATTTTGGCTTTTTGGAGGGAGTTTTGAAAGGGAAATCTTCATGAATCCAAGTGTGATCTTTTTTCTGCAAATGGTGCATGCTTTCAAGAGTCATTGGCCTCTAAAACCAGATACTATTAAGCCATAAGAAGTGACTATAGAGGTAGAAAGGACAGCCCCCTCCTGCTGCAGCCACAAACCTTCTCTCTCCTATGGTACCTTTGTACTTTTTCTATTAAAGTAATGGATCTTGTCCAAGATCTTGTACTTGCTTGGTATGCCCTTCTGAATTTTCTTATTCCCATCTCTAAACTCATCATATCAGATGTCCATCCATGGTTAGAGATGAAATGCATAGTTGGAAACCAAGTTTATGTTAGGTTTTGTCAAGTTAACAAATTAGTGCACAGGCCCAACTTTCTCACTTCATAACTCTCAGCTCCTAACTCCTCTTGGGGAGTTCTTGTACATTTTGGAAAGCCCTTATGTAGTTCTACAACATTCATGTTTGCCAAAAGTTCCAAATCTATGTGAATCTTGGTTGAAAAGTCCTTCAAAGTCAGCAAAAAACAAGTTTTAGTGCTGCCAGATTTTCAAAATTTCACTAAGTGTTTTGTACTAAGAATCGATTTTGATGATAACTTCAATTCCATGCATTTTCTGAGTGTGACCTAGTATAGGACTTTTGTAGGACTTATTAAGAGCTTTCCGACGAGCTTTGAACCACTTCAATCGGGTGCGCGGTTAGGGAGTTAGGGTTTAGCCCCTTTCGAAACCCTAGTTTCCCGTTTTTCCAATTACTCTCACGTCTTTGATCCGATGATCATGAAAATTGATATGTGGGTCCCTCATGACATAAGGAACAACTTTACTTCACCACTTGAAGTCCAATTCCTAAAACTTGAGGGGGTTGACTTTTCGGTCAACCGTACGATCAATCGGCGACTACCGAACTGTCTGTTCATGCTTCGGAGCTTCCAAGACTTTGAAACTCTTTGAGGAGACTTCACTAAGCCTTATAAACTTGTTGGACCAAAGTTGCATCATTGAACCTTCCTTCAAACCCAAAGTCAAACTATGGTTGACTTTTCCTGCTCGAAAACCCTAATCGAGTACCCTGAACTGCGCTGCACCCCATCTGGGGGCGATCACTTCAAATTGAACTCACACATGGCCCAATATGATACTCTTGATCTTATTTCGTGAATGATTCATCCCAAAGCGATGGTTACCCAATCCTCGAATCCTTCGATTTTATCAGTACGGAGCCCCGTTCCAACTGTGTCTTGACAAAATACACTCTGAAACTTGTTAATGTTAGATAAATAAATGCATATGATATGAAGAGGATATAAGGGGTCAAAATTTGGGGTGCAACAGATGCCCCTATTTAAATATCTTCACTAGATGGTAATGAGAGATGACAATCCTCATAGGAATCGTGTGAAAGGTATTTAAATATAGCAAACCAGAAATTTTGTCCCTTAGATCCGATGATATGCAAAAGGACAAATGCGATCATGCCATGAATCTACATGATGTCATATGATGCTTGAATGTAATACAGATGCGGACACACGAGCAAATATAAAAGAACGGCGAAACGACGAGTAACCACTCCCGAGGACCCAACACACTGGGGAAAGATTCCGAGCGGAGTAAGCAAGATAGTTCAAACATGACTAATGATGCTTATCAAGGAAATCTTTCACACAGGGGACACAAATTCCACCAGGGAAGACACATCTTCATTGGGGAAAGGAGAAACGAATCTCACTGGGGATAACCAGATGAGGAAGTCCACCGGGGAAGATAATAATTCTTCACTGGGGAAACGGAAGAAAAGAAACGCAAACCACACTGGGGAAGAAACCCAATGGGGAAAACTTCGTTGGGGAATAAATTCACTGGGGAAGCACAACTTCCACAGGGAAAAGACAGAATGGAGACACGAGTCTCACTGAGGATAACCAGATGAGAGATTTCCTATAATGAAGAGTTCAAACGGGATCTTCAAGAAAAGGTTAGAAACAAGACCGGACGTGCCGGGGAAACTAGTACCCACTAGTTCTCCGAGACTCGACTGGAAAAGCAAAAGCTTCAACCGGGGAAACTGGTGGCGGCCAAAATAACAAATAGCTTCCAATAGTGCTAGTTACCACTAGACTTCCTGAGGGTGATGGTGACAACCAAACCAAAGTTCCAAACACAGTTGGGAATTTCGGACAAAAAAGGACTTCAGCTGGGGAAATTGGTAACAACCAAACCTCACGGTACTAATATCGATTAGTTTTCAAGAAAAGCTAGTGACTACTGGACTTAGAGGAGACTGGTGATGACCAAATCAAAGGGTACCAATCACGATTGGATTTTAACAGAGTTTGGTAACGACCAGACCAAAGTGGTGATAACAATCTGATTTAAACAATGCCAATAATCATTGGGCTTATGGTAACTGGTGACAACCAAGCCCAGTGGTATACCAATAACAACTGGTACTGGACACGGCTAGTGAAAACTAGATTTTCCAAGCAATGCTAGTGGCCACTAGACTTAGAAAGATTGGTAATAACCAAATCAAAAGCCACCAATAACAATTGGGTCTGAAGGTAACACTAGTAACTACTAGATTCAAAAAGACTGGTAATAACCAAATCAAACAGGTACCAATGACTATTGGATCCCAGGCGATGCCAATAATTATTGGACTTTTCAGGGAATTTTGGTGGCGACCAACTCAAGTATCAGTGACCATTGGTTTTAGAAGGCAATACTAGTAACCACTAGATTTCTTAGCACAGATTGGTGAAAACCAAATCAAATGGACTTCAATAACAATTGGTTGGCCTTATAACCGAATCAGTGACGACTGGGTTTGGAAAATTGCTGGTGATGACCAAACTACTATACCAAACATAGTTAGTTCTGAATACGTGCTAGTGACCACTAGTCTTTCACAGTTTGTGAGTGATAACCCAATCGAAGGTGAAAATTGGTAATAACCCCCTGTTTGTATAACCCAAACATTGCTAGTCACCACTGTTCTTCCAGAACAAAAAATAAGGAAATCCCAGGGTGTCAACTCTAAACGGACTTGTAACAACAAAACAAAGATAAAGGTAACGACCAAAGGACCTCAATGGTGGGAATGCAAACAAATGCATATGCTAGCATGATGCTGTATGCAAGACACAAAACGACCCGGAGGGACAAAAGAAAATCCAATAAAGAGGGAACTTATCACGCTGAGCTTCAAAATGCCTCAAATCAGGCGACACTTCCTTCTTTGATACAGATAACGATTTTTCCTCAGTAATGTCCCCCATATTCTTGCAAGGAAGAAGTCTAGCTAGAATTTCTATCGGACGTATTTATCTCGGTCAAAGACAACAGCGATTTCCACAACTTCAAGAACTGTGTAATATCATCATATTACCTTTGGAACTTTTCAATCATTTTGTCAAATTGTGCTTTCTCCTTCTTTCTTTTTAAATCAGGGCTTAGGTTTTTCAAAACACTTTGCTTTCAATAAAAAATTCTTATTAATAAATAAGTGAAATTGCATAACAAAAATAGCAGATCATAACAATGATTTGGCCAAAGAGAGAACTGATTTCATTGATGGACAAGAACTTTACAAAAGATAAAGCCTTGGGGACTTTAAAAGTTTTGAAAAATGGCAACAGAAAAGATTACAGAATCCCATAATAATTTGGTCCTTCCGACTATTAGTTCACTTGTTTTGCCGCTTCTGACGAGAACAACACGTTTTGACCCTTTCTTCTAATACTCTGCACCGGAGTCCGCCCCAGCGTCCGACATCTTTCAAACATTGGGTTTTTCTTGTCGAGGCATTGAAATTCTCTTTCTATGCATTCCGTTTTCAGGCGTAGTATTTTCTTACTGCGTCCGAGTTGATGGGATACTTGAGTGATTCGCCATCCATGGTTTCGAGAATCAGAGATCCTCCGGAGAAAACAGTCTTCACAACGAAAGGGCCGTCGTAGTTGGGCATCCACTTGCCACGCATGTCTTTTTGTGTAGGTAGGATTTTTCTAAGCACCAGCTCTCCTTCTCTATACTCTTTGGGACGAACTTTCTTATTGAATGCCCGGGCCATCCTTTGTTGATAGATTTGACTGTGACACATGGCCGTCATTCTCTTTTCGTCGATGAGATTCAACGAATCAAATCTTTCTTTTATCCACTCGTCTTCATCCAACTCTGCTTCCGTCAAGATCTTTAAGGAAGGTATTTTGACTTCAATGGGTAGCACTGCATCCATCCCGTATACTAGGGAAAAGGGAGTTGCCCCTGTCGAAGTGCGTACTGATGTCCGGTAGCCGTGCAAAGCAAATGGTAACATCTCATGCCAATCTTTGTAAGTCACGACCATTTTTTGTATTATCTTTTTGATATTTTTGTTTGCAGCCTCAACTGCGCCATTCATCTTAGGTCTGTAAGGGGACGAGTTATGATGTTTGATCTTAAAGTCGTCACAGAGTTCCTTCATTGTTTTGTTGTTCAGATTCGACCCGTTGTCAGTGATGATCTGGTTAGGGACACCATATCGGCAGACAATTTCCTTTTTAATGAATCGTGCGACCACTTGTTTTGTCACGTTTGCATATGATGCTGCTTCCACCCATTTGGTGAAATAATCGATTGCGACAAGGATGAAGCGATGACCATTAGAGGCTTTAGGCTCTATTGCCCCGATCATATCTATGCCCCACATTGCAAAAGGCCAAGGTGACGTCATCACATTGAGAGGATGTGGAGGGACATGCACTTTATCAGCATAAACTTGACATTTATGACACTTTCGAGCGAAGAGTATGCAATCCGTCTCCAAAGTTAACCAGAAGTAACCCGCTCTTAATATTTTCTTAGCCATGGCGTGGCCATTTGCATGGGTGCCGAAGGTCCCTTCGTGTACCTCGGCCATTATGAGATTCGCCTCACTTTCATCGACACATCGGAGTAAGACCATATCATGATTTCTCTTGTACAAGATGCCATTGCTGATGAAGAATTTAGATGACAACCTCCGTATCGCTCTTTTGTCAATTGTGGATGCGTCGGCGGGGTATTCTTGATTTTGAAGGAAATTCTTGATATCATAAAACCACGGCTTCTCCCCAAATTCTTCGTCCATTGCCATGACATATGCGGGTACTGTCCTTCTTTCGATGCGAATCAGAGGTGCTTCGTTAACAAACTGGACTTTCCACATGGATGCCATCATGGCCAATGCATCGGCAATGTGATTTTCCGCCCTTGGTACATGCTTGAAGGTAATTTCATCGAAATACTCAGCCATCTCTAGGATGTGGGTCTTATAAGGAATCAATTTTTCATCCCTGGTTTCCCATTCCTCTTTGAGTTGGTATATCACTAAAGCAGAATCACCAATTACTTCCAAAATTTTGATACGGAGATCAATGGCAGCCTCCAACCCCAGGATGCAGGCTTCATATTCCGCTATGTTGTTTGTACAAGAGAAACAGAGTCGGGCTGTGACCGCAGTGTACCCTCCAGTTGGATTTTTTAGAACAGCTCCGATGCCATGTCCATTTTTGTTTGACGCTCCGTCGAACATCATCCCCCAACGGGACCCTGGCTCGGGGCCTTCCTCTGGACCAGGCTCTGGTTTCGTGCGCTGAATATACATCACATCTTCATCGGGAAAGTCGAACTTGAGCGGTTGATAATCCTCCATAGGATACTCTGCAAGGTGTTCTGACAAAATGCTCCCTTTGATGGATTTCTGAGCAACGTACTGGATATCATATTCTGATAGGAGCATATGCCATCGGGCTAATCTTCCTGTCTGAGCTGGTTTCTCAAAGATGTACTTGATGGGGTCCATCTTAGAAATCAGCATCGTAGTGTGGCAAATCATGTACTGCCTCAGACGTTTAGCAGCCCATGCCAACGCACAACAAGCTTTTTCCAGGGGAGAGTAACGACTCTCACAATCAGTGAACTTCTTACTTAGATAATAGATTGCATGTTCCTTCTTCCCTGACTCATCCGTTTGGCCCAGGACACAGCCCATCGAACTTTCTAATACGGTCATATACATGAACAAAGGCCTTCCAGGTACCGGAGGAATCAGCACTGGAGGTTCTTGCAAATACTGCTTGATTTTATCGAATGCTGCCTGGCAGTTTTCATTCCATACCACTGTTTGATCTTTTCGTAATAACTTGAAGATCGGTGTGCAGGTAGGAGTCAGGTTGGAGATGAACCTGGAGATGTAATTCAAACGTCCAAGGAAACCTCTAACTTGTTTCTCAGTTTTAGGAGCAGGCATCTCCTGGATTGCTTTAACCTTGTCGGGGTCTACCTCAATTCCTCGCTGACTAACGATGAAACCAAGTAGCTTGCCTGAGCGAACTCCGAAGGTGCATTTGGCTGGATTTAGTCTCAATTGATACTTTCGGAGTCTTTCAAATAGCTTTAGTAGATGATCCAAGTGATCTTCTTCACTTTGGGATTTTGCAATCATATCATCCACGTACACTTCGATTTCTCTGTGCATCATATCATGAAATAGTGTGACCATAGCTCTCTGATATGTTGCCCCTGCGTTCTTCAAACCAAAAGGCATTACCTTATAACAATAGGTGCCCCATGGTGTGATGAAAGTCGTTTTTTCCATGTCTTCTGGATTCATTTTTATCTGGTTATAGCCCGAAAACCCATCCATGAATGAGAACACTGCAAAGCTTGCCGTGTTATCTACCAAAGTGTCAATATGTGGTAATGGGAAATCATCCTTCGGACTTGCTTTATTTAGATCTCTGTAGTCAACGCACATCCTGACCTTGCCATCCTTTTTTGGGACCGGTACAATGTTGGCTACCCATTCGGGATATTTGGATACTGCTAGAAAACCAGCATCTATTTGCTTTTTGACCTCATCTCTGATTTTAAGTGCCATATCTGGTCTCGACCTGCGAAGCTTTTGTTTGATCGGAGGACATTCTGGTTTCAGGGGGAGCTTGTGCATGACAATGTCAGTATCTAACCCTGGCATATCTTGGTAGGACCAAGCAAATATGTCAACAAAATCTCTGAGGATTAGTATCAACTTATCTTTGATTTCTGGCCTTAATGACGCCCCGATCTTGACTTCCCTTTTGTCCTCTTCTGACCCCAAGTTAATGACTTCCGTCTGCTCTTTATGGGGCTGGATATAATCATCTTCGTGTTCAGCTATTCTCTTTAGCTCTTCTGGGACCTCTAACTCTCCCTCATTCCCTTCTTCAGCTTGAAAGACGAATGAACCGCTAATAGAAGGAACCGAATGATCATAGGATTCTGTGGTTGATGGGGGTATTCTGCATGTTTTATTTAGGAACAATTAGGCACTCACACACAAACATGCGGATGAAGGGTGGTTTTTTATTATTTTTCAAAAGAGATTGCCATTTTTCCAAAAAGAGTGAAAGTGACGTGCAAACAATAACAAGAGTTTTAACAAAAACACTTTTTCATTAATGATTTTCAATTTTTGCAAAGTGGCCCAGTACAAAATAATTCACAAGTCTTGGGCAAGACCGAGAAATTTTTAATGAAAGACACAAAGCTAACAGGCAGAATGAATTACTCTAAAGGTAAAAAGATGGGAACTTCCACAGCCTCCCAATTGCGCAATGCTCCTCCTCCTCTAATTATTAGATGATCCAGATTACCGTCCTCATTTTCAGAAATAATGGCGTTAACTTGTACACCGCCGCTGGTGAATATCTCTTTTAAGGACTTCTTCCTCATGGTGCTTTCTTCCGGCTCGCCTTCCGGAGTTGGTTTGTAACCCAACCCCTGTCGATCATTCTTGGCCCGAGCATTGACTTCGATGACCTCTCCCCAACCCAGTGGGACTCCGGCTTTCAGTGCCGCCTTAATACTTTGAGCAGAGGTAAATAATGGCCTTTGTGTTATGTCTGATTCATCTACTAGAACAGCGTGAGCTATTTCTAGTGCTTGGAAAGCTGTTTCGAGAGAGTCTTCCTCAGCCTCAATATACCGGAAAGATGACAAGTTGCTTACCATCAAGTCCTCCTCTCCATGGACAATGACTAGCTGGTCATTTACAACAAACTTCATTTTTTGGTGGAGCGTGGAAGTGACAGCGCCAGCTGTATGAATCCAGGGTCTTCCCAATAAGCAGCTATAAACCGGATTTATGTCCATCACCTGGAAGGTGATTTCAAAGATTTGTGGTCCAATTAGAATAGGGAGATCAACTTCTCCTATCACGGTTCTCCTGGATCCGTCGAACGCCTTGACTATAAGAGAGGTTGGTCTCATGGTAGCGCCTTGATATGCCAGCTTGGCCAAAGTTCTTTTAGGCATTACATTGAGTGCTGACCCAGTATCCACAAGAACTCGGGACATTGTGTCTGCTTCACACTTGACTGATACATGCAAGGCACGATTGTGCTTGCGCTTCTCAGCCGTTAGATCATTATCATCAAAGCTCAAGGTGTTGCAGGCAGTGATATTTGCTACAACGGAGTCGAACTGCCCCACTGTAATATCCTTAGTAACGTGAGCTTGCGTTAGGATTTTGAGTAATGCCTGGCGGTGTGCTGGAGAACTCAAAAGCAAAGCCATGACCGAGATCTTGGAGGGTGTCTGATTCAATTGGTCCACCACCCTATAATCGCTTCGTCGAATGATTCTCAAGAATTCTTCTTCATCGTTCTTGAGACTTTCTTTTCTTAAAGGCTCTTTGTCAGTGGTTGTCTCCGGAACAGGCTTCTGAGGAACGGGCGTCTTTTGAACGGGAACTGCTGGTGGAGGAGCCTCGTTGTATGTTCGAGGTTGATAGACACGACCACTCCGAGTCATTTTGCTTCCACCGGCGATATTAGCCACACTTACTGGTTTCTTTTCTTTGAAAATCCCTTCACACCATGAATAATCTTGTTTTGGTGTCACGGTTCTTGGGCGAGGCTGGAATCCTCCTCTTGGCTCAAACCTAGTCTGTCCCCTCCCGAATTTCGGGGGTTCGGCATCATGAAATACTGGTCGAATATTCTTGTAGTTTTTGTTACCGTTACCATCTCTGGACCCAGCTCCTTTGTAGGATTCTCCTGGTATGTTAAACACAGGCTCGATGACTGCCACATCTTCTTCCTTTTTTCGGTTAGCGATTTCTATCATTCCTTGTTCAATCATAGCTCGAATATCCTTTTTCACAACGTCACAACCCTCAGGATTCAACATACATTCTCTGCAATCTTCGTGAGATGTCTTGAGTAACCATGCTTGAGCGAGGCGTTTGTGCAGGTCTGCTAATGGCACTTTGATCTCACCAATGGTGGTAACCTTCTTATCTTCTGACCCCTCCCCTTCTTCAGTAATGGCATTGACTCCACCATGATTGGGAAGAGGGTTGCTTTTAACATTGGGCGGATTATCTTCGAAGGATAGAGTTCCCTTCTCGATAAGCTCACGAACTAGGTGCTGAAGGGCGAAGCAACCTTCGAGATTATGGCCTGGAGCATTCTCATGAAATGGGCAGCGAGCATTCGCATCATAATAGAACGGGAGTGGATTAGGTGGAGCACCCAATTTTCTTGTTTTAACCAACCCTCTTTCTACCAGCATGGGAAACAGGTCAGTGTAACTCATTGGAATAGGATGTATCTTTGGCCTATTTGCTGGATAATTTGCCCTTGGGGCCCTGTTCTGAGGTTGTTGACCCTGTGGCTGCTGGCTTTGTTGTTGATTACTGGTGCGATACTGTTGCTGACCGCCAGGCTGATACTGGTGTTGATTGTTGAATGCCCCAGGTTGGGGACCATGCTGCGAAGAAGGCTGAAAAACCGGGGTTACTGCCGCTACATATGATGGTTGGTACTGTTGGTGGAGGCTTCGAGAGCTTTGTACTTTCTTTCCATATGTGATTGCGCTCACTTCTCCCTCTTTCTTTTTGTGGAACGAGCTGACTGGCTTTTTTGCCGTGTTGGTGCTCGAAGTAACATTTGAAGTAGTCACTTTTCCGCTCTTCAAACCCGCTTCTACCTTAACCCCCACTGCCACAATATCAGAGAAATTTGTTGTAACGCTGCTGATCAAACGTTCATAGAATTCGGGTCGAACTGTATCTACAAACCAATCTGCCAACTCCTTCTCAGTAAGAGGAGGCTCTACCTGTGCTGCAGTTCCGCGCCACCTTTGCGCATATTCTTTGAAGGTTTCGGTATTTTTCTGCGTCATATTAAGAAGCTGACGGCGGTCTGGAGCTAGGTCCATGTTGTATTTGTACTGTTGAATAAAAGCATCTGAGAGGTCTTGGAAACTGTGAATCTTAGCTTGATCTAAACCGAGATACCATTTGGCTGAAGCTCCTTTCAAACTATCTTGGAAGCAGTGTACCAACAGTTTATCATTTTCAATATGCGGAGCCATCCGCCTACAGTACATGATTAAGTGCTCTTTAGGACAAGTGGTCCCTTCATATTTGTCGAAGACCGGTATTTTAAATTTCTGAGGGAACACTAATCCAGATACCAGACATAGATCCTTGGCATCAGATCCAAAGACATGATTTCCTTCAATGGCCCTCATCCTCTTGGCCATGATGTCCATTTCTACCCTTAACTTCTCGTGTTTTTCATCCTCAGCTTCGGATCCATCGGGTATATCAAAGATTGGCTGTTGATTGGCGAAGACTGGTCGTACTGTGGTGGGACCACCTGCTGTAGTAAAAATGGGGTTTCTGATTGTTGAGTCAAACAACGGATTGAGACCTGAAGACTGCATGCCGTTGAAAGGTGGTACAAAATCCCGGGACATGCCATAGGGAAACTCTGCTGAAGTAACAGGAGCCATCGTGACATTGGCTGCTGTTGTGGCAACTTCGGAGACCACTGTAGGTTGTGTATCCATTTTTGCTTTGATCATGTTGAGGGCTTCTAAGATCTGGTTGACGTCCCCTTTGATCCCTTCAATGTCATTATCCATTCGGTCGAACCTTTGATCGTTATCTGCCATCTTCTTTTGAGCTTGGGACCGTGTGTTGTATCGGTGAGTACTCAGCGTGACTCCTTCTCTTTCTCTGGACAAGAACAAAAGATGAGCTGCGGAACCCCAAATGTAGGATGACATGCAAATGCAGATGCATGAACCATTCAAGGAAACTCAAGATTTTCATTTACAAACAAAAAGTTAGACCAACATGTGACGACGTGCTTTAAAAAGCGTTTTTCATTTGATAGCTGGGAATCTATTACAATAGAGTGGTCTTTGCTTTAAAAAAGCAAGACTTTTCTTACAATGAAAGTAAATGCAACAAGCAGGATTTCAATCCTTTTTTAGGGAAAGCAGGGAAATGACGAAACAAAAACCAATCTAACAAGACGACCCTTCTCCTTCTTGGACCCCGGCATGAACTTGATCCTGGCGGATAATCTCCCACAGGTCTTCATTTTCCCTTTGCGCTTTAACCAAAGCGTATTTCAGTTCTTCCCTAGTCGTGGGGGCTTCAGGTTCCATAGTTATCTCGTAATCGTGAGTGTAGAACATGATTAAAGCTATTTCCTTTGACCATAGCAGGTACCCCCTGGTGGTTAGGCAACTTGCATTCTCCATCGGAGTTGGGCCCATAAGGTGTGGATCTCTTTGAGCGTATTCGGCGTTAGCTTCTAGCTCTTGGTTGCGACCCGTCTCACAGAAGCGGGGCCTCAACAGTTCTGGTTCAGGCTCTGGCCCGGTAGGATACCCGTGTTGACGCCTAGCAAGGATAGGATTATAAGTGATCACCCCTTCTATCCCAATGAGAGGTACATTGGGAAAATCTCCGTAACTGGAAATCATGATTTGGTCGCCGATGCTAGTGTCGTACCAGGTGATATCATGGTGTCTGAGAGTGACAAGTTTAGAAACCCAAGCGTTTTTGGTAGGAAGCCTCCAAAGGATATGGGTCCTTGGCAGATGAGAAGTAAACCATCGGTCGAGTAGTGCAAGACAGCATGAGTATCGCCCACAATCATACAAGGCAAAACGGTGAATGACCACATAAGTATCAGCCAGTATTGCGTTGACCGGACTCCTGAGGATGAAGAGACGTATTGCTTCTTCGCTGATGAAGTCGTAATTGCTTGGGAACAGATACAGTCCATATATTAGTAGTGCCAAAATTGCCTCAAAAATGCCCAGGTTTCGACTTTCATAGTGATACTCGGCCATTTCCATTAGAGGCCCGGCATCCATTCCATACCACCCTGCTTTCGCCCTCATTGGTGGTAAGTCTTCCAGCTTGATATGCAGGGCTTTAGCTAAGTCCTTCTTCTTTGGTTTTCCATAAGGGAGTGTAAGAGCCCATGGGATCTTCAAGTAAGCATTATACTCTTCGATGGTCGGGAGTAACTGAAAATCCGGAAACACAAAGCAGTGGTAAGTTGTATGATAGAACTCCAACAAAGCTTGCAACATGGGCTCATTGATTGGAGCGCTTATTAATGGCAATAGGTCCCCATATTTGGCTATGAAAGCAGCAGGATTTCGAACAAGTCTGGTTAGCATTCTTAGACGACCCAACCTTAGATCCGGGACTCGAAGCATGCCTCTTCTTACCATGTTGTTGCCTGCAAAGAAAAAGTTGAATTTCCTTGAATGATTAGAAGTAGTGTGAATGCAAATGCACATGGTCGTCACGGAACTCAGAGATTGTTGAACATCGGAAATCATCATTTTATTAATAAACAAAACAGATTACAAAACATCATTTCCTCTTACAAGGGTTTTAACTAAACAATTTGGCGCAATCTATCAAGGTTCTCCTAACAGCCTGAGGTTGAGCTTCTCGATCTTTCTTTCCAACTGAGTCTTCTCAATGATGAGTCTGTCCACGATTATCTTCCATGGATTAGACTGAGGCTCATAAGGCTCTTCTAGTGCCTTCCTCTTCTTACAAGAGAAGATTTCTTCATCTTTTGACTGGAGTTGTCTCCGGAGCTCTGCATTTTCTTCAATGACTATCTGATACTTGTGCTTCCAAGCTTCTTCAGTTTGTTGTGCTTTGACCAAAGCAATTTTCAACTTTTCTTCTTCAGACATGAAGACCAACGGGCGTTCTTCTTTTAAGGCCATAGGCTCTTGTTTGGGATACGGCATCTTTAGTGTGACAGCTCTTTTCCGGACCCATTGGAGGTAAGGTTCTAAAGAAATACAGTTGAGTTTTCCAAGATCTTTCTTTCCTTTTTTATGCAGACGCTTCCAAGCTTCTAGAATTTTCTCTTTTAATCCCTGACTGTCTTCCCCTTCTTTGAAGAAGATGCTTTCTACTTGAACACTTTTGGGTTTGTCCTTTAGAGGGTATCCCAATTGTCGGCGGGCGAGTATCGGATTGTAGCTGATCCCTCCATTAATGCTGAGAAGAGGTACGTTGCTAAATTCCCCACAACTGTCAATGATCATTATCCCATCATAATCACGATTATACCAATCAATATCAGAATGGGTAAGAGCCATGATCTTTTGTGACCACCATCCTTTCTTTGGATCCCAAAAAGCGTTGGCTTTGGGTAAATGTGAAGTGAACCATTTGTACAATAAAGGAGCACAACAAGTGATCATTCCTCCATTATGGAAATTCCTCAGATGAACAGAATGGTACGCGTCTGCCAACAAGGAAGGCACAGGGTTCTTCTTTAAGAAAATTTTGATGGCATTGAGGTCCACGAAATTCTCAAAGCTTGGAAACAAGAATATACCATAGATGAGTAAGGCAAAGATAGCTTCGAATGCATCCATGCTTAAATGATCTGCGTAGTATTGAGCTTTCTCAATCAAGAATTCTGCTTTGAACCCAAAGACTCCCCCTTTTGTAATCAAATTCTTTTTTATGTCATCCACTCCTAAACGTGTAGCTTTGGCGATATCCTGCTCTTTGGGGTCCTTCTCTACAATCGGAAAAGGAGATTCTTCAAGAATAGGCAACCCGATTAACTGAGAATACTCTTCTAGTGTGGGTACTAGCTGATAATCAGGAAATGTGAAGCAATGGTAGAGCGGGTCATAAAACTGGAGGAGGGTAGAGAGAAGCCCACTATCCATTTTTATTTTCAAGAGTAGCAACAGCTTCCCGTACCGGCTTTGAAATCCCTCTGAATCTGTTACCAAGGTGCTCAATCTTCTCAAATCATCTAGGTTAAAACCCTTGTAAGTGTATTTCAAAGTTTTCTTTCTTTCAATGTTCATGACGACCTCTGATATTTACAAACAACAAAGTCTGAGTTCCATGAAACCATATGATGATATGATGATATGATGATATGATGATATGAAAACATAAACAAGATGCATATGCACACAACACAGGTTTAGGGTTAAGGACAAGCATGAGTTCAAAAGGTCTACCCATCCCCAAAGATTGTGCCATGGATTGATTGTACCTGCCGAACGGGTTCTACAAAGTTCCCAGAGTCCTCAACCCATCTTTCGGATATTATCGACTTCCCAAATTACTTGGTAATTGATAATATTCTCAAGAGAATCTCGTCTGAGTGTAGTATCGCGTATCAACTACTTCGGAAATACTTCCTTATAGTCATCGCACTACGTCCTAATAAGGCCAAAGTGGGGTAGAATGTATTCTAAAAGTCCACAGTGTCATAGGCTCCTTCGTTGAAAGTAGCATTGTTTTCACGAATACTCGATCAACAATACTAAAACTTTCAAGAGGGCCTACACTGAGCGGTGGTTTCTCAAGTTAGCTTGGTCGGGAATCAACTCCCTATAAGCCTTCTTGAATATACCACCATCCTATCACAATTGCACTCAAATCCGGGTATAGGACCGTCTCACCACTCAAAGCACCCAATACCCAACACACAAACAAATATATTGACAAATATACATGTTAAGCAAATATTCACAAATATAGCATACAATTAAACAAAATAGGCTAAACCCTCAAGTTTAAGCATTCCCCAGTGAAGTCGCCATTTCTGTTGCGGTGAAAATCGGATATCAAGCTATTGAATTAACTTGAACCTTAATTCTTTTACAACCGAACTTTAATTTATCCAAAGGAAAGGTCTAAAGAAAGAAAGAACCTTTTGCGCGATGTTACAACAACGCTAAGAGATTCGGGGATCGGGGGTTGGTTATGCATAGGGTAGATATTTCACATCCTAAACATCTGTAGTACCCTACAGGAACCTTTTGTTTGTTTGTATGCTAAGTTTGCTCGCAAAGACATCGCGTCCTCTGCCTACGTATCCTAACTAGGATAGAATCAGAGCAATCGTAGTTCACCTCACTAGGGTTGAAGAACTCTTGATTGCGATCAAGGTTCAAAGGGGAACAAACATAATAATGTTTGTGTAGAGTTTCACAAAACTCTCTATGTCTATGTTGTAACACTCAAAGGGGGCAGTAAGTAATCATCAATATAATTCTTATTTAGAGTTAAACAAACTCTAACCTAGGGTTCTAGTTGAGGAACACTCCTAGTAAATGTGGGTCTTTTAGACTTAGGCAAAGTCTAATGGCTTATGGGTTCTAATCTTAACTAAGATTCAATATGACTTTACAAAGTCAAAAGGGGTATTGAGCTATCCATGACACAAAGGTCAATGGAGAGACTTTCCTTTGGAAGGAAGGGGAGGAGGCAACTTGGATGAGAACTAAAAAGTTCCATCCCTTGGGGAAGAAAATACTTAACAAAGTATAAACATATTCAAGCCTGAGGAATATAGAAGACAATGATCATGATCAAGGATTAACCAACACATTACAATAAGCAAGAAAATCAAGTGAGATGAATGGTTACAACCAAAATATACAAGCATGTTACAAATGGCATATCTTGACAAATGAAGGCATATCTTAATAAAGATTGAAAGTACGGTCTTAACAAAGATTAGGAAACATGATAAAGGTGACAACCATGTAAACAAATAACAATTTGAAAACAAATCATAGATAACAATCTCACACAATTAAATTAGTTTAGCCTCGTAATTTAGGAGGTATAAACATATACATGGTAACAACTAATAAAAGATGAAAACTCAACAGGTTGATGAACATAAACAAATACCAATAAATCTTACAAGAAAAATAAACATGGTATGGGGAGAATTTAAATAGAGGCGTAAGGTGACGACCTAAAAGTGGATCTACTAACAAGCAAACACAAGCATTGTTAAAATAAATAATCATGAGATTTCAATCTACCAAACAAAATTAGACATCACAATGAAGATTTTGCAAAAAGAATGAGTTGAGAAAGATGAAAAATGAACAAGTTATGAACATTTGAAGTTTAGGTGATTTAAATAAAATAAAATAAACAAGAATAATAATAAAAAGGAAAAAGGGCCAAGCTGGGGGTTGAACCCAGGCCCTTATGTTTACAAACATGTACATCAACCACTAGTGCACACACGCGCGTGTTGGAAAGTAGTGGAAAGAATGAAGAAAATAATAAAACAAGAGATAAGAAAATAATTGAAGCAAAAAATGCCTCGCTGGGGCTCGAACCCAGGACACAAGGCATGATAGGCGTTTTAATGGCAAGGCAATAACCACTGGGGTGGCGATACATCCGTTGATTATCCCACCCCAATAAATACATAACCCTTCACGCGCGTTATTTTGGGCCCAAAACCAAGGCAAGCAAAGCAGATACGGATTGGATCGAAACTCTATCAAATCAAAACCAAATTCAACAAAATTAGAGTCTAAATTGCTTGGAATTTAATGAGGATTAAGATAGCATCAACCATTTTCCAAAATCATGCCTACACAAGGGAACTCGATGGAATATGCAAAAGAGAAATTTGGAATGCATAAGGGAACCCAATGTCTAAAATAGATGCCTACAGTCCATATAATCACTATGCACAAACTCTAAATATGTAAATGAAGGATCTCAAACTCAAAGATCAGCCAAAAAACTAATCAAAACAAAACTGGCACGTTATGGTAAGATGGAATGCAAGGCTGGACATGAACAAGTTATGATGCAGCCACAATGCCATAGCCTCATACTCAGTTCAGGCATGGATTTTTATCAAACATGGGCTACAAGGATCTTCAAATGGATACAGGCATTTCACAAGGCTGACAGATTGAGAAGTAGTGCAATATCAACACATCCACACATCACCAATTGCTTGACAGCAAAACAATGTGTACATGAGTTTCCACACACACAAGTGCAAAAGTCAAAAAAAAATGAGCTTGAAAGTATGAGAGTTTTAAACATCATCTTCTGAAACAGGATGCAAACAGTAAGTCAAAGCAAAATATCCTTTGATAATCCAATTCAGTTTAAATTAATTCCAATCAGCATTCCTACACAAACTTACACACAAATCAAAATGATCTAGAAGCAACTGTTATGACATGGATTATGCATGAATAAGTGGAATTTCTGTTTAAGGCAAGCATTGATCATTCTAACCTTACACACACCTCTAACATAAGCTAAAGAATGATCTTTGATGAAAAACAAGTGGCTGTTATGACAGTATGAGGTTTTGGTATCCAAGGTGCTCACTTTATGTGTGATCATTCATTTCAAAGTGTGATTCTTGATTCCAACCAGTTTTAGATTTAAAGGACCACACACATATATTACAAATGATAAACATGAAATGTTAGATCAAATATTTCAATCAAAAACAAGGTTGATGCAAAAATGGTGTGTGGAGTGTCATTTTTGTGAATAAGTGATCATTTGAAAGGTGAATTTTTGTGACAGTGATCTTTAGTGTAAAATGAACATACCAACACACTTCAAATGACTATTGTGATGTGTATGTGAAGTGAGTTTAAGGAAAAAGAGACTTGTGCAAAGAGTAGCAACTGTGTGGCTTGAATGTGTGTGTGAAAGGTGGTTTTAAGACATGAAACTTTGAGGGAGCTGCCTTGAGGTTAAAACAATTATATCAACATACTTTAAATGATATTTAAGGGATGTTCAAATGCTGCTTTGATGTAAAAATGATTTTGGCATGAAAAAGTGATAATTGAGTGACTTGATGCATTGATGGATTTGTGACAACATGTGAATTTTTTTGCTATGCAAAAAACAACCAAGTAAGCACACAAGCATATCTTAAATGTATATAGAAACATGCTGGGATGATAAAGTCAAGTTTTTAATGCTTTATGCAAAATATGGCCTCAACTGCTATGGTTCATTTTCAAGCAAGTTATTAATGCTGCCAGCAATGGAGATTATGCAGGATCATGTGATGAAATGCAGTGTAATATCAGAGAAAAACACCTTACATGTTTTGGCAATTTCACAAATTTGATGAGGTAGATGTTTCTGTATGACAACATGAGAAATGTACTACCAATTGATGGTAGTTTTCAGGTCTTGACAGCAAAGTAAGACAGCAGTACCAAGATCAACCAAGAAGATGATTTCAAGCCATACAAACAAAAATCAAATGAAATAAACAGAGTTGAAACTGTTTTGTCTATAAACTTAGTTCAACCTATACTAATGCCTTGGAGCCAAGCTAAACAAACTAAAGCCACCAACCTGCCCTCCTCTCAGTCCTATGTTTCTGACTCAGCAATATAAACAGTCATGATGAGTTCCATCCAACTTTATCTTGGTTATGACCTATAGCCTAACAGTCTGCATCCTATGTTGAGGTCTCACTTGCAAGTCAAGACCTATAACTAAGCCTAGCATGAGCATCAAAATTGAAATTAAATAGAAACAGCAACCTGTCAAACCAACTCAAACCTCCAAAAAAATCAAGGTCTCATCAACACATAAAGGTCCAACTTCCTCAAATGGATAACAACCATAGGTTTTTGGTGATGAACTTTGTTTATGCAAAAAGTAGCAGTATGAGTGCCTTTCATTATTCTGATATGCAAACCAGTGGTGAGATTGATTATTATTCACAAAAGTGGTAAAGTGATGATTCATACAAAATTCAAATGATTAAGATGAAGTGTGTGGCATGTGGTTTTTAGGAGAAAAATTTTGGTGCAAAAAAAACATTTGTGTAACTTGAGTGGTTATGTGACAATGTGTGAATCAAGAGTGACATTGAGTATTAAGCATAGAATTGGTAAGGTGGTGGTCTAGACATCTTTCAAACACATATACAAACATGTATGAGGGATCAAAAGTTATTTTACAACACTTGAATCAAAAAAGGTATGCTCACTGCTTTGACAGCATGATTGAAATGCAGCACAACTCTAGCTTGCTTGAAACATGATGATGTTGTTAACACTATAAACAAATGAGGCTAGCTCTATGTTTTGATAGGAAAGGATCAGCTCAAACAAAACACAAAAACACCAACAAGTCAGAACAGTCATAAATCCATACAACTCCCAGCCCCTACTAGCTAACATGGTTAAATATGAGTTTAGGTTCGAAGCAATCTTCCTCACATCAATTTAAACATATGGTGCCCAGTGATCACACCAGCAAAGGTCCACTAAAAACTATCATAAAGCCTACTGTGTGGATGGATAATACTAGCACAAACTCAGACCTCTCACTGCATGAAACCTCAATTCTGCTACTATTCTCTTCCAAAATTGAGACACCTTAATCATGCCATACCAATCCATAGAATCCAAAGTTCCAGCCAAATTGCAATCTTGAGCCACAATGCTATTTTCATGTTAATCTTAATGTGACAGAATTAATAGCTATACCTATGGTTTGGTCCAACAACATCTTGTAATTTATGAGACTTGTTATTCATCAAATGCATCAAGACAAAACAAACAATTCAAACTGATCCTAATGTTCTAAGGGTGAAAATACATAACCAAATTAGGCTCAGAATGTTAGAAAGCTTTCAAACAGCCAAGTTGTATTTCCCTCGTGTGCTATAACAGCCTGTGACTTGATCTTAAAGGATTTTGTTAACATTGTGTCATGAGGTAAAACTAGAGTTCGCAGCAAACTCGGTTCTTGGGTAAGACAGCATACACACATATTTATTCATACCAAGACAAATGATCTCAACACAAAAATCTACTCCATTTGACACATTTGGTGATGTAAACAAAACTGTGACCAGAAAATGGTTATAACAAAGCTCTATTCTAGTGACTAGGTAATAATAATGGAAACAAAGGATGAAGCAGAAACATATATTCAGCAACCAAGATTCAATAATCATTTTATGTTAACAAAACATACATTAAACACAAGGTGTGGCTCAAAGTAATATAAGGCATGACAGAAAACAATTATCAAACTTGAAACTCATGTAAGTTCATCATAATTTGTAAGCAATTTGTTTTATATCAAGAGATTTAAACAACAAGTATACCAACAGGCTGCAACCCAAAGTAAAAAACAAGCCATTTCAATCTACTTCCTAGCAAACCACAAAAGTGACAAAACTCCAACAGTCCAAAGTTTGGTTTGACAGTAGCAACACATAACAACAGAACCAAGAGCAAACTTAACATAAGGGTGGTATCTATAATCATCATACCACTTATCCAACAGAGATGCCATGAGACTTTACTTAAGTATACATAGTTTAAGTTTCTCCAAAATAACTTAACAAAGCAAAATCATGGAAATTGGTGCAATAGGGCAATAAGGATCAATTACATACCTCTTGATGACACTTTTAAGCAAGTTGGAATAGTTGAGAAAACCAGAGATTTGCACTTCACTTTCTTGCTTTTGAACCTTTCTTCAACTTTAAGCAACAATGTACTTCCAATGTCAAATGAAAAGATGTGAGCTTCTAATGATTGGTAAGTGCTTGGGCAGTTGAGATATGTTATTTATGAGGTGTTAGAGGGATCAAAACCTCAAGAAAAGGTTTAGAACAAGATTTGGTGGTTTTTGTAGCCTTTGGTCAAAGTATGGTGGAATGAGAGTTGACTTTTTGATTTTTTGTGGTTCTTGATGTTTTAATGAGTCATACACCTTCTATATGTCATTTAGAAGATGTGTGGATGGTTATGAGAGTGTTGGAAATGTTAGAAGTGAAAATGGCATGAAGGTTGTAAAATGCCCATTTTTGGTGTTTTTGAGCTTTTCTTTTCTTACAAGCAAAGAAAGAAAGAGAAGGAGAGTTGTGATGCAATGATCTTGTGGGCAACTCTGGTGTGAAGAATAAGTGAGGGGGAAGCCTCTATTTATAGGAGAGACAAGGGTGAGGGCAGCTTTGTATTTTGGCTTTTTGGAGGGAGTTTTGAAAGGGAAATCTTCATGAATCCAAGTGTGATCTTTTTTCTGCAAATGGTGCATGCTTTCAAGAGTCATTGGCCTCTAAAACCAGATACTATTAAGCCATAAGAAGTGACTATAGAGGTAGAAAGGACAGCCCCCTCCTGCTGCAGCCACAAACCTTCTCTCTCCTATGGTACCTTTGTACTTTTTCTATTAAAGTAATGGATCTTGTCCAAGATCTTGTACTTGCTTGGTATGCCCTTCTGAATTTTCTTATTCCCATCTCTAAACTCATCATATCAGATGTCCATCCATGGTTAGAGATGAAATGCATAGTTGGAAACCAAGTTTATGTTAGGTTTTGTCAAGTTAACAAATTAGTGCACAGGCCCAACTTTCTCACTTCATAACTCTCAGCTCCTAACTCCTCTTGGGGAGTTCTTGTACATTTTGGAAAGCCCTTATGTAGTTCTACAACATTCATGTTTGCCAAAAGTTCCAAATCTATGTGAATCTTGGTTGAAAAGTCCTTCAAAGTCAGCAAAAAACAAGTTTTAGTGCTGCCAGATTTTCAAAATTTCACTAAGTGTTTTGTACTAAGAATCGATTTTGATGATAACTTCAATTCCATGCATTTTCTGAGTGTGACCTAGTATAGGACTTTTGTAGGACTTATTAAGAGCTTTCCGACGAGCTTTGAACCACTTCAATCGGGTGCGCGGTTAGGGAGTTAGGGTTTAGCCCCTTTCGAAACCCTAGTTTCCCGTTTTTCCAATTACTCTCACGTCTTTGATCCGATGATCATGAAAATTGATATGTGGGTCCCTCATGACATAAGGAACAACTTTACTTCACCACTTGAAGTCCAATTCCTAAAACTTGAGGGGGTTGACTTTTCGGTCAACCGTACGATCAATCGGCGACTACCGAACTGTCTGTTCATGCTTCGGAGCTTCCAAGACTTTGAAACTCTTTGAGGAGACTTCACTAAGCCTTATAAACTTGTTGGACCAAAGTTGCATCATTGAACCTTCCTTCAAACCCAAAGTCAAACTATGGTTGACTTTTCCTGCTCGAAAACCCTAATCGAGTACCCTGAACTGCGCTGCACCCCATCTGGGGGCGATCACTTCAAATTGAACTCACACATGGCCCAATATGATACTCTTGATCTTATTTCGTGAATGATTCATCCCAAAGCGATGGTTACCCAATCCTCGAATCCTTCGATTTTATCAGTACGGAGCCCCGTTCCAACTGTGTCTTGACAAAATACACTCTGAAACTTGTTAATGTTAGATAAATAAATGCATATGATATGAAGAGGATATAAGGGGTCAAAATTTGGGGTGCAACAGTTACCCTCTGTTGTTCTTGTATTCTTCTCTTTCTTCATAAATTATATTACATAAAATAATACTCGTTTTACAAACGAGTGAGTGAGATGAGAAGAGAAGTTACATAGGGAGTGTATAGAGAAAGGTACGACACGCAGGTTGTATTTCAAATTTCCAAAATTAAATAGATAAATAGAAACGACTAAGGCCATAACCGTTCACCACAAGAAAATAATAATAAACGCACTTTTATCATTATAATTAATTTAAATTTTGTTAATTAAATAAATTAAATTAAATTAGACAAATTGATCACATTGTTTAGAGTTATCGGGGTTTTACTGTCCGATTATAAATGTATATCAAATTATTTAAATAAATAATAATAACAAATTATTATTATTATATTTAAAAAAACATTCTAAATCATTATAAAGAACCATATTTTTCTTAAAATTAATATAATAATAACTATTATTATTATATTATAAAAAGAGAATGTATGCATACAATTTTGCAAACTCTAAATTTATATCTTTTGACAACACAACTCTTGTGTCGTTATAAACTCTAATACAACACATTTATATTATCAAAAATGTAATAAACGATTATTCAATTCGAGTGATTAAAATATCATTGCTTCACCATACAAATATTGGATTCTGAAGCAGAATGAACATTGACCATTCATATGAAACACAATCATTACATTAATTGAATCGATGAAATAAAAGGCATATCAAATATACCATAGTTGAATCTGAATTATTCATATCTTATATGAAATTGATCGATGTATCGCTGCTTCAGCATACAAAATTGGATTCCAAAGCATAATCAACATCGAATCATTCAAATCGTACACAACATGATGCCAAAAATTAATTTTCTTTATTATTTAATTTATTCTGTGTTTTAATCGAATTAAATCAGAAAGTACAAAAAATAAAATCTACCTGATTCCTGGTTTCGTAAGTGCCTCTGACACCACTGAAGAGAAATAGGGATTCAAAACGCATCGAAACATAAAATTTCCCCTTTAGTTGATCCTTACGAATGAGCATGTTCAGTGATAGAAACGATTATCTCTTGTGGTGATTAATAATTTTGATGTAGATCCGAATGAATGATCACGAACTTTGAATGAACAACAACGCCTCTACTCAATCTACACGAACAAAGTGCTTTCATTCTCAGTGCTAGCTGCTACGAATAAAGAGTTTGAGTGTGTGTGTGTGTGTGTGTGTGAGAGAGAGAGAGAGAGAAAAATTACGGCCAGGGTTTCACCAACCGAATTTCATTAACTGAGAAAGCTTCTACACTAGGATTGTATTTATAGAACCACTTGTGTGGGTTGCAAGCTAATTAAAGCTCAATTTAAGTGCACCATATAATAATAATAATAATAATAATAATAATAATAATAATAATAATAATAATAATAATAATAATAATAATAATAATAATAATAATAATAATAATAATAATAATAATAATAATAATAATAATAATAATAATAAATATTTTATTATTATTATTATTATTATTATTATTATTATTATTATTATTATATTTAATAACTATAATAATAATAATATTAACTATTATTATTATACTATACGATGTTCCATATTTCAGTTAAATACATTGTACCTTATGGTGTTCCATAATTTTCTCAACTAAACTTGTGTTCCTTATTTATTCTATCTCTCATCGATATGCCCTTATGTGTGTAACCCTGTAGGTTCTTGTGACGTTGACAATTATATTAAATCATACATTTAATATAATAAATAGTGAGCATTATCTAACAATGCATCACTGCTATCCAAGTCACGGAAATGTCATATGATCTGACAATATTTTCGTGATAATATTATTGTGTACAATTACCCTTATGCCCTCATGTCTATATTGAACACAAGGCATATGTCGTGTCACCTATGTCCAGTTCAATATTGGGCCCTTAGATATTTATCCAGTTATGCAAGATGGACAAATTCCATCTAGGTCACTCATGTCCCTCATCATACTTCGTGGAGTACTCATCAACTGTCTTTATGGTCATCCACTTACGGATAATATTTGATCATCAATAAAGTACTCGACTCCACATATAGGGTCCATAGTGGTTTCAGACCAAAGGGTGGTATACACCACTATCATCATGAGAATAATTTATGACACTTCGCATAACTTTCTATGTAGTATTCTAATAACGAGTCAATCCAGTATAAATATTACTCCTAATATTCATACCTATGTGAAGACTTGATAACTCTTTATCGATGATTTATGAGATGTGATCATCAGCCTATCCACATAATAGTCTTAATGTTGTAATGTTTTTCCACTTCATAATAAAGCTCGACAATGGATATTTTAAGAATAGTTTCCTTATGTCTAATGGGATCTCATGATTAAGTCGCACTTATCATTTCATTAAACGGGCTAGTTATTTTAAGGACTTTATCATTTTTGAAAAGCAACCATAATAAAGAAATGCCTTCTCAATTAATAATAAATAATTCAATACAAGTACCAAAACTATTGGCCTCTAGGGCTGACACTAATATAATAATGATTAACAACAAGGATAATTAAATAGAAAATATAACTCCAATTATTTATAAAACATCAAACTATACATATAATCAAACAGGTTCAAAACAAGTTCAACATGCAAAACCTAATCTAGAGTAATTTAGTTACTCATAGTAATACATTAAAATACCAAGAGTTGAGAAGATGATTGCATGTGAAATCCTTGAAGAGTTTGACCTTCAATGGCCTCCAATACTCTCAAGATTTCCTTCCTAGGACTCCTTGTCATCACTTCTAGGTGAAAAAATGCAGGACCCTTGAAAAGATGACAAAAATCCCCTTTTAAATCTAGCAAAGCAAGTCAGTATGCGTAAGAAAACCCCAAAATAAAGGCACATCACACCCCACAATAAGAAGTATCGTGCCCACGATGGATTCTTTTATGCTCATGATGGGGTTCGATGTAACACCATCGAGCCCATGATGGGGCACATGAAATCCAATAGCTTTTCGTCCCTTTTTGTCCTTTTTCACCAATTCTTACTAAGTTCATATTTTTCTTCACAATTGGTCATTCTAAGCACTTTTTCTTCGTATTGGCTCCGCATGTGACTGAAATTGCTCTAAATTCTTGTCGAAAACATGTAACGGCAGAGTGTTATCATTAAGCTTGTTGTGAAAGACCCATCTGGTGCCAATAACTTTATTAGTTGAAGCTTTGAGAACAATTTCCCAAATGTTGTTTTGTTCAAATTGGTTTAACTCTTCTTACATGACAAGAGACTAATATTCATCAATGATAGCTTCATCAATTCCTTTCGCCTTAATTTGTGAAACAAAAGCCACAAAGTAGGATACCTTGTTCTGAGAGTGTCAGGTAGTAACTCCCTTGAAAATATCTTCAATGACATTGCGAATAGGATGGTCCTTGGACATCATTAATTCCTTCAAATATCACGATGATCTACTTGAATTTCCTTAGTCATATCTTGAAGTTGTTCTTGATTTAGAACTTGAGATTGATTTTGTTCTGATTATTATTCTTAGTCCTTTTCTTCTAGGGTTGTCTTTTCCAAGATATTGACACAATCCAAAACTTATACTTCTATAAGTTTGGGTTTAGTTTCATCAAAGGAAACAAGAACATATTCTTCTGTACTCAAGGTTCTTTTGTTAAAAACTCTAAATAATTTTTTCATAGTGTAATATTCTATGAATATGCTTTCATCAACTTTTACGTCAAATTTTCCATGGTTATCCTTTTTGTTGTTAAGGATAAATCATTTGCACCCAAAGATATTTAAGTGAGAAATATTCTGCTTTCTTCCTTTATATAACTCATAGGACGTCAGCTTTAGAATTGGTCTTATCAAGACACGGTTCATAATATAGCAAGTAAAGCTTATTGCATCAGCCCAAAAGTATTATAGAATATTTGTCTCATTGAGCATCATCTTCATAAGCTCTTATAGAGATCTACTTTTCTCTCTACTACCCCACTTTGTTGGAAAGTTCATGGAGTGAAAAAATATGCAGAATACCTTTCTCGATACAAAACCTTTTAAATTCCTCATTCTAGAATTGTCCATCGTGATCGCTTTAGATCAATGCAATGCTTAATCCTTACTCGTTTTGGATAGCCTTGGCTAGTTTTCAAAAGGAAACAAACTTCTCTCTTTTTTCTGGGATAAGAATAATGTCCATATATAGTCAGAGGAGTCATCCACAACTACAAAGGAATAATGGGCCAAAAAGTTCCATGTTAAGAAAATGCAATGGTCGATTTGTGGAAATAACATTTATCTCTTTAAAAGAAGCTTTTACTTGCTTACCCTTTTTGCATGCATCATATAATCTATTCTTTTCGAAATGCAAGTCTACCAGATCGACTACGAGATCCTTGAAAACAAACATGTTTAAGTGGTTCGTATGGATGTGAGCTACCTTCTTATTCCATAGTCAAGATTCATTCTTGTTACTCAGGAGACATACATCTTTTGAAGGAATTTTAATTAAATTCATTGTGTAAGTATTTCCACTTCTGGAGCTCGTAAAGAAAGTTTGATTTGATTTAGATTTTATGACCCTGAATCCAGAAGAATCAAAAGTTATGTTGCTAACTTTGTCACATAATTGACTTATACTAAGTAAATTATGTTTTATTCCTTCAACAAAAAGAACTCCCTTGATTGTTGGACTGGGGGACATACTGATGATACCAAAACTTAAAATATTTCCCTTATTGTTTTCAATATAATATACAAAACCTCTCTTCTTAGGAGTGAAGACGAGAAAGAGTTTCATCATCGATTATATGCTTTAAAACATGAGCACAAAATTCTCAATAGGCCAATAAATATTGCTAATAAGAAAAATGTGCAACCCAATAAAATCATTAGAGATAGAAAAAAAGATCATTTTGGCACTACCATTTTATCAATATTAAAGGGTGCATTTAACATTTATCTCTACTTTAATATTGACTTAATGAATCTTTTGATCTCTTAACTAAATTTAAGGTTTCATTTTGGTCATTTATCTCAAAAAAGTTATATTTAAGTCTCTTAAAAACTATTTTTTAGTCAATTTAATCCCTTCCGTTAACTTTTAAATTTAAATGTTTGAAGTGAAACTCTATTGTTGAGTGTCCACCCTAGACTTCATTTTATTTTATAATTTTAACCATTAGATAATTTTAACAAATATCACATTATTGTTTTTTAATGGACTATTAAATCTTATAATGAACAATCAATACATAATACATTTTACAGTTGTTCATCTTCTTCTTTTATCATCTTCATCATCTTCTTCTAAAAAAACAGTAAATTTAAAATAAAAATTATTTAAAAAAACAATTCTTGTAAAATCATCTTTTTGCATCTCCTCCTTCTCCATCTCCACCATCACTTTCATACACATTATCTCAAACTAAAAAAATTAAACCCAATTTATTTTTATTATTCTCAGCTTTGAGAGTTCTTGTCCATTTCTATTTAACCCTAAAAAGTGTTCATGTCGGGTAAATAAAATTGTGGTGACATTTGATTGGTTTTTTCTTTCATTTTCTACATTTAGTGTGTTTGGATTTTACTGTTAATCTCTAAAAGAAATTATGACATTATAATTATAATATTCTATAGAAAACATGTTTGTATTCGAGAAACTATAGATAAATGTCCATGAAAGTAATTTTACTGCTCCCAATATCTTTAACCGAAAATTAGTGATTACAGATGCTAAATCTTAAAGAACCGAGCTCTACCACTAAGAAAAGATTATCTCTTCGAGAAAATATGCAAAAGCAAAATTAACATAAATGCTGACTTTTGTTCCCAATTTTTTATTGTTATGTGGTAGTGGAAATAATGGAAAAGGATTTGCTTCCTTTTAAGCCGGAAAGACACCATAACTTTCACTTAACATCCGCAATTGGATCCATCAAATGTCTCTTACTATGTCATGTGTTTATTATGCCATGTGTGAGAAATGCATCATGGTATTTATTGTTTTTTTGTTCATTGTTGGAGTTTCATATGTTCTTTAATTAGTGCAGTTGCAGTTGTTGAAACTCAATGATCACGGAATTGTAATGCATCATTGCAATTGTTGGATTCAAGCAACCATGTTGTGAAAGATACAAACATTTTTAAGAATCTGAATTTGTTATGGAAAGATAAACATGACATAGAGAGCAACACTTATGTATATAACAAGGTCATGGAATTTATTTCTTTTCACTAATGTTTCTTGGCAAAGAATGCATAGTCATGAATTTTACAAAGAATTTTCTTATTAATATGAGTCTGTATTGAATTCTAAGTAGTGTTCTTGAATTTTTTGGCAAACATGCATCAATAATGTTTTTGTACAACTGAGTCTATATTGAATTGAAGGTTCTTATGGCTCCCCCACTGAATGAAGGAAGGATGTTTTCCACACAATCTATTGGCAAAAATGCAAAAATGAAAAAAAATGCACCAAATCAACTATGCATATGTAACATTATTCTATACTGTTTAAAAGAAATAAATTAGTTGTAACATTTTCAGTACTGTGTAAATTAGTTGTAGGACAAATGTAACATTTTCCTTTACTGATTGTAACATCTTTCTGCAATGATATTTTGTAATCACAATAACAAAATTTAGATATAATGAAATAACATATTTTTCTTGATTACAATATTTGTAACATATTTCTGCTGTGTCATTACAGATTCTATTTCAAACATAAATGTTCAAAACTAAAAATTGTACATGTACTACTTTACAAAAATACATGTACTAATATACAAAATATATATTTGTGACATCTTTCTGCATTGTCATTATAGATTCTGTTTCAAAAACAAATATACAAAACTATAAAGTTTACATGTACTACTTTACAAAAGTACATGTACTAATATAATAAATATAATTTAGTGATCTATTAATTTCGATCAGAGTAACACTGCAATGTTGATGAAATTTCTGTTTCATTAAGTGACACCTACATTAAAACAAATACTAATGAACAACATGATACCTGTAAATGTAAGTACTAATTAACATCAAATGAAAATTATATTACTGTCGCTACTGCGAAAAACGAGGCCGGCAAAACAGAAGAGTCGTCACCTTTCGTTATTTATCCCACAGAACGGGAAAGGAAACGATCGGAAAAACCTGACGAAAAGGTATAAGACAAGGTCATCGCAACCATTGTCTGGATTTGGGAGTCGGTTACGCAAGGGGAAGGTATTAGCACCCCTCACGTCCATCGTACTCGATGGGATCTACGCTTGTGGTGTTTATCTGACGGGTTTGTTAATCTAGAACAAGCAAGCCCAAAGGCGACACACAAAACACAAGCAAGGGAGACAGACTCAACCTTAAACCAGCAAGCAAAGCCAATCAATAACAGTCAAGCAGAGGGAGACAGACTCAACCTCTAAATGCAGACAAGCAAAGGGAGCTAATCTCAACCTTTATGATGTTCTTAAGCCTAGATCACTATATGAGAAACCTAGTCTAATGCAACACACAGTCAATCAATCACACAAGTAAAGCAGAGCAGTGAGAAAAAACATCAGACAAACAACTCAATAGCAAAGCAGATAAACAACAAACAATCAAACAGTCTGCAAGCAAACTTCAAATCCAAGCCAACCTCAAGATAAATCTTCATCTTCATGCTTCAACAAGCTCCAACACCAGGGAAGAGAATTAACACCAAGATTATTGGATTGATGATGGGAAGCAGGAAGGAAACCAAAGGAATCCAACCTGACACTCAACCAGTCATCTGAGGTAGGCATCCTCAAAGGTTCTACCTCTTGTAAAATGCCACAAATCCTTCCAAAGGAAATATGAGGCTTTCACATAGGGACCTTGAATCATAGGATGAGAATGGAAAGCAAACAAAGCAATCCATGTTTATTTGAAGAAAGAGAAAGCAAACTAGGCTCTTCCTAAACCCTAATTGAACAAGCTCAAAGAAAGTTTCTAAAGGGATGTCTAAACACCAAATCAAGCATCACCAACAAGCAAACAAAAGCTTAATCATGTCTAAAACACCACCAAAGAATATTAGCAAATCTATTATGTACTAAAGGCAACCATTGAAGTCATTCTAAAGCAAGTGCTATGTTGAAAACATCTTAAAACTAGCCTAAGTATTAAATCTATGAAAAATCCTAAAACAACTTCTAAAAATATACCAAATTTTCTAAGGGAACCTAAACATGTTAAGGACCTATAGGCAAAGGATCAGAGCCTTAATCTAAAGGGAAGTCGCCTAAAGAAATCCTAGATCACAAGATATCAAATGAAAACCCTAAAATGGAAGGAACAAAGATCCTAATCCAAAACAAAACCTAATGTTGTCTAAAAAATCTAAATTAAATCCTAGGGGATCATGCATCTCTAATATATCAGCTAGCAAAAAATCAGCCTTAAATTCAATACCAATTGCACGAACAAAAATCAGCAAAAAGATGAATCAAATATGCAAAATAAAAAAAAAAGAAGAGAAAATACTCAATAAATGGAAAAATAAGTAAAAATGAAATATTAAAGTATCATAAAATCAAGAATAAAATCAGGAGCATAGACATATTTTTATTTTATTTTTCTGATGAATATTGAAATTAAAATGAATTTTAGAATGAAATTAACAATTAAAATAAAAGAAAATCAATTAAACAAAATTAAAAAGCTGAAATAAATGAGAGGTGTAGGATGTGTGGACTGAGTAAGCTGATCCAAGGGATAACACGCTGCCAGCTAATAAATGGAATGCTGCGTTTCAATTAGGTCCAAGGCAAATCTGAAATTAAAACGTCGCCACACGATTGGAATACAAAGTCCAGATTTCAAACAGATCCAAGGGTCCACACTTCATCTTCTTCGTTTGAATTGGAAATCGGGGGAAATTTGCAGAGGTGAACCAGACGGTGGCCTCGTGACCGTGCCACCGTTTTCTCCGGCGAACAAACACTTACAGGTCACCAAAGTTCAACAAACCTTACATAGATCCACTCCAAATCTCATGCTGATCTCAAATATGACCTTCAAATCTCCTAATTCTCAATAGAAATTAAAACACGATGGAGATCTTAAAATTCCCATAATTTTGAAACCTCACCAATCCTCAATCTAAAACCACAGATATGTTCCTCAGGTTACATAGATCATCCTCCACTAATTAGATTATGTTGAATCCTTAAGATCAAGCCAAACCAACTCCAAACAGAAATCATACATCAACTTAATTTGTCTCTAAACTTCCAATTTATGATCCAAAATCCATCTAAACAACTTCCTAAAGCCTAACCGCATGCTAACATATGCTAAATTAACATGAATCTTCAGCAATTTTGAAAACTACATACGTGTGTTAGAGCTTCAAATTGGAGCAGTTGGAACATGATTCTCAGCTTCAAACTATGCAAATCCACTCAAGGAAGTATGTTGAAGGTGTTTCAATCCTTAATTTGCTTTGATTTGCTCTGAAAATGAAATCAAATTTCCACTTTCTCTCTTGAAACTCAACTTGCAAACTCTGGTTCTAGCACGAAATGATCACCCAAAATTGCTCTGAATTCAACATAGAACTTATATAGGAATGATTTGTGGGCTTTAGAGGTTCAATGGAGGCCCAAATCAGAATATCCAATTTTCAAATTTCCTCCAACAATTCAACAATGGTATCCATGAATTTGCACTCAAAACTTCCCTTGGAAGCTTCAATTCAATTGCTTGTGGTCTGGTGAGAGTGTAGAGAGTGATTAGAGAGCTTAAACTCATCTCATGACCAAGTTTGGATGTGTTGCTTATTTGTGAAGTTACAAGTCAAACCACCATGAATTAGACCTCAAATGAAAAATATAATAATGTCAAAGTATTTAGAATGATTTTTCTGATTAAAATGAGTACTCACTTGGCCTTGTATGAACACAAATGAATTAATCTTGAATTTTTCACTTAAATGCCTTTAAATTCTCCCTTTTGCCAAATTTCTCAAACCAAGTCTCACCCTATGCCAAATCAATTCATCATGAGGACATGGTTAACCTAAAAACATCATTTTAAGAAAGTTTTATGTTGAACAAAACTTCATTTGAAGCTTGAAAGATAGTGAAAATGACCTATAATGCCAAATGACCTATAATCTCACTTTCCCAAAATACCCCTAACTTGTAAACCTCATAACTCGAGTTCTACAAATCATATGGAAAACTTATAATACAATTTGGAAAGCTAAGATCAAGACCTACAACTTTCATGTTAGCCAAAAGTTTAGGAGAAGCACCCTTCTAGGTCAAACGTTCCTTGGAAGTTGGTGAACTTTCACAGACAAATTTCACATTCCTCAGATGACCTGTAACTTGTCTGGACCATAACTTGAGTTCTATAAATCCAATGGAGGACTTCTAGTACTCAAATTAAATTTAAGATCATGCTCTACAAGTTTCATGTTGGACAAAAGTGGAGATGAAACTTTTATCTTGAGATAAGTGGTCTTGAAGTTAGGCACTAAATATGGGATTTTACACTGAGAACCCTAATTTAGCAACTCCTCACACTTTGAATTCTTCTTGGATTGATCTTTAAATATCACTTCATGTATCTCAACACAAATATCCATGATCACAAATACTTATAATTAAGCTCTAATCCTCTTCAATTGCATAGTTGACTTAGGGTTACTCAGATGAAAACCCTAATCGCAACAACCTCAACTGTGGCTCTTCACACTTGGCACAATGACTTGATTGAGCTCCACCATGACCCTCAAGTAACTTTATGAGCTCTATCCACACCCTTTCTCCTTGATCCAGGCTCCACAACCCAATGATGATCTTCAATTGGTCCTCAGATTAGGAGATTAACCAGATACAAACAACTGAACTTCTCAAGAACCCAACCCTCTTCCTGATGACCTTGGTGACTTCTCAAGCTTGAATAAGACCTCTAGATAGGTTCCTATTGATATAAACCACACTTGATCCTCTGCCAAATGAATAATGCTATCTTATGCAAATGTTAGAACAATGCAATGAAACATAAACCAAGTAAGAAAAGGTTAGGAAATTTTGGGGTGCAACAATTACCATAAAAAATGTTGTAAAATTAAACTAGTCATCTTTGTTTGTTGAAGCTCAATAAATTGACTTTCTTGTGTTTGTCGGTGCTCATAAGCTACAGGTGCCGAACATGATACTTTGCCAACCTTATGACTTGTTTGCTCTTTATCTTAAAATGATTTTATAAATTTATAATTAGTAATAGTACATGTAGAATTTAACAAATGATTTACACATCCAATTATATACCTTAGAGGTTTGAGAGCACGATTTCATTTTAGGAGCAGTTTTTGTGTCCAGTAGATTGCTTCTTAAAACAACTTTTATGGCGCTTTGGTGATTGTCCCTTTAAGCGATTTCTTTTCTTGAATCCCTATGGGTGTATAACATTAGAACTTGGAAATGTCGGGTTATCATTACTATGATTGTCACTGTCTTTGTCTTATGAACAACGTTCAATTAGTTTCTTATGCATGTGATTGACGATGTCATCAACAATATTGAGGTCCTCCACTTCGCACTATGTTGCCACCTTTATGAATTTAGAAACAACTTGCCTAAAAAGTCGTGTCCTGTATAATCTTGCACTGTGCCATAACGGGCTTGTCCTGTCGACCTATTTAGAATATACTCTTAAGGAGTGCTCTTAACATCATTTACTTCAAGCACTTTCAATGCATGTGAACAAAGTATTCCAAAGGTCTCAAATTTTCTACAACTACAAGTAATGGAAGAAGAGACACAGTTAAATGACACTCTCCAATATCTTTCTTAGTTCCCCATAGAAATGACATATTCACATAAAGTGTGATAATCATTTCTCTCAGATATCGATAAAGCTAAAAATTTCTTAAACTCGCTTTGAAAGAACTCAAATTATGTGTGTGTTTCCCATTTGTATTAGAATTAGTGACATGTCATATATTAACTTTGTAAGCTTATGTGAGGACTCATACTCACACCTCAATTCATTCCCTCTCTTCTCTTCAACAACTCCTTTAAAATGCTTAAAGAATTGTATGATATCCACATTCGGTTTCATATAAGATTTGAAGTGAGCATTCAAATTTTCACTGAGTTAAGTAATTCGCATACCAAGTATCAATGTTTCCTTCATATAACATGAAACCCATTTCTTTTTTACACCATAAATTGATTTCATCCATTTATTTTCATGAACATTGTAGTCGTTTATCAAGTTGATCCAAGTTGTTTCAGAATCTGCTTCAATGTCAATATCATACATGCATTTTTTAAAATCTCTTAATAATTAACTTTCTCCCTTCATCAAGTTTCCAATGTGTTTAATTCCATTTTGCAATAAGTTCCAAGTGCATAATCCATGGTGAGTCTCAAGCATCACATTAGCAAATTCTCTAGACATTGCCTAATCTTGGTCGGTGAAAATAATCCTTGGATTTTTTTGTTATGTAATTGCAAGAATGTATCAAACAACCACTTAAGTGACTCAATTGTCTCGTCATATAATAAGGCTGCACCAAAATGGATCAAACCTCTATATTTGTTGAAGCCACAAAAGAGAGCAAAGGGCCTATTTGCATGGTTAATACAATATGTAGTGTCAAAAGACATGACATCACCAAAATACCCGTAATCCAAAATCATATTCGCATCACACCAAAACACATTAGCAATTTGTTATTCTATATCCATTTGATATGTATGAAAGAAAGACGGGTTCTTCAATAATTGTTGTTGGAATAATTATGAAAGACATCCAGCCTCGTCGTACTCTGTACTTCTTTGTCTTTTTGCATTAACGTAATTCTTAACATCCACTCGTGTAAATCCAACATTATCTTTATGTTCAGCAAGTATGCTCATAAGTTAAAATGTTGACTTCTGTCTTAATCCCGAGTCATTGGCCAAATCAATCTCATGTGCTTCTACTTTAGTTATTTTTCTATGAGATGCAAGCATGTATGTTGTCTCAGGAGATTGTAGAGAATGGTTATGTTCCTCTACAAATTCATGGATGACTAACTTTCCATTTGTTGTAAATTGATGTCGTCAAGAACAAACTAAAATATGAGAAAAATATTTGAGGTTATTGAACAAACACAAGAAACTCGATTGGGCTTCACAAAAGAGAGATAATAATAAAGAAGAAGAAGAATAGGAATTGGTTAAATCTATTTTTCTATTCACTTTCTCAATAAGGGTTCAAATATTACAAGTGAATACCAACAATTACCGCTCTCAACAACCTGAGAGGACTAGTCTATTTATAGAGTACTAAGCTAACTTAGGTTACAACCTAACTTAACAATTGGGCTTGTAAGTAAGGCCCAATTCAACATGAAAACTTAAACACAAACCTAACATATTTTGATAACATGCTTGAGCAGACTTCAACTCAAGCGTACACAAATCATGTCGAATAATGAAACTACCTTTGTAGACACTAGAGTTCAATCCAAAATACCATAAATCTCAACCTTGGAACAAACTCTAACAAGGGAACAAACTAGTTTTCATCATGCAATTTTATTAACTGCATACAGTGGAAAAACTTGCTACTCAAAAATTTCTTATCTCGACTCCTCATAACTTCCTTATAGTCTCTAGGTTCTTCGTCCAGAACCTCACTTGCAGAGATTAAGGCATAAGCTATAAGATTTATATAACCAAGTCTCTGAGGTGGCTTAATGACTCTTCTCGACCTGTCTCTTACCAGTAGGTAGTCATCATCAGTATCCTCATCTTCATCAACAACTTGAGATTCTTCTTTGATTTCATCTGGGTTATGCAGTTCAACATCAACATGCTCCACTTCAAGAGGAATTTCTTCCCATTCCACCTCTTCTTTAGAGATCTTTAAACTTCTACCAATGTCATCCATTTTCTTGAAAGCCATCTCAGCTTCATTGAAAATTACATCTCGAATTTTGATACACCTCTTGTGATCTAGCTCTAGGAACCACAACTTATAAGCTTTAACACCTTGTAGGTATCCAAGGAACATACATCTCAGAGTTATAGGCTCCACCTTGTCTTTCATAGTGTGAACATAGGCTAAACAACTAAATATTCATAGTTTGTCGAGACTAGGTGGATGTCTCGACCAGACTTCTTCAGATGTCTTCATTCTCAAGGCTGTTGAAGGACACCTATTTATCAAGTATGATGCAGACACAACAGCTTCTTCCCAAAACACCTTCTTCAATCCCGCACTTACCAACATACACCTCACCCTTTCCAGAATGGTTCGACTAAACCATTTAGCCAAACCATTTTATTGGGGAGTCCATGCAGTAGTTATGTGCGTTGCAATATCATACACAACACAATAGCTATCGAAATCCTCATTGCAAAATTCAAGACCATTGTCAGTCCTCAACCTCTTGACCTTCTTGTCAGTTCTCCTTTCGACCATAGTCTTCTAACTGTTGAAATATTCAAATATTTCATCCTTAGTCTTCTGTATGAATACCCATAACTTTTTGGAATAACCATCAACTATGGATAGAAAATACTTTGCACCTAAGTGTGTAGGATTCCTTACAAGTCCCCAAAGACCAACATGAATGTAATCAAGGGATCCATGTGTTCTTTTTTTAAACTTTATTAAACATCATTCTACAGGATTTACCAAATACAAAAGGTTCACAAAATTATAGTTTTTCGACCTTATCACCACCCAACAGATTTTGTTTCGATAATTTGACCAGGCCTATTTGTTGTACCCAAAAATTTGCCCAACCTTTTTCCTTACTTGGTTTATGTTTTATTTCATTCTTTAGCATTTGCATTTGCATAGCATTGTTCTTAATAGGGGATCAAGGAAGGTGCATCATTCAAGAGGATGGTATCAAGGGTTTCAAGCTCAATTAAGAGTGGTTACTCAGCTTATCTAATGCTTATACTCATCAGGAGAGGTCAAAGTTTTCTGAGGGAGAAGATTGACAAGTGTTGCTTATCTCCTATCTTTCAGGGGTTCTCAAGGCCATGGTTAGGGATAAGAGATGTTATAGAAGCTCATTGAGTTCCTTTGAGGTCATTGGGGAGCTTATTTAAGGGTTCATTTCACTTGCAAGAAGTTGCAGTCAAAGTTGATGCATCTAAGGTTTCATCTGCTTGGTTCAAGGTCAACTGAGAACTTAAAGGAGGTTGAGACTTGGTTCTAAGTCATTAGAGTCATGGGAAGTCATGTTGAGACATCTAGGATGTTATTTCAAGTTCAAATCAAGAATAATCAATAGTCTGAGAAGTTACTAAATTAGGGTTTCAGAGGGTTGTCAGTGTAAAATCCCCTATTTAGTACCTAACTTCAAGACCATACATCTCAAGATACAAGTTGAATCTCATTTTGATGCAAACATGAGACTTGTAGGGCATGTTCTTAGATTTCTTTTGAGTAATAGAACTCATCCATTGGGTTTGTGGAACTCAAGTTATGATGCCATCAAGTTATGGGTCTCAGATGAACATATTTTTCAGTCAACAAAAGTCAACTCACTTCCAAGGCACTTTTGACCTAGAATCATGTTTCTTCTCAACTTTTGATGAACATGAAAGTTATTCCTCATGATCTTAGCTTTCCAAAAAAGTCCTAGAATTACTTCATATCATTTGTAGAACTCAAGTTATGAAGCTTACAAGGCAAGGGTATTTTGGGAATCTTTGATTATAGGTCATTTTTGTTATGGGTCATTTACATGCCTTTAAGCACTTCAAATGAAACTTTCACCAACATGAAAGTTGCTCCAATTGAAACACTGGTGAAGAAATTTCAAGTAAAAATGAGCTTTAAATCATGAATTCAATTGATCAAGTTTTAGGACTTTTTCATACCATGTTTGTATTCAAAATTGTTCACAATGTGTAAACAAGTGAAATGCACAAAATAGTTTTGGTCATGAGTAGCAAAAACACGTGGAGTTGAAGCTTGATTCATGAAAAAGTTTCACATCAAAACTCCATAATTGGACCATAATCAAGCCCAATTTCAATCCACATGTAAAATCCAAGTTGTCACCTGCAAATTCAAATAAAATTCAAGTTTGTATGAGCTGAATATCACGTGGGCATGGATCACTTGCCAAATTGAGAATTTTCAAAATTCCCTTCAACCAAGCCTTATGGGCCTCCAATTCACTCACATATCCATAATATAAAAGTTCAAAATGAAATTTGAGAGCTCACTTTGGCATTTTCGTAGAGGAAAGAGCATAACCAATTTTGAAATTCAAGAGAGCAACTCAAAATTGTGAACTCAGATCTAGAACAATTCAAGACAAATTGAAGTGATATTCTTCTTCCTCAAGTTCATTGGAGTGGATCTGCACAGTTTGGAGCAAGCTAAGCATCAATTGAAGCACCAACGGAGTGTCTCCGTTAGGTAATCTTCTTTTCCAAAATTCTCTCATGTTAGGCATTGAATCTAGGTCATTATTGGTGCATCTGAAGTCCTACATCTTGTAAGCAATGTTTCACATCTTAATTGCTATGTTTAATGAGTTTTACAATTGAGTATTCAAAAATTCCTTCGTTCGAATCTCACAATTTATGCATGATAAATGAATTTGAAGCCTGGATTTGGAACCTATGTGATGAGACTTTCAATTTGGTATAAAATTTTACTTGATTTGGTGGAGTTTTGGAACCTGAACTCCAGCCACCTCGCTGGAGAAGACGACTGGAGCTAGGGCTCCGGCGTCTGGTTCAAACTCAGGCCAAGCTGAGTTGTCCATTGTTTGACCTTTTGACTGAGTTTGATGAACGTCCAAGATTCACTTGACTAACCTGCGTGGATAGTTGACTGCCAGGTCAATTAAATGAAACGGCGTGTTTGGCATTTGAGTTGAGTTGCTTGTGTTTTGGGCCTTAGCTGCTACTTGCACCCCCTTGTTAACCCAGCTCATTGAATTCAACGTGAATCCTTGCTATTCACACCACTTTCCATTTATTTGTTTATTTTATTTCTTTTTTAATTATGTTTTCATTTTAAATTGTTAAAAATATCTCCAAGTGTCACAAAATTCCCTAAAAAATATTTTCTAATACCTCAGGGTGTAAATTAATTTTTGGTATTTTTTTAATTTCATTTTCCTTTTATTTTTCATTTAAATTGGAATTTTACAAGTGGAGGTATTTTTAATGGTTTATTTTGTTGTTCTTATTTGTTTCATGCTTGATTCTTGACCAATGGATACCTCCAATGAGTGAGACTTTTTCCTCATTTGAATGATGAGTTGAGGGGTCTTAGAGGATGGTTTTGGCCCTAGTTTGATTTATTTTTGGTTGACTTTCAAGTCCATTTGTTTGACCCTCGACAACCCTCCTTCAAAATGGGGCACCCTAGTGGATCAGTTCCTTTGGTGATGTTTTGAATGGACATTGGTTGTGATGTTTTGGCCTCTGGTTGACAATATCCTTATGTGCGTTTTGTATTTTATTTGGATTTATTTGAACTATTTTCCTATTTTTGGAGTTGCTTGCAAGTCAAGCTACCCCTAAGGATGGTTCACACACACACACACTTGACCTAATTTTGATGGGAAATGACCCTTGTGGATCCCAAATGCTTCCAACTCTTTTTGATCCATATTCATAACATGTTGAAGTTGTTGGATGCCAATTTATAGGTCATAAATTTGTTTGGTTCTTGTTGGGAGTTGCTTTCTTTTTAGGCCTTCCATTTGGTTTCAAATGTTGAAAGTGTTTAGGACCTAGGTCCTTTACCATGCCTAACCTTGCAATGTTCTTTGTTGTGCTTCTTTAGTTGCTTTGTGAACTCTTCTTATCAGGTTATCACCTATGTCCTTGGACCTTTGAGTCCCATTTAAGATGATTTGGTCCCTTCATTGAAGGTACTTTGAGTTTGTCCTGAATGGTGATTCACTTTGAGAACTTTTGGTGTGTATCTTTTACATGATCATTGTGATGCCTTTGGTTGAGTTTCATTTGTTGTTGCTTGCTGCCGAAGCCTTATCTCCCATCTTCACAATGGTCATGTCTTATTCTCCTTTCTTTTTGGTTTGCTTGTTGTTTAGTGGTTGATGTTTGAGTGGTTGTAGGAATTCTATTTCTCCCACTTCATCCCACTTTTGTGTGAACTTGTTTATGATCTTTTGTGTGCTTTCATTCTTTGGTCTTACATCTCTCATTTTCATGCTTGAGGTTGAGATGTGCTTGTGGAGGCTACTGCCCCACACTTTGTTCCTCCCTCTTTTCTTCATGTTTGTTGTGCATTGCATGTTTGCATCCTTTCTTCTTTTATATTATGCTTTATTCTTCCTCTTTCTTTGCCATGTTCCCTTAGGACATCTAATCTCTCTTGTTCAAGATTGGTTATGTTAGATCGTAGGTTTGAATCCATGTATGATAACATTAAGTAGCATTCCCTTTTCATCCCAATCATATGTGCACTTTTTATGAGAACATTAGGTTGAGTTTAGTCTCCCTTTAAGTTGTGTCTCTCTCTTCTCATCTTCAAACATCTTCAAGACACTTAATAATGGATAATAAATGTTGTACGCTATGAGCCTTAAGCATTTGGGAAATGATGATTGGCGGGCATCCTCTCAATTGTCTAGAGTGTTTAGTATATGTCCTTTGAACGATATGGGACGCATTCCCTCCTAAGTCATAGTCTTTAGTGCAACATGAATTACAAACCAAATTCAATTCACTTCTTCTATAAAAGTCATCAAAAACAAACATCAAATCTTTTTATCCTTCGGGATTAATTTGGAATTCATTTTAATAAAGAGAGTTTTGTTAACATATACCTAACTGCTAGAACTAAGGTTTAACCCTACTCGAAAACACTTGAACCAATCTGTGGTCGTGTCAGCCCGAACTATGTTTGCTCTAATTTCTCGTACCATATGAGGATACATAGGCACAAGACGACGATGTCTTGACGAGTAACCTTCACCCATAGTTTTCCGAACTACATTGACTATGACTTTTCCATTGCACAAGGGAGTACGTCGGCATAGGGCGGCGATGCTCTATCGAGTCTCTTTTATTTTTTCTTTTGTCCTGTGAGCCTGTACCTTATATAGATAAACACCCTTTTAGATAGACAACAAGCGTGGATCCCGTTGAGTACAACGGACGTTAGGGGTGCTCATACCTTCCCCTTGCGTGACCGACTCCCGAACCCAAGATTTGGTTGCGATGACCTGTCCTTCCCTTTTCTGTAGGTTTTCTCTAATCGTTTCCTTTCCCTCTCTTTGGGATAAATAACAAAGGGTGGCGACTCTTTCCCGATCCTCTATGCGAGCCAATCCTAGCGCTTGTGTATTTATCTCTGGGTGTGTTCATATGTGTTGTACTTTATCTGTATTTGCATTTTACTTTCCAGCATTGTATATTATCATTATTGTTGTGTTATTGGGTGGGAGTTCCCTTGTGAGATAAGCCAAACCCAGGCTTGAGTACAACCATAACATTAGAAGCGAAAAGTAGCGGTGAACCTGTATGTTTGGCATGCACTAGTTCCCATGAAATATGCGCTCAGACGAGATTCTTTTTGATGACTTCCTTTCCAGTCTGTTTCGGACAGTTGAGAGGTTGTTGGATATGAGGATTGTCGACTCTGGGGACCGATCATTTGGGAGTCAGCTAAGTGAGGTCGCTTCGTTAGACTATGATGCCAAACCGGAAATGGTGAACGTATCATCGTTTCTCGAAAGTCTGTGACGCTGACGACCGCATAGGATGCCGAACTTTTATCAGTGATAGGTCCATACCTGTGAGTGGGTGGGTTATACAGGAAACTTTGACCTCCAACCTACCTGGTCTGCTCGTTAGTGTGAACCTGTGATTTTTATACAGAGGGTCCTTATGATGGTTCTATGTTCTTGCCAAAGCGAAGCGCTGATTCTCCTTTATCAACAGCACAGCAACCTTGATCCCATATTGCATTTGCATTTGCATTTTTCATCTGCATATTAATGTTGACATGTATTTATGTTGCAGGTGCATATTTTCCCTTCGATTCTAGTGATCTGTTTCTTTTGCTGATATGGAGCCTATCTTGAAGAAGACAGTGGTTTATAAGTTCCCTACTCCGGACATGGGATCTTTCCTGAGTTTGATTTCTGTGGCTGATAGGAAGGTGATGGAAGATTTCAAGCAATCATATGGGAAGCTTCTGAGTTTTGTCTACAAGCCCTTAGTATATGAGTTGGGTGGTCTCCATACTCTGCTACAGTTTTATGATTCACAGTTACAGTGTTTTACTCTTCCAAGTTATGTATTACTGCCTACTCTAGAGAAGTTCTCTGTGCTACTTGGAGTGCCCATCTTGGACCAGATTCCATTCTATCACACTGATGCTGAGCCTAATCTGGCTAAGCTTGCTGGTTCCCTTCATTTAGATGCTTCTAAGCTACAAGGGAAGTTTGTCAAGAGAAATGGAATGTCTGGATTTCCGCTAGCTTTTCTGGTGGCTAGAGCTCGACACTTTGCAAAGGAGGGTTGTTGGGTTGTGTTTAATTCCATCCTGGCACTGTGCATTTATGGTATTATGTTGTTTCCTAATATCCCATATTTTGTGGATGTGGATGCCTTTCACATTTTTGCTTTAGGGAATCCTGTACCTACGATTCTAGGGGACGTCTATCATTCTATGCATTACAAGAATGATAATCGGAGAGGGAAGAATGTATCTTGTTGCATACCTTTGTTGTACAGGTGATTTGTGAGTCACCTTTCTAAATTCGGTCCTTTTGTTGATACTGCTGGTACCTCAGAGTGGTCAGAGAGATTGATGGGCCTGACTTTTGAGAATATCATTTGGTTCGATAGAGATCAGCTAGGTACAAAGATTATCTATAGTTGTGGTGGTTTTCCTAATGTCCCTTTGGTCAGAAGGAAAGGATGCATTAATTATAACCCATCCCTTGCAGTAAGACAGTTTGGGTATGCCTTGAGAGAACCTCCAAGAGAAGAGGGAATACAGGAATCTCTGTATCTCACTGGCTTGCTGGAGAATGATACCTTTACTAGTGTTGAGAAGGCCTGGAACAAAATTCATCGCAAAGGGAAAGCTTATTTGGGGAAGAGTAATAGTAGAGCTTACGATCCTTATGTGACTTGGATTCAGGAGAGAGCTGAGAGAATCCTGATGCCTTTTCCACCTTGCGAGCCTTTGTATCCTCTAATGATTAAGGAACCTACTACTGTTGATACTCAGAGGTATAACTAGTTGTGGTCCGAGAAAGAGGAATTGCGCAAGGCAAATGAAGAGTTGGAGAAAGAGATTATTCAGCTCTGAAGTGAAAAGGTTGAAGCTACTCATTCCTGCAAGAGGAAAATTAAGTTGTTTAACAAGCTAGGTACAGATCTTACCAGAGAGATTCGCGCTCGTGAGCGTTTGGGTTTAGATTTAAAGGCTGTCAATGATGTCATTACTTCTAAGAAGAAGGAGTTAGATAGAACTTACTTAGAGATTTCCAGATTTAATGATTAGTGGAATGCTACCCTCACCAATAACAGAGAGCGGGAAGATGTACTCAGACAACAGATTGTTAAGCTAAAGGCTCAACTCAAGGTGAAGGATGAGAAGATTGCATTTGAGGCCTCACTCTGACGTGATAGTGATTGTAGATTGAACGAAGCGCTAGCAATGTTGGATGATTACAAGTCTAGAGCTGATGTGAAGAGGTGTAAGCTTGAGGAGGTTTTTGGTGAAGGCGCCTGGGAGGACTATGCTCAGGATTTGCAGACCACTATTAGCCGGAGAGAGTTACTCATCTGAGGGTTGCTTATCAGGCCTGACAATCCAGAGATGTAGGAGCTGTTAGAGGATTTCCAGTCTAGTTGTCGTACTTGATTGTATTTTCCTTTCAGTCTGTGTTATGATGTACATATTAACCATCACTAGACCTATTGGCTGAGGTCATTTTGATTCCATTGTGTTGACATAGCACTATGCTCTGTATCTGACTCTTGGCTCTCATTTTATTTATGAGGAGTTTGCTTGTTGATTATCTGTTAGCTCTACATTGTCATGATGTGCTCTTGGAACTAGAATCGAGGGGGAAATATCTCTGATGCATATATACATGTCTGCATAATGCATCATTATGCATTTTTGCATCGCAGGTGCACCGGGACCGTTAACCTTATTTCCGTGGTTTGTTAGTTTGTTTCAGGATTGATAACCTGAATACTCACTGGTACGCCACTGGGGGAAATCAGCGTAAGATCATGGAGCAGATGCAAGCTGAGATGCAAGAACTTCGGGACAGGATGGCCCAATTTATAGACTTGATGCAGGGTGTGGCAAATGGTCAAGAGCAACTGAGGACTCTGGTGCATCTACTAATTGCAAGAGTTAACGGTAATGGTGTGCTTCACGGGGGAACTGCTGCTAATCCTCCTCGTAATAAGAGTGGTGCGCCACATGCTCATGTTATTCCACCAGTTGTGATCCCTCCGGTTGGAGGTAATGTAGGTGGAATCCCTATGCCTGAAATGGCGTATGCTGCGCATGGCAATAATGTGCCTCGGTGGGATGAAGATCAGTAGGAAGATGTGTTCTCTATGCGAGATATTGGTGCAGGATTGCCGTATGAGGCGGATAAGAGGTTTAAGCTGATCAAAGAGAAGATGCGAAGCTTTGAGAATTAGAACTCCATGGGATTGGACATGGCTAATCTGGGATTGATCCCTGACTTGAAAGTACCTTTGAAATTCAAAGTTCCTTCCTTTGACAAATATAAAGGCACTACTTGTCCTAGGGTTCATCTGTGTTCCTACTATCGTAAGATGTCCGCCTACTCAGATGATGAAAAATTGCTGATGCATTTTTTCCAGGACAGCCCTCTCTGGTCCTTCTCTTGAATGGTACATGAGCTTAGAACCAGTCAATATCCGATGCTGGAGGGATTTGGCTGAGGCCTTCGTTAAGCACTACCAATATAATACCGACCTTGCGCCAAACAGGGTCCAATTGCAGAATCTGTCTCAGAAGAATGGTGAATGCTTCAAAGAGTACGCCCAGAGGTGGCGTGAGCTGGCAGCTAGGGTTCAGCCTCCCATGGTGGAAAGGGAGTTAATTCATATGTTTGTTGCCACGCTACCAGGCGTATACTATGAGAAGCTGATCGGTAACATGTCTGGAAGCTTTTCTGACCTGATTATTACTGGGGAGAGGGTCGAGAACGACATTAAGCTAGGAAAGATTCAATCTGGCGAAGGATCCTCAATAGGAGGAGGAAATAGAAAGGTTTTTGGTAACAAAAAGCGATAAAGAGAAGCTAATGCAGTAGCTAGTTCCCGGGGTAGGAACAGGAATCAACGTCAACAATATCGTCAACAACCTCAAGTTGCAAGTATCACGATACCTGCAGTACCACAACAACAACAATAGTAACAACCACAACAGAATCAGCAGAATTATGCTCCTCGTCGTTTTCAAGATCGGGGCAGGGTGGTAAATAGACAATTTAACGCGCATCCGATGCCATATTCTCAATTGCTCCAACACTTGTTACAGTTACAGTTGATACAGAAGAGAACTTTGGCTCCATTAACAGGTGCACCACCTCCTGCTTACGATGCTAATGCTCGATGTGAGTTTCATTCTGGTGCTCCGGGTCACAATATTGACAATTGTAAGGCATTTAAGCACAAAGTTCAGGATCTCATAGACAGTAAAGCTATAAACTTTTCTCACGACGCGCCCAATGTCGTGCAGAACCCCATGCCTAACCATGGGGCAGCCGGGGTCAGTGCTATACTTGAAGATGAGAACTTGAATTTGGTGTCAAATGTTGATGAGTTGAAGACACCATTGAGCTTTGTGAAGAACAAGTTGTTGAAGGGAGGAGTATTCCCAAGTTGTGATGAAGCTTGTGCTGAATGTTTGAGCCATCCTGAGGGATGTGAGAAGCTGAAAAACCATATTCAAAAGCTGATGAATAATGGTTTCTTGCAATTTGACAGAGTTGCTGAGAAAAAGACTGAGGAATTAGTGGCTGAAGAGAGGGATGAGATTGCTACAATCTCGATTCTGTACAAGACTATTACTATTTCTGCGCCTCCCAAGCCGCCAACCATCATCATCACCAAAGCTGGTCCTGTACCATATGAAAGTACCAAGGAGATTCCGTGGAACTACGGAGCCGAAATCATATTGTAACGTACAGAAGCAGGAGTTGAAAAGTTTACCGGCGGATTCTATGGACAACTTAGTAGGAGATGGTGGAATTACTCGGAGTGGAAGAGTATTTCCGTCGCCTAAAGTAGCTGCTGAAAGAGCTGACAAAGGAAAGAGTAAAGTAGTGGTTGAAGAAAATTCTCAAGCTGGTGAGAAGGATTCCTTGGAGAAGGAGGTAGAGGAGTTCACACGCTTGATAAGAAAGAGTGATTACAAGATTGTTGATCATTTACAGCAGACTCCGTCCAAGATATCCATTTTGTCCTTGTTATTGTGTTCGGAAGCGCACAGGAACGCTTTGTTGAGAATCCTGAATACGGCTTATGTGCCTCAAGAGATTTATGTGAACCAACTAGAGGGATTTGTGGCACATGTAAATGCAGGTAATGGGCTGGGATTCAAGAATTTGGATTTGACGCCGAAGGGGAGAAACCATAATTGTGCGCTGCACATATCTATTGAATGTCGAGGAGTTGTTCTGTCACACGTGCTTGTTGATACAGGGTCATCCTTGAATATGCTTCCGAAGAAAGCACTAATGAAGTTAGATACCTATGGTATATTGTTTACACCAAGTGATATGGTAGTACGAGCTTTTGATGGGACTCAAAGGTCCGTGTTTGGAGAGTTGACTTTGTCAATTCAGGTTGGTCCCGAGGTGTTCAATACAGTGTTCTACATCATGGATATTCAGCCAGCTTATAGCTGTTTGCTGGGACGTCCCTGCGTACATTTGGTAGGCTCCGTAACGTCAACGCTGCACCAAAAGTTGAAGTACATCGTGGGTGGCAGTGTCGTCACTGTTTGCGGAGAAGAAGATATAATGATTAGTCATTTGTCTTCATTCAAGTATGTCGAGGTGGACGACGAAATCCGTGAGACTTTGTGTCAGGCCTTTGAAACTGTGCAAATCAAGGATAAAGCACCGGTTGTGAGCAAAGCGCCTGAAGTAGCCATGTCATCCTTCAAGGAAGCCCAGGCAGTGGTGAAGGCTGGGGCATAACAAGGTTGGGGCCAGGTGCTGAATATCCCCCAACAAGCAAGACAAATTTGGTTTGGTATACAGCTCATCTTCTTCCTCCCAAAGCGCTCCACGCTATAAGGGGATTGTCAAGTTTACCAGTGAGGGTGTAATCTTCGAGCAGATTAATGCCATATCAAATGAAGACGGTGACAGCGACTGCGACATGGACGCGTGGATTCGGCCATGCACTCCAGGACAAAGCCTAAATAACTGATTTATCAAAGAAATCATCCAAGTCACGAAAAAAGAGTAATGATTTGTTTTTCTGATTATTGTATAGCCCTAAGTTCTACCCGGAGCATAGTGGCATTTGTCTTCAAGGCCTAATTGTTTATGTTTGAACAATCTTTTTATCAATCAATCAAAGGGCGTTTTTCTTGCATTCAAATATTGTGATCCTTGTTTTCCCTATTTTACTTTTAACAATAAAATAGCAATGTGGTTTGTGCTTGTTTGCATATCATTTTAAGCATTAAATTATCATCATTGCAGGTTTCACATTGCAGATGACACCGCTCCAGAGCCGTCTATGACTCGCTTTGACTTTGTTAATCCTATATTTCAAGCTGAAGAAAAGAGATTGATGAAGATGAAGACTCTCCAGAAGATCTAGCCAGGCTTTTGAAACAGGAAGAGAAAATCATTCTGCCTCATCAGGAGGAAATTGAGGTCGTCAACTTGGGTACCAAGGAAATCATAAGAGATGTCAGGATAGGGGCTGCATTGCAGAGCGATATCAAGCAAAGATTGGTCGAAATGCTCCGAGAGTATAGTGATATCTTTGCTTGGTCATACGAAGATATGCCCGGTCTTGACACAGATATCGTGGTTCATCGCTTGTCGATGCATGAAGAGTGTCTGCCAGTTAAGTAGAAGCTCAGAAGGACCAGACCAGATATGGCTATGAAAATCAAAGAAGAAGTCCATAAGCAGTTGGACACAGGATTTCTTGCTGTAACAACTTACCCTCTGTGGGTCGCTAACATCGTACCTGTACCAAAAAAATACGATATGGTACGGATGTGCGTTGATTATAGAGATTTGAATAAAGAGATCCCGAAAGATGATTTCCCGCTCCCCCACATTGACGTATTAGTTGATAATACTGCGCAGTATTCAGTGTTTTCCTTCATGGACGGTTTTTCGGGATATAATCAGATTAAGATGGCACCGGAGGATATGGATAAAACAACGTTCATTACACCGTGGGGGACTTTCTGTTATAAGGTAATGCATTTTGGGGTGAAAAACGCAGGGGCAACCTATCAACGGGCAATGGTCACTATGTTTCATGATATGATTCATCATGAGATTGAGGTCTATGTTGATGACATGATAAAAAATTCGCAAACGGAGGAAGAACATTTGGTAAACCTTCTGAAGTTATTTGAGAGGCTAAGGAAATTCAGACTGAGGTTGAATCCGAATAAGTGCACTTTTGGTGTCAGGTCCAGAAAGTTGCTTGGGTTTATTGTAAGTGAAAAAGGAATCGAGGTCGATCCTACAAAGATAAAAGTTATTCAAGATATGCCAGCGCTGAAAATGGAGAAAGAGGTTCGTGGTTTTATGAGTAGATTGAACTACATTGCTAGGTTTATATCTCATCTCACAGCCACGTGTGAAGCCATGTTCAAATTGCTAAAGAAAGATCAGGCGGTTGTCTGGAACGAAAATTACCAAAGGGCATTCGATAAAATTAAAGAATATTTGCAGGAGCCTCCGATACTAATACCTCCAGTAGCTGGAAGACCATTGATCATGTATCTAACGGTTCTTAAGAACAACATGGGTTGTGTTCTCGGTCAGCATGACGAGACTGGAAGAAAAGAGCATGCAATATACTATTTGAGTAAAAAGATCACAGATTGGGAATCAAGGTATTCAATGTTGGAGAAAACGTGTTGCGCAGTTGCTTGGGCTGCCAAACGCCTGAGACAGTATATGCTAAATCATACAACATGTTGACTTCGAAGATGGATCTGATTAAATACGTCTTTGAGAAACAAGCACTTTCGGGGAGAATTGCCAGGTGGCAGATGGTTTTGACAGAGTATAATATTCAATATGTTTCCCAGAAGGCTATCAAAGGGACTATTCTATCAGAGTATCTTGCTGAACAGCCGATTGACGACTATCAACCTATGAAGTTTGAATTTCTCGATGAAGACATCATGTTGTTAAAAATGAAGGATTGCGATGAGCCATTGCCCGATGAAGGTCCGGAGAAGGGTTCTAAATGGCAGATGAAATTTGATGGCGCTGTTAACTCATACGGTAGTGGAATTGGGGCAATTATCACCACGCCTCATGGTTCTCACATCCCACTCACTGCCTGGTTAAGGTTTCTTTGCACTAATAATGAAACCGAATACGAAGCGTGCATTATGGGGTTGGAAGAAGCTATTGATATGAGGATCAAGAATCTATATGTATATGGCGATTCAGGGCTGGTTGTCAATCAGATCAAGGGAGAATGGGAGACCCGGCAGCCTAATCTGATACCTTACATGAACTACGCAAGGAGGCTGTTACCTTTCTTTGACCGGGTAGAATTCCACCATGTGCCTAGAGCAGAGAATCAGATGGCGGATTCCTTAGCCACTTTATCCTCAATGTATAAGGTGAATTTTTGGAATGATGCTCCAAGAATAGTCATTTCTCGCCTTGATAGGCCGACATTCATATTCACTGTTGAGGAAGCTCCTGATGGCAAGCCATGGTATTATGACATCTAGAATTTTCTCAAGAACCAAGAATATCCGCCAGGGGCGTCGACCCGGGATAAGAAGACCTTGAGGAGGTTAGCTGGAAACTTTTATCTGAACCAGGATGGTGTACTCTATAGGAGGAACTATGACTCGATGCTTTTAAGATGCGTGGACGAAAAAGAAGCGAGTTTGCTTATGGAAGAGGTCCATGAAGGTGCTTTTGGTACTCATGCCGGTGGGCATGCCATGTCTCAGAAGTTGTTACGAGCAGGGTATTATTGGCTTACTATGGAGTCAGATTGCTTCAAGTATGCAAACAAGTGCCATAAATGTTAAATTTATGCATACAAAATTCATGTGCCACCGAATCCATCGAACGTCATGGCGTCTCCTTGGCCCTTTTCCATGTGGGGCATTGACATGATAGGAAAGATTGAGCCCACCGCATCTAATGGACATCGTTTCATCCTGGTAGCCATTGATTACTTCACCAAGTGGGTGGAAGCAACTTCCTATGCTAATGTCACCAAGCAAGTGGTAGCCCAGTTTATCAAGAAGGACATCATCTGTCGTTACAGAGTGCCTGAGAGAATCATTACTGATAATGGTTCGAATCTAAATAACAAGATGATGAAGGAATTGTGCCAGAATTTCAAAATCGAGCATCACAACTCATCTCCCTATCATCCGAAGATGAACGACATTGTCGAAGCGGCCAACAAGAATATCAAGAAGATAGTGCAGAAGATGGTTGTAACCTATAAAGATTGGCATGAGATGTTGCCCTTCGCTTTGCACGGATATCGTACTTCGGTATGTACCTCAACTAGGGCAACTCCTTTCTCGCTCGTGTATGGTATGGAAGTTGTCTTACCATTAGAAGTCGAGATTCCTTGTTTGAGAGTCCTGGTCGACGTCAAGCTTGATGAGGAAGAGTGGATAAGAAATAGATTGAATAAGCTCAGACTGATGGACGAGAAAAGGCTATCATCTATTGCATACGGTCGGTTGTATCAGAGCCGGATGAAGAAAGCTTTTGACAAGAAGGTGCGCCTTCGAAGCATTCAGACGGGCGAATTAGTGTTGAAGAGGATTCTCCCTCCATAAACAGATCACAGGGGCAAATGGACTCCCAACTTTGAAGGTCCATATGTCGTGCGAAAGGTTTTCTCCGGAGGAGCCTTGCTGTTATCAACCATGGATGGTGAAGATTTCACATCCCCTGTGAACGCAAACGCAGTTAAAAAATACTTTGCTTAAAGAGACCCGCTGGAAACAAAAAAGAATATCCAGGCAAAAATGGGGCATCCCGGAGAACCATAAAAAGAATGGGTTCGGGCAAAAATTAGGGATATAAAAGAAAAAAAATGTAAACCCACAAAGTTGAAAACCTGAAAAGGCAACTTTGGTAAAAAAGGGCATCCCGGTGAATTGAAAACCCGAAAGGGCGATTCAAGAAAAAGTTAGGGATTTGAAAAGCAAACAACTACTATCTGCGTATTGATCTTCAGAGTAGTGGATCGAGGGAGGACTTGAGGGCCATTTATCCAAATCAATCTCTTCAGATGACGAAGCATCGGGGAATCACCAAAGTCAGGCAAGTCATAGAGGGATCAACTCATGGTGTTTGTCTGTGCCACATTGCCGACATTTTGTATATTTCTATGCATTTCTATAATTTTTTTGCGCAACTTCTTCTTTTAAGGGGTTGCATCTGTTGTAAAATCTGCCTATTACAGGCCATTTGTCAATAAAACATATACTATTCAGTAATCTGCTTGTCTTGCTTTAATCTTTACTATTTTGTTTATGAAAAACACCCTATGTGTTGATAAAACTGCGCATACATAAACTTGCAGGCTTTTACTGATAATCATTAAAACTTTGATTTATTTGAACAATGTCATGGATGATGACCGAGATAGTTCCCTTTGTGCAGGATATCTTGTTGTTTGTTATTTTGCAGGGTCGTTACCCTTGGGGCAGACTTTCAGAGGTGTATCCCCTGTAGGACCACTGTTTCCCCAGCAAGTGGATGTGGTGCATCTCTCCCCAGCAAGAGTCTGTTGCTACAGCAGAGATTTAAGCAGGTTGAGAGTATACACTTCTCCCTAGCAGATTGTTGTATACACTCATTCCTCGGCAGTTTGAGACTCAATTCTCCAGCAGGGTAGAATCATCCCTAGAGTGTCGAGATTGATATCCTCGTGAAAGTCAGGTATGTGTCCGTATCCTCAGCAGATTGTAGGTACGCACTTACTCTTTAGCGAGTAGAGATGAAATTTCTCTCCAGGCAGGTTTGGAACTGTTTTGCAACAGCGGAGCAAGTTCAAGATTTTGTTTCCCCATAGAGTCTGAGAATGGGTGATTCGTTCCCCAAGCAGAGGTCAAAGAGGTTCCCTCTCATTGGCCAATCCCCATCAGAGTCAGCAGAGAATTGTTTCTCTTCCCTGTAGAGTGAAGACACTCCCCGAGAATTGTTATTCTTCCTCAACAGAGAGAGTTTGGGATCGTTTCCCAGCCAACCATATTTGGTTATCCCCAATGAGTGATCCCTAGCAGTTGGATGTAATCTACAGTAGAAGCTGATTCCCCAGCTAGACAGTCCCCGGTTGGTCGGATTTTTGATAAGTTTGTTCCCATCAGTATGTTATGTACCCTAGAAAGACTTCGGTGTTCTAGGAGGCCATTCAGGGATGATTTCTCCGGTAATGTAAAGTCAATCTCAGTGGTCGATTATTATCCCCTGCAAAGTTGTTGATTTCCCTAACATATTAGACCTATCTCCAACGTTTGGTTGTCTTTCCTCGATCGGGTCGTTTATTTCCCCAAGAGAGTTGCATCCTAGAAGGCCGTTCCGAGCATTTTCTATCAGCAGGATTTAATTTGATCTCCAACAGAGTTGTGGTTTAGCATGTTGTGCTATTTCCCCAGTAGAGTGGATTTGTTCTCCCCAGCCGAGTCGGGTGAACCCCAGAAGAGTTGTATTCTGATAGGTCATTCAGGGCGTTTTCCCCAGTAGAGTTTGCGTTGATCCCCAGCAGGGTGGACTTTTGTTCTCGTCAGAGCAATATTATCCGGGAAGTTCTTCTTTCAGAGGGCCATCCAGGGCTTGTTTTCCCTAGTAAGTCCAATCGTAATTGGCACGTTCCATCCATCCCCAGCAGGGTGACCTTTGTCCCTTCAGCATTTATTTTGCTGATTCGGTTCTAGTGCATTTTGTATTTGTGCCTAACATTCTCAGAAACGCGTAGCATTTGCATTTCGTGTGGAGAATTACGCCATATTTAAACATATCGCATGTGAAACATAAGCCAGGTGGTTACCTCTTGTTTCGCAGGTGTATTTCCAACAGATGGATGATTTCCTTTACCCGTGTGGTATCCAGACCATGGCAGATTATGATGTGATTTCTTTGCCCGTGTGGTATCCAGACCATGGCAGATTGTGTTGTGATTTCTCTTGTCCGGATGGTATTCAGACCATGGCAATTTGTGATATTAATTCTTTAGCCCGTACAGGTATCCAGACCTCGGCAAAAGATTCTTGATGGGTGTGTTTCATCTTATCAAGTGTTTCCCAATAGAGTTGCTTGGTTAAGTTTCTCTTTCCCCAGCGGAGTTCTCTTGTGAATTATTGGGAGAAGTTTATCAACAGCGTGTTGATCCGGCCTTCGGGTTCGATGCTCGCTTTTATTCAGCGAATGCCTGCTTGGATTAGCAGATGACCTCAGCTTCATGTTGAGCCGGCCTTTGAGTTCGATGTTGTCGCTACTGCGAAAATCTGCACCGGCTATGACAGAAGAGTCGCCACCATGCGTTATTTATCCCAAAGAGAGGGAAAGGAAACGCTCAGAGTAAACCTAACGCAAAACGGGAAAGGAATGGTCATCGCAACCAAATCCTGGATTTGGGAGTCGGTTACGCAAGGGGAAGGTATTAGCACCCCTCACGTCCGTCGTACTCGACGGGATCCACGCTTGTTTTCCAGTACGGATTGTTATTCTATCTACTCTAAAGGTCTGGGGTTAAAAGAAAATAAAATGACTCGGCAAAGTATCGCACTTTATGCCTACGTATTCCCGTCTGGAACGAGAAATCAAAGTCAACGTAGTTCGCCTACCTACGGAAAGGAGGGGAAGGTTGCTCGCTAGGATACATCATCCTATACCTACGTACTTTCATACAGCATGAAAGATAAGAGCAAACGTAGTTCGGGCCACGAAAGACACATGTCTGTCTGTTTGTCTTTTATCCTTCTGAAAGAGGTTTTCTCCCGATTAAGAGTCCAAGCGGACAAAAAATGACGTTTGATTGGTTTTCAGTCTTTTATGCAAGAACTGTTTTTTATGATGTTTGAAATATTATTGTGTTTTTGATTGTTTCGAGATGAGAAGAGAAAAGACGCTCTAAAAGCCTAAGGTTGAAAATGGGAAGCAAAACTACCCTAATGTTGTCATGCATGGGTTAAAACCTAATGTCTGTCATATTTCTCTCTTGCACAGAGGGAAACAGAGATCCTAGGGGATAAACGGAAAAGAAACAGATATATACAGTACACGGTAAACATGTATGCAATGCAGCAGTACAAGCGAGGCAAGGGAGTCCCGCTCTACCTCGAACCTAGGAAAACAACAGGCAAAAGTGAAACAGAATTCACTTTAAACCTAAGGGGGGCAAGCTGCACAAGCCAACAAACAATACAGCAAAAGAAAACAACACCAGCACCAACTCTGACAGCAACAATTGATTAACAGCAAAAAAAAGTTGACAGTAACAACTTCAAGCAAGACCCCATCTTCAATCTTCAATGATCCCCAAGCTTTAGACAAGCTCCTATTTTCAAAAGTATCCCATCTCTAGCAAGCATGAACCTCGACCAGTAGACAGCTTCAAACAGCAGCAAAACCCTAGCTTCAACAGATAACTATCTTTGACAGGCACAAGCTCCATCTTTATCAATCTTCAATGAACTTCATTCTTCAATAGGTTCCCATCTTCAATGCCACCACTCCAGAAGAGAATCAATTATCAGATTAAGTTGAAATGCTAAACAGCTTATTGACAACCAAAGGAAGCCTATAAGCACTTAGCATTGTAGGGGAAAGGTTCCCTCAAAGTTCTACTTCTAAAGTATGTCACTTATCCCTCCAAAGGAGGGATGTGAATACCCTAAAAGGACTTTTTGTCATAGGGAAGAATAGAAGCACAAGATGCTTTCTATGTTTGCAAGAAGAAATCAATCTAATCTAGAGCTCTTCCTACATTTCCTGTCTCCTAAGCCACCTTCAAGGAGAAGAATCTTCTTGCTCCAAGCTCCATCCTTTGTCTCCAATCATATTCAATGTCTTCATATGCTCCAACAAGCAAAGCCCAAGCCCCAAGCCCAATAAAAATATCCCAAACCAAACAAACAAGCAAAATGCCCAAGAGGGAAAACACACAATCACCACTCAAATTGCAAAAATCAAGTAAAATAGTAATACTCATTATAAAATCCTAGATTAATTTCTAAGGGAACCTAACCCTATACCCAATACCCCATATAAACCCCAAGGCCTAAATCAAAACATAGGTCCCCAAACTATGCCCTAAACTACACCTAAGTGTTGTGAAACCCTAATTCTAATACCTCTCCTATCCACCTCTAAAACTAACCTAAGTTTTAGTCACAAAAATATGAAAAAATACCTAAGGGTACATACTTCCCTAATCTAATCAACCTCACAAGAATCAATCAAAAATCATGCACCAATCTCTCATGCTAAATTCAGAAAAATGAAGTATCAAACAAATGTAAAATAAAAGCAATAAAATTGTAAAATATACCAAAAAATATAAAATGCATGAAATTAATATTTTTTAGTTTCATAATTTTCTAGAGGTCCTAAGGGAACTAGGGAAAAAAATCCCATCCTAAAATGATTATTTTTCAATTTAATATGAATTATTTACCAACTATGCTAAAACCATGAAATAAAAAGAAAATAGATGGAAAAATGATAAAAGAGCGTGATGAATAGCAATATTTCATGTTATAATACTAGACCTGGGCCAAAGGGGGGTGTGGTTATCAATGCGCGTGCTAGGCCCAACCACTAATCAGAAAATAAATGGAAAATCAAAGAAAATTGAGAAAAGCTTCGAATTATGCTTCAAGATACTCCAGATATGATCAATGAATGATTATCAAGCTTCTATATGCATCAATTTGTGTTGAATCCTCTTGAATTACCAAATTCGATTCTGAGTTGCAAGCTTCAAACTCACGATGCTATCTCTTGATTCTTCAACAATCTTGACCAGAAATCTCTCTGAATTCAATCAACAACTCAAGACGAAGACACTGAGTGCAAAAGTTTGGATTGAAATGGCTCAAATTCGTGTAACCGATTTGGATTTGCAAAATGAAAACTCAAAGTTCTATCTCTCAGTTCCCTCTTAATCTTCACCAACCCAGGCTTTGAACCAGCTCTAATGTATATATAGAAGGTGTAGGAGGGTTCAAGAAACTCTTGGAATGCTCCAAATGATATTTCCAATTTCTCATGCATTTGAAATTACCATGATAAGTTCATCCATGATAGTCATGATTCAGCTTGGGAAGCACCTTGATCCTTGTCCAATTTCTCTCCAAATGAGATTTAGAATGTGTTAGGATTGATTGGAGCTTTGATCTTGATCCCATGAATGGTTTGGCAAGTGTAACTTATGTCATAAGCTACCAAATGCACATGTGTTCAAATGACCTCAAATTGGAAAAATGACATTTCCATTGTCTTTAAAGCCTCAATTCTGATCAAATTGATATGTCATATGCCTCATTTTGACCTTAAAACTAAAAATCACAAATTTGACTTTTTAAATGACTTTAATTCTTCCTTTTTTAGGTCATTTTTGCAATTTTGTGATACAAGCCATTTCAATCACCCATGACTTCTAATCTGACCTAAAAACATCATTTTAAACACATTTCATGTTGGACATTTTTTCATTTGAGGAGTGGAAGATGGGGATTTTCACCTATGTTGAAAAATGACCTATAATTCAACTTTCCCAAAATACCCATGGATTGCCAAGATCATAACTTGAGTTCCACAAATCTTCTTGAGGACTTATAGTACTAAAATTAAAGGTAATATCAAGCCCTACAATTCTTGTGTTGGCAAAGAATGCATTTGAAAACTCCTTGATGGGAAAAAGTTGCTTGGAAGTCAAGTGACTTTCACAGATAAATTTCAGTGTCCTCTGGTGACCCATAACTTGCCAGAACCATAACTTGAGGTCTAAAAATCTTCTTGAAGACTTATAGTACTCAAATTAAATCTATTGAGAAGCCCTACAAGTTTCATGTTGGCCAAGTATCCATTTGAAACTTGTATTTTGACTTATATGGCTTGGAAGTCCAGTGCTATACAGGGGATTTTACCCTAGGAACCCTGTCTCAAACACCTCCAACCACTCTTGATTCTCTTGAACTTGATCTTGACTCATCCATAAACATGCTTCAACATATCAATCCATGACTTCCATGACCTAGAGCTAGGTCTTGATGCCCTTTCTTTGCTCTCCTTGACCTAGGGTTACCCAGATGAAACCCTACTAGTACACACCTCAACTGTGGTTCTTGAACTTGATACCATGACTTGTCTAAGCTTTAATAGGGCTCTCTAGGCCTCCCATGGGATCCATACACACCTCAAATTCATAATTCCATGCTTCATACCCCATTGATGACCCTCAATACCCCTTAAGTTAGGAAAGGAATCCACTTGTTGACACTCAAATCTCCTCAAAGCTTCAACCCATTCCTTGATGACTTGGATGGTCTTAAGCTTGAATAAGGCCCCTTGATGTGCTTCCTTAGATAAGAATGGCACTTGATTCCTTGTTAGATGACTTGCTATGTTATGATATGCAAATGATTGGACTATGTACATAATGTAACTATGCAAATGATAATGCAATTAAAACATAAACCAGGTGAAATAGGTTGAGCAAATTTTAGGGTGCAACAGATGCCTGTTTTTATTTAACACATGCCTGGCAGCGATGTCAGGTGTTCTCCTTAGCTTCGTGTTGAGCCGGCCTTCGGGTTCGATGCCTGTTTTTATTTAACAGATGCCTGGGGACGATGTCAAATGTTCTCTTCTAAGTTTCGTGTTGAGCCGGCCTTCGGGTTTGATGCCTATTCTTTCAATAGATGTCTGACGGTGATATCAGATGATCTTTCTGACTTAGTGTCATTGCCTGCACATTAGCAGAGGTTTTTTCCGACTGCGTGTCGATGCTTTCTGATTGGTAATAAGTTAGTTTGTTGTCGTTGCAACTATTAGATTCTGCTATTCCCGGAGATTTTTGTCCCCAGGAGGGTTTGCAGTTCTATTTTTACGGTTGGAAAATTTCCAAGTTCTTTGGTATTCAACCGTCTTTTACCTTGATTGTTTCAAAGCCGTTCACTTTTCACCCAGTCAGGTCCAAGTCGCTTGAATAGGGGCAGCTGTTGTACCACAAACTTTGCCCAACCTTTATCCTTACTTGGTTTATGTTTCATTTCATTCTTTAGCATTTGTATTTGCATAGCATTGTGCTTAACAGGGGATCAAGGAAGGTGTTTCATTCAAGAGAAAGTTTTCAAGCATAATCAAGAGTGGTTACTCATCTTATCTAATGCTTATACTCATCAGGAGAGGTCAAAGTTATCTGAGGGAGAAGATTGACAAGTGTTGCTTATCTCCTATCTTGGAGGTCAACTGAAGCTCATCAGGGATTCTCAAGGCTATGGTTATGGATATGAGATTTTGTAGAAGCTCATTGAGTTCCTTTGAGGTCATTGGGGAGCTTATCTAAGGGTTGATTTCACTTGCAAGAAGTTGCAGTCAAAGTTGATGCATCTAAGGTTTCATCTGCTTGGTTCAAGGTCAAATGAGAACTTAAAGGAGTTTGTGACTTGGTTCTAAGTCATTAGAGTCATGGGAGGTCATGTTGAGACATCTAGGATGTTATTTCAAGTTCAAATCAAGAAGAATCAAGAGTGTGAGAAGTTACTAAATTAGGGTTTCAGAGGGTTGTTAGTGTAAAATTCCTTGTTTAGTTCCTAACTTAAAGACCACATATCTCAAGATACAAGTTGAATATCATTTTGATGAAAACATGAGACTTGTATGAATGATCTTAGATTTCTTTTGAGTACTAGAAATCATCCATTGGGTTTGTGGAACTCAAGTTATGATGCCATCAAGTTATGGGTCTCAGGTGAATATATTTTTCAGTCAACTCACTTCCAAGGCACTTTTGACCTAGAATCATGTTTCTTCTCTACTTTTGATGAACATGAAAGTTATTCCTTATGATATTAGCTTTCCAAAAAGTCCTAGAGTTCCTTCATATCATTTGTAGAACTCAAGTTATGAAGCTTGCAAGGCAAGGGTATTTTGGGAAACTTTGATTATAGGTCATTTTGGTTATGGGTCATTTACATGCCTTTAAGCACTTCAAATGAAACTTTCACCCACATGAAAGTTACTCCAAATGACCTTAATTTCATCATGAAACTCAAGATTGGCATGAATTATGAGTGGTTAGAGACATTGGTGAAGAAATTTCAAGTAAAAATGAGCTTTAAATCATGAATTCAATTGATCAAGTTTTAGGACTTTTTCATACCATGTTTGTATTCAAAATTGTTCACAATGTCTAAACAAGTGAAACGCACAAAATAGTTTTGGCCATGAGTAGCAAAAACACGTGGAATTGAAGCTTGCTTAATAAAAAAGTTTCACATCAAAACTCCATAATTGGACCACAATCAAGCCCAATTTCAATCCACATGTAAAATCCAAGTTGTCAGCTGCAAATTAAAATAAAATTCAAGTGTGTATGAGCTGAATATCACGTGTGCATGGATCACTTGCCAAATTGGGCATTTTCAAAATTCCCTTCAACCAATCCTCATGGGCCTCCAATTCACTCGCATATCCATAATAAAAAAGTTCAAAATGAAATTTGAGAGCTCACTTTGGCATTTTCGTGGAGGAAAGAGCAGAACCAATTTTGAAATTCAAGAGAGCAACTCAAAATCGTGAACTCAGATCTAGAACAATTCAAGACAAACTGAAGTGATATTCTTCTTTTTCAAGTTCATTGGAGTGGATCTGCACAGTTTAGAGCAAGCTAAGCATCAATTGAAGCACCAACGGAGTGTCTCCGTTAGGTAACCTTCTTTTCCAAAATTCTCTCATGTTAGGCATTGAATCTAGGTCATTATTGGTGCATCTGAAGTCCTACATCTTGTAGGCAATGTTTGACATCTTAATTGCTATGTTTGATGAGTTTTACAGTTGAGTATTCATAACTTCCTTCGTTCAAATCTCACAATCTATGCATGAAAATGAATTTGAAGCTTGGATTTGGAACCTACATGATGAGACCTTCAATTTGCTAAAAAAATTGCTTGATTTGGTGGAGTTTTAGAACCTGAACTCCGGCCATCTCACCAGAGAAGACGACCGGAGCTAGGGCTCCGATGTCTGGTTCAAACACAGGCCAAACTGAGTTGTCCATTATTTGACCTTTTGACTGAGCTTGATGAACGTCCAGGATTCACTTGAGTAACATGCATGGATAGTTGACTGCCAGGTCAATTAAATGAAATGGTGCATTTGCATTTGAGCTGAGTTGCTTGTGTTTTGGGCCTTAGCTGCTACTTGCACCCCCGTGTTAACCCAGCTCATTGAATTCAACGTGAATCCTTGCTATTCACACCACTTTCCATTTATTTGTTTATTTTATTTCTTTTTTAATTCTGTTTTCATTTTAAATTGTTAAAAATATCTCCATTTGTCATAAAGTTAATTAAAAATATTTTCTAATACCTTAGGGTGTTAATTAATTTTTTGTATTTTTTAATTTCATTTTCCTTTTATTTTTCATTTAAATTGGAATTTTAGAAGTGGAGGTATTTTTAATGGCTTATTTTGTTGTTCTTATTTGTTTCATGCTTGATTCTTGACCAATGGATACCTCCAATGAGTGAGACATTTTCCTCATTTGAATGATGGGTTGAGGGGTCTTAGAGGATGGTTTTGGCCCGAGTTGATTTATTTTTGGTTGACTTTCAATTCCATTTGTGTGACCCTCAACAACCCTTCTTCAAAATGGCGCACCCTAGTGGATCAATTCCTTTGGTGGTGTTTTGTATGGACATTGGTTGTGATGTTTTGGCCTCCGGTTTCTAACATCCTTATGTGCGTTTGGTATTTTATTTGGATTTATTTGAACTATATTCCTATTTTTGGAGTAGCTTGCAAGTCAAGCTACTCCTAAGGATGGTTCACACACACACTTGACCTAGTTTTGATGGGAAATGACCATTATGGATCCCAAATGCTTCCAACTCTTTTCGATCCACATTCATAACATGTTTAATTTGTTGGATGCCAATTTATAGGTCATAAATTTGTTTGGTTCTTGTTGTGAGTTGCTATCTTTTTAGGCCTTCCATTTGGTTTCAAATGTTGAAAGTGTTTAGGACCTATGTCCTTTACCATGCCTAATCTTGCAATGTGCTTTGTTGTGCTCCCTGATTTGATTAGTGCACTCTTCTTCTAATGTTCTCACCTCTATACTAGGACCTTTGAGTCCCATTTAAGATTATTTGGTCCCTCATTTGGAGGAACTTTGAGTTTGTCTTGAATGGTGATATACTTTGAGAACTTTTGGTGTGTATCTCTTACATGATCATTGTGATGCCTTTGGTTGAGTTTCATTTGTTGTTGCTTGCTGCCTAAGCCTTATCTCCCATCTTCACAATGGTCATGTCTTCTTCTCCTTTCTTTTTGGTTTGCTTGTTGTTTAGTGGTTGATGTGTTTGAGTGGTTGTAGAAATTCTATTTCTCCCACTTCATCCCACTTTTGTGTGAACTTGTTTATGCTCTTTTGTGTGCTTTCATTCTTTGGTCTTGCATCTCTCACTTGCATGCTTGAGGTTGAGATGTTCTTGTGGAGGCTACTGCCCCACACTTTGTTCCTCCCTCTTGTTGCACCCCAAAATTTGCCCAACCTTTTTCATTACCTAGCTTATGTTTCATTGCATTTCATATAACATTAACATTAGCACATCATTGTCCATGTGGGAGGGGATTGGGAGAGTTGTGCTCATTAAGAGGAGGTTGTCAAAGGTTCTAAGCCTAATCCAGAGGTTTTATTCAAGATATCAAGTGCTTATTATCATCAGAGGAATGTCAAAGCCCATTAAAGGAGCAGATGGTTAAGATTGGTGCATCTTATGTCTTGGGGGTCAGTAAAGGTTATCAAGAAGTTATGGGTCCATGGTTATGGATATAACCTATTGTGAGAGATCATTGAAGGTCTTGAGGATCATTGTGGGGCTTATACAAGTCATTATATCCAGTACAAGAGGCCACAATCAAAGGTGGTGCAGTTAGGGTTTTCATCTGGTCAACCCAAAGTCAACAATGAATTTAAAGGAGATTAAGACTTAATTCCAAGCAATTATGACCATGGAATGTTGTGTGGAGACATGTCATATATCATTTCAAGATCAATTCATCAATATTCAAGAGTGTGAGAAGTTTCTAAGCCAGGGTTGCTAAGCTCTACCAGTGTAAAATCCCCTATTTAGTGCCCAACTTCAAGACCACATAACTCAAGATCCAAGTTTCATCTCATCTTGACACCAACATGTGACTTGTAGAGAATGTTTCTAGATTTCTTTTGAGTACTAGAAGTCATTCATCTGATTTCTAGAACTCAAGTTATGAAGCAAACAAGTTACAGGTCATCAGATGAATGTGACTTTGGTCAACAAAAGTCAACCAACTTCCAAGACATTTTTGACTTAGAAGGATGTCTCTCCTCATCTTGACCCAAACATGAATGTTCTTCTATATGATCTTAGCTTTCCATAGAGTACTAGAAGTCCTTCATCTGATTTGTGAAGCTCAAGATAGGAAGCTTGCAAGGCAGGGGTAGTTTGGGAAACTTGGATTTTAGGTCACTTTTCTTTAAAGGTCCATTTCACCACTTTGCATAACTCAAATGGAAATCTTTCCAACTTCAAACTTGCTCCAAATGAGGTCATTTGCTCAACCAAACATCAAGATATCATTGAATTGGCTTGGATTAGAGAATTGATGAAGAAATATTCCATGATAGAACACTTGAAAGGCCTAATTTGTATCCAATTCATTTTAAATCATGTAATGACATATGTGTGCATTTTTTGAGTGCCCTAAACATCCTAAGAACAATGTCAATTTCAGAAACCATGTTTGGGGGTTATTTTCATGTGGAAATTCCATATTTCTTCAAGCTTAAGTCACATATTCCAAATTCACCATTGAAATCAAAGCAAGGGTTTAATCTCAGCCATTGATGTTCCTTACATCTCAAGTAACTAGTATGAATCAGTTGGCAGCTGTGTAAGTTCTATTTCGGTGAGATTGGTGAAGCTCCAACATGAGAAAATTTGGATTTTGAATTGGGCCATACAAGCTGTAATTGGGCTCAAAACTCATCCATATCCAAAGTATATAATTTGAGGATCATGTACAATCATGAGAGGAGGATTGGGAGCCAAAAATTAGTTAGAAAGCAGTTAGAGAAGTTGGAAGAAGAGTGAAATTCGTGTTTCCAGTTCCATCAAGATTCAAGCCAAGTTGATCATCCAAAGAGCTCTAGGAAGGATTGTTGAGTGTTTCTGGATCAAAAGCATCAAGAATCATCACCATTTGAAGGCTCAGTGGATGTTGTCCACTAGGTAATTACATTTCAACTTTCTTCTTTGTTCATGATGAATTAGCACTCCATTTTTGCGTGATTATGTTCCTTGAGATTCCTAGATTGATTCTGGATAGTCTTTATGTCTGTTTGATGCAATTCTTGAAATGTCACATAAACTTTAGGTCTTTGATTTGGTTTGTTCTTGGACAGAAAATGGAAATAAACATTGTATTCATGATGTGTGTAGCATGAGGATTCGATTGGTATAGTTAATTGTAGGTTTCTTGAACTTTTTTGAACCACCACTGTTCATTGTGGCCGGAGAAGATGATTGGAGATCCCTCCAACCACCGTCTACGTCTTCCCTCTTATTTTCATGTTTAAATCCTCAGGTGAGGTGTGGCGTGATGATAGCCAATGGATCAAGGTTGAATGTTAGACTTTGACATGATCGTAGGGCTTCAATTTAATCTTGTTTTGTACTGAGTTTCATTTGCATGTGTGGCACCCTCGTGACCCTGGGATTGCTTGACTCCATACACTATCAATGGCCATGATTGGCTCTTTGGGGTTGACTCCCCTTTTAATGAAACGGTGCGTTTCATTAGCTTTCCTCCCAGCCCTTAGATGCTTGACTGGTCTTCAGATTGAAAGGTTGAGATTTGTTTTTGTTTTATGTTTAATTGCTAAAACATGCGTGGCATTTTTGCAACCGTCTGATGATGGACTAGTAATTAGAGTGTGTGGCTGAGATTACATCTTAGTTTCAACTGACTTTTCAATTGGGCTGGGCCTGAGCGCTTTTCACACCCCCCTCACGTTAAGCCCAATAGAATATACGTTGCTTTCCTGCTATTCACACCACATATTTTCCAATTTCAATTTCTTTTTCTCATTTTCTTTTATTGCATATGTTTGCATTTTAATTCATTTAAAATACTTAATGCATCCCAAAAATCATGGAAAAATATGTTATGCATACCTTAACATGTAATTGAACTTTACATATTTTTTAATTGAATTTTTTTATTCATTTTTCATTTAATTGTGTATTTTCTTTTTAGTATGCTTAGGTTTTTAGTATGCTTAGGTTTTCACTTTGCTTCCCTTCATCATTCCCTTCTTTCTCCACCATGATTGTGTGACGTTGTGCATTAGGATAGAGATAGGCCTATGATAGCTTTCTCTTTTCACTTTATATTTTGCATTTAAAGGTTGAGGTTCCCTCCCTTTGCTTGTGTGTTGTTTTCTTTTATGTTTGCCTTGTTTGCATTAAAAGTTGAGGTGTCCTACCTTGCTTGTACTGTTGCATTGCATGCGCATTAATTCACACTTTACATTTCAGTTGAATAATCATGATGATTTCCTGTTGTTTTCCTTTCCGTTGACATGTTCCCTTAGGGTTCTCACATCCTTGTTTAAGGATAGTAATGATAGACACTAGGTTCTAATCCTTTGCATGATAACAGTAGGATAGTTTCCCGTTCTAAACTCAACCTTAGGACCATCTTGCATGAGAACATTAGGGTTTTGATTAGTTCCCCTTTAGAGTTCCTTCTCTCTTCTCATCTTCAAACAATAATAAATCACATAATAAAGGTTAATGAGTATTGTATATTACAAGCCTTAAGCTACTTGGGAAATGGTGATTGGGGGGCTTCTCCTCAACTACCTAGAGTGTTTAGTATACGCCTTAGGACGATATGCGATGCATTCGTTCCTAGGTCATAGTCTCTAGTGCAATATGAATTACAAACATTCATTCAAAACACTTCTGATAAAAGACTTCAAAACAAACAGTCAAACTTCCTTTTACCCTTTGGGGTTTCTTTAACCAGGAAAATTGTTTCAGATAAAAGAGTGTCGTTAACTCTTAGGTCTACCGCAAACGGTAACGCATAAGTCTCCAACAGTCGAGTTGCATACACCAAACTGCTAGAACTACCTGTTAACCTTACTCAGATAAAAACAGACGAACAAACCTGTGTTCTTTTTGTCCCGAACTACGTTCGCTCTAATCTCTCATACCTGTTGAGAGTATGTAGGCACAAGATGCAATGTCTTAGCGAGCAACCTTCCCCCATCTTTTAGTCATAGTTAGTCGAACTACATTGAATCTGACTTTTCCATTGCACGAGGGAATACGTAGGCCCAGAGCAGCGAAGCGCCACCAATTCCGTACTCTCAACTTCTTCAAGCCTTGTTGCAACTGCAACTTATTCAGAAGAGAACGTTAGCTCCGCCGACAAGTGCACTTCCATTTGGTTACGATGCAAACGCTCATTGCGAGTTCCATTCCGAGGCACCCGGTCATGCCATTGATGATTGCAAAGCCTTAAAACATAAAGTGCAAGACTTGATTGATACCAAGGAAACTAACTTCTCGAATGATGTCCCCAACGTTATACAAAATCCTATGCCAAACCACAGACAATTTGGAGTCAGTGCAATAATCGAAGATGATGGGCTGGATCTGGTAGCAAATGTCAGTAAGCTGAAGACGCCATTGAGCTTTGTGAAAGCGAAATTGCTGAAAAAGGGTGTGTTCCCAGGATGCGGAGAGTTCTGTGCTGAGTGTGCCTGCCATCTGGATGGTTGTGGTCAGTTGAGAATCGGTATTCAGAGTTTGATCGACGAAGGGGTTCTACAGTTTGATCGGGCCGTTGAAAGCAGATCCGGGGAGGTAATAACCAAGCAAAGGGGTGAGATTGCTACGATCTCCATCCCATACAAAACTATTACAATTTCTGCTCCGAAACCACCAACAATAACCATTACAAAAGCTGGTCCTGTACCTTTTGAGGATACCAAGGCCGTTCCGTGGAATTATGGAGCCGAGGTATATGTTAATGGACAGAAACTAGACTTGAAGGGTCCGCCTGTTGGGTCTATGGAGAATCTGGTAGGTGCTGGAGGTATTACCCGGAGTGGTCGAGTCTTTTCACCGCCCGAAGTGGTGATTGATAAGGCAGACAAGGGAAAGGGTAGAATGGTTGTAGAAGACACCTCTCGGGCGGGAGAGAAAGAGCTTTTGGCTAAGGACGTAGAAGAGTTCATGAGGTTAATTCGGAAAAGCGACTACAAGATAGTCGATCATTTACAACAAAATCCTTCTAAGATATCCATATTATCATTGTTGCTCTGCTCAGAAGCCCATCGAAATGCATTGCTGAGAATCTTGACTAATGCGTATGTGCCTCAAGAAATTTCCGTTAACCAACTTGAGGGAGTTGTTGCTCACTTTAACGCGGGGAACGGTCTTGGTTTTACCGACTTCGATTTAACGCCAAGAGGCCGCAATCACAATAGTGCGTTACATATTTTGATCGAATGCAGAGGGGTTGTTATGTCGCATGTCTTGGTGGATATTGGATCCTCTTTAAATGTGCTACCAAAAAAGGCGTTGATGAAACTAGACACTCAGGGTATTCTCTGTATGCCCAGTGATCTCGTAGTGAGAGCCTTTGATGGAACCCGACGGTCAGTATTCGGGGAGCTTACTTTACGCATCCAGGTAGGGCCATAAGTGTTCGATGCAGTGTTTTACATAATGGATATCCAGCCGACTTATAGTTGTCTATTAGGCCATCCGTGGATACATTCAGCAGGAGCTGTGACCTCTACATTGCATCAGAAACTCAAGTATATGGTCGGTGGCAGCATTGTCACCGTGTGTGGGGAGGAAGACATAATGGTTAGCCATTTATCATCATTCAAGTATGTGGAAGTGGATGGGGAGATCCACGAAACGCTCTGTCAGGCGTTCGAAACTGTCCAGGTTAAGGATAAGTCTCCTGCAATGAGCAAGGCGCCGGAAGTGGCCATATCATCTTTTAAAGAGGCCCAAGCAGCTGTGCAAACTGGGGCAGTGCAGGGATGGGACCAGGTGATAGACATCCCCAACAAATAGGATAAATTTGGTTTGGGGTACCATCCGTCTTCTTCAGGATCCTTGCAGGGCGCGCCACGATACAAGGGGCCGGTACAATTTACTAAGGGAGGAGTTATATTTGAGCACATCAACGTTGTTTCTGATGAGGAAGGAGATAGTGATTGCGACATGGACGCCTGGATCACGCCAAGCACGCCAGGACAGCACCTCAACAACTGGACTATCCAGGAGGTCATTCAAGTGACGCGAAGAGTAAAAATTCCTTATTTTCTCGATTATTGTACAACCCTATATTCTACCTGAGACATAGTGGTTTTAACTTCAGGGCCTCGTTGTTTATACTTGAACATTTTATCAATAAATCAAAGGGCGGTTTTCTTCATATGCAAATTTTGTGATCCTTGTTATTCTTGTTTTGTTTTTCATTTAAACAATAAATTAGCAATGTGGTTTTTGCATATCATTTTAAGCATGTAACCATTGTTCTTGCAGGACTCCCATTATTGCAGATGACACCTATCAAAAACCTCTTATGACTCGTTTCGACTTTGATCATCTGATATATCAGGCTGAAGAAGAGATTGATGAAGATGAAGACCTGCCAGAAGAGCTAGCTACGCTCCTGAAACAAGAAGAGAAGATCATTCTGCCTCATCAAGAAGAGATTGAGGTCATAAATTTGGGTTCTGAAGAAGTTGTCAGAAATGTCAGAATAGGGGCCGCATTATAGAGTGACGTCATGCAGAGATTGGTCGAGATGCTTCGAGAGTATAGTGACATCTTTGCTTGGTCCTATGAATATATGCCTGGGCTCGATACTGATATCGTGGTTCATCACCTACCGTTGCATGAAGAATGTCTGTCGGTCAAGCAGAAGCTTAGAAGGACGAGACCCGATATGGCTGTAAAAATCAAGGAAGAGGTCCAGAAGCAATTGGACGCTGGATTTTTAGCCGTAACAACTTACCCTACGTGGGTCGCCAACATAGTGCCTGTACCAAAGAAAGATGGTAAGGTACAGATGTGTGTAGACTACAGAGATCTTAACAAGGCGATCCCTAAAGATGATTTCCCGCTCCCTCATATTGACGTGTTGGTCGACAACACTGCTCAATTTTCTGTATTCTCCTTCATGGATGGCTTCTCCGGTTATAATCAGATCAAGATGGCACCGGAAGACATGGAGAAGACGATGTTTATCACGCCGTGGGGGACGTTTTGCTACAAGGTAATGCCTTTTGGGTTGAAACACGCAGGGGCAACTTACCAGCGGGCTATGGTCACTTTGTTTCATGATATGATTCATCACGAGATTGAAGTTTATGTTGATGACATGATAGCAAAGTCAAAAACGGAGGAGGAACATCTGGTCAATTTGTAGAAATTGTTTGAGAGGCTTATGAAGTTCAGGCTGAGGTTGAATCCAAACAAATGTACTTTCGGAGTACGGTTCGGAAAACTACTGGGGTTTATTGTTAGCGAAAAAAGAATTGAGGTTGATCCTACGAAAATAAAAGCTATACAAGATATGCCCGCGCCGAAGACAGAAAAAGAAGTTCGCGGTTTCTTAGGAAGATTGAACTACATTGCTCGATTCATATCTCACCTGACATCCACATGCGAACCAATGTTCAAGCTGTTGAAAAAAGATCAGGCGGTCGCTTGGAATGATAATTGCCAAAGGGCATTTGACAAAATCAAAGAATATCTGCAGGAACCTCTGATATTGATACCTCTAGTAGCCAGAAGACCTTTAATCATGTGCTTAACGGTTCTTGAGAACAACATGGGTTACGTTCTCGGTCAACACGACGAGACAGGAAGAAAAGAACACGCAATATACTATCTGAGTAAAAAGGTCACAGATTATGAATCCCGTTACTCGATGCTCGAGAAAACGTGTTGCACACTCACTTGGGCTGCCAAACGTTTAAGATAGTATATTATCAACCATACAACCATGCTGATTTCGAAGATGGATCCGATCAAGTATGTCTTCAAAAAGCAAGCGCTTTCAGGAAGAATTGCCAGGTGGCAAATGGTACTGACAGAGTATGATATTCAATATGTTTCCCAGAAAGCCATCAAGGGAAGTGTTTTGTCCGAGTACCTTGCTGAAGTGGTTTAGAGTTGGTTGCTGTTGTGTGTGTTTATGCCGGAGTATAGAGGCCTCAAGTGTTTAGTGAGATGTGAGATGGTTGGTGATCTTAAGATCTTAAGGCATTTGTTTGATTTGAAAGAGTTGAATATGAGACAGAGAAAATAATTGGGACTTCTGGAGGAGTATGGTTTGGGGTTGAATTACCATTCGGACAAGACAATGAAGTAGCTGATGCATCGAGTTGGAAAATTTATGGGTATATACCGATGATGAGGGTAAAAGAGTTAGAACTGATTAAGCAAATTTGGGGTATGAGTTTAGCCGGTGAAGAGTGTAACACCCATTTTAATTATTTGAGTTTTTCCGGTGTTATTTTTATTTATCGGCATGCTTGGTGTGGGAGTATTGAGAAATAAGGGACATAATATTAATATCATATAATTGATAATGATAATAATTGTTAATTAATATTAATATTGATATTAGTATTGTTATTATTATTATTATTATTATTATTACTAATATTAATATTATGAAGTTTTATATTAATTTTGAAATTGAAAGAAAATGAGGATTTATTTGGGATTAAGGGTAGAAGTGGCATTTGGAAGACTTAGAGAAGGAAGAACACGATCAAAAAGGAACACGGACAAGGAGAAGAACACGAATCAAAACAAGCTTGAGGAAGAAGAAGGAGGGAGCTAGGTTTTGGATTCTTGAAGTTTTTCGATCAAAGCTGCATTTGAGGTAAGGGGGGGGGGGGAGAATTAGTTAAAAGTCGGTATTGCATGAATAATTGGTAGAAGGGGATTTCCCTAACCCCATTAGGTTGTGATGATCTTGTTGATGAGTGTTGTGAATTCTGGGTTATTGATGATATGTTGAATCCATTGCATGTGTTGTTTGGTGATTTGGGGGTTTCCGGGTAGTTCGAAGTTTTATGCCAAAAGTGATTAATTGAGTGGAGCTGAGGTTTAATTAGGTTAAATCGAGAATAAATGTTGTAGTTAGGTTGTAGAATATTGGTCTGATATGATGGGGACTGGTTTGAGTAGAATCAGTTGAGTTCGGAGCGTTTTGCCGACTCTGAGCAGCATTATTTTTCTGAAATCGTAGACGTTCGCCAGCTGCTTCGCTGAGCGAGCGAGTAGCGAATCTTCGCTAGGGATTCGCTCGGCGAACTGGGTAGCAAGCGCTTCCAGTAGCCACTGTCTAGCTTCGCTAGGGAGTTCGTTGGGCGAGCAAGTAACGAGCATTCGCTGATGCTTCTCCTAGCGAGTGAGCCAGTGAGCATGGTAGTGTTGTGTGTTTTTGCATTGTCCTGTTCTGTTCGCTTGTGCTGTTGGACCCTTGTTGGTCATGGTTGATTATGTTATTGTTATTTAAATATGGGGAGTATGTGGGAGGTGTGGGATATGATTTCTTGATACTCGTTTAATTTAAATGATTGAATTCGGTGCATGTGATTGCATATGAATGTGGTGATGTGTGATATATATATATATATATATATATATATATATATATATATATATATATATATATATATCTGTGTGTGTGTGTGTGTGTGTGTGTGTGTGTGATGTGTGATGAAATGTGATCAGTGGAATTATGTATACTTAGTGTATCTGATGTTGTGTGTTGTGCAATGGAGTTATGCATAACATGGTATGATGATGTGCTCCTGAGTGGAGGGTGATGGCCAGGTGCCCATCGGTGATGATGATATGTTCCTTTGGGAAAGGGTGATGGCCAGGTGCCCATCGGTGATGATGATATGTTCCTTCGGGAAAGGGTGATGGTCAGGTGCCCATCGGTGATGATAATGTGTTCCTTCGGGAAAGGTTGATGGCCCGGTGTCCATGGGTGTTGTTGAGTCGGTACCGCATATCATGGGTTGAGTTGCATGTGTTGCATTGGCTTATATGCTATGTTGGTGTGGGACAGTGGGTCCGAGTCAATGTATGTGAATGAAAATTATGTGATTTACTTCCTTTTATTCATGTACATCATTACCGTTATATTTTGATCGTGATTTCTCACCCCTTCCTTTTGTTTTGGTATGTGCTTCTTCGGAAGTACAGATAATCTAGGTGTGTAGATAGCTTGGAGTGTGGCGAGTCGTTTCGTAGGGATGCTCTGATATGTAACACCGGGGCTTTGGGGAGTTGTTGTCTATTTGATGATTTTGTGTGCCCCTGTGGCGTATCATGATTTGATGAGTTCTTTTAGTGAATATATGTCTGGTGTATTTTGAGCAGTTGGCCGAGGATGATGAACATGACATGTATATGGTGTTTATATATATATATATATATATATATATATATATATATATATATATATATATATATATATATATATATATATATATATATATATATATATATATATATATATATATATATATATATATATATATATATATATATATATATATATATATATATATATATATATATATATATATATATATATATATATATATATATATATATATATATATATATATATATATATATATATATATATATATATATATATATATATATATATATATATATATATATATATATATATATATATATATATATATATATATATATATATATATATATATATATATATATATATATATATATATATATATATATATATATATATATATATATATATATATATATATATATATATATATATATATATATATATATATATATATATATATATATATATATATATATATATATATATATATATATATATATATATATATGATGACGAATTTCCGCTGTGTTATATTTGTTGAAAATCATTTAATGGTAATGTTTTGTGTTGAGTTTGTTTCCGTGACATCCCGTTTTGTGGTGTGAAACTCTGTTAATTGTTTATTTTAATTGCATTTATTTTGTTTTGGGGAACAGGGTGTTACAAGCTGGTATTAGAGCAGGTCGGTCCGTCCGGCCAGTGTAGTAGTTGAGTCTGTTCGTAGGATAGAGTTTGTTTATTTTCTGTTAACCTGGCGTTGTTGTTGTTGAGCAGTATGGCGGGAAGGAATGATGTTGCGTTGTGTCGCTACTACGAAAATCGGCGTCGACTATGACAGAAGAGTCACCACCGTGCGTTATTTATGCAAAAAGAGGGAAAAGAAACGCTCAGAGTAAACCTAATACAAAGAGGGAAAGGAATGGTCATCGCAAGCAAATCCTGGATTCAGGAGTCGGTTACGCAAGGGGAAGGTATTAGCACCCCTCACGTCCATCGTACTCGACGGGATCCACGCTTGCTAGTTTATCTACGGGTGAAAAAACAATCTATCTACGGCTGCTAAAGCTTAACGGAAAGAAATTGACTCGATAGAGCATCACACTCTATGCCTACGTATTCCCTTGTGCAATGGGAAAGTCAAAGTCATCGTAGTTCGGGAAACTACGGGGAATGGGCTCGCCGAGATATTTCATCTCGTGCCGACGTACTTCCACACGGCGTGAAAGATCAGAGCTTACGTAGTTCAGGCTAACTACAGCTAGACAGGGTGTTCTCGATCACACAAGAGTGAGAGAAGGGATTGACGATACTACTGTCCACATTCTAGTAGTTAGGTGTATGCTGCTCGCTTGACGGAGACTTAGGCGTTACCTGGAAGGGATGGACAGATCTAGAAGGTTTGAGAATGATCTTAGAGAGTTCTAGAAAGTGGTGGAAAGTTCATGGAATTCTCACTTAAGGATACTTTGGATCATCTCACATCATGCTTGTATCCTTTGTATATTTTTGGCAAAATCTCCTCTTATGAGTTATTGACATGGTGTGTGTGAAAAAAACCAATCTCCTTGCCTTGAAATTTCACTTATGTTGAGTTTTACAAGGGTGCCTTAATATGCAAGTAACAAAAATACAAAGCAAGTCCAAATTTTAACCCCTAACTCAAAAAGGTGGCTGAACCAATGTCTCTAAAATGATGTTTGGAATCAATTTGGTATATTGGATGACCCATTTTGGATTTGTAAATCTCTCAAACCAATTTTTCATTTCAACTTTTTCAACTTATATGCCTTTTTTAGGTCATTTTTCACCAACTTTGGTCAAGTCTCATTTTATGCATTTCCAAACTTTCATGACTTATTTTCTAGACTTAAAATGGCATTTTGAGAAACTTTGATGTTGTGAAGTTTTTCATTTGAAGCTTCCTTGTATGGGTTTTAGGCATAGGCTAAGAATGACCTGTAATCACCAGATGACCAAAATACCCTTTGCTTGCCAAGACCATAAGTAGAGTTGCAAATATCATATGAAGGCATACCATACCATTCTAGAAAGCTAAGACAATAAGGAACAACTCTTATGTTGGCAAAGAATCCATTTGAAATATCCTTGAAGGTCAAAAGTTGCTTGGAAGACAGACAACTTTCACAGACAAATTTCAGTGCCCTCAGATGACCTGTAACTTGCAAGAGCCATAACTTGAGTTCTATAAATCATCTTGATGACTTCCACCACTCAAATTAAAGCTATGAAGATACTCTATAAGTTTCATGTGGACCAAGAATTCATATGAAGCTTGCATCTTGAGTGACACTGCTTTGAAGTTTGACCTAAATCAGGGGATTTTACACTGAAACCCTAATTTAGTAACTCCAGTTCTCCTTGACTCCTCTTGATTTTTCTTTAGCACAATACCATATCCATATCCATATAGCAAATAATGAATCCCACAATCTTAAAATGCTCCTTGATGCCCTTCAAAACACTCCTTTGACTTAGAGTTGACCTAGTGTTGACCCTAGTTGACTGATTTCAACTGAGGCTCTGGCAACCATTCCAATGACTTGATTCTTATTCAAAATGATCACATAGGCTCTTCATAACATCCATACACCTCATGCTCTTGGCTCATAGCTCATACTTCTTCTGATGATCCCCCACTAGCCTCAAGATAGGAGAGAATTCACTGATCAACCTGGCAGCACTTCCAAACACCAATTCTTCTCTGATGACCTGAGTAGACTTGAATATGAATGAAACCCTTGAATATACCTCTTGAGATAGGAATAGCACTTTGATCCCCTGTTGAGATAGCTTGCTCATGCTATGCAATGCAGATGAATACACTATGTACATGATGACAATGCAAATGATTATGCAATTGAAACATAAACCTAGGTTAGAAAAGGTTGGGCAAATTTTAGGGTGCAACAGCTGCCCCTATTCAAGCGACTTGGACCTGACTGGATGAAGAGCGCGCAGCCTTCGGACATTCGAGGTACGAGACGGTTGAATACGAAAGAACCCGGAAATTTGCCCACCGCCGAAATAAACTGCACCACTGCTTGGGGATTATTTTCAACAGCCTGAAAAGCTTCTATCATTGCAAGAATAAAACTTTGTCCACGTTAGGACGCCTGTGTCGTCAACACAAAGAACTCTCAACTAAACTCGTCCACGTTAGGAAAAATCTCGACAACTTCACTGGGGCTGGCTCGTCTGCCTCTCGTCAGAAATAAATCGTCCACGTCAGGACTAACTCTTCCACGTTAGGAATAACACCGTCCACGTAAGGAATAACACCGTCCACGTTAGGAATAAGACTTCGTCTGGATCTGTCCACGTCAGGACTAAACTCTCTGGGTTATAAATACTTCGTCCACGTTAGGACTCATCCATCCACATTAGGAATACATGTCCAGGTCGGGACCCACCTTTCCACGTAAGGAATATATCGCTTTTCCACGTAAGGAAACCATCTATTGTCTTGATTTGTCCACGTAAGGAATCAACTTTTCCATGTAAGGAATGCATCTCTGTCCACATAAGGAACACAATTTCTTTCCACGTAAGGAATACCTTCTCAATATGTCCCTGTAAGGACTCCAATCTTTCCATGTAAGGAATACAATTTTATTCGATTTGTCCACGTAAGGACTCCCATTTTCACCTTGCTTTGTCCACGTAAGGACTCCATCGTCCCACGTAAGGAACACTCCTTTATCTGTCCACGTAAGGACTCCGATCTTTCCACGTAAGGAACGCTTTTCGTCAGGACTCACCTCTCGACTCGCTGAGGATAAAAACTTGCCCACGTCGGGACTTGCTGTCGCTACTGCGAAAATCGGCGCCGGCTGAACAGAAGAGTCGCCACCGTGCGTTATTTATCCCACGGGAGGGAAAGGAAACGCTCAGAGTAAACCTCGCACAACACGGGAAAGGTATGGTCGTCGCAACCAAAACCTGGATTCGGGAGTCGGTTACGCAAGGGGAAGGTATTAGCACCCCTCACGTCCGTCGTACTCGACGGGATCCACACTTGTTTTCGGGTATGGATTGTTATTCTATCTACGCTAAAGGTTAGGGGTTAAAGAGAAAATAAAATGAAAAAATAAAAATGACTCGGCAAAGTATCGCACTTTATGCCTACGTATTCTCGTTTGGAACGAGAAATCAGAGTCAACGTAGTTCGCCTACCTACGGGAAAGGAGGGGAAGGTTGCTCGCTAGGACATCACATCCTATGCCTACGTACTTTCACACAGCATGAAAGATCAGAGCAAACGTAGTTCGGGCCACGTACGACACAAGTCTGTCTTGGTTGATTTTATTCCTTCTGAAAAAAAGTTTTTCTGATTAACAGTCCCAGCGGACAAAAATGCCGTCTTGATGAGTTCACATTCTTTTACGGAAGAAGTGTCTTTTATTGTGTTTGAAATCTTTATGTGTTTTTCTGTTTGTTTTGAGGAAGAAGAGACAGAACTCTAACCTATGGTTGCGAAGGGAAACAAACTAACCTAATGTTATCATGCATGGGTTAAGACCTAGTGTCTATCATGCTCCTCTCTTGCACAGAGAGAAACAGAGATCCTACGGGATAGGCAGAAACAGAAACAATAACAGATATATATACAGTAAAGCGGTAAAATGCATGGATGCAACAATACAAGCGAGGCAAGGGAGTCCCACTCAACCTCGAACCTAGAAAACAATAGGCAAAAGTGAACAGGCTTCACTTTCAACCCAACAGGGTAAACAGCAAGCAATACAGTCAGGAAAACCAATCAATACATCAAGAAATGAAATACAGCAAAAATAAACAGCATCAGCAGCTCTGAATCAACATCTGACTTCAAGTAATCTCTACTCAGTTACAGGCTTCAACAAGCATCAATCTCCATCTTCATGACCTTCAGGCAAGGGCTTTGATCATCTGTCTTCCATCTGCAATGGCCTTTCTTCATGTCTCAGGCTAGGATGAACATCAGTCAACCAGATGAGGTGAATGAATGTTAAACAGTTAATTACCTACCAAGGGTGGTTCATCAACTGTTAACATTAAAAAGAAAGTTTCCTCTCAAAAGTTCTATCTTTCAAATATATTCACTGATCCTTCCAAAGGAAGGAGGTGGATATTTGAAAGAGACTTTGAATCATAGAGAAAGGATAGAGGCAAACAAGGCCATCTATGTTTGAGAAGCAAGCTTTCTAATCTAGAGCTCTGCCTAGCTCCTAAACCCTAGTCTCCTCAGCAGCTGCTAGTAATAACCTACTATTTAACTCTGGCAATTGCTCTTCAATCTATGGATCTCCAATGGTCTTCATCTCCTCAAGTCTTCAGCTCTCCTAAGTCCCCAGACAATCCCAATACCCACACAAGCAAGCAACAGTCCCCAGAGGGCACACCACACCAGTCAATCAGATATATACAGAGTATTAATAGCAGTAGGGGAATCCTAACTTTTTCTAAGGGATCTAATAACTACCCATAGCCCCTATAGTCCCATAACTAAACTAGTCAAACCCTAAGTCCTAAGGGAAAAGAATCAAATCTCCTAAGTCATCACCTAAAACCCTAATTTTATCCATGTTATTCATACTTACACTAAGCACCTAAATTTAATTTCTATAAATGGGAACTAAATTGAATCTACAAGTTCAATGTCTAACCTAAACAACCTAAAAAGAATGGATGAAAAATATGAAAGTATCTAATAGAACAAAAATTAATAAAATCATGTATGAAATGAAACCATTTAAAATGTTATTTATTTAGAAAATATGGGAAAAATATCAAATAAAAAATAAAATGCAATTTTTATTTTTTATAATTTTTTAGACATCTTAAAGAAAATAATGCAAAAAGAATGAATTAAAAATGATTATTTTGCTATTTATTATGAATTTTAGAAGATGCATGAAAAAATTAAAGAAAATAAAAGAAAATATAAAGAAATAAAAGGGAGGGGGTGAGAATAGCAAGGAAACCAAGTTAAGCGCGTTGGGCTTATTAACATGGGGGGTGTAGATAGCGCTCTGAGCCCAATCCCCCCCACTTAATGAAACGCTGCGTTTCATTTCTGAAGCTTCCCTCCGTTTTGAACTTTAAACCACAGCCATCAGATTACATCCCAAGTCCAAGTCAAACCCTGGATCGTGTGGCTCTGACTTCATCTTCAACCTTAGAAACCCTAGGGTTTCTGCAACTTCACCATCGTGCATGAACTTTCCACTTCCCTTTTCTCCCTCAATCCTCCATGAAAGCTCTCACTGTAAAAACCAAAAACACTCCAATCTCTTCCCTCTACACAGCCATGTCATTACTTTCTTCTAAAACTCAAGCAATAATGCAATTCGATAGGTGCAACAGATCGGGTCCATCATTCTCCACTGATATTGATCCTCTCAATTCTCTCTGGAAATCATCCTAAACTAACCTACAACTCACCCTGGTCATTTTAAGCACTCAATCCAAGATTATCTCACACGATTCTTGCCATTCTAAGCTTCATCAGAAATGGTGCACCATGATCAATGTCCATGAAACTTGCTCAAACTTATCAAAATCAATCATCTCACTTATCCTAACCAGTCTATACTAACAATTCCCTAAAATTCTCATTAAATTATGCAATTCGAATGAGGTTACCAACCTGTTATGATGCTGAAAACAGTTATGGAATACACTTGATCCAATGCTTGAAAGGAGGGGAAATTGATCAGTGATCTTGGAAATGAGTTCTGTATGCAATCAGAGAGGCTCCAAGGCTTTGAATCTTCTAGTTCCAAGATTCTTGCACTTTGAATGATGATGATGAATAGCACAATTCCTTGCTCAATTTGCCAAAGAAATGTGTGGATTCTGACCTTTGTGTGATGATGATGAAGGTTGAATCAAGAATGTTGAAGTTTGGTGAGAGATTGAGGGAATTTGAGAGGCTTATGCAAGAATGAAAAATGAGTGAAAATGGAGGTTTTGAACAAAGTGGTAGCACCAACCCTTGCATGATTCAGCTTGCATGAATATATAGGTGATATAGGAACCTCCTAGAACATTGGAGAAGTTTCCCTTACACTTTTCCCTTTCAATTTGGATTATGTTACTTTTAATTCAAGCAACCATGGATAATTCACAAATCATGACCTAAGCTCAAAATTCCACTTTAGCCAATGTCTTTAGAATGCCTTTTCCATTCAAAATGACCTATAATTTTGCATCATTTGGCCAAGATTTGAAAAATATCATTTTCTAAGCCATTTTCCTTCATTAAATTCACCAATTTTGAAACCTTGTGCTATGGACATTTACAATCTCTCATGGTCACTTTTCTAGACTCAAAATGTCATTTGGAGCAAGTTTGATGTTGTAAGTTTTTCCATTTGAGGCCTCCTTGTATGAGTTTTGGGCATAGGTTAAAATGACCTGTAATTCACAAATGACCAAAATACCCTTTGCTTGCCAAGACCATAAGTTGAGTTCCACACATCATATGAGGGCATACTATACCATTCTATAAAGCTAAGACAATGAGGAACAATTCTTATGTTGACCAGAAATTCATTTGAAATCTCATTGAGGGGTAAAAATTGCTTGGAAGTCAAGTCACTTTCACAGACAAAATTTCAGATACCTCAGATGACCTGTAACTTGCAAGAACCATAACTTGAGTTCTATAAATCTCCTTGATGTCTTCCACCACTCAAATTAAAGGTCTTGAGATCCTCTACAAGTTTCATGTTGGCCAAGGATCCATTTGAAGCTTGCATTTTGACTTATCTTGCTTGGAAATTTGACCTAAACTAGGGGATTTTACATAGAAACCCTAATTTAGAACCTCCTCTTCTCCTTGATTTATCTTGAATTCTTCTTAGCACAACAACATATCTTTATTCTCCATGTCAAATAATGAACCCCACATTTCTCCAATAGCCCCTAATGCCTTTAAATCAATCAATTGGCCTAGGGTTGACCTAGGGTTGACCCAGATGAAACCCTAGTTGACTGTCTTCAACTGCAATTCTTGTGATCACCTCAACAACTTATTCTCTTCTCCAAATGACTTTCTAAGCCTCCCATGATGTCTAGATGCTCTCCATGCCTTCCATTCACAGCTCACAACCCCCTTTATGATCCCCAGATACCCTCAGATGGGAGATAGACTCAAGGCTTGACTTGCTGAACTCTCTGCTCTCAAATTCTTTTCTGATGACTTGAATGAGATGGAATTAGGATAGTATCCTCTTGATAGGCCTCTAGAGATGAGAATAATGATTGGTCCCCTGTTGAATGACTTGCTATGCTTATGCTATGCAGATGGTTAGTCTATGTACATGCCTCTATATGCAAATGCTAATGATATTGCAACATAAACCAAATGAATAAGGTTGGGCAAATTCTAGGGTGCAACAGCTGCCCCTATTCAAGCGACTTGGACCCGATTGGGTGAAGAGCCCGGAGCCTTCATACATTCGCGGTACGAGACGGTTGAATACTAAGAAACTCGAAAATTTGCCAACCGCAGACATAAATCGCGCTCTTGCTTGGGGTAACGACATCCACTGCCTGGATATGACTGTTTGCAGCCTCTCACTGATCTCGTAACGACCGTGCTGGGGATTCTTCTCATCATCCTGAAAAAGATTGAATCATCGGAAACTTCGTCCTTTGCTTGTCCACGTCAGGACTCTGTCTGCTGTCAACACGAAGAGAGCCCAACTAAAACCTGTCCACGTTAGGACTCCGCTTGCTGTTAACCCAGAAAATCTCGGCAACTCCGCTGGGGAATGATTTGTCTACCTTTCCATAAACTGAATCGTCCCCGTTAGGAATAACACTCTTCCACGTTAGGAATAACCTCGTCTGGACCCGTCCACGTTAGGACTCCATCCTTCCACGTAAGGAACCACGTCTTCTTTCCATGTAAGGAAACCAATTTTCGTCTACGTAAGGAATACAATTCTCAATCTGTCCATGTGGGGACTCCAACCTTTCTGAATCTGTCCACGTCAGGGCTAAACTTTCCATCTTTCCACGTCAGGAATCAATCTTCTCTCTATATCGACCTGTCCATGTAAGGACTCCAATACCACTTGACATGTCCGCGTCAGGACCCCACTCTTTCCACGTAAGGAATTCACCTTTGGTTCTGAACCTGTCCACGTTAGGACTCACCTTTCCACGTAAGGAGTACATCATTCTTCCTCGTCAGGAATCAACTTTTTTTGAATCCGTCCACGTCAGGGCTAAACTTTCCATCTTTCCACGTCAGGAATCAATCTTCTTTCTTCCACGTTAGGAATAACTCCTTTGATCTGTCCGCGTCAGGACTAAACTCTTCCACGTCAGGAATAATCTCTTTCTTTCCACGTCAGGAATCAATCTTGATATGTCCGCGTGAGGACTCAATCTTTCCACGTGAGGAAACCCATTTTTCCATGCAAGGAATCTCATCTTTCCACGTTAGGAACTGACCTCTTTTCCCATGTAAGGAATAAACTTGTACACGTCAGGACCCCTCTTTCGTCTTGACTTGTCCACGTCAGGACTCAGGCATCTTCGACCTGCTGAGGAAATAAGACTTGTCCACATAAGGACTCACACCCTTGTCTGATCTGTCCCCGTCAGGACCCATGCTTTGCCAACACGAAGAAAGATAACTGCTGAGAGGAACTGGTCCACGTCAGGACACCAACACAAAGAGTAATCACTTTTGTCAACGTTATGACCTCCCATTCCACCAATTTCGAGGACCCGAATCTGCCCACGTTAGGACTAACACACTTCACCAACCCGTGGAAAATAAACCTGTCCACGTTAGGACGCCCACTTCTGAAGAAATCCCGTCAATATAGGAATAAGTTGTCTACGTCAGGACTTGGTTCTCCATTGATCCCCACCCACAACCTTCTTTAGCACTGACGTGACAGCGACTTTGAGGCGGACTCTACTGGGGATATCTGAAAACCACATCACCGGATGCCTGTTCTGATGACCGGAGGCAACTTCTGAAATTCTGATTCATCAAACCCCTTGATGACAAATAACTCTGCTTGGAAATAAAGAGAAACTTATCCTGATAACTCTATGGGGAGTACAGCCGAAACTGACATTATCATTGAATATCTCATGCCGAGACCCTGAGTGTTTGGTAGTTCATTTGAGCAAGTGCTCTCTTCACCTGAACTGCTATAATACAGAAACTGCTTTAGCAAAATTAAATGCTGAAGATAATGCCAACTCCGCTGGGTATAGCCAGATGCTACAGAATCATTCCAGCAAAAATAAATGTTGGAAGGGCGAAGTCACCCATGCTGGGAAGTTGGGAGCTCGACCCAAACACCCTGTTGAGGTAACCCCTTGCTGGGGAATATAACTTTGCTGAGGAATAGCAGGTATGCCAAGTATGATTGGACTTCTCTGCTGGAGAGTGAACTGATATTACACGGTATCCTTGACAAAATAAATGACAGGACCCACCACCAACTCCGCCGGGGAGAGTCTTGATCTTCGAGTTCCACTGGGAGGAAAAAAACATTTGCTGAAAGGAGAGAACTCCACTGGGGGAAATCCACTGACTCTGCTGGGGGGAGAGTGAATGACCCTGCGGGGAAATTTGAACCTGCCTGAGTACAGCCTTACGATCTTGGAATCGTCAGTCCTTTTTTGCACACGCTACGACTAGCTGGAGAGTCTGATCCTTCTTCAGGAAGAACCTGCGTGACCTGCGCGAAGGCTGAGTCTTTCGTTATTGCAATCTTTCGATCATCTTCCTCGTACGGTTATGAAACCTGCAACAACACAAACAGGACAAGACAAGCCTATGCAACCAAATCAATCCAGGTTAGTGACATTATTTTCAGTTAATTCGAAGCTTTAGCAACTGTTGGCAAGGGCCAGTGACGTTATACACACGCTAGTTTCATCAACTTAGGCGTTAATCATGCACAAAACAGTAAAGAACAATGTCAAGTACTGAATAACGTATTTTATTGATTGGGCCCCTGAATGGGCGGGGTTTTGTACACGGGATGTAACTCCTGAAATGAGGAAGCTACACAAAGCAAATATACCAGTATACAAGTATGCACAAGAAGCATAAATATTGACAACTTAAATTTGTACACATGTCGGCAACGGGATGCAGATGAACACCACGAACTGATCCTCCCATGACTCGCCCGACTCTAATGCTTTTCCCGGTATCCCCACTTCTGAAGAGATTGTATCTGATAACTGGCTCCTCAACTGTATTCTCCCGCATTGATGCTTATTGTATTTATCAAATTCGGACCGCAGTCATTTGCTTTTCAAATCCCTAACTTTTGCGTGAACTGCCCTTTACGGGTTTTCAGTTCACCGGGATACCCTTTTTTGCCGAAGCCGCCCAGTGTAGGTTTTCAACTTCGCGGGTGTACATTTTTTAATTGTATCCCTAATTTTTGCCCGAACCTTTCATTCTGTTTTTGATTCGCCGGGATGCCCCCATTTTTTCCTGGACTCTCTTTTTTCTGTCCAGCTGGTCTATTTCAAGCAAAGTATTTTTTAACCGCGTCCGAATTCATAGGCGACGTGAAGTCTTCTCCGTCCATGGTGGACAACAACAACGCTCCTCCTGAAAAGACTTTCCTGACAACGTATGGCCCTTCGTAGTTGGGGGTCCACTTGCCCCTGTGATCTGCTTGCGGCGGGAGAATCCTTTTCAGCACAAGGTCGCCCGTCTGAAAGCTTCGCGGATGTATCTTCTTGTCGTACGCTTTCTTCATTCGGCTCTGGTACAAACGACCGTATGCTAGAGACGCTAGCCTCTTCTCATCCATTAAGCTCAGTTGGTTCAATCTGTTTTTCACCCATTCTGCCTCGTCTAGCTGAACATCTCGCAATACCCTCAGAGAAGGGATCTCAACTTCCAATGGTAATACCGCTTCCATTCCGTATACCAACGAGAACAGAGTTGCCCCGGTTGATGTGCATACCGTCGTACGATAACCGTGCAAAGCAAAAGGTAGCATTTCATGCCAATCCTTATAGGTCACCACCATTTTCTGAACGATCTTCTTGATATTCTTATTGGCCGCCTCAACAGCGCCATTCATCTTGGGTCGGTAAGGGGAAGAGTTGTGATGTTCGATCTTGAAATTCTGACAGAGCTCCTTCATCATTTTGTTGTTCAGATTTGAACCATTATCCGTGATTATCCGCTCGGGAATCCCATATCGGCAAATGATATCTCTCTTAATGAATCTGGCCACCACTTGCTTCGTTACATTTGCGTAAGACGCCGCTTCCACCCACTTGGTGAAATAATCGATTGCCACTAGAATGAACCGATGCCCATTAGAAGCCGTCGGCTCGATCTTTCCAATCATATCGATTCCCCACATAGAGAATGGCCAAGGCGATGACATCACATTTAGAGGACTTGGAGGCACATGGATCTTATCAGCATAGATTTGGCACTTGTGGCACTTCCTCGCAAACTTGAAACAATCAGTTTCCATGGTCAGCCAAAAATAACCTGCCCGCAGCAGTTTTCTCGTCATAGCATGTCCACCAGCATGCGTACCAAAGGTACCTTCGTGTATTTCCTCCATGAGAAGCTTTGCCTCTTTTTCGTCTACACAACGCAACAACACCAAATCGTGGTTTCTTCTGTATAATACACCATCCGGGTTCAAATAGAAATTACCTGCTAATCTCCTGAGAGTCTTCTGATCCTGACTGGATGCCCCAGCCGGATACTCTTTATTTTTCAGGAAATTAAGGATATCGAAATACCATGGTTTATCGTCAGATGTTCCGTCAATAGCAAATACATAGGCTGGCCGGTCGAGCCGAGAGATAATGATTCGGGGAGCTTCGTTCCAGAAGTTGACTTTGTACATGGAAGACAAAGTGGCCAGGGCGTCAGCCATTTGATTCTCGGCCCGCGGTACATGATGCAATTCAACCTTGTCGAAGAAAGGCAACAATCTCCTTGCATAATTCATGTAATGTATCAAATTGGGCTGACGTGTCTCCCATTCCCCTTTTATCTGATTCACCACCAGAGCTGAGTCTCCGTATACGTCCAGATTCTTGATTCGCAAATCAATGGCTTCTTCAAGCCCCATTATACAAGCTTCGTATTCGGCCTCATTATTGGTAACAGCAAAGGTCAGTCGGGCAGTAAACGGGATGTGCGACCCGTGTGGCGTGGTGATGATTGCCCCTATTCCACTACCATAAGCATTCACAGCTCCGTCAAATATCATCCTCCATTTGGAACCCAACTCTGGTCCCTCGTCTGGCCACGGCTCTTCACAATCTTTCATCTTTAAGTACATGATATCCTCGTCAGGAAAATCAAACCTCATCGATTGGTACTCTTCAATAGGCTGCTCCGCCAGATATTCAGACAACACACTCCCCTTTATAGCCTTTTGCGAGACGTATTGGATATCATATTCAGTCAAGACCATCTGCCAACGGGCAATTCTTCCTGACAACGCCTGCTTTTCAAATACATATTTGATAGGATCCATCTTCGAGATGAGCATGGTTGTATGATTCAGCATGTACTGCCTCAAACGCTTGGCGGCCCAAGCTAGGGCGCAACAAGTTTTCTCCAGCATTGAGTACCGAGATTCACAATCTGTAAATTTCTTACTCAAGTAATAGATCGCATGCTCTTTTCTCCCCGTCTCGTCGTGTTGACCGAGAACACAACCCATGCTTCCCTCCAGAACCGTCAAGTACATTATCAAGGGTCTACCTGCCACTGGGGGTATCAGAATGGGAGGCTCCTGCAAATACTGCTTTATTTTATCGAACGCCTTTTGACAATTTTCGTTCCACGTTACAGCTTGATCTTTCTTCAGCAGCTTGAATAACGGTTCACACGTGGCCGTTAGGTGAGATATGAACCGGGCAATGTAGTTCAACCTCCCTAAAAACCCGCGCACCTCTTTCTCTGTTTTAGGCGTCGGCATCTCTTGAATTGCTTTTATTTTAGCAGGATCGACCTCTATTCCTCTTTCGCTTACGATAAACCCCAGCAGTTTACCCGATCTCACCCCGAAGGTGCATTTGTTAGGATTCAGTCTCAGCCTGAACTTCCTAAGCCTTTTAAATAACTTCAACAGATTCCCCAGATGCTCCTCCTCTGTCTGGGATTTGGCAATCATATCGTCCACATAAACTTCGATCTCTTTATGCATCATATCATGGAAAAGAGTCGTCATCGCACGCTGATATGTTGCCCCAGCATTTTTCAAACCAAAGGGCATCACTCTGTAGCAAAATGTTCCCCAAGGCGTTATGAAAGTGGTCTTCTCCATATCCTCTGGCGCCATTTTAATCTGATTATAGTCTGAAAAGCCATCCATGAAGGAGAATACGGAGTATTGAGCAGTATTATCAACTAACACGTCAATGTGAGGAAGTGGAAAATCGTCTTTTGGGCTTGCTTTATTCAAATCTCTATAATCCACGCACATTCGAACCTTGCCATCTTTCTTGGGTACTGGTACGATGTTGGCAACCCATGAAGGATACTTCGTCACAGCCAGGAAACCAGCGTCCCACTGTTTCTGAACTTCCTCTTTGATCTTCATTGCCATATCTGGTCGAGTTCTGCGAAGCTTTTGCTTGACCGGCGGGCAATCTTCTTTCAGGGGCAGGCGATGCACAACCATATCTGTATCGAGCCCTGGCATATCCTCATACGACCAAGCGAATACATCACTATACTCTTGGAGCATTTCAACCAGTCTCCGCTTGATATCGCCCTGCGGCGCGGCTCCGATACGAATATTCTTCTCAACCCCTTCCGACCCCAAGTTGATAATTTCGATGACCTCGTCGTGAGGCAGAATGGCTCTTTCCTCTTGCTTCACTAACCAAGACAGTTCTTCAGGAACGTCGCTATCTTCGACACCCTCTTCTTCGGCCTGGAATACCGGGTGCTCGAAGTCGGGACGAGTCATAGGTGGTTCAAGGATGTCATCTGAAAATGTTATCCTGCAAAAGGAACGGTTAAGCGCTTCAAAATGCGTATAAAGCGAACGACCACGTTGCCATTTTATTGAAAAATACAAAACAAGAAAGACAGGGATTACAGTATTTGCACATGAAAAAACGCCGTTTATTTAATGATTAACACGCAATGTTTATAACAACACAGCCCTAAGCAAATCCTGATGCCCCGGGCAAGACATCAGATTATTCAACAATTAATAAAGCAAAGCATTACTGTTTAAAAGTCACAGGAACAAGCTCCTGAATAGACCAGTTGCACAGTCCTTGTCCTGGCGTGCTTGGCTGAATCCAGGCATCCATATCACAGTCGCTGTCTCCTTCATCCGACTCCGAAGCAGCATTGACAGTTTCATGACACACCCCACTGGCAGAGATGGTGATTGGCTTTCTGAAACGGGGTGCCCCCACGGAAGGAGTTGATGACGACGGTTGGTACCCCAGCCCGAACCGGTCCATCTTCACAGGAATGTCCAGCACTTTGCCCCAGCCCTTGGCTTCTCCTGCTTCCACTAGAGCTTGAGCTTCTTTATACGATGAGACGGCTATCTCTGGCACTTTGCTCGGCCCGGGACCCTTGTCCTTGATGCGCAAACCTTCGAATGCCTGGCAGGGCATTTCGTGGATCTCTCCGTCGACTTCCACATATTTAAATGAAGATAGATGGCTGACCAGGATGTCCTCTTCTCCGCACACGATGACTACGCTGTCTCCGACCATATATTTTAACTTCTGATGCAGGGTGGACGTGACTGCCCCCGCCCCATGAATCCAGGGTCTTCCAAGCAAGCAACTGTACGCAGGCTGTATGTCCATGATATAAAACTCAATTGCAAACACCTCCGGCCCCACCTGCAGAGGCAATGTAATCGATCCAAAGACTGTTCTCCGCGTGCCGTCAAACGCTCTGACTACCAAATCGCTGGGTGTGCACAAGATTCCTCTAACATCCAGCTTCATCATCGCCTTCTTGGGCAGCACATTCAAAGATGACCCGGTGTCAACCAAGACGTGTGACATTACTGATCCTCTACACTCAACAGATACGTGTAATGCCATATTATGATCTCTCCCTTTCGGAGTCAAGTCAAAATCGGTAAAGCCCAAGCTGTGGCCTGCATTCACATGTGCCAATACTCCTTCTAGCTGGTTCACGGAGACGTCTTGGGGTACAAAAGAAGTATCCAGGACTTTCAGCAGCGCATTTCTGTGAGCTTCCGAACACAACAGCAGTGACAGGATAGATATCTTGGACGGCGTCTGCTGCAGATGCTCCACAATCTTATAATCACTTTTTCGAATCAAGCGCATGAACTCTTCTACATCCTTCGATGCTGCTTCTTTTTCACTCGCTTGCACCGGAACATTCTCAACTGCTTTCCCTTTTCCTTTCGCTAGTCTTTCGGCCTCCACTTCGGGGGATATAAAGATCCTACCACTCCTTGTCATGCCTCCCGACCCAACAACATTATCCACAGTCTCGGCTGGCTGCTTATCAACATCAATTCTTATTCCGTCACAATATACTTCCAGCCCATATGACCATGGGACTGCTTTCGTGTTCTCGTACGGGATCGGCCCGGCCTTAGTTATGGTGATCGGTGGTCGCTGAGCTGGTGCTGCAATAGTGATCGTCTTCCGAGGGATCGTTACCGTGGCCACATCACTTCGATTATCCACTACTGCCCCTGCAGGCTCTTCAGTTGCCGCTCGGTCAAACTGTAATATGCCCTCATCAATTAAAGCCTGAATGCCCTTCTTCAAATCATCACACCCTCCAGGTAGGGTCCAACAGTCTAAGCAATATTCGTTACATCCTGGGTAAACACCCCCTTGTAACAGCCGGCTCTTTATCTCGCTCAGCGGCGTCTTTAAATCTTCAACATTCATAATCAGATTCAACCCTTCCTCAGTTAGAACGGCGTTTGCCCCATGATTAGGCATGGGTTTCTGCACTATATTCGGACCTGCCGTTCCGAAATTGATAGTCTTATTGTCCAAAAGATCCTGCACAACGTGCTTAAAAGCATGGCAACCTTCTATATCGTGGCCCGGAGCCCCAGAATGAAACTCGCAGTGCCTGCTTGCATCGTAGCCAAACGGGGGAGCTCCCGTTATCAGTGCCAGAGTTCTTTTCTCTACCAGGTTCAATCCCAACAATGTCTGCAATAAATCGGCATAGGTTGAGGGAGGCTTCTCAAACACTCTTCTCGGTTTACTACCCTGGAATCTTCGCTGAGCTTGCTGTGCCCCCTGCTGAGGCTGCTGCTGCTGTTGCATTGGCTGTTGCTGAACCGGTGGTTGTTGCTGGAGTGGTCGTTGTTGATACGGGATAGTAACACTCGCCACCTGCTGCGGCTGACGATATTGACCTCGTCCCCTGCCTCGGCCTCCAAATACTGCGCTTGCCTCGCCCTGACGGCGCCCACCAAAAGCTTTCCTATTACTGCCAGATGCAGTTGATTCCTCGACTTGGAACTTTCCTTGCTTGATGTTACGTTCAATCTTTTCTCCCATCAGAATTAGGTCTGAAAAACTGGCCAGAGACGTGTGAAACAACATGTCATGAAACAGACCTGTGAATGTGCCGACAAACATGTCATTCATTTCCTTATCTTCTACTGGAGGACGGACCCTGGCAGCCATATCGCGCCACCTTTGCGCGTACTCTTTAAAGCTCTCCCCCTTCTTCTGCGACAGTCCCGCCAACTGGACCCGATTGGGTGCCAAGTCGCTGTTATACTTGTAGTGAGCTACAAATGCCTCTGCTAATTGCTTCCATGTCTTGATATCAGTTGGCTCCAACCCCATGTACCACTCTAGGGAAGGGCCCGACAGACTATCCTGAAAGAAATGCATTAGCATTCTTTCATCAGTTGAGTATGCAGACATCTTTCTGTAATAAGCTCGTACATGCACTTTTGGACATGTGTCTCCTTTATACTTGTCAAATGCAGGAGCTTTGAATTTAATTGGCACCCTCAAGCCAGGTACCAGTCCCATTGTTGCCATGTCCAAACCCACAGCACTTTGGTTTAGGACTCCCCTCATCTGCTCTTCCAGCATTCTGATCTTCTGGGAATCATCCATCGGCCCTTTGAAACCTCCGCCGGAGAAAGCGTCCTCCTGCTGATCTTCTTGCCACATACCATTTCCAGCTCCATATCCATCATATCCATTATTACGTCCAGCTCTGATCTGATTCATCCCCGGACCTCGGCCTCTGTTGCCGTACCCTTGAACACCTCCAGCAGGACCAAAAGCCATAAATCCAGTACCGTTTCCGTTTCCAAAACCTCCGTAACCCTGATTGGTCGCGCCATAACCGTCTTGCCCAAAGCCTTGAGCATTAAAGCCATACTTCCCAGTGTTATCGAATCCCTGATCGTTGAATCCGAATCCAGCATTGACGAAGGCGTTGCCTCCCATATTATCTCCCAAATTGACATCACCCAGCCCAACGTTATGGACAGCAGTCTCATTTCCAACTCCGACGTTACCATTTACAGCAGCGGTAGCGTGGTTGACATTAGCAGCAGGTGTATTGATTACAGGTGGAGCCACCAGCGTGGGAGTACCGTCTCCATGAACAGTATCGACCCGTACAGACTGATGATCTTCATTACCATGACCAGCGTTTCGGGCCAACAGAGGCTGGACCATGGCCTGCAAATTCTCCTGCCCTTTCGCAATAGCTTCCATGGTCTGCATAAAGAGAGCGAGCTTCTCGCGCACATCTTGCATCTCGTTCTGCATTTGATCCATGATTCTTCGACAGTTGGTGCGGGTAGAATAGCGGTGAGGGTGCTGGTCTGCAATCCTGAAAAGTACCCTGTTGCAGAGCAGGAAATAAGACACTATTCAAAGATTACCTGTAATGCAATATGAATATGAATGCAATGTCATGTGTCTGTGCATTAGGGAAATTCATTCCCCCAGTTCTAGTGTGAAGGTGCCTGTGCAGTGACAGTGTTGACAACAGGAATATCGGAGCTGAATCATAGAAAGCCTCATATATTACTGAGAAAACCCGAATACAATGTCGCTGAAAGTACGATAAGAAGGCATGACCTCAACCAACAATCCTGGTGATGGTCAGCACTCATGCAAATAGAGCGTACAAGTTACTACAAGTTACTACATGAAATGATCAAATCCTCTCGAAAGTCTGGTACTCTTCTATCAACTTCTTGGTCCCTGGGTGACTTGGTCGATCAAGCAGCCCTTCAACAAGTTGGTTTCTCTTCTTAAGAACACGGTGCACGTCTTCAGCAGTTTCTTCCCATGTTGCTTCTCCGAAGCAATCTTCTAGCTTTCGCTTCTGAGACACCGCTTCATCTCTGGATTTGATTGCCTTGTTCAGTGCATGCTGGACACTATACCGGGTCATCACTTCCTCCTCACACTTCTTGATGCTAGACTTCAACTTCTCCTCGAGGTCGGAAATTTGCTGCTTCAGCTTATCTTCCCTCTTCTTATTGTTGGTGAGTGTAGCGTTCCAAGTCTTATTGCAAGAGGAGATTTCTCGGTGTGCCGCGTCAAGCGCCTTCTTTTTGGCTTCCAGCATGTCATGGGAGCTTCTGAACTCTTGCCCCAGACGTTCGCGCTTCTTCCTCTCCTCAGTCAACTCAGCCCTTAATCTGTTCATTAGCTCAATCTGCTGTTGGAAAGCATACACGGCCTTGTTTTTCTCACTGCGTACCTGGGCTAACTCTTGCTCTAACCCTTCATTAATCTTCATCAAGGCTTCCTTTTCCTTCACAACTTGCTCGTAGACTTCCCTAGAAACAGTAGTTGGCTCCGCTACCGGGATAGGAACAAGAATTGGTGCATCTGGAAACGGCATCCTCAACTGACTAGCCCTCTCCTGAATCCAAACTCTATAAGGTGCATAGGCCTGACAGTCATTCTTTCCTAACAACGGCTTCCCTCTGCGGTTAATACGCGTCCAGGCATGTCGCAACTTGGCTAATAACTCCCCCTTCACATCACCTGTGAAATACAGAGATTCCTGTACTTCTTCCTCCTGCGGTGGATTCTTCAGCGCATATCCAAACTGGCGAATGAATAGAGAAGGGTTGTAATTGATACACCCTTTTCTTCCTATCAGCGGCACATTAGGGTACCCAGAACAACTGAAGATGAGCTCAGATCCCAACAGGTCTCGATCAAACCACACAACATCTTCGGAATATAGCCTCATCAGGCGCTCTGACCAACTGGCTGAGGTTGCACTATCTACAAGTGGTCCCTTCATGGGGAGATGACTTTTGAACCACATATTCAATAGAGGAGTACAGCAGCAAACAACTTTTCCCCTTCGGTTTTCGTTCTTGTAGTGCAACGAGTGGTAGAAGTCTCCAATCAACGTTGGCACTGGGTTGCCTGTAGCAAACAGATGGAAAGCGTCCAGGTCCACAAAGTTGGGCAAGTTAGGAAACAGCACGATTCCATAAATGCATAAAGCCAAAATAGCATTGAAAACCACCCAACAACCGTTCTTGGCGTACTCTTGAGCTTTGCCAACCAGAAAATCCAGAGGGAAACCGGGAACCCCGAGCCAAGAAGTCACTAACAACTCAGCAGCATTCATATGCAAGGCTTTGGCTAAGTCCTCCAGCTTGGGCTCAGCAGCAGAGTGGATAAAGGGAACCTTGTTCTGCACGGGAAGCTCAGTAAACTCCACATACTCCTCAATGGTAGGTCCTAGAATGAAGTCAGCAAAAGTAAAGCATCTCAATGCGGGGTCATAGAACTGCATCAAGGTGTATAGCCCGTTCATCTCATCAGCAGTGGGCTTGCAGACTAATCTCAGAAATCTCCCATGACTCATTCTAAAGCTTCTCCTAACCTCCTCATCGGCAAGAGATATCAGACAAAGCAAAGAAGTAATATCAGGTGAAGGCAGCTTATACGCAACTGTCTTCCTCAAACTAGCCATAGTCAATACTCAGAAGTCTGGGCACTAGAATCGGAGGATATGCAAATGCACCTGCAGCACAGACACACGTTAATGGGATGCAATGATAATGGGTATGTAAACAATGCAATGCAAGTAACATGCAACAGGGACCAAATGCCGTAGCTGAATAGCCTGAACCATATCAAGAAGTCTCGGATAGACTCTATAGAAGTCCTCAAACCCTGGTCTCAGATAGACCTAAAACAAAGCTCCAATACTGGTCTCTGGCAGACCTCAAACCATAACTCCAACTGGTCTCTGGTAGACCTCAAATCATATCTCCAATTGGTCTCTGACAGACCTCAGAACTCTCCAACTGGTCTCTGACAGACCTCAGAACACATCTCCAAATGGTCTCTGACAGACCTCCTAACTCTCCATAAATACCCAGGATCTCTGATCAAGAAATAACCGGTAGTCTGAAGGTCTAGTTACCTGCATAACCCCAAACCCTCTCACAGGTGGATGTCCTAGTAACTGACAAAGGTATGGCATCCTATGCGGTCGTCGGCGTCACAGACTTTCAGGGTTGATGATACGATTCCCAGAAGGAGTGGCATCATCAAATCCTGAAGAGGCCTCACTTAGCCAACTTCCAAATGATCGGTTCCCGGAGTCGACAATTCAGCTGACCAACAACCCCTTCGACCCAAAGGGTAGAAAAAGAAGCCAACCAGAAGAACCTCGTCCGAGTGTAGATTTCATGAGACACTAATGCAAGCAAAGCCGGCACGCGCCCACTACTTTCTACTCTAATTCTAGGTGCACTCAAGCCCAGGTCCGGCTTCTCACTCAATATCAGAACACCCGTCACACCCCAATACAGCAATAATAATCAAATATATAATGCTGAAAGTAAAGGTCAGAAATATAAATCCATACAAAATCCTCGACGGGAAAACAAGCGTTAGGATTGACTCTCTTAAGGGACGTTGGATCCCAAATGCATAAGAACTATCGCAGTTCTTAGCAGCCAGGGGACGTTGAATCCCCAGCAGAGTCGCCAGCTGTCGCTACTGCGAAAATCGGCGCCGGCTGAACAGAAGAGTCGCCACCGTGCGTTATTTATCCCACGGGAGGGAAAGGAAACGCTCAGAGTAAACCTCGCACAACACGGGAAAGGTATGGTCGTCGCAACCAAAACCTGGATTCGGGAGTCGGTTACGCAAGGGGAAGGTATTAGCACCCCTCACGTCCGTCGTACTCGATGGGATCCACGCTTGTTTTCGGGTATGGATTGTTATTCTATCTACGCTAAAGGTTAGGGGTTAAAGAGAAAATAAAATGAAAAAATAAAAATGACTCGGCAAAGTATCGCACTTTATGCCTACGTATTCTCGTCTGGAACGAGAAATCAGAGTCAACGTAGTTCGCCTACCTACGGGAAAGGAGGGGAAGGTTGCTCGCTAGGACATCGCATCCTATGCCTACGTACTTTCACACAGCATGAAAGATCAGAGCAAACGTAGTTCGGGCCACGTACGACACAAGTCTGTCTTGGTTGATTTTATTCCTTCTGAAAAAAAGTTTTTCTGATTAACAGTCCCAGCGGACAAAAATGCCGTCTTGATGAGTTCACATTCTTTTACGGAAGAAGTGTCTTTTATTGTGTTTGAAATCTTTATGTGTTTTTCTGTTTGTTTTGAGGAAGAAGAGACAGAACTCTAACCTATGGTTGCGAAGGGAAACAAACTAACCTAATGTTATCATGCATGGGTTAAGACCTAGTGTCTATCATGCTCCTCTCTTGCACAGAGAGAAACAGAGATCCTACGGGATAGGCAGAAACAGAAACAATAACAGATATATATACAGTAAAGCGGTAAAATGCATGGATGCAACAATACAAGCGAGGCAAGGGAGTCCCACTCAACCTCGAACCTAGAAAACAATAGGCAAAAGTGAACAGGCTTCACTTTCAACCCAACAGGGTAAACAGCAAGCAATACAGTCAGGAAAACCAATCAATACATCAAGAAATGAAATACAGCAAAAATAAACAGCATCAGCAGCTCTGAATCAACATCTGACTTCAAGTAATCTCTACTCAGTTACAGGCTTCAACAAGCATCAATCTCCATCTTCATGAACTTCAGGCAAGGGCTTTGATCATCTGTCTTCCATCTGCAATGGCCTTTCTTCATGTCTCAGGCTAGGATGAACATCAGTCAACCAGATGAGGTGAATGAATGTTAAACAGTTAATTACCTACCAAGGGTGGTTCATCAACTGTTAACATTAAACAAAAAGTTTCCTCTCAAAAGTTCTATCTTTCAAATATATTCACTGATCCTTCCAAAGGAAGGAGGTGGATATTTGAAAGAGACTTTGAATCATAGAGAAAGGATAGAGGCAAACAAGGCCATCTATGTTTGAGAAGCAAGCTTTCTAATCTAGAGCTCTGCCTAGCTCCTAAACCCTAGTCTCCTCAGCAGCTGCTAGCAATAACCTACTATTCAACTCTGGCAATTGCTCTTCAATCTCTGGATCTCCAATGGTCTTCATCTCCTCAAGTCTTCAGCTCTCCTAAGTCCCCAGACAATCCCAATACCCACACAAGCAAGCAACAGTCCCCAGAGGGCACACCACACCAGTCAATCAGATATATACAGAGTATTAATAGCAGTAGGGGAATCCTAACTTTTTCTAAGGGATCTAATAACTACCCATAGCCCCTATAGTCCCATAACTAAACTAGTCAAACCCTAAGTCCTAAGGGAAAAGAATCAAATCTCCTAAGTCATCACCTAAAACCCTAATTTTATCCATGTTATTCATACTTACACTAAGCACCTAAATTTAATTTCTATAAATGGGAACTAAATTGAATCTACAAGTTCAATGTCTAACCTAAACAACCTAAAAAGAATGGATGAAAAATATGAAAGTATCTAATAGAACAAAAATTAATAAAATCATGTATGAAATGAAACCATTTAAAATGTTATTTATTTAGAAAATATGGGAAAAATATCAAATAAAAAATAAAATGCAATTTTTATTTTTTTATAATTTTCTAGACATCTTAAATAAAATAATGCAAAAAGAATGAATTAAAAATGATTATTTTGCTATTTATTATGAATTTTAGAAGATGCATGAAAAAATTAAAGAAAATAAAAGAAAATATAAAGAAATAAAAGGGAGGGGGTGAGAATAGCAAGGAAACCAAGTTAAGCGCGTTGGGCTTATTAACATGGGGGGTGTAGATAGCGCTCTGAGCCCAATCCCCCCCACTTAATGAAACGCTGCGTTTCATTTCTGAAGCTTCCCTCCGTTTTGAACTTTAAACCACAACCATCAGATTATATCCCAAGTCCAAGTCAAACCCTGGATCGTGTGGCTCTGACTTCATCTTCAACCTTAGAAACCCTAGGATTTCTGCAACTTCACCATCGTGCATGAACTTTCCACTTCCCTGTTCTCCCTCAATCCTCCATGAAAGCTCTCACTGTAAAAACCAAAAACACTCCAATCTCTTCCCTCTACACAGCCATGTCATTACTTTCTTCTAAAACTCAAGCAATAATGCAATTCGATAGGTGCAACAGATCGGGTCCATCATTCTCCACTGATATTGATCCTCTCAATTCTCTCTGGAAATCATCCTAAACTAACCTACAACTCACCCTGGTCATTTTAAGCACTCAATCCAAGATTATCTCACACGATTCTTGCCATTCTAAGCTTCATCAGAAATGGTGCACCATGATCAATGTCCATGAAACTTGCTCAAACTTATCAAAATCAATCATCTCACTTATCCTAACCAGTCTATACTAACAATTCCCTAAAATTCTCATTAAATTATGCAATTCGAATGAGGTTACCAACCTGTTATGATGCTGAAAACAGTTATGGAATACACTTGATCCAATGCTTGAAAGGAGGGGAAATTGATCAGTGATCTTGGAAATGAGTTCTGTATGCAATCAGAGAGGCTCCAAGGCTTTGAATCTTCTAGTTCCAAGATTCTTGCACTTTGAATGATGATGATGAATAGCACAATTCCTTGCTCAATTTGCCAAAGAAATGTGTGGATTCTGACCTTTGTGTGATGATGATGAAGGTTGAATCAAGAATGTTGAAGTTTGGTGAGAGATTGAGGGAATTTGAGAGGCTTATGCAAGAATGAAAAATGAGTGAAAATGGAGGTTTTGAACAAAGTGGTAGCACCAACCCTTGCATGATTCAGCTTGCATGAATATATAGGTGATATAGGAACCTCCTAGAACATTGGAGAAGTTTCCCTTACACTTTTCCCTTTCAATTTGGATTATGTTACTTTTAATTCAAGCAACCATGGATAATTCACAAATCATGACCTAAGCTCAAAATTCCACTTTATCCAATGTCTTTAGAATGCCTTTTCCATTCAAAATGACCTATAATTTTGCATCATTTGGCCAAGATATGAAAAATATCATTTTCTAAGCCATTTTCCTTCATTAAATTCACCAATTTTGAAACCTTGTGCTATGGACATTTCCAATCTCTCATGGTCACTTTTCTAGACTCAAAATGTCATTTGGAGCAAGTTTGATGTTGTAAGTTTTTCCATTTGAGGCCTCCTTGTATGAGTTTTGGGCATAGGTTAAAATGACCTGTAATTCACAAATGACCAAAATACCCTTTGCTTGCCAAGACCATAAGTTGAGTTCCACACATCATATGAGGGCATACTATACCATTCTAGAAAGCTAAGACAATGAGGAACAATTCTTATGTTGACCAGAAATTCATTTGAAATCTCCTTGAGGGGTAAAAATTGCTTGGAAGTCAAGTCACTTTCATAGACAAAATTTCAGATACCTCAGATGACCTGTAACTTGCAAGAACCATAACTTGAGTTCTATAAATCTCCTTGATGTCTTCCACCACTAAAATTAAAGTTCTTGAGATCCTCTACAAGTTTCATGTTGGCCAAGGATCCATTTGAAGCTTGCATTTTGACTTATCTTGCTTGGAAATTTGACATAAACTAGGGGATTTTACATAGAAACCCTAATTTAGAACCTCCTCTTCTCCTTGATTTCTCTTGAATTCTTCTTAGCACAACAACATATATTTATTCTCCATGTCAAATGATGAACCCCACATTTCTCCAATAGCCCCTAATGCCTTTAAATCAATCAATTGGCCTAGGGTTGACCTAGGGTTGACCCAGATGAAACCCTAGTTGACTGTCTTCAACTGCAATTCTTGTGATCACCTCAACAACTTATTCTCTTCTCCAAATGACTTTCTAAGCCTCCCATGATGTCTAGATGCTCTCCATGCCTTCCATTCACAGCTCACAACCCCCTTTATGATCCCCAGATACCCTCAGATGGGAGATAGACTCAAGGCTTGACTTGCTGAACTCTCTGCTCTCAAATTCTTTTCTGATGACTTGAATGAGATGGAATTAGGATAGTATCCTCTTGATAGGCCTCTAGAGATGAGAATAATGATTGGTCCCCTGTTGAATGACTTGCTATGCTTATGCTATGCAGATGGTTAGTCTATGTACATGCCTCTATATGCAAATGCTAATGATATTGCAACATAAACCAAATGAATAAGGTTGGGCAAATTATAGGGTGCAACACTTGCGTATCTTCGACTTGCTGGGGAAATAAAATTCGTCCACGTCAGGACACCCACGCTTCGCCAACAACGCGAAGAAGGATACATTTGTCCATGTCAGGACTCTCGTATCTTGTCATCACGAAGAACTATAAACTTTGTCCACGTCAGGACGCCCATCTCACCATTACGAATAAAGATATCTGCTGGAAATAAATTGTCCACATCAGGACACCAACACGAAGAGTAACCAAATTCGTCCATGTCAGGACTTCACACTCAATCAATACCGAGAACATCGAATCAGTCCACGTCAGGACTAACACATATCGCCACCTGGAAGAAATGTCCACGTCAGGACTCCACATAACAACAATTCTGAAAAAAATCGAACCTGTCCACGTTAGGACTAGCACATATCGTCAATTGAGGAAACCAATCTGTCCACGTTAGGACCCCCCACTTTTCTAGCACGAAGAAAACCTGTCAATAAAATTGTCCTCGTCAGGACTCATCCTTCCATTGGTCCACAAACAGCAACCTTGAGGCGGACTCTACTGGGGATATTTGGAATCCAAACTACTGGACGCCTGTTCTGATAACCGGCGGCAGCCTCTGACATTCATGAAACCCTTTGATGACAAACAACTCTGCTTGGGAATGAGGAGAAATTCTGCCTACTCATTCTGGCGGGAAAAACACGAGAAATTCACAAAGAAAACTTCATCATGATAACTCTGTGGGGAATAATGCCAAAGCTGACACTTCATTGAATGTCTCACGTCGAGACCTCGAATGTTTGGTGATTCATCTGAGCAAGAGCTCTCTCTACCTGCAAGAGAACAATGCTTGAAGCAAACGGTTAGCCAACCTAGTTTATGTTTCAAAAATGCGTATGTTTGACAACGATGCAATGCTCCATTCGACATCGAAACGCTATGCTTTTATTTGGTGGATGCAAGTATGACACTATATGCCGATGCCAATGCAGACTCGAACTGCTGGGATACAGGAGCTGCTCCAGCAAAATAAATGCTGAAGACAATGCTGACTCCGCTGGGGATAGCCAGATGCTACAGAATTATTCCAGCAAAATAAATGCTGGAAGAGTGAAGTCTACTCAGCTGGGAAATTGGGAACTTGAACCAAGCGCCTCATTGAAGTAACACCGTGCTGGGGAATACAACTCTGCTGGGGAGTAGCGGATGCGTCTAGTATGATTATACTTCTGCCGGAAAGTGAACGGATATCACATGGTATTCCGACAAAATAAATGCCAGGACACACGACCAACTCTGCCGGGGAGTGTCTTAATCTTCGAGTTCCACTGGGAGGAATGAAAATACTTGCTGAAAAGAGAATTCCATTGGGGATGGAACGATCCTCTTGGGGGAAAATCAACTGCTTCCGCCGGGAGAGAGTAAACGACCCTGCGGGGACAAGGGAACTGTCTGGATACAGCTCACAAATATTAATCTTCTGAGGCTAAACCCACTCTGCTTGAGATACACTGTCTGAATACAGCCTTATAATCTTGGAATCGCCAAACTCTGCTGAGGATAAACGACTTTGCTGGAGCATGCCCTTTGGATAAGCTACGGCTAGCTGGGGAATTCGATCCTTCTTCAGGAAGAACATGCATGACCTGCATGGGGGTCGAGTCTTTCATTACTGCAATCTTTTGATCGTCTTCCTCGTACGGCTATGAAACCTGCAACAACACAAACAAGACAGGACAAGCCTATGCAACCAAATCTATTCAGGTTAGTGACATCATTTTCAGTTAATTCAAAGTTTTAGCAATTGTTGGCGAGGGCCAATGACGTTATGCACATGCTAGTTTCATCAAGCCTAGGCGTTTTATCACGCACAAAACACTAAAGAACCAGCATCAAATACTGAATAACATATTTTATTGATTGGGCCCCTGAATGGGCGGAGTTTTGTACACGGGATGTAACTCCTAAAAAAGAGGAAGCTACGCGAAGCGAATATACAAGTATGCACGAGAAGCATAAATATATTGACAAATTAAATTTGTACACATGTCGGCAACGGGATGCAGACGAACATCACGAACTGATCCTCCTATGACTCGTCCGACTCTAATGCTTTCCCGGTATCCACACTTCCGAAGAGATTGTATCCAATAATCGACCCCTCGAGCGTATTCTCCCGCACTGATGCTCACTGCAATATCAAATCCGGACCGCAGTCATTTGCTTTTCAAATCCCTAACTTTTGCGTGAACCGCCCTTTACGGGTGTTCAGTTCACCGGGATACCCTTTTTTGCCGAAGCCGCCCAATGTAGGTTTTCGACTTCGCAGGTGTACATTTTTTATTTTATCCCTAACTTTTTCCCGAACCTTTCATTCTGTTTTGGGTTCGCCAGGATGCCCCATTTTTGCCTGGACTCTCTTTTTCTGTCCAGCGGGTCAATTTTAAGCAAAGTATTTTTTAACTGCGTCCGAATTCACAGGCGACGCGAAGTCTTCACCGTCCATGGTGGACAACAATAACGCTCCTCCTGAAAAGACTTTTCTGACAACATATGGCCCTTCGTAGTTGGGGGTCCACTTGCCCCTGTGATCTGCCTGCGGCGGGAGAATCCTTTTCAGCACAAGGTCGCCCGTCTGAAAGCTCCGCGGATGTATCTTCTTATCATATGCTTTCTTCATTCGGCTCTGGTACAAAGGACCGCATGCTAGAGAAGCCAGCCTCTTCTCATCCATCAAACTCAGTTGGTTCAACCTGTCTTTCACCCATTCTGCCTCATCTAGTTGAACATCTCGCAATACCCTCAGAGAAGGGATCTCAACTTCCAATGGTAATACTGCTTCCATTCCGTATACCAACGAGAACAGGGTTGCCCCGGTTGATGTGCGTACCGTCGTACGATAACCGTGCAAAGCGAAAGGTAGCATCTCGTGCCAATCCTTGTAAGTCACTACCATCTTCTGAACGATCTTTTTGATGTTCTTGTTGGCCGCTTCGACAGCGCCATTCATCTTGGGTCGGTAAGGGGAGGAGTTGTGATGTTCGATCTTGAAATTCTGACAGAGCTCCTTCATCATTTTGTTATTCAGGTTTGAACCGTTGTCCGTGATTATCCGCTCGGGGATCCCATATCTGCAAATTATATCTCTCTTGATGAATCTGGCCACCACCTGCTTCGTTACATTTGCGTAAGACGCCGCTTCCACCCACTTGGTGAAATAATCGATTGCTACTAGAATGAATCGGTGCCCATTAGAAGCTGTGGGCTCGATCTTTCCAATCATATCGATTCCCCACATCGAGAATGGCCATGGCGATGACATCACATTTAGAGGGCTCAGAGGCACATGGATTTTATCAGCATAGATTTGGCACTTGTGGCACTTCCTCGCAAACTTGAAACAGTCAGTTTCCATAGTCAGCCAAAAATACCCTGCCCGCAGCAGCTTCCTCGTCATAGCATGCCCACTAGCATGCGTACCAAATGTACCTTCATGTATTTCCTCCATGAGCAGCTTTGCCTCTTTTTCATCTACGCAACGCAGCAGCACCAAATCGTGGTTTCTTCTGTATAAGACCCCATCCGGATTCAAATAGAAATTACCCGCCAATCTCCTGAGAGTCTTCTGATCTTGACTGGATGCCCCATCCGGATACTCTTTATTCTTCAGGAAATTAAGGATATCAAAATACCATGGTTTATCATCGGATGCCTCGTCAATAGCAAACACAAAGGCTGGTCTGTCAAGCCGAGAGATAATGATTATGGGGGCCTCGTTCCAGAAGTTGACTTTGTACATGGAAGACAAAGTGGCCAGGGCGTCAGCCATTTGGTTCTCTGCCCGCGGTACATGATACAACTCAACCTTGTCAAAGAAAGGCAACAATCTCCTTGCATATTTCATGTAATGTATCAAGTTGGGCTGACGTGTCTCCCATTCCCCTTTTATCTAATTCACCACCAGAGCTGAGTCTCCGTATACGTCCAGATGTTTGATTCGCAAATCAATGGCTTCTTCAAGCCCCATGATACAAGCTTCGTATTCGGCCTCATTATTGGTAACTGCAAAGGTCAATCGGGCAGTAAACGGGATGTGCGACCCGTGTGGCGTAGTGATGATTGCCCCTATTCCGCTACCGTAAGCGTTCACAGCTCCGTCAAATATCATCTTCCATTTGGAACCCAACTCTGGTCCTTCGTCTGGCAACGGTTCCTCACAATCTTTCATCTTTAGGTACATGATATCCTCGTCAGGAAAATCAAACCTCATCAATTGGTAGTCTTCAATAGGCTGCTCAGCCAAGTACTCAGACAACACACTCCCCTTTATAGCCTTTTGCGAGACGTATTGGATGTCATATTCAGTCAAGACCATCTGCCAACGGGCAATTCTCCCTGATAACGCCTGCTTTTCGAATACATATTTGATAGGATCCATCTTCGAGATGAGCATAGTTGTATGATTCAGCATGTATTGCCTCAAACGCTTGGCGGCCCAGGCTAGCGCGCAACAAGTTTTCTCAAGCATTGAGTATCGAGATTCACAATCTGTAAATTTCTTACTCAAGTAATAAATTGCATGCTCTTTTCTTCCTGTCTCGTCGTGTTGACCGAGAACACAACCCATGCTTCCCTCAAGAACTGTCAAATACATAATTAAGGGTCTCCCTGCCACCGGGGGTATCAAAATAGGAGGCTCCTGCAAATACTGCTTTATTTTATCGAACGCCTTTTGACAATTTTCGTTCCACGCTACAGCTTGATCTTTCTTCAACAGCTTGATTAATGGTTCACACGTAGCTGTTAGGTGAGATATGAACCGGGCGATGTAGTTCAACCTCCCTAAAAACCCGCGCACCTCTTTCTCTGTTTTAGGCGTCGACATCTCTTGAATTGCTTTTATTTTAGCAGGATCGACCTCTATTCCCTTTTCACTTACGATAAACCCCAGCAGTTTACCCGATCTCACCCCGAAGGTGCACTTGTTAGGGTTCAGTCTCAGCCTGAACGTCCTAAGCCTTTTAAATAACTTCAGCAGATTCACCAGATGCTCTTCCTCCGTCTGGGATTTGGCAATCATATCGTCAACATAAACTTCGATCTCTTTATGCATCATATCATGGAAAAGAGTCGTCATCGCACACTGATACGTTGCCCCAGCATTCTTCAAACCAAAGGGCATCACTTTGTAACAAAATGTTCCCCACAGTGTTATGAAAGTAGTTTTCTCCATGTCCTCTGGCGCCATTTTAATCTGATTATAGCCTGAAAAGCCATCCATGAAGGAGAATACGGAGTATTGAGCAGTATTATCAACTAGCACATCGATATGAGGAAGTGGAAAATCGTCCTTTGGGCTCGCCTTATTCAAGTCCCTATAATCCACACACATCCGAACCTTGCCGTCTTTCTTTGGCACTGGTACGATGTTAGCGACCCACGACGGATATTTTGTCACAGCCAGGAAACCAGCATCCCACTGTTTTTGAACCTCTTCTTTGATCTTCACTGCCATATCTGGTCTAGTTCTGCGAAGCTTTTGTTTGACCGGTGGGCATTCTTCTTTCAATGGTAGACGGTGCACAACCATATCTGTATCGAGTCCTGGCATATCTTCATACGACCAAGCGAACACATCGTTATACTCTCGGAGCATTTCAACCAGTCTTCGCTTGATATCGCTCAGCAGCGCGGCTCCGATACAAATATTCTTTTCAACCCCTTCCGACCCCAAGTTGATAATTTCGATGACCTCTTCGTGAGGCAGAATGACTCTTTCCTCTTGCTTCACCAACCAGGACAGTTCTTCAGGAACGTCACTATCTTCGACAATCTCTTCCTCGGCCTGAAATACCGGGTGCTCAAAGTCGGGACGAGTCATAGGTGGTTCAAGAATGTCATCTGAAAATGTTATCCTGCAAAAGGAATGGTTAAATGCTTCAAAATGCGTATACAGCGAATAACCACGTTGCCATTTTATTGAAAAATACAAAACAAGAAAAACAAGGATCGCAATATTTGCACATGAAAAACGCCTTTTATTTAATGATAAACACGCAATGTTCATAACAGCACAGCCCTAAGCAAATCATGATGCCCCGGGCAAGACATCAGATTGTTCAACAATTAATAAAACAAAGCATTACTGTTTAAGAGTCACAGGAACAAGCTCCTGAATAGACCAGTTGCACAGTCCTTATCGTGGCGTGCTCGGCTGAATCCAAGCATCCATATCACAGTCGCTGTCTCCTTCGTCAGACTCTGAAGCAGCATTGATGGTTTCATGACATACTCCACTGGCAGAGATGGTTATTGGCCCTCTGAAACGGGGTGCTCCCACAGCAGGTGTTGACGACGACGGTTGGTATCCTAGCCCGAACCGGTCCATCTTCACAGGAATATCCAGCACTTTGCCCCAACCCTTTGCTTCTCCTGCCTCTACCAGAGCTTGGGCCACTTTATACGACGAGACGGCTATCTCCGACACTTTGCTCGGCCCGGGACCTTTGTCCTTGATACGCAACCCTTCAAATGCCTGGCAGGGTGTTTCGTGGATCTCTCCATCGACCTCCACATATTTAAATGACGACAAATGGCTGACCAGGATGTCTTCTTTGCCGCATATGGTGACTACGCTGTCTCCCACCATATATTTCAACTTCTAATGCAGGGTAGACGTGACTGCCCCAGCCCCATGAATCCAGGGTCGTCCGAGCAGGCAGCTATATGCGGGCTAGATGTCCATGATATAAAATTCAGTTGCAAACACCTCCGGCCCCACCTGTAGAGGCAATGTTATCGATCCAAAGACTGTTCTTCGCGTGCCATCGAATGCCCTAACTACCAAGTCACTGGGCGTGCACAAGATTCCTCTGACATCCAGCTTCATCATCGCTTTCTTGGGCAGCACATTTAAGGATGATCCGGTATCGACCAATACATGCGACATTACTGATCCTCTACACTCTACAGATACGTGCAGCGCCATATTATGATCTCTCCCCTTCGGGGTCAAATCGAAGTTGGTAAAGCCCAAGATGTGGCCTGCATTTACATGTGCCAACACTCCTTCCAGATGATTCACGGAGACGTCTTGGGGTACGAAGGTAGTATCCAGGACTTTCAACAAAGCATTTCTGTGAGCTTCAGAACATAATAGCAACGATAGTATTGATATTTTGGACGGCGTCTGTTGCAGATGCTCTACAATCTTATAATCACTTTTTCGAATCAAGCGCATGAACTCTTCTACATCTTTCGATGCCGATGCTTTTTCGCTTGCCTGCACTGGGACATTTTCAACCATTTTTCCTTTCCCCTTTGCCAGTCGCTCAGCCTCTACTTCAGGCGATATAAAGATCCTGCCACTTCTTGTCATACCTCCTGAACCAACAACATTATCTACAGTCTCGGCTGGCTGCTTATTAACATCAATCTTTATTCCGTCACAATACACTTCCAACCCATATGACCATGGGACTGCCTTTGTGCTCTCGTACGGGATCGGTTCGGCCTTAGTTATGGTGATCGGCGGTCGCTGAACCGGTGTTGTTATAGTGATTGTCTTCCGAGGAATCGTTACAGTGGCCACATCACTCTGATAATCTGCTACTGCCCCTGCAGGCTCTTCAATTGCTGCTCGGTCAAACTGCAATGTGCCTCCATCAATTAAAGCCTGAATGCCTTTCTTCAAATCATCACACCCCCTAGCTAGGGTCCAGCATTCTAAGCAGTACTCGTCACAACCCGGATAGACACCCCCTTGTAATAATCGGCTTTTTATCTCGCTCAGCGGCGTTTTTAAATCATCCACATTCATAATCAGATTCGACCCTTCCTCAGTCAGAATGGCGTTTGCCCCATGATTAGGCATGGGCTTCTGCACTATATTCGGACCTGCCGTTCCGAAATTGATAGCCTTATTGTCCAGAAGATCCTGCACAACATGCTTAAAAGCATGGCAACCCTCTACATCGTGGCCCGGAGCCCCAGAGTGGAACTCACAGTGCCTGCTTGCGTCATATCCGTATGGAGGAGTTCCCGTTATCGGTGCCAGAGTTCTCTTCTCTACCAGGTTCAAACCCAACAATGTCTGTAACAAATCAGCATACATTGAGGGAGGCTTTTCAAATACTCTCCTTGGTTTAACACCCTGGAATCTTCGCTGAGCAGGCTGTTCCCCCTGCTGTGGCTGCTGCTGCTGCTGCTGTTGTTGTTGCACTGGCTGCTGCTGAAACGGTTGTTGTTGATACGGAATAGTAACACTCGCCACCTGCTGCGGCTGATGATACTGATTTCGACCTCTGCCTCGGCCTCTGCCTCGGCCTCCAAACACTGCGCTTGCCTCGCCCTGACGGCGCCCACCAAAAGCCTTCCTATTACTGCCAGATGCAGTTGATTCCTCAGCCTGGAACCTGCCTTGTTTAATGTTGTTTTCAATCTTTTCTCCCATCAGAATTAAGTCTGAGAAACTGGCCAAAGATGTGTGAAACAACTTGTCATAAAACATGCCTGTGAACGTTCTGATAAACATGTCATTCATTTCCTTGTCTTCTAAAGGAGGACGGACCCTGGCAGCCATATCGCGCCACCTTTGCGCATACTCTTTAAAGCTCTCACCCTTCTTCTGAGACAGCCCTGTCAATTGGACCCGATTGGGCGCCAAGTCGCTGTTATACTTGTAGTGAGCTACAAATGCCTCTGCCAGCTGCTTCCATGTCTTTATATTAGTTGGCTCCAACCCTATGTACCACTCTAGGGAAGGGCCCGACAAACTATCTTGAAAGAAATGCATTAGCATTCTCTCATCAGTTGAGTACGCAGACATCTTTCTGTAGTAAGCCCGCACGTGCACTTTCGGGCAAGTGTCCCCTTTATACTTATCAAACGTAGGAGCTTTGAATTTGATTGGCACCCTCAAGCCAGGTACCAGGCCCATTGTTGACATGTCTAAGCCCACAACACTTTGGTTCAGGACCCCCCTCATCTGCTCTTCTAGCATTCTGATCTTCTGGGAGTCATCCATCGGTCCCTCGAAACCTCCGCCGGAGAAAGTGTCCTCTTGCTGATCCTCTTGCCACATACCATTCCCAGCTCCATACCCGTCATATCCATTATTATGGCCAGCTCTCATCTGATTCATCACTGGGCCTCGCCCTCTGTTTCTGTACCCCTGAGCAACTCCAGTGGGTCCAAAAGCCATTAACCCAGCGCCGTTTCCATTTCCGAAACCTCCGTAACCCTGATTGGTCACACCAAAACCGTCCTGCCCAAAGCCTTGAGCATTGAAACCATATTTCCCAGCATTATCGAATCCTTGATCATTGAACCCGAATCCAGCATTACCGAAGCCGTTGCCTCCCATATTATCACCCAAGTTGATATCACCAAGCCCAACGTTATGGACAGCAGTCTCGTTTCCAACTCCGACGTTACCGTTCCCAGCTGCGGTAGCGTTGTTGACATTAGCAGCCGGTATATTGACTACAGGTGGAGCCACTGGCGTGGGAGTGCCATCCCCATGAACAATATCGACTCGCACAGACTGATGATCCTCATTACCGTGACCGGCATTTCTGACCAACAGAGGCTGCACCATGGCTTGCAAATTCTCCTGACCTTTTGCAATAGCTTCCATGGTCTGCATAAAGAGAGCTAGCTTCTCGCGCACATCTTGCATCTCGTTCTGCATTTGATCCATGATTCTTCGACAGTTGGTGCGAGTGGAATATCTGTGCGGGCGCTGATCTGCAATCCTGAAAATACCTGAAAAATGGCAGGGAATAAGGTACTATCCAATGATCACCTGTAATGCAGTATGAATATGAATGCAATGCAATGTGTGTCTGTGCATTAGGGAATGGCATTCCCCGATTCTAGTGCGAAGGTGCCAGTGCGGTGACAGTGCTAGCAATACAAAGATCGGAGTTGAATCATAGAAAGCCTCATATATTGCAGAGAAAACCAATAAGCCAAGAATACAATGTCACTGAGTACAAAGAAAGGCATGACTTCAACCAACAATCCTGGTGATGGTCAGCATTATGCAAATAAAGCATACAAGTTAATACAAGAAATGATCAAGTACTCCCATAAGCCCGGTACTCTTCTATTAACTTCTTGGTCTCTAGATGACCCGGTCGGGTAAGCAGTCCTTCAACAAGTTGGTTTCTTCGTTTGAGCACACGTTGCACGTCCCCGACAGTTTCCTCCCATGCCCCTTCTCCGAAGCGATCTTCTAACTTCTGCTTCTGAGACACGGCTTCGTTCCTGCCCTCGATAGCCTTGTTCAACGCCTTCTGGAGACTATACCTGGACATCACCTCTTCTTCATACTTATTGATGCTAGCCTTCAGCTGCTCTTCGAGGTTGGAAATTTGCTGCTTCAACTTATCTTCCCTCTTCTTATTGTTGGTGAGCGTAGCATTCCAAGTCTTATTGCAAGAAGAGATCTCTCGGTGTGCTGCGTCGAGCGCCTTCTTTTTGGATTCCAGCATGTCATGGGAGCTTCTGAAGTCTTGCCCCAGACGTTCGCGCTTCTTCTTCTCCTCAGTCAACTCAGCCCCTAGTCTGTTTACTAGCTCAATCTGCTGTTGGAAAGCATGCACGACCTTGTTTTTCTCACTGCGTATCTGGGCTAGCTCTTGCTCTAACCCTTCATTGATCTTCATCAAGGCTTCTTTTTCTTTCACAACTTGCTCGTAGGCCTCCCTAGAAACAGTAGTTGGCTCTTCTACCGGAACAGGAACAAGGACTGGTGCATCTGGAAATGGCATCCGCAACTGGCTTGCTCTCTCCTGGATCCAAACTCTGTATGGTGCATAAGCCTGACAGTCATTCTTCCCTAACAGCGGCTTCCCTCTTCGGTTAATACGCGTCCAGGCATGCTGCAGCTTGGCTAATAACTCTCCCTTCAAATCGCCGGTGAAGTACAGAGATTCCTGTACTTCTTCCTCCTTTGGTGGGTTCTTCAGCGCGTATCCGAACTGACGGACAAACAGAGATGGGTTGTAATTGATACACCCTTTCCTTCCTATCAATGGAACATTAGGGTACCCAGAACAACTGAAGATAAGCTCAGATCCCAGCAGATCTCTATCAAACCATTCAACGTCTTCAGAAGATAGTCTCATCAGGCGCTCTGGCCAGCCAACTGGGACTGTAGTCTCCATGACAGATCTTCTCTTAGGAAGGTGGCTCTCAAACCACATACTCAGCAATGGTACGCAGAAATGAACATTCTTCCCTCTTCCCTTCTCATTCTTGTAATGCAGTGAGTGGTAGAAATCTCCGAGCAAGGTAGGTACAGGATTACCAGCGGCAAACAAGTAAAAGATGTCGAAGTCCACAAAATCCGGTACATTGGGAAACAATATTATGCCATAAATGCACAGAGCCAACACAGCATTGAAGGCAATCCAGCACCCGCTCTTAGCGTACTCCTGGGCTTTACTAATCAAGAACTGGAGCGAGAAGCCTGGAACTCCACGGGAAACAGTAGTCAACAGTTCTGAAGCATCCATGTGCAAAGCTTTGGCCAAGTCCTCTAGCTTGGGCTTAGCGCCAGAATGAATGAATGGAACCTGGTTCTGCACGGGCAGCCCAACAAACTCAGCGTATTCCTCCAGGGTTGGTCCCATAATAAAGTCAGCAAATGTGCAACACCTCAAGGCAGGGTCATAGAATTGCATCAAAGCGTACATCCCATCTAGCTCCACCTCCGTGGGTTTGCGCACCAATCTCAATAATCTTCCATAGCTCATCCTGAAGCTCCTACGAACACCCTCATCAGCAAGAGAGATCAACCCAAGTAGGGGAACAACATCAGGAGTAGGCAATTTGTATGCAACTGTCCTCCTTAAGCTGGCCATGACCAATCACTCAGAAATCCGGACACTAGAACTAGGGAAATGCAAATGCACCTGCAGCACAGACACACGTTAGTGGGATGCAATGATGATGAGTATGCAAACAATGCAATGCAAGTGACATGCAACAGGGACCAAATGCCGTAGCTGAATAGCCTGAACCATATCAAGAAGTCTCAGATAGACTCTCTAGAAGTCATCAAACCCTGGTCTCAGATAGACCTCACACACAACTCCAATACTGGTCTCTGATAGACCACATAATCATAACCTTGAATGGTCTCTGGCAGACCTCAAATCATATCTCCAACTGGTCTCTGACAGACCTCAGAACTCTCCAAATGGTCTCTGACAGACCTCGAACTCTCCATAAATACTCAAGATCTCTGATCAAGAAATAACCGGTATCTGAAGGTCTAGTTACCTGCATAACCCCAAACCCTCTCACAGGTGGATGTCCTAGTAACTGACAAAGGTATGGCATCCTATGCGGTAGTCGGCGTCACAGACTTTCAGGGTTGATGATACGATTCCCAGAAGGAGTGGCATCATCAAATCCTGAAGAGGCCTCACTTAGCCAACTTCCAAATGATCGGTCCCCAGAGTCGACAGTCCAACTAACCAGCAACCCACGCCAACCAAAGGAAGGGGCAGGAGGCCAACCAGAGGAACCTCGTCCGAGTGTGGATTTTGCGGGACACCAAGGCAAGCAAAGCAAGCGGGCGCCCACTACTTTCCACTCTAATTCTAAGTTCACTCTAGCCCAGGTCCGGCTTATCTCTCAATATCAGAACACCCATCACAAACCTCCAAATACAGCAATAATAACAATAATAATGTGCTGAAAGTAAAGGTCAGAAATATAAATCCATACAAAATCCTCGACGGGAAAACAAGCGTTAGGATTGACTCTCTTAAGGGACGTTGGATCCCAAATGCATAAGGACTATCGCAGTCCTTAGCAGCCAGGGGACGTTGGATCCCCAGCAGAGTCGCCAGCTGTCGCTACTGCGAAAATCGGCGCCGGCTGAACAGAAGAGTCGCCACCGTGCGTTATTTATCCCACGGGAGGGAAAGGAAACGCTCAGAGTAAACCTCGCACAACACGGGAAAGGTATGGTCGTCGCAACCAAAACCTGGATTCGGGAGTCGGTTACGCAAGGGGAAGGTATTAGCACCCCTCACGTCCGTCGTACTCGACGGGATCCACGCTTGTTTTCGGGTACGGATTGTTATTTTTATCTACTCTATAGGTCCGGGGTTAAAAGAAAATAAAATGACTCGGCAAAGTATCGCACTTTATGCCTACGTATTCCCGTCTGGAACGAGAAATCAGAGTCAACGTAGTTCGCCTACCTACGGGAAAGGAGGGGAAGGTTGCTCGCTAGGATATCGCATCCTATGCCTACGTACTTTCATACGGCATGAAAGATCAGAGCAAACGTAGTTCGGGCTACGCATGACACAAGTCTGTCTTGATTGTTTTTTATTCCTTCTGAAAAAGGTTTTCTCTGATTACAGGTCCAAGCGGACAAAAAATGATGTTTTGATGAGTTCACCTTCTTTTACGAAAGAAGTGTCTTTTATTGTGTTTGAAATATTATTGTGTTTTTCTGGTTGTTTTGAGAAAGAAGAGACAGAACTCTAACCTATGGTTGAAAAGGGAATCAAACTAACCTAATGTTATCATGCATGGGTTAAGACCTAGTGTCTATCATGCTCCTCTCTTGCGCAGAGAGAAACAGAGATCCTAAGGGAATAGACGGAAACAGAAACAATAGCAGATATATACAGTAAAGCAGTAAAATGCATGAATGCAGCAATACAAGCGAGGCAAGGGAGTCCCACTCAACCTCGAACCTAGAAAACAATAGGCAAAAGTGAACAGACTTCACTTTCAACCCAACAGGTTAACAGCAAACAATACAGTCCAGAAAGCCAATCAATACATCAGAAATGAATAACAACTAAAATAAACAGCCACAACAGCTCTGCATCAACACCTATCTTCAAGTCATCTCCAATCAGCTATAAGCTTCAGCAAGCCTCAATCTCCATCTCCACAGCATTCAAGCAAGGTCTTTGTCATCAATCTTCAGTCTACAATGGCTTTTCTTCAAGTCTCAAACCTCCAAGATGAGGGATCAATCACAAGAGTGAATTGGGTGTTAAGCAATTAGTTGACCACCAAGGGTGGCAAACAGACTGCTAACAACACATAAGATATTTTCTCTCAAGAGTTCTATCCCTTAGACAGTAGCACCAAGCCTTCCAAAGGAAGGGGGTGAGTGTCTTAGAGAGACTCTGCATCACAGAGAAGAATGGAGGCAATCAAGACCTTCCATGTTTGAGAATCAAGTTGACTACTCTAGGGCTCTGCCTAACTCCTAGATCCTACAAACTTCAACAGCTGCCAGCACAGAATCTCCTCCTCAACTCTGGAAGTTGGTCTTCAGTCTCTGATCTTCAAATGGGCTTCATCATCTCAGGTCTTCAGCTCTCCCCAAATCCCAAACAAACCCAATACCCACACAGATAAATTATAATCCCCAGAGAGGGCACACCACACCAGTTAAGCAAATATAAGCAATATACCAATAGCAGTAGGGGAATCCTAATGTTTTCTAAGGGATCTATCCTATACCCATAACCCCTATAGTCCCATACCCCAAAAATCAAATGAAAATTCCTAAAAAACTATCTAATTTATTTCACCTATGCTCACCTGAAACCCTAATTTTGATCACTATGATATCACCTATTCAATCACCTAAAATTAAATTCTAAAAAAAATGAATTAAATCCTATATTCAAGTTAAAGTCCTAAACTAATCAACCTATAAATAATGAACTCTAAAGCTAAAGGGAACTATTAGAACAAAAATCAACAAATTTAAGTATCAAACTAAACTTAATAAAATGCTATTTACAAGAAAAATGCATGAAAAATATTAAAACAAAATAAAATGCCATTTTTATTATTTAATATTTTTCTAGACAGGATTATTGGCCTACCACAAAAAGAAGGAATTAAAAATATCAAATTTTCTATTTTTTATGATTTTTTTAAGATGAGAAAAATATAAAAGAAAATAAAATCACAAAATATGAAATAAAAGGGGAGGGGGGTGTTATAAGCAAGCACGCCCAGTTCAAATCCACATTGGGCCATGAAAGCAGGGTGCAGATATCAATTGCATTAGGCCCAACACGCTTCATAAAATCAGTCAAAAAAATGAAAGAAAATAGTTAAATTCACGGTGCAGAAAGCAACAAACCCATGTGTAAAATCAATTGGGCTCGCTGATGGGGGTGGGGATATTAATTTGAGTCCAAGGCCCACGCTGATGCAATTAGTGAAACACATCATTTCACTCTCAGCCATTCCCTCCATAGTTCAACTTCAAATAATAGCCACACGATGAGATGAAGAGGTCAAGAAATTGAAATGATCCAACGGCTAAGGTATCGTCTTCTCCAAATCAGACTTAGGGTTTGCAGAATTCATAGCCATGCACGAACCTTCAAGTCCCTCGTTCTCTCTCCTCCCTCAACCAAACGCCACGACCTTAAAACCAAAACTGCTCTACTCTTCACCCTCTACAAGATCCTAACCCTAGATTTTGCTGAAACTCATTGCATAATCGAGCTCGATAGCTGGAAGATCATGGTACCACTGATTTGCACCTGATGTGCATGATGATAGTTCTTGCTCAAACTACCCTAGAATGATCTATAGATTATGGTGAGTATTATGAGCCAAAGATCTAACATTATCTTGCCATAATTCAGGAGTTATTGATAAAGAAAGATTCATCACCATGAATCAAACTGCCTCTAATGGCCAAAACAGAGAGGGTACATGTCCATCTTCCTAACCCTAACAGTCCTACGCCAATGATCTAACCTAGCAACACCTAATCATAGAGATAAGAAAGAGATCACCAACCTGCTTAGCAGCTATGGTAGAGGTAGTTGCAGGTGGATCCAATGCTTGAAACCCTTTGAGGATGATCTCTAATTGATGAGAAACTTTTTGTTTGCAATAATAGTGGTGATGAGTGCTTGAATTGTGAGATTGGATCCTGCTATGAATCTTGCAATTTCAAACCCTAGAGCTTTAATCTTCCATGTACATGCCTCTGAGCTTGCTTGTTCTCACTCACAATCTTCAATGGATGATGGATGAAGAAAAAGGATGATCAGAATTGGTGTATATTGGAGGATTCCACACTTTCTTACAATAGAAGCAACAATGGAATTCTCCCTTTTCTCTCCCTCTTTTCACCAACCCCTTGCACCAATGGCTTCATTTCAATATATAGATGAGTATGGACAGATCTAGAAGGTTTGAGAATGATCTTAGAGAGTTCTAGAAAGTGGTGGAAAGTTCATGGAATTCTCACTTAAGGATACTTTGGATCATCTCACATCATGCTTGTATCCTTTGTATATTTTTGGAAAAATCTCCTCTTATGAGTTATTGACATGGTGTGTGTGAAAAAAACCAATCTCCTTGCCTTGAAATTTCACTTATGTTGAGTTTTACAAGGGTGCCTTAATATGCAAGTAACAAAAATACAAAGCAAGTCCAAATTTTAACCCCTAACTCAAAAAAGTGGATGAACCAATGTCTCTAAAATGATGTTTGGAATCAATTTGGTATGTTGGATGACCCATTTTGGATTTGTAAATCTCTCAAACCAATTTTTCATTTCAACTTTTTCAACTTATATGCCTTTTTTAGGTCATTTTTCACCAACTTTGGTCAAGTCTCATTTTATGCATTTCCAAACTTTCATGACTTCTTTTCTAGACTTAAAATGGCATTTTTAGCAACTTTTATGTTGTGAAGTTTTTCATTTGAAGCTTCCTTGTATGAGTTTTAGGCATAGGCTATGAATGACCTGTAATCACCAGATGACCAAAATACCCTTTGCTTGCCAAGACCATAAGTAGAGTTGCACAAATCATATGAAGGCATACAATAACATTCTAGAAAGCTAAGACAATAAGGAACAACTCTTATGTTGGCCAAGAATCCATTTGAAATATCCTTGAAGGTCAAAGGTTGCTTGGAAGACAAACAACTTTCACAGACAAATTTCAGTGCCCTCAGATGACCTGTAACTTGCAACAGCCATAACTTGAGTTCTATAAATCATCTTGATGACTTCCACCACTCAAATTAAAGCTATGAAGATAATCTATAAGTTTCATGTGTACCAAGAATTCATATGAAGCTTGCATCTTGATTTACACTGCTTTGAATTTTGACCTAAATTAGGGGATTTTACACTGAAACCCTAATTTAGTAACTCCAGTTCTCCTTGACTCCTCTTGATTTTTCTTTAGCACAATACCATATCCATATCCATATAGCAAATAATGAATCCCACAATCTTCAAATGCTCCTTGATGCCCTTCAAAACACTCCTTTGACTTAGAGTTGACCTAGTGTTGACCCTAGTTGACTGATTTCAACTGAGGCTCTGGCAACCATTCCAATGACTTGATTCTTCTTCAAAATGATCACATAGGCTCTTCATAACATCCATACACCTCATGCTCTTGGCTCATAGCTCATACTTCTTCTGATGATCCCCCACTAGCCTCAAGATAGGAGAGAATTCACTGATCAACCTGGCAGCACTTCCAAACACCAATTCTTCTCTGATGACCTGAGTAGACTTGAATATGAATGAAACCCTTGAATATACCTCTTGAGATAGGAATAGCACTTTGATCCCCTTTTGAGATAGCTTGCTCATGCTATGCAATGCAGATGAATAGACTATGTACATGATGACAATGCAAATGATTATGCAATTGAAACATAAACCTAGGTTAGAAAAGGTTGGGCAAATTTTGGGGTGCAACACTACGTATCTAATGAAACAACTTACAACACTCGACGGTTGCCTGAAGACTTGAATAAGATGATGTTGAACGAAGCGGCTCCGTTGGCTCCTGACATGCATGCAAGCTCCATTCCAATCTTCTCTTCTCTGGATCCTTGATTATGACGCTTGAATCAGGAACAATGTGACGCTTAGACCGTCATGGTTCGACTTATGCGAGAAATCGAACTCTCAAAGGTAGCGTATCGATGTCCGTGTCAAAGACAAGATAGAGAAATGATATCGAAAATCATTCTCCAATTGAATTGTGCCACAAGGTCAGCCAAACAATAAAATTGAGATAAAATCGGATAGAAAAGAAAATAAGAGAGAAAATAGGAGAAAAATCCACTAACAAATGGAAATAAACGTCTATTCCTAAAATTAACAATTAAATTCTACTAGAAAAATGTTCTAAAGAAAATAAAAGAAAATGCATATGAAAATAGCATAGAAAATTTCTATCTAAAATACTATAATATTCTATAAAGAAAAAATAGAAAATCTATATTAAATCTATATTAAAAAAATATGCATTATATTCTAAATCCCTAAAAAATAATCTCTCAAAAGAAAAATGGGAAAATAAATCTAAACTATTACAGGCATATCATCCAATACAAGGGAAAAAATAAATTGCAAAGGGGAGGGGGTACAAAGTGCAAACTGGGTGTATGCAGAAAAAACAGCCACTGGGCCCTAAGCCCACAATACAATAAAGTCATAAAAAAACAAAATAAAAAAATTAAGGTCCCAGGGGGGGTGGTGCGCAGGAATTGGGGTGTAGCCAGCAAAATTTATTGTTCGGCCCAGCCCATCAACAACAAAAAAACCACATCAGAAAAAAAAAGACTGGGGATGAAAAGAAAAAAAACGGGGTGTGGATCCAAACAACACGTTGGGCCTGAGGCCCAATCCCCCAACCCATTCCCTTCCTCTCTTCCCACTTCAGAAAAAAAAGGAACCCTAACCCTAGCTCCTTCTTCCCTCTGTCGCCGCCGCCTGTAACTTCCTTTTAAGATCAACTTCCCAATCCCCGCCGTCTCAACCTTCAATTTCTCCTAACCTTTCCTTTTCGTCTTCCTTCCATCTTTACACCTATCTCCGTTTCATTCTCCCCATCTTCGTCTGGGATTCGCGAACGCAATAAATCAACGGAGGTCAGATCTTTGGAGTTGGGCTCGTTGTTGTTGTGAAGAACTATGGATCTTTGAAGAAGATCTTGAAGTTGCATGTGGATGATGAAGGTCTAGGACGTTTTGATTTAGAGAGGTTCGCGAAGATCTCCCTGCTCGATGAAGATCTGAGGAAAATCGTTCGAGGAAGATGAACATTCTGGAAACGCTTTGATGAACGATGTTGAATGTTCTATGAAGATCGATGAAGATCTTCGAGTTTCTGGAGATCTGATGAGCGATGATGAAGATTACAAACTTTTTTGATGAGATCTGGATGGCGATTGATGAACTGGCGACGAATCTTTGATAGAGATAGGTGCATTTCTGGAATCGCGTTTGGAGAAAATGATGAAGATCCTATGGATCTTGAAGATTTGGAAAAACTCTATGAAGATCCTGATGAACTTTGAAGATATTGATGAAGATCTTATAGATCTTGAAGATCTGGAAAACAAATGATGGTTAATCTTTGAATACCGGTTGAATTCTGGAGAAGAAATGATGAACACAAGAAAGTCTTTGAGGATTCTGGAAATTTGGTTGAAGAACTGATGATGTTTCTGGCGAAGTTTGGTCGTGAGAACCGCCGTTTGATTTTGCTGGTGATGTTCTCCGTCGGTTTGCATGTGGTCCAGCAAGGGAGAGATAGTGGGAAACACGTGGCACAAGGTTGTGGTGAGGGAGAGACGGGTGGCGCACATGCGGTGTGAAGGTGGGACGCGTGGCGTATGGGTCTGCAGAGAGAGTGGACAAGTGGCGTGGAGAGAGGGTGGTGGAAAGGTGATGTGTCACTCTCTGAAGAGAGAGAGTACCGGGTGGAGCTTTATACTGATGACATGTGGCACGAACTGGGCCTCCAAAGACTTAAGACTAATTAAGTGAACTAAGACTTAATTAATTAAAACAAATTAATGACTAATGGCTAATAAAAGCTGACCCTAATTACTATTGATTAAACTAATCTAATAATATTCTAACCAACTAAACCTAGATTAACACACTTTAATCAATCCTAATAAAAGAAAAATTTATTAAAACTAAACAACTAATATCTAGCAATTATTTAAAATAAAAGATTCTAAAAAACCTATTAAAAATCTATTTAATGAAAGAATATCTATTTAACTAATTAAAAAGAATTAGCTATTTAAAATTCTAGAAGAACAATTAAATCTATAAGAAAATATTTAAAAAAACCTATTTAATATCTAGAAAAACTCAAATAAATCTAGTAAAAACTATTTAAAAATCTAGAAAATAAAAGGGAAAATTCTAAAAATGCAGGGAAGCCAATTAAATCGATTAGAAAACAAATGCGCAACTATAGCAAAATAAGCAGTAAAAACCGGACACCGAAATGTCCTAAAAAATAACAGCGAGAGCTGAAAACACCGAGACGGACACAAATTCTCAAAATAAACCCTCGTATTTGAACTGGCCTGGAATTCCTGAAACGCCAGGGGAGGCTGTAATCCCGATAAATTCAATCTGACTGCAAAAATGCAATGTATACGGTATGTATGTGCAGAATGCAAAATGATTCGAAACATAAGCCAAATGCGATAATTGGTTGGTCAAATTTTGGGGTGCAACAGCTGCCTCTATTCAAGCGGCTTGGACCTGAAGGGTTGAGAAGCGAACGACTCTCAAACATTCACAGGTAGAAGACGGTTGAATACAAAAGAAACCCAGAAATTTGCCAACCTGCAGAAATAAACTGCACATATTGCTTGGGGAACAAATATCCAGAACACTGAATCCAGTTGTCACGGCAACAAACTGATCAATCATCAGACAAAGAACCTGCCTTTAGCACCAATTACCTCCGTGACGCCATAGATAACAAACCCGAAGGTTGGATCAACATGCACTTGATCCTCTCACGTCGTCTAAAGATAGACAGGAAGAGAAATACTCACATCGTCTAAAGAAAGACGGAAAGACACCATCCCGAAGGAGAACAATATCCATACTCACATCGTCTACTGATAGACAGAAAGGCACTATCCCAAAGGCTCACACTGTCTAATGATAGACAGGAAGAAAAACAATCTTGATCTCGTATCATCTAATGATAGACGAGAGGAAAATGCCTTGTCTCGCATCGTCTAATGATAGACGAGAGGAAAACCTTATTCAAATCTCGCATCGTCTAATGATAGACGAGAGGAAAATACCTTGTCTGAAGAACCACATCGCCAGTGAGAACTAGCGGAAGGAAAACCATATAAACCTCAACACTACCCATCAAATTTCAGAAACCTTTCGTCTATAGGAATTGATGGAAAGAACAATATCCTCGAAGGGGCCACATCATCAATACGGATTGACAGGAAGAAAACCACCTTCAAAGAGCCATGTCGTCGATAAGGATCAACAACTAGGAAAGCCAAACATTCTTCAAAGAGCCTTGACGTCAATAAAGATCAAAGGTCAGAAAACACTTCTTGAAATGTCATCACATCCGATAAACAGAAAGAAAGCCAATATCTGAAAGATTTCCTTGAAACCTCTCAACATCTCAAGAAAGACGGAGAGAAACCATACTCGAACTCACGATGTCTACAGATAGACGGAGAAAACTCGCTGGGGAGACACATCGTCAATATGAACTGACAGTAAGAAACCCGCTGAAAAATCACCTGAAACTTCACGTCGTCTAAAGATAGACGAAAAGAAAACCATGCTCAAACTCACGATGTCTAATGATAGACAGAGAAAACCATATCCAAACTCATGACGTCTAAAGATAGACGGAGAAACAACTTTGAAACTTCACATCGCCTAAGGATAGACGGAAAGAAAACCATACCCAAACTCACGACGTCTAAAGATAGACGGAGAAAATTCATAATCGAACTCAGGACGTCTAAAGATAGACGGAGAAAATGTCTTGCTCAAACGCCTAAAGATAGACGGAGAAAATTCCTGCTGGGGAAATACATCGTCAATAGGAATTGACGGGAAGAACAGTCTGTCTTCATCAGATGATCGATAGACAAAGCATAACCGTCGTATGATCTGAGAATCAAATACCAAAGAGTTGTCTGATCAAAGCTGCTGGATAAATGCCCCTAAACTGATTACAGAGTACTTCATGTTGCCACATAAGGCTGATAGAAACTGGCTTATGCTTCGTATGCATATGCGTATGTTTGAATTTTTCTATGGCGTAATGCTCCATATAAGATGGAATGCTACGCATTTGACGATGAAATGCAAATTTGATGCAAATATGATGATATATGCAAGATGCAAGTGCAGGCTCAGGCTGCTGGAGAAAAGCGGTACACAGAAGAACCATTCTAGCAAAATAAATGCTGGAAAGGTGAAGCCAACTCCGCTGATGGATAACCTGGATACGGAACCACTTCAGCAAAATAAATGCTGAAGACAAGGCCAACTCCGCTGGGGATACCGGATATCACTGAATTATTCCAGCAAAATAAATGCTGGAAGACAAAGCCAACTCCGCTGGGGGTAACCAACTGTGCTAAGCATGATCGGACTTCCCCGGGGATAGCTTACCCGTGCCAATGAAAATTGGACTTTGTTGGGGAAAACAGACGGAGTCTTCCTGCGTACCAATGAAGATTGGATTTTGAAACTGATGCGCCAACACGGATGGGCCTCACAGTGATTGCCAATATGGATTGGGCTTTAGGAATGGCTCGCCAATGAGAATTGGGCTTCCTAAAAATTGCCAATAAGGATTGGGCTCTTGGGCTATCCATGATGGGTCAGGCACGACTGACTCTGGAAAACATCCTGTCTGAATTCACAGTTTCTGATTGAAAGGTCAAAGGATAATACGACTTTCCGACATTAGTCTCACACTTGAAGATCGGCTGAACCTACTCGAATAGCTCTGATTAGCTCTGATGACACGGAGAGGAACAACTCCTTCGCTTCCGATATGCCCCAGCCTGTGGGATCCCTATGGGGATATTCCTCGAATGGAAATCTAAAAACCTGTACCCTGATGGTCTGACATGAGCTGCCCCAGCACTCTGTACTTCAGAGAGATGCTTCGGATCAAATGCCCCTCGGGCGAGAAACAACTTCGGCGCTTTTCTTAGAGTGGCTTGCCCCTGTCTGCGATGACTCTGCCCCTGATGGGCTGATCTGCGGGGAGATATACTGGTTGTCCTCGAGAGATTCATCAAATCTCGACCTGAGTGCTTTAGCATAACCGACTTCGGATGGCCGACATCAATAGGGATTACTTGATATAGCCTGCCCCGGCTTACAGAGCATTCAGGCGTTCTGCATTCTATCATGATCAGACTTTCCACTGTAGGAAACTTTCCTGCTGTCAAGCGCTTACTCGCAAGTAAAACAAGTTGTTCTGCATAAAGACATATCAATGCAATGCACATAACAGTTTTGACATCCAATTTGTTCACTGGAAAAGGAAAAAAACAGTTTATGACATGTAATGCACAAATCATTTATGAAGAATATCAACATCAGTACCAACATGGTAAGAAGAACCGTTTTAGGAGTCAGTTTCGACGCGATCTTTACCGAAGTATGCCTTCGAAACAAACCTGCTTCAATTAGGACTTTTGAAGGTCGTAACGTGGTCAGGTTCACGGTTTTGAAAGAAAGGATAAAGGCTCAAAATTTATTTTCACCCACCCATTCACCTTGATGTTCTCCAATCATACGTTCGGCTAATTCGACCTTAGCGTTTACCTCTTAAAGATTGAAAGATAGGAGTGATAGTTCGAGAAACTATGAGTTTTTGGAGTGACAACCACTCACTCTTTGTCTTTGGCACTTGGGGTCACACGACTCGTATGTTGTTCGAGGATTTTTCTTTTGTGATCCTTTTCGTTTTTCTTTTTCTTTCCCTAACTTTTTCCTGGACTGACTCTTTTGAGCTTCTTTTTTTTTTGAAGTCCAGCGGGATGCCCTCTTTTTTGCCTAAGTCATTTGCTTTCAAGTTTTGACTTAGCGGGCTTTTGATTCTTTTTCCTTCCCCCTTTTTTTTTGAACAAGTCGTGTGACACTGGTTGTCTGACTCAGTGGAGAATAATGTGACTGTTTCACTCCTGATGCTTAACCATCGCGGTTTCTTAGGCACGACCTCTAGAGGTATGATTGATCCTCGAACGGACACTCTTTTTTGTAATTTGGACGTTCGGTCAAATTAGCTAACACCTACCCTGCCCCGGGTTAAGATTGAGGGTTTTTTCATTTTCCAAAAGAACTCCTACTACTAGGCTCAAAGGGGTTAACAAGGGATTATCTTCCTTATATCACCGGTGTTTAGGGATTTGAAACAATGCCTGTACATCATCAGCAGGTTTTATTTTCAAAAGCATTCTTTAGCGGAAGCTCGTGCGTCTTTAAACTTCGTCATCCTCCCCGGATTCCGCTTAACCAAGCGTTGGATATCTGTAAAAAACCATTAGTGAACATGAATGGACTGAATCAAAACATGCATACTTATTTCATTATCAATGTCAATTGAAAACAATACAAGTTTTACGAATGCAATTTGCGCTTTAACAGAAAAGAAACTACAAATGCAAAGAAATGACATGATAAAACACAGATTGCCAGTTGCTGGGAACCGAGCTTCTCGATCTCGATTTGCTGCTGAGCCAGCCCTCTTCAGAAGTGACCTTCGAAGTCATCATGATACTCTTCCGAACATCTGCCATCAGTGAGCTCTCCCATAACCTGAAATGATTCACCCACTTGGCTGGATAAAGGAAGGTCGATACCATGAGGCGTGACAGATATCCTGTTAGAATCTATCAAGGCTTGAATCTGGCTTCGAAGCACCTTACAGTCATCTGTTGAATGCCCCTGTGCTCCAACATGGTACTCACAGCGAGCGTTGGCATCAAGACCTGGAGGATAAGGCGGGATCATTGGATGGGTCTCCTTCGGCACTATCAGCCCCTTTTTGACCAAATCCAGCAATAATTGATTATACGACACCGGTAGCTGAGTAAACTGCCTTTCAGGTTTCCTTGGTCTTCGTCGGGCGTGCTGACGTGGCTGACGATGATACGGCTGTTGACTCTGGCGGGTAACAAATATCTGACATACAGACCCAACAAGTTGCTGACTCTGAGCACTCGAAATGTCAGGATACTGAATCTGAGGTACGGGAAATTCTGAGACAACATCACTTCCTTTCTCCCATTCTTCTTGAGAACTGACAATTGATTCATCTTCATAAACTGCAGTATAAGGAATGTCTTGAATCTTTCCGCTCTTGATTCCGCTTTCAACACGTTCTCCTACTCTTATCAAGTCCGCAAAGCTTGCATTTCCATAGCTGAACAATGCGTCATAGTAACGGCCCTTCAAAGTGTCCACGAAAAGGTCAACCATTTCTCTATCCACAAGCGGTGGTTAAACACGAGCAACCAATTCTCTCTATCTCTGCACATATCCTCTAAAGGATTCGTTATCCGCCCGATATAATTCTTGCAAATGCATGCGACTAGGAGCCATATCCAGGTTGTAGTTGTACTGCTTCACGAAGGCATTGGCTAAGTCCGACCATGATTTGATGTTGTCATTCTTCAACTGCATGTACCAATCCAAAGATGCTCCGATCAAACTATCTTGGAAACAGTGAACCATGAGCTTATCATTGGTGACATGTGAAGTCATTCTTTTGCAGAACATAACCAAATGTAGCTTCGGACAATAATCCCCTTTGTATTTCTCAAAATTGGGCATTTTGAACTTCGGAGACAACACAAGGCCGGACACCAAACACATGCTCGCAACATTTAGGTCAAGAGTATTCTTGTTTATCAAGGCAGCCACCTGATCTTCCAACAGCTGAAGTCTTCTCGTATCCTCAGCAGCCCTAATGTTCTCAGCATTGACCCTCAGAGCGGCCCTCTAACGATCTGTCACAGGGAATGTGAAACGCTGATAGTCTGTGTCACGGAGAGAAGATGCATCTCTGTCTCCGACAGGAATCTGCACATTCTGGGTTACATTGTTCACCGGAGTCCTCTGAATGTTGCTCTCTCCTCTAGTCATAGCTGTTATGGCTTCCATGAACTGACTCACCTGGTTCTTCAACAGTTCAAACTCAGCCCTAGTAACAAACTGATTCTACCATGCTGAGTCCATGATCCTTCCAGAAACTAACTCAAGTCCAATGTGAATGCCGGGAAGTCAACTGCGAGTTGGACAAAAGATTGGTAAGCTCTCTGTTCCGGCTGAGTACGGACATGCAAGTATGAGATGCACATGAAATGCAATGCAAAATGCAACAAACACGGGATCACATCCCCTACAAAGCTCTGAATACTGTTGCACTGCCGACGGGAGAAGTTTGCTCTGACGAAAGAAAACCAAAATACCGGGTAGGCTGGAAGTCAAGTTTCCTGCAAAAACCCTCCCACTCACGGGTATGGACCTAAACTGACACAGGTTCGGCATCCTATGCGGTCATCAGCATCACAGACTTTCAAGAGGGAGGATACGATACCCAGAAGGTGTGACATCATCATCTCTTGAAGCAGCCTCACTTAGCTGAATCCCAAATGATCGGTTCCCAGAGTCGACAACCCTCAAATCCAACAACCTGTCGAGCTCAAAGGGCCAGGCAAGATACCATCAAAGAGAATCTCGTCTGAAGGTGGATTTCATGGGGACTGGTGCAAGCAAAGCAAGCAGGTCCGTCACTAATCTCCACTCTAATGCTAGGTGCACTCAAGCCCAGATCCGGCTTATCTCTCATCAGAGCTCCCCTCCCACAACAACACAATAGCAACAAATAATAATAAGTGCGGGAAATGTAAATACAGCAGTACAACGCACACAAATAAATACCCGAAGACAAGCAAACAAGCGGTAGGATTGACTCGCATAAGGAATATTCCTATCCCCAGCAGAGTCGCCAGCTCTCGTTACTGCGAAAATCGGCGCCGGCTATGACAGAAGAGTCGCCACCGTGCGTTATTTATCCCAAAAGAGGGAAAGGAAATGCTCAGAGTAAACCTAATGCAAAGAGGGAAAAGAATGGTCATTGTAACCAAATCCTGGATTCAGGAGTCGGTTATGCAAGGGGAAGGTATTAGCACCCCTCACGTCCGTCGTACTCGATGGGATGCACGCTTGCTAGTTTATCTACGAGTGAAAAAACAATCTATCTACGGCTGCTAAAGCTAAACGGAAATAAATTGACTCGATAAAGCATCTCACTCTATGCCTACGTATTCCCTTGTGTAATGGGAAAGTCAGAGTCATCGTAGTTCGGGAAACTACGGGGAATGGGCTCGCCGAGATATCGCATCTCGTGCCTACGTACTTCCACACGGCGTGAAAAATCAGAGCTTACGTAGTTCAGGCTAACTACGACTAGACAGGGTGTTCTCGATCACACAAGAGTGAGAGAAGGGATTGACGATACTAGCGTGCGCATTCTACCAGTTAGGTGTATGCTGCTCGCTTGATGGAGACTTAGGCGTTACCTGTTTGCGGTAGAACGAACGTAGTATGTCGGGTTTGAAAGGTATGGGAACCTACGGGTTCTAGAACTACGCTCTGGTCTCGATTGCGCACGGGCAAGAGGAAGGGTACATCAGTCGTCAGCGGGAAAGTCTCGATCACACGGCAGCGAGAGAACATAGAGGTTAGTTGTTAGTGTGCTTGCTAGGATATCGCATCCTATGCCTACATATTCTCGTCTGGATACGAGAAATCAGAGCAGCTATAGTTCATCTAACTACAGCAAAACAGGGAAAAGGGAGAAAGGGAGCTCGCTAGGATATCGCATCCTATGCCTACGTACTCTCGTCTGGCACGAGAGATCAAAGCAAACGTAGTTCAGCGAGAAAACGAATCTCAACTGCACAGGGGCAAGAGAAAGGGTCTCAATCTCCTGAACACGAGAGAAAAGGGTTCGATCGCCAAGGGGCGAGAACAACGAGGAAACAGGCTTACGCCTAGACGGGAAGAAACTCGGGACACACACGCACAAACCTAATACGTAGGAGCGAATGCGTCGTATGTCACCCAAAGGGTACCATACTAGACATCCTAGACGATTGAGAAGAACTCCTCAACTGTCATTTTCTACGTATCTAATGAAACAACTTACAACACTCGACGGTTGCCTGAAGACTTGAATAAGATGATGTTGAACGAAGCGGCTCCCTTGGCTCCTGACATGCGCGCAAGCTCCATTCCAATCTTCTCTTCTCTGGATCCTTGATGATGACGCTCGAATCAGGAACAATGTGACGCTTAGACCATCATGGTTCGACTATGCGAGAAATAGAACTCTCAAAGGTAGCGTATCGATGTCCGTGTCAAAGACAAGATAGAGAAATGATATCGACAATAATTCTCCAATTGAATCGTGCCACACGGCCAGCCAGACAATAAAATTGAGATAAAATCGGATAGAAAAGAAAATAAGAGAGAAAATAGGAGAAAAATCCACTAACAAATGGAAATAAACGTCTATTCCTAAAATTAACAATTAAATTCTACTAGAAAAATGTTCTAAAGAAAATAAAAGAAAATGCATATGAAAATAGCACAGAAAATGTCTATCTAAAATACTATAATATTCTATAAAGAAAAAATAGAAAATCTATATTAAATCTATATTAAAAAAATATGCATTATATTCTAAATCCCTAAAAAATAATCTCTCAAAAGAAAAATGGGAAAATAAATCTAAACTATTACAAGCATATCATCCAATACAAGGGAAAAAATAAATTGCAAAGGGGAGGGGGGTCCAAACTGCAAACTGGGTGTATGCAGAAAAAACAGCCACTGGGCCCTAAGCCCACAATACAATAAAGTCAGAAAAAACAAAATAAAAAAATTAAGGTCCCAGGGGGGGTGGTGCGCAGGAATTAGGGTGTAGCCAGCAAAAATTATTGTTGGGCCCAGCCCATCAACAACAAAAAAACCACATTAGAAAAAAAAAGATTGGGGGTGAAAAGAAAAAAAAATGGGGTGTGGATCCAAACAACACATTGGGCCTGAGGCCCAATCCCCCAACCCATTCCCTTCCTCTCATCCCACTTCAGAATAAAAAGGAACCCTAACCGTAGCTCCTTCTTCCCTCTGCCGCCGCCGCCTGTAACTTCCTTCTCAGATCATCTTCCCAATCCCCGTCGTCTCAACCTTCAATTTCTCCTAACCTTTCCTTTTCGTCTTCCTTCCATCTTTACACCTATCTCTGTTTCATTCTCCTCATCTTCATCTGGGATTCGCGAACGCAATAAATCAACGGAGGTCAGATCTTTGGAATTGGACTCGTTGTTGTTGTGAAGAACTATGGATCTTTGAAGAAGATCTTGAAGTTTCATGTGGATGATGAAGGTCTAGGACGTTTTGATTTAGAGAGGTTGGCGAAGATCTCCCTGCTCGATGAAGATCTGAGGAAAATCGTTCGAGGAAGATGAACATTCTGGAAACGTTTTGATGAACGACGTTGAATGTTCTATGAAGATCGATGAAGATCTTCGAGTTTCTGGAGATCTGATGAGCGATGATGAAGATCACAAACTTTGTTGATGAAGTCTGGATGGCGATTGATGAACTGGTGACGAATCTTTGATGGAGATAGGTGCATTTCTGGAATCGTGTTTGAAGAAAATGATGAAGATCCTATGGATCTTGAAGATCTGGAAAAACTCTATGAAGATCCTGATGAACGTTGAAGATATTGATGAAGATCTTATAGATCTTGAAGATCTGGAAAACAAATGATGGTTAATCTTTGAATACCGGTTGAATTCTGGAGAAGAAATGATGAACACAAGAATGTCTTTGAGGATTCTGGAAATTTGGTTGAAGAACTGATGATGTTTCCGGCGAAGTTTGATCGTGAGAACCGCCGTTTGATTTTGCTGGTGATGTTCTCTGTCGGTTTGCATGTGGTCCGGCGAGGTAGAGATAGTGGGAAACACGTGGCACAAGGTTGTGGTGAGGGAGAGACGGGTGGCGCACATGCGGTGTGAAGGTGGGTCGCATGGCGTATGGGTCAGCAAAGAGAGTCGACAAGTGGCGTGGAGAGAGGGTGGTGGAAAGGTGATGCGTCACTCTCTGAAGAGAGATTACCGGGTGGAGCTTTATACTGATGACATGTGGCACGAACTGGGCCTCCAAAGACTGGACATCTGGCCCACAAACTTAAGACTAATTAACTGAACTAAGACTTAATTAATTAAAACGAATTAATGACTAATGGCTAATAAAAGCTGACCCTAATTACTATTGATTAAACTAATCTAATAATATTCTAACCAACTAAACCTAGATTAATACACTCTAATAAATCCTAATAAAAGAAAAACTTATTAAAACTAAACAACTAATATCTATCAATTATTTAAAATAAAATATTCTAAAAAACCTATTAAAAATCTATTTAATGAAAGAATATCTATTTAACTAATTAAAAAGAATTATCTATTTAAAATTCTAGAAGAACAATTAAATCTATAAGAAAATATTTAAAAAAACCTAATTAATATCTAGAAAAACTCAAATAAATCTATTAAAAACTATTATAATCTATTTAAAAATCATGAAAATAAAAGGGAAAATTCTAAAAATGCAGGGAAGCAAATTAAATCGATTAGAAAACAAATGTGCAACTATAACGAAATAAGCGGTAAAAACCGGACACCGAAATGTCCTCAAAAATAACAGCGAGAGCTGAAAACACCGAGACGGGCACAAATTCTCAAAATAAACCCTCGTATTTGAACTGGCCTGGAATGCCTGAAACGACAGGGGAGGCTGTAATCCCGATAAAATCAATCTGACTGCAAAAATGCAATGTATGCGGTATGTAAGTGCAGAATGCAAAATGATTCGAAATATAAGCCAAATGCGATAATTGGTTGGTCAAATTTTGGGGTGCAACACGTTGGCTGCAGCTATGTAAGCAATGGTGCAGGTGGTTGCTAATCAGAACCATGCTGCGTGTGCGCAATTCAGGGATTTGGCGCAGTTTCAGAGTAACAAACTGACAACGTTTCAAGGAGGAATTTTGGACCTTGAAACGGCGCAGAAGTGGCTTAAGGCGATAGAGAAGATTTTCAAGACGATGGGTTGCAGTGATGAGCAGAAGGTGAGGTTCGGTACTCACATGTTAGAGGGAGAAGCTGAAGCTTGGTGGGACAACAGTCGCCAGAGATTGGAGACTGCAGCAACTCCAATTACTTGGGAAGTTGTTCGCACTGGTTTTCTTGAAAAGTATTTTCCAGAGGATATCAAAAGCGCCAAAGAGATCGAGTTTCTAGAGTTGAAGCAGGGTAGTATGAAGGTGGCTGAGTATGCGGCCAAGTTTGAGGAGCTAGTGCAGTATTATCCCCATTACAATACTGACGGAGCGATGACCTCCAAGTGTTTGATGCTTAAGAATGGGCTGCGTCCGGAAGTGAAGATGGGGATAACTTGTCAAAAGATCAGGGATTATCCTGAGCTGATAAGCAGAAGCAGGATTTATGATAATGATAACCGAGCAAGGATCGCGCATTACAAGGCTGCAAATGATCGTAAGGGTAAGAAACGGTTTGGTGGTACTCCTTATAGTGTTCCTACTGATAAGGGGAAGTTTAAGGGTGCTGCTGATAAGAAGCCCAGAGAATGAAGAGTGTCTACTGGTGTGAAGTGTTTCCAGTGCGGTGGCATGGGTCATCGTGCTGATGATTGTTTTCATGAGGCGAAGAAGTGTTTCAAGTGTGGTAAGCCGGGTCATGTGATAGCTAATTGCCGAGTCGCTATGCCTACCTGTTACAATTATGGTGAGAAGGGCCACATCAGTACGCATTGCAAGAAGTCGAAGTCAGCTTGGGTGCCTCAGACCAGTGGCAAAGTGTTTGTGGTTGTGGGAACTCAAGATGCTAGTGAGTGTCGCTACTGCGAAAATTGGCGCCGGCTGACAGAAGAGTCGCCACCGTGCGTTATTTATCCCACGGGAGGGAAAGGAAACGCTCAGAGTAAACCTCGCACAACATGGGAAAGGTATGGTCATCGCAACCAAAACCTGGATTCGGGAGTCGGTTACGCAAGGGGAAGGTATTAACACCCCTCACGTCCGTCGTACTCGACGGGATCCACGCTTGTTTTCGGGTATGGATTTATTCTATATAAACTATAGGTCAAGGGTTAAAAAGAAAATAAAATGAAAATAAAAATGACTCGGCAAAGTATCGCACTTTATGCCTACGTATTCCCGCCTGGAACGAGAAATCAGAGTCAATGTAGTTCGCCTACCTACGGGAAAGGAGGGGAAGGTTGCTCGCTAGGATATCGCATCCTATGCCTACGTACTTCCACACGGCATGGAAGATCAGAGCAAACGTAGTTCGGGCCACGTACGACACCAGCTTGTCTTGGTTGATTTTATTCTTTCTGAAAAAAGGTTTTCTTGATTAGCAGTCCCGGCGGACAAAAATGACGTCTTGATGAGTTCACGTTCTTTTACGAAAGAAGTGTCTTTTATTGTGTTTGAAATCTTTATGGTGTTTTTCTGTTTGTTTTGAGGAAGAAGAGACAGAACTCTAACCTACAGTCGCGAAGGGAAACAAACTAACCTAATGTTATCATGCATAGGTTAAGACCTAGTGTCTATCATGCTCCTCTCTTGCACAGAGAGAAACAGAGATCCTACGGGAATAGACGGAAACAGAAACAATAACAGATATATACAGTAAAACAGTAAAATGCATGAATGCAACAATACAAGCGAGGCAAGGGAGTCCCACTCAACCTCGAACCTGGAAAACAATAGGCAAAAGTGAACAGGCTTCACCTTCAACCCAACAGGGTAAGCAGCAAACAATACAGTCAGGAAAACCAGTCAATACATCAGAAATGAAATACAGCAAAAATAAACAGCCACAGCAGCTCTGCATCAATATCCATCTTCAAGTCATCTCCAATCAATTACAGGCTTCAGCCAGCAGTATTCCCTATCTTCACAGTCTTCAAGCAAAGGCTTTGGTTGCCAATCTTCAGTCTACAATGGCTTTTCTTCAAGTCCTATCCTCCAAGCTGAGGGATCAGTCACAAGAGTGAATTAGGTGTTAAGCAATCAGTTGACTACCAAGGGTGGTGAACAGACTGCTCCTAACACATAAGACATTTTCTCTCAAGAGTTCTATCTCTTAGACAATAGCACCAAGCCTTCCAAAGGAAGGGGGTGAGTGTCTTAGAGAGACTCTGTATCACAGAGAAGAATGGATGCAGACAAGGCAATCCATGTTTGAGAAACAAGCTTTCTAATCTAGAGCTCTGCCTAGCTCCTAAACCCTAGTCTCCTCAACAGCTGCTAGCAGGAATCTCCTCTTCCTCTCTGGAGGTTGGACTTCAGTCTGGATCTCCAATGGCCTTCATCTCCTCAGGTCTCCAGCTCTCCCACATCCCCAGACAAATCCCAGCACCCAAACAAACAAGCAATCATCCCCAGAGGGCACACCACACCAGTTAATCAGATATATACAGTAGATTAATAGCAGTAGGGGAATCCTGACTTTTCTAAGGGGATCTGATAACTACCCATAGCCCCTAAAGTCCCATAGCTAACTATTCAAACTCTAAGCCCTAAGGGAAATGAATTAATTCTCCTAAGTTGTCGCTTAAAAAACCCTAATTTGTTCATGTTGTTCTCACCTAAACTAAACACCTAAAATTAAGTTCTAAAAATGGGAACTAAATTGCATCTACAAGTTTAATGTCTAAACTAAACAACCTAAAAAGAATGGGTGAAAAATATTAAAGCATCTAATAGAACAAAAAATAACAAAATCATGCCTGAAATGAAACTATGTAAAATGCTATTTATTTGGAAAATATGGGAAAAATATCAAATAAAAAATAAAATGCAATTTTTATTTTTATAATTTTCTAGACTCTTTCAAGAAAATAATACAAAAAGAATGAATTAAAAATAATGATTTTTTTAATTTTTTATGATTTTTGAAAATGCATGAAATGATGAAAGGAAATTAAAAATAAATTGTAAAGAAATAAATGGGGTAGGGGTGTGGAAAGTAACTCGCTTCAGTTGTTTATCCCACGTGGGCTGAGAACTGGGGGTGCGAACATCAAATGTAGCAAGGCCCATGTGCGCTCAGAAATCCAGCAAAAAATAAAAAAACCACAACGGTGTATATAGCAATGTTCTCCGTTGGTTTTAGGTTGGGCCTGGTTGAGAGGGGTGTTAAAAGCAAAGGAATTCTGAGCCCATTTCCCTCCATTAAATGAAACGGTGCGTTTCATATTTGAGAATTTCCCTCCGTTTCTCAGAACGAACATGGATCGTTAGATCCTTGGTCAAGTCAAGGTCTTCCCTCCAATCCAACGGCCATTGTATCTTCTTCTTCCTCCAGCCATTTAGGGTTTCAGAAAACGAACCCCATGCAAGCACCTTCGAGTTCTCCATTATCCCTCCACAAGCCATGAAACCTTAATGTACAAAAAGCAAAAATGGTCTATTTCTTTCCCTCTACAAGTCTGTATCATTAGTTTGCCTTAAAACTCAATCAATCCCCCAATTCGATAGGGAGAACAAATGGGATCCAACCTCTGCACCTGTGATCAACTCAACCAAACTTTGCCAATCTTTATCCTAATGTACTCACCACATTGCACTGATTATTCTGAACCACTCTACCATGATTATCATTCCCTAACCTATGATTTCTTGCTCATCAAAGTTTCATCACTCTGCCACCAAACTCCATACAACTCTCCCTAGGTTTCAAGAATTAATCCTCTATGGTTTCTAAGTACTCCTATCTTAACCACATGATCTATAACAGCATAAATGAGGAGATTTGAAAGATTATGCATACCTTGCAAGTGATGATGGCAATGGTGGTTAGCCTCCAATTCAAGCCTTGGTACTTGCTGCAAGTGATCTTCAATGACTATGTATGCTTCTATTTGCAATGGTTCTTGTTCAATCTTTGTGAATCACTCTATTCCACTCTTCATGCAAGTTGGAGTTTAAACTTGAATCTCCTTCTCCAGCCACGAATTCCTTCCACTTTCCTTTGCCAAATACTCTAGGATGATGGTGGATGATGATGATAACAGAAATTGGAATGGTAGATGAAGCTTTAATGGAGTTTGGATAGAAAATGCAACTTGGAGTGAAGAAGATGAATGGTACAATTCTTGACCAATTCAGCCAATTCTTGATGTGAATCATGGTGTTTGCATGAAGATGATGAAGATTCAATCAAAAGATATGAAGATTGATGGAGATTGGGGAGAGTTTGTGAAGCTTATGCCAAAAGTGAGAAAGTGTGGAAAATTTGGGGTTTTGAACAAATGGAATCACCAACCATGGCATGAAGCTCTTCATATCAATATATACATGGGTTTAGAAACTCCTAGAACCTTGGAGAAGTTTCCCTTGCATTCTTTCCCTTGAATTTGGTTTATGTTTCTTTTATTACAAGCAACCATGGATAACTCACAAATTATGAACTAAACTCAAAATTCCAATTTATCCAATGTCTTTAAAATGACCTTTCCATTCAAAATGACCTATAATTTTGCTTCATTTGGCCAAGATATGAAAAATCTCATTTTTAAGGCCATTTTTATTCATTAAATCCAACAATTTTGGAACCTTGTGCTATGAATCTTTCCAATATCTCATGGTCACTTTTCTAGACTCAAATTGTCATTTGGAACAAGTTTGATGTTGTAAGTTTTTCCATTTTAAGCTTCCTTGTATGAGTTTTGGGCATAGGTTAAAATGACCTGTAATTCACAAATGACCAAAATACCCTTTGCTTGCCAAGACCATAAGTAGAGTTCCCCAAATCCTATGAATGCATACCATACCATTCTAGAACGCTAAGACAATGAGGAACAACTCTTATGTTGACCAGAAATTCATTTGAAATTTCTTTGAGGGGTAAAAGTTGCTTGGAAGCCAAGTCACTTTCACAGACAAAATTTCAGATACCCCAGATGACCTGTAACTTGCAAGGACCATAACTTGAGTTCTATAAATCTCCTTGATGTCTTCCACCACTCAAATTAAAGGTCTTGAGATCCTCTACAAGTTTCATGTTGGCCAAGGATCCATTTGAAGCTTGCATTTTGACTTATCTTGCTTGGAAATTTGACCTAAACTAGGGGATTTTACACAGAAACCCTAATTTAGAAACTCCTCTTCTCCTTGATTTCTCTTGATTTCTTCTTAGCATATCACCATATCCTTCTTTACATGTCAAATGATGAACCCCACATCTCTCCAATAGACCTGAATGCCTTTAAATCAATCAATTGACCTAGGGTTGACCTAGGGTTGACCCAGATGTAACCTTAGTTGACTGTCTTCAACTGCGGCTCTTGTGCCCACATCAGTGACTTGTATCCTTCTCCAAATGACTTTCTAAGTCTCTCAAGATGTCTAGATACTCTCCATGCCTTCAATTCACAGCTCACAACCCCCTTGTTGATCCTCATACCCCCTCAGATAGGAGATAGACTCAAAGCTTGATCTGCTGAACTCTCTGCTTTCAGATTCTTTTCTGATGACTTGAATGAGATTGAATCAGGATAATAACCTCTTGATAGGCCTCTGGAGATGGGAATATTGCTTGGTCCCCTGATTGGATGACTTGCTATGCTATGCAGATGATTAGTCTATGTACATGACTCTATATGCAAATGCTAATGATATTGAAACATAAATCAAGTGAATAAGGTTGAGCAAATTTTAGGGTGCAACAGCTGCCCCTATTCAAGCGACTTGGACCCGATTGGGTGAAGAGCGAACGGCCTTCAACATTCGAGGTACGAGACGGTTGAATACTAAGAATCCGAAAATTGGCCAACCACAGAAATAAACTGCACCCCTGCTTGGGAATGACATCCACTACCTAGATCTGACTGTCTACAGCACCCCCCTGATCTCGTAACGACCGTGCTGGGGATTATCTTCATCGTCCTGAAAAAGATTCTGTCATAACAGAGATGGAATTTTGCTTTGCTTGTTCACGTTAGGACTCTGTCTGCCATCAATACGAAGGAATCTCAACTAAACTCTGTCCACGTTAGGACTCCACCTGCTGTTATCCCAGAAAAATCTCGGCAACTCCACTGGGGATAATTTGTCTTAAACTCTTCCACATAAGGAAACATCTTTTTCTGTATCTGTCCACGTCAGGACTAAACTTTTCATCTTTCCACGTCAAGAAGCAATCTTTTTTTTCACTTAAGGAGAACTATATCAATCTGTCCACGTGAGGACTCCAATCTTTCCGCGTCAGGAATCAAACTCTTTCTGCACCTGTCCCCGTTAGGACTCGACTTTCCACGTAAGGAGTACATCATTCTTCCACGTCAGGAATCGACTTTTCTGGGATCTGTCCACGTAAGGACTCCAATCTTTCCGCGTCAGGAATCAAACTCTTTATGCACCTGTCCCCGTTAGGACTCGACTTTCCACGTAAGGAGTACATCATTCTTCCACGTCAGGAATCGACTTTTCTGGGATCTGTCCACGTAAGGACTCCAATCTTTCCGCGTCAGGAATAAATCTTTCCCCGTAAGGAAACCAACTCTTTCCGATTTGTCCGCGTCAGGACTAACTTCTTCCACGTGAGGAATACGTCATTCTTCCATGTCAGGAATCAAACTTTCTTCGATTTGTCCGCGTCAGGACTACATTTTTCCACGTAAGGAATGCCATCTTAATCTGTGCACGTAAGGACTCCACTCTTTCCACGTAAGGAATTAACTTCTTTCCACGTTAGGAATCACTTTCTTAATCGGTCCGCGTAAGGACTTCAACCTGATATGTCCACGTAAGGACTCCATCTTTCCACGTAAGGAAACACAATTTGGTATGCTTTGTCCGCGTAGGGACTCCGATCTCCTGACTTGCTGAGAAATAAAACTTATCCACGTCAGGACTCATGCACCTTTGACCCGCTGGGGAAGCGAGACTTGTCCACGTCAGGACTCACATCTCAACCTGCTGCAGCAATAGAACCTGTCCACGTCAGGACTTGCGCGCCTTCGACTTGCTGGGGAAACAAAACTCATTCACGTCAGGACACACGCTCTGTCAACAACACGAAGAAGGATAAATTTGGTCCACGTCAGGACTCTCGTATCACAAAGAACCATAGACTTGTCCACGTCAGGACGCATACTTCACCATTACGAATAAAGCTCTCTGCTGGAAGTAGATGGTCCGCGTCAGGACACCAACACGAAAAGTAACCAACCCGGTCCACGTCAGGACTCCGCTTTCGATCAACACCAAGAAACCAAATCTGTCCACGTTAGGACTAACACATATCGTCAAACTGGAAGAAATGTCCCCGTCAGGACTCCACGTAACAACCACTCTGAAAAATCGAACCTGTCCACGTTAGGACTAACACCTCTTATCAACTTGAAGAAATAAATCTGTCCATGTTAGGACTCCCGCTTTTCCCGCCAATATCGGAATAAATTGTCCACGTCAGGACGTGTCGCTCTATCGATCCCAATCCACAAACTTCTTAGCACTGACGTTACAGCAACCTTGAGGCGGACTCTACTGGGGATATTTGGACATCAAACTACCAAACGCCTGCGGCAGCCTCTGAAAATATGATTTATGACACCCTTTGATGACAAATGATTCTGCGGGGAGTCGAGGAGACATTCCTCATAGTAACTCCGCCGGTAAAGTAAGAGAAATTCACGAATAACTCTGCTTAGGGATTAGGGAGACCCTTTGTCACACAAAAACCAACATCACTGAATGTCTCACATCGAGATCTTGAATATCTGGTAATTCATTTGAGCAAGAGCTCTTTTCGCCTGCAGGAGAAACAATACCTGATTTATGCTTCAAAATGCGCATGTTTAATAATGATGTACTGCTCAATCTGACATGGAAATGTTATGCAATTTTTCCTTATTTGGTGAATGCAGGCATGATCCTATATGCGGATGCACATGCAGACTTGAACTGATGGGATACAGGAACTGCTTTAGCAAAATAAATGTTGAAGATAATGCCAACTCCGCTGGGGATAGCCAGGTGCTACAGAATATTCCAGCAAAATAAATGCTGGAAGGGTGAGGTTGACTCAGTTGGGAAGTCGGGAACTTTAACCAAACACCTCGTTGAAACAACACCCTGCTGGGGGGTACAACTCTACTGGGGAGTAGCGGATGTGCTCAGTATGATCGAACTTCTGCTGGAGAGTGAACTGATATCACACGATGTTCTGACAAAATAAATGTCAGAACTTGCAACCAACTCTGCCGGGGAGAGTCTTAATCTTCGAGTTCCCCTGGAAGGAATGAAAACATTTGCTGAGAAGAGAATCCCGCTGAGGATGGGGATGAGTCTCTTGGGGATAATTAACTAACTCCTCTGGGGGGAGAGTGAATGACCCTGCGGGGAAAGGTGAACTTGTCTGAATACAGCTCACAAATATTGATCCTCTGCGGCCGAACCGCTCTGCTTGAAATACCCTGTCTGGACACAGCCTACAATCTTGGAACCGCCAACTTTGCTGGGAATAGACGACTTTGCTAGAAAGTGCCCTTCTGGCTAAGCTACGACTAGCTGGGGAATTTTATCCTTCTTCAGGAAGAACATGCATGACCTGCGTGAGGGTCGAGTCTTTTCTTACTGCAGTCTCTTGATCATCTTCCTCGTACGGCTATGAAACCTGCAACAACACAAACAAGACAAGACAAGTCTATGCAACTAAATCGATCCAGGTTAGTGACGTTATTTTTAGTTAATTCAAAGCTTTAGCAACTGTTGGCAAGGGCCAGTGACGTTATGCACATGCTAGTTTCGTCAAACTTAGGCGTTAATCATGCACAAAACAGTAAAGAACAGTATCAGGTACTGAATAACGTATTTTATTGATTGGGCCCCTGAATGGGCGGAGTTTTTTTGTACACGGAATGTAACTCCTGAAAAGAGGAAGCTACGCACACAAATATACAGGTATGCACAAGAAGCATAAATATATTGACAAATTAAACTCGTACACATGTCGGCAACGGGATGCAGACGAACATCACGAACTGATCCTCCTATGACTCGTCCGACTCTAATGCTTTTCCCGGTATTCACACGTTCGAGGAGATTGTATCTGATAATCGACCTCTCGAGTATATTCCCCCGCACCAATGCTCGATGCAGTATCAAATTCGGACCGCAGTCATTTGCTTTTCAAATCCCTAACTTTTGCGTGAACCGCCCTTTACGGGTTTTCAGTTCACCGGGATACCCTTTTTTGCCGAAGCCGCCCAATGTAGGTTTTCGACTTCGCGGGTGTACATTTTTCATTTTATCCCTAATTTTTGCCCGAACCTTTTATTCTGTTTTTGGTTCGCCAGGATGCCCCATTTTTGCCTGGATTCTCTTTTTTTTTGTCCAGCGGGTCAATTTCTAAGCAAAGTATTTTTTAACTGCGTCCGAATTCACCGTCGACGTAAAGTCTTCACCGTCCATGGTGGACAACAACAATGCTCCTCCTGAAAAGACTTTCTTGAAAACGTATGGCCCTTCGTAGTTGGGGGTCCACTTGCCCCGGTGATCTGCCTGTGGTGGGAGAATCCTTTTCAGCACAAGGTCGCCCGTCTGAAAGCTTCTCGGACGTATCTTCTTATCATATGCTTTCTTCATTCGGCTCTGGTACAAACGACCGTATGCTAGAGAAGCTAGCCTCTTCTCATCCATTAAGCTCAGTTGGTTCAATCTGTCTTTCACCCATTCTGCCTCGTCCAGCTGAACGTCTCGCAATACCCTCAGAAAAGGGATCTCAACTTCCAATGGTAGCACTGCTTCCATTCCGTATACTAACGAGAACGGGGTTGCCCCGGTTGATGTGCGTACCGTCGTACGATAACCGTGCAAAGCAAAAGGTAGCATCTCATGCCAATCCTTGTAGGTCACTACCATCTTCTGGACGATCTTCTTGATATTCTTGTTGGCCGCTTCGACAGCGCCATTCATCTTGGGTCGGTAAGGGGAGGAGTTATGATGTTCGATCTTGAAATTCTGACAGAGCTCCTTCATCATTTTGTTGTTTAAATTTGAACCATTGTTAGTGATTATCCTCTCGGGGATTCCATATCTGCAAATGATGTCTCTCTTGATGAATCTGGCCACCACCTGCTTCGTTACATTTGCATAAGACGCCGCTTCTACCCACTTAGTGAAGTAATCGATCGCTACTAAAATGAACCGGTGCCCATTAGAAGCTGTCGGCTCGATCTTTCCAATCATATCGATTACCCACATCGAGAATGGCCATGGCGATGACATTACATTCAGAGGACTCGGAGGCACATGGATCCTGTCAGCATAGATTTGGCACTTGTGGCACTTCCTCGCAAACTTGAAACAATCAGTTTCCATAGTCAGCCAAAAATAACCTGCCCGTAGCAGCTTTCTCGTCATAGCATGCCCACCTGCATGCGTACCAAAGGTACCTTCGTGTATTTCCTCCATGAGCAGCTTTGCCTCTCTTTCATCTACGCAACGCAACAACACCAAGTCGTGGTTTCTTCTGTATAAGACCCCATCCGGGTTCAAATAGAAATTGCCTGCTAATCTCCTGAGAGTCTTCTGATCTTGACTGGATGCCCCAGCCGGATACTCTTTATTCTTCAGGAAATTAAGGATATCAAAATACCACGGTTTGTCGTCGGATGCTTCGTCAATGGCAAATACATAAGCTGGTCTGTCAAGCCGAGAGATAATGATTCGGGGAGCCTCGTTCCAAAAGTTGACCTTGTACATGGAAGACAAAGTGGCCAGGGCGTCAGCCATTTGATTCTCTGCCCGCGGTACATGATGCAATTCAACCTTGTCGAAGAAAGGCAACAATCTCCTTGCATAATTCATGTAGTGTATCAAGTTGGGCTGACGTGTCTCCCATTCCCCTTTGATCTGATTCACCACCAGAGCTGAGTCTCCGTATACGTCTAAATTCTTGATTCGCAAATCAATGGCTTCTTCAAGCCCCATTATACAAGCTTCGTATTCGGCCTCATTGTTGGTAACGACAAAGGTCAATCGGGCAGTAAACGGGATGTGCGGCCCGTGTGGCGTAGTGATGATTGCCCCTATTCCGCTACCGTAAGCATTCACAGCTCCGTCGAATATCATCTTCCACTTAGAACCCAACTCTGGCCCCTCGTCTGGCAACGGATCTTCATAATCTTTCATCTTTAGGTACATGATATCCTCGTCAGGAAAACCAAACCTCATCGATTGGTACTCTTCAATAGGCTGCTCTGCCAGATACTTAGACAACACACTCCCCTTTATAGCCTTTTGCGAGACGTATTGGATGTCATATTCAGTCAAGACCATCTGCCAACGGGCAATTCTTCCTGACAACGCCTGCTTTTCAAATACATATTTGATAGGATCCATCTTCGAGATGAGCATGGTTGTATGATTCAGCATGTATTGCCTCAAACGCTTGGCGGCCCAAGCTAGTGCGCAACAAGTTTTCTCAAGCATTGAATATCGAGATTCACAATCTGTAAATTTCTTACTCAAGTAGTAGATCACATGCTCTTTTCTCCCTGTCTCGTCATGTTGACCGAGAACACAACCCATGCTTCCCTCCAGAACCGTCAAATACATGATCAAGGGTCTACCCGCCACTGGGGGTATCAAAATAGGAGGCTCCTGCAGATACTACTTTATTTTATCGAACGCCTTTTGACAATTTTCGTTCCATGTTACAACTTGATCTTTCTTCAACAGCTTGAATAATGGTTCACACGTAGCAGTTAGGTGAGATATGAACCGAGCGATGTAGTTCAACCTCCCTAAAAACCCGCGCACCTCTTTCTCTGTTTTAGGCGTCGGCATTTCTTGAATCGCTTTTATTTTAGCAGGATCGACCTCTATTCCTCTTTCGCTTACGATAAACCCCAGCAGTTTACCCGGTCTCACCCCGAAGGTGCATTTATTAGGGTTCAGCATCAGCCTGAACTTCCTAAGCCTTTTAAATAACTTCAGCAGATTCACCAGATGCTCTTCCTCCGTCTGGGATTTGGCAATCATATCGTCAACATAAACTTCGATCTCTTTATGCATCATGTCATGGAAAAGAGTTGTCATCGCCCGCTGATATGTTGCCCCAGCATTTTTCAAACCAAAGGGCATCACTTTGTAGCAAAATGTTCCCCAAGGCGTTATGAAAGTAGTCTTCTCCATATCCTCTGGCGCCATTTTAATCTGATTATAGCCTGAAAAGCCATCCATGAAGGAGAATACGGAGTATTGAGCGGTATTATCAACCAGCACGTCAATATGAGGAAGTGGAAAATCGTCTTTTGGGCTTGCTCTATTCAAATCTCTATAATCCACGCACATTCGAACCTTGCCGTCTTTCTTTGGCACGGGTACGATGTTAGCAACCCATGAGGGGTATTTTGTCACAGCCAGGAAACCAGCGTCCCACTGTTTTTGAACTTCCTCTTTGATCTTCACTGCCATATCTGGTCGAGTTCTGCGAAGCTTTTGTTTGACCGGCGGGCATTCTTCTTTCAGTGGCAGGCGGTGCACGACCATGTCTGTATCGAGCCCTGGCATATCTTCATACGACCAAGCGAACACATCATTATACTCTCGGAGCATTTCGACCAGTCTTCGCTTGATATCACTCTGCAGCGTGGCCCCGATACGAATGTTCTTCTCAACCCCTTCTGACCCCAAGTTGATAATTTCGATGACCTCGTCGTGAGGCAGAATGGCTCTTTCCTCTTGCTTCACCAACCAAGACAGTTCCTCAGGAACGTCGCTATCTTCGACAACCTCTTCTTCGGCCTGAAATACCGGGTGCTCGAAGTCGGGACGAGTCATAGGTGGTTCAAGAATGTCATCTGAAAATGTTATCCTGCAAAAGGAATGGTTAAGTGTTTCAAAATGCGTATAAAGCGAATAACCCACGTTGCCATCTTATTGAAAAAAATATAAAACAAGAAAGACAGAGATTACAGTATTTGCACATGAAAAACGCCATTTATTTAATGATTAACACGCAATGTTTATAACAACACAACCCTAAGCAAATCCTGATGCCCCGGGCAAGACATCAGATTATTCAACAATTAATAAAGCAAAGCATTACTGTTTAAGAGTCACAGGAACAAGCTCCTGAATAGACTAGTTGCACAGTCCCTGTCCTGGCGTGCTTGGCTGAATCCAGGCATCCATATCACAGTCGCTGTCTCCTTCGTCAGACTCCGAAGCAGCGTTGATGGTTTCATGACACACTCCACTGGCAGATATGGTGATTGGCCCTCTGAAACGGGGTGCCCCCACGGAAGGAGTTGATGACGACGGCTGGTATCCCAGCCCGAACCGGTCCATCTTCACAGGAATGTCCAGCACTTTGCCCCAGCCCTTTGCTTCTCCTGCTTCTACTAGAGCTTGAGCTTCTTTATACGATGAGACGGCTATCTCTGGCACTTTGCTCGGCCCGGGACCTTTGTCTCTGATGCGCAACCCTTCAAATGCCTGGCAGGGTGTTTCGTGGATCTCTCCGTCGACCTCCACATATTTAAATGACGACAGATGGCTGACCAGGATGTCTTCTTCTCCGCATACGGTGACTACACTGTCTCCGACCATATATTTCAACTTCTGATGTAGGGTAGACGTGACTGCCCCCGCCCCATGAATCCAGGGTCTTCCAAGCAAGCAGCTGTACGCAGGCTGTATGTCCATGATATAAAACTCAGTTGCAAACACCTCCGGCCCCACCTGTAGAGGCAATGTGATCGATCCAAAGACTGTTCTCCGCGTGCCATCAAAGGCTCTAACTACCAAATCACTGGGTGTACACAAGATTCCTCTAACATCCAGTTTCATCATCGCCTTCTTGGGCAGCACATTCAAAGATGATCCGGTGTCGACCAACACATGCGACATTACTGATCCTCTACACTCGACAGATACGTGCAGCGCCATATTATGATCTCTCCCTTTCGGGGTCAAATCAAAGTCAGTAAAGCCCAAGCTGTGGCCTGCATTTACATGTGCCAACACTCCTTCCAGCTGATTTACAGAGACGTCTTGGGGTACAAAGGAAGTATCCAGAACTTTCAACAAAGCATTTCTGTGAGCTTCCGAACATAAGAGCAATGACAAGATGGATATTTTGGACGGCGTCTGTTGCAGATGCTCCACGATCTTATAATCACTTTTTCGGATCAAGCGCATGAACTCTTCTACATCTTTCGATGCTGCTTCTTTTTCGCTTGCTTGCGCTGGGGCATTTTAAACCATTTTCCCTTTTCCTTTTGCTAGTCTTTCGGCCTCCACCTCAGGTGATATAAAGATCCTACCACTTCTTGTCATACCTCCCGACCCAACGACATTATCCACAGTCTCGGCTGGCTGCTTATTAACATCAATCTTTATCCCGTCACAATACACCTCCAACCCATATGACCAGGGGACTGCTTTCGTGTTCTCGTACGGGATCGGCCCGACCTTAGTTATGGTGATCGGTGGTCGCTGAGCTGGTGCTGCAATAGTGATTGTCTTTCGAGGAATTGTTACAGTGGCCACATCACTCTGATCGTATGCTACTGCCCCTGCCGGCTCTTCAGTTGCTGCTTGGCCAAACTGCAATATGCCTTCATCAATTAAAGCCTGAATGCCTTTCTTCAAATCATCACACCCCCCAGCTAGGGTCCAACATTCTAAGTAATACTCGTCACATCCCGGGTAAACACCCCCTTGTAACAGTCGGCTCTTTATCTCGCTCAGCGGCGTCTTTAAATCGTCGACATTCATAATCAGATTCAACCCTTCCTCAGTCAGAATGGCATTTGCCCCATGATTAGGCATGGGCTTCTGCACTATATTCGGGCCTGCCGTTCCGAAATTGATAGTCTTATTGTCCAAAAGATCCTGCACAACGTGCTTAAAAGCATGGCAACCTTCTATATCGTGGCCCGGAGCCCCAGAATGAAACTCACAGTGCCTGCTTGCATCGTAACCAAACGGGGGAGCTCCCGTTATCGGTGCCAGAGTTCTCTTCTCTACCAGGTTCAATCCCAACAATGTCTGCAGTAAATCGGCATATGTCGTGGGAGGCTTCTCAAACACTCTTCTTGGTTTACCACCCTGGAATCTTCGCTGAGCCTGCTGTGCCCCCTGCTGAGGCTGCTGCTGCTGCATTGGCTGCTGCTGAGACGATTGTTGTTGCTGAAGTGGTTGTTGCTGGTACGAGATAGTAACACTCTCCACCTGCTGCGGCTGATGATATTGGTTTCGTCCCCTGCCTCGGCCTCGGCCTCGGCCTCCGAACACTGCGCTTGCCTCGCCCTGACGGCGCCCACCAAAAGCCCTCTTATTACTGCCAGATGCAGTTGATTCCTCAACCTGGAATTTTCCTTGCTTAATGTTACGTTCAATCTTTTCTCCCATCAGAATCAGGTCTGAAAAACTGGCCAGAGATGTGTGAAACAGCATGTCATGCAACAAGCCTGTGAATGTGCCGACGAACATGTCATTCATTTCCTTATCTTCTACAGGAGGACAGACCCTGGCAGCCATATCGCGCCACCTTTGCGCGTACTCTTTAAAGCTCTCCCCCTTCTTCTGCGACAACCCTGCCAATTGGACCCGATTGGGCGCCAAATCGCTGTTATACTTGTAGTGAGCTACAAATGCCTCTGCCAATTGCTTCCATGTCTTGATATTGGTTGGCTCCAACCCCATATACCACTCTAGGGAAGGACCCGACAGACTATCTTGAAAGAAATGCATTAGCATTCTTTCGTCAGTTGAGTACGCAGACATTTTTCTGTAATAGGCTCGCACATGCACTTTCGGACATGTGTCCCCTTTATACTTATCAAACGCAGGAGCTTTGAATTTGATTGGCACCCTCAAGCCAGGTACCAAACCCATTGTTGCCATGTCCAAGCCTACAACACTTTGGTTCAGGACCCCCCTCATTTGCTCTTCTAGCATTCTGATCTTCTGGGAGTCGTCCATCGGCCCTTCGAAACCTCCGCCGGAGAAAGCGTCCTCCTGCTGATCTTCTTGCCACATGCCATTTCCAGCTCCATACCCATCATATCCATTATTACGTCCAGCCCTGATCTGATTCATCCCCGGACCTCGGCCTCTGTTGCCGTATCCCTGAACACCTCCAGCAGGCCCAAAAGCCATAAACCCAGCGCCGTTTCCATTTCCAAAACCTCCGTAACCCTGATTGGTCACACCATAACCATCTTGCCCAAAGCCTTGAGCATTGAAACCATATTTCCCAGCAGTATCGAATCCCTGATCATTGAACCCGAATCCAGCATTGACAAAGCCGTTGCCTCCCATATTATCACCCAAGTTGACACCACCAAGCCCAACGTTATGGACAGCAGCCTCGTTCCCAAATCCGACGTTACCGTTCACAGCAGCGGTAGCGTTGTTGACATTAGCAGCTGGTATGTTGACTACAGGTGGAGCTACTGGCGTGGGAGTACCATCTCCATGAGCAGTATCGACTCGTACAGACTGATGATCCTCGTTACCGTGACCAGCATTTCGGGCCAACAGAGGCTGGACCATGGCCTGCAAATTCTCCTGACCCTTTGCAATAGCTTCCATGGTCTGCATAAAGAGAGCGAGCTTCTCGCGCACATCTTGCATCTCGTTCTGCATTTGATCAATGATTCTTCGACAGTTGGTGCGGGTAGAATAGCGGTGCGGGTGTTGATCTGCAATCCTGGAAAGTACCTGGTACAGAGCAGGAAATAAGACACCATCCAAAGATTACCTGTAATGCAATATGAATATGAATGCAATGCAACGCGTGTGTCTGTGCATTAGGGAAATTCATTCCCCGATTCTAGTGTGAAGGTGCCGGTGCAGTGACAATGCTAACAATATAAAGATCGGAGCTGAATCACAGAAAGCCTCATATATTGCTGAGAAACCAAAAAAACCCAGAATACAATGTTGCTGAGAGTACAACAAGAAGGCATGACCTCAACCAACAATCCTGGTGATGGTCAGCACTATGCAAATAAAGCATACAAGTTACTACATGAAATGATCAAATCCTCCCATAAGTCTGGTATTCTTCTAGCAGCTTCCTGGTCTCCGGATGACTTGGTCGATCAAGCAGCCCTTCAACAAGTTGGTTTCTCTTCTTAAGAACACGGCGCACGTCTTCAGCAGTTTCTTCCCATGCCCCCTCTCCGAAGCGATCTTCTAGTTTACGCTTTTGAGACACAACTTCATCTCTGCTCTTGATGGCCTTGTTTAGTGCGTTCTGGAGACTGTACCGGGTCATCACTTCTTCTTCACACTTCTTGATGCTGGACTTCAACTGCTCTTCGAGGTCGGAGATTTGCTGCTTCAACCTATCCTACCTCTTCTTGTTGTTAGTGAGCGTGGCATTCCAAGTCTTATTGCAAGAAGAGATCTCTCGGTGAGCGATGTCAAGCGCTTTCTTCTTGGATTCAAGCATGTCATGGGAGCTTCTGAACTCTTGCCCCAGACGTTCGCGCTTCTTCTTCTCCTCAGTCAACTCAGCCCCTAACCTGTTCATTAGCTCAATCTGCTGTTGGAAAGCATGGACGGCCTTGTTTTTCTCACTGCGTATCTGGGCTAACTCCTGCTCTAACCCTTCGTTGATCTTCAATAAGGCTTCTTTTTCTTTCACAACTTGCTCGTAGGCTTCCCTAGAAACAGTAGTTGGCTCCGCTACCGGGATAGGAACAAGAATTGGTGCGTCTGGGAATGGCATCTTCAACTGACTGGCTCTCTCCTGAATCCACACTCTATATGGTGCATAGGCCTGACAGTCGTTCTTCCCTAACAGCGGCTTCCCTCTTCGGTTAATACGCGTCCAGGCATGCTGCAGCTTGGCCAATAACTCCCCCTTCAGATCTCCGGAGAAGTACAGAGATTCCTGTACTTCTTCCCCCTTCGGCGGGTTCTTCAGCACATATCCGAACTGACGAATGAACAGAGAAGGGTTGTAGTTGATACACCCTTTCCTCCCCATCAACTGAACATTAGGGTACCCAGAACAACTGAATATAAGCTCAGCTCCCAACAAGTCTCTATCAAACCACTTGACGTCTTCGGAAGATAGCCTCATCAAGCGCTCTGACCAGCTAGCTGTGGTTGCACTCTTCACAAAAGATCCCTTCACGGGAAGGTGGCTTTTAAACCACATATCCAGCAATGGTACACAGAAATGAACATTCTTTCCTCTTCCCTTCTCATTCTTGTAATGCAGTGAGTGGTAGAAATCTCCGAGCATGGTCGGTACAGGATTACCAGCGGCAAACAAGTAGAAGGCATCGAAGTCCACAAAATCCGGTACATTGGGAAACAATATTATGCCGTAAATGCACAGAGCCAGCACAGCATTGAAGGCAATCCAACATCCTCTCTTAGCGTACTCTTGAGCTTTACCGATCAAGAACTGGAGTGAGAAGCCTGGAACTCCACGGGAAACAGTAGTCAACAGCTCAGAGGCATCCACATGCAAGGCTTTTGCCAAGTCTTCCGGCTTGGGCTTAATGCCCGAATGAATGAATGGAACCTGGTTCTGCACGGGTAACTCAGTAAACTCCACATACTCCTCAATGGTAGGCCCTATAATGAAATCAGCGAACGTAAAACATCTCAATGCGGGATCATAGAATTGCATCAAAGCGTACAACCTATCTAGCTCTGTCTCCGTGGGTTTGCGCACCAATCTCAATAGCCTTCCATAGCTCATTCTGAAGTTCCTACGAACCTCCTCATCAGCCAGAGAGATCAACCCAAGCAGGGGAACAACATCAGGAGTAGGCAATTTGTAAGCAATTATCCTTCTTAAGCTGGCCATGACCAATCACTCAGGAATCCGGACACTAGAACTAGGGAAATGCAAATGCACCTGCAGCACAGACACACGTTAGTGGGATGCAATGATGATGAGTATGCAAACAGAATGCAATGCAAGTAACATGCAACGGGGGCCAACTGCCGTAGCTGAATAGTCTGGACCATATCAAGAAGTCTCAGATTCTCTAGAAGTCCTCAAACCCTGGTCTCAAATAGACCTAAAATCAAGCTCCAATAATGGTATCTGACAGATCTCAAACCATAACTCCAACTGGTCTCTGGAAGACCTCAAATCACATCTCCAACTGGTCTCTGACAGACCTCAGAACACATCTCCAAATGGTCTCTGACAGGCCTCATAAACCTCCATAAATACCCAGGATCTCTGATCAGGAAATAACCGGTATCTGAAGGTCTAGTTACCTGCATAACCCCAAACCCTCTCACAGGTGGATGTCCTAGTAACTGACAAAGGTATGGCATCCTATGCGGTCGTCGGCGTCACAGACTTTCAGGGTTGATGATACGATTCCCAGAAGGAGTGGCATCATCAAATCCTGAAGAGGCCTCACTTAGCCAACTTCCAAATGATCGGTCCCCAGAGTCGACAATTCAACTAACCAGCAACCCACGCCAACCAAAGGAAGGGGCAGGAGGCCAACCAGAGGAACCTCGTCTGAGTGTAGATTTCATGGAACACCAAAGCAAGCAAAGCAAGCGGGCGCCCACTAATTTCTACTCTAATTCTAGGTGCACTCAGGCCCAGGTCCGGCTTATCTCTCAATATCAAAACACCCGTCACACCCCAATACAGCCATAATAAACAATATATATAATGCTGAAAATAAAGGTCAGAAATATAAATCCATACAAAATCCTCGACGGGAAAACAAGCGTTAGGATTGACTCTCTTAAGGGACGTTGGATCCCAAATGCATAAGAACTATCGCAGTCCTTAGCAGCCAGGGGACGTTGGATCCCCAGCAGAGTCGCCAACTGTCGCTACTGCGAAAATCGGCGCCGGCTGACAGAAGAGTCGCCACCGTGCGTTATTTATCCCACGGGAGGGAAAGGAAACGCTCAGAGTAAACCTCGCACAACATGGGAAAGGTATGGTCGTCGCAACCAAAACCTGGATTCGGGAGTCGGTTACGCAAGGGGAAGGTATTAGCACCCCTCACGTCCGTCGTACTCGACGGGATCCACGCTTGTTTTCGGGTATGGATTTATTCTATCTAAACTATAGGTCAAGGGTTAAAAAGAAAATAAAATGAAAATAAAAACTACTCGGCAAAGTATCGCACTTTATGCCTACGTATTCCCGCCTGGAACGAGAAATCAGAGTCAACGTAGTTCGCCTACCTACGGGAAAGGAGGGGAAGGTTGCTCGCTAGGATATCGCATCCTATGCCTACGTACTTCCACACGGCATGGAAGATCAGAGCAAACGTAGTTCGGGCCACGTACGACACCAGCTTGTCTTGGTTGATTTTATTCTTTCTGAAAAAAGGTTTTCTTGATTAGCAGTCCCGGCGGATAAAAATGACGTCTTGATGAGTTCACGTTCTTTTACGAAAGAAGTGTCTTTTATTGTGTTTGAAATCTTTATGGTGTTTTTCTGTTTGTTTTGAGGAAGAAGAGACAGAACTCTAACCTACAGTCGCGAAGGGAAACAAACTAACCTAATGTTATCATGCATAGGTTAAGACCTAGTGTCTATCATGCTCCTCTCTTGCACAGAGAGAAACAGAGATCCTACGGGAATAGACGGAAATAGAAACAATAACAGATATATACAGTAAAACAGTAAAATGCATGAATGCAACAATACAAGCGAGGCAAGGGAGTCCCACTCAACCTCGAACCTGGAAAACAATAGGCAAAAGTGAACAGGCTTCACCTTCAACCCAACAGGGTAAGCAGCAAACAATACAGTCAGGAAAACCAGTCAATACATCAGAAATGAAATACAGCAAAAATAAACAGCCACAGCAGCTCTGCATCAATATCCATCTTCAAGTCATCTCTAATCAATTACAGGCTTCAGCCAGCAGCATTCCCTATCTTCACAGTCTTCAAGCAAAGGCTTTGGTTGCCAATCTTCAGTCTACAATGGCTTTTCTTCAAGTCCTATCCTCCAAGCTGAGGGATCAGTCACAAGAGTGAATTAGGTGTTAAGCAATCAGTTGACTACCAAGGGTGGTGAACAGACTGCTCCTAACACATAAGACATTTTCTCTCAAGAGTTCTATCTCTTAGACAATAGCACCAAGCCTTCCAAAGGAAGGGGGTGAGTGTCTTAGAGAGACTCTGTATCACAGAGAAGAATGGATGCAGACAAGGCAATCCATGTTTGAGAAACAAGCTTTCTAATCTAGAGCTCTACCTAGCTCCTAAACCCTAGTCTCCTCAACAGCTGCTAGCAGGAACCTCCTCTTCCTCTTTGGAGGTTGGACTTCAGTCTGGATCTCCAATGGCCTTCATCTCCTCAGGTCTCCAGCTCTCCCACATCCCCAGACAAATCCCAGCACCCAAACAAACAAGCAATCATCCCCAGAGGGCACACCACACCAGTTAATCAGATATATACAGTAGATTAATAGCAGTAGGGGAATCCTGACTTTTCTAAGGGGATCTGATAACTACCCATAGCCCCTAAAGTCCCATAGCTAACTATTCAAACTCTAAGCCCTAAGGGAAATGAATTAATTCTCCTAAGTTGTCGCTTAAAAAACCCTAATTTGTTCATGTTGTTCTCACCTAAACTAAACACCTAAAATTAAGTTCTAAAAATGGGAACTAAATTGCATCTACAAGTTTAATGTCTAAACTAAACAACCTAAAAAGAATGGGTGAAAAATATTAAAGCATCTAATAGAACAAAAAATAACAAAATCATGCCTGAAATGAAACTATGTAAAATGCTATTTATTTGGAAAATATGGGAAAAATATCAAATAAAAAATAAAATGCAATTTTTATTTTTATAATTTTCTAGACTCTTTCAAGAAAATAATGCAAAAAGAATGAATTAAAAATAATGATTTTTTTAATTTTTTATGATTTTTGAAAATGCATGAAATGATGAAAGGAAATTAAAAATAAATTGTAAAGAAATAAATGGGGTAGGGGTGTGGAAAGTAACTCGCTTCAGTTGTTTATCCCACGTGGGCTGAGAACTGGGGGGTGCGAACATCAAATGTAGCAAGGCCCATGTGCGCTCAGAAATCCAGCAAAAAATAAAAAAACCACAACGGTGTATATAGCAATGTTCTCCGTTGGTTTTAGGTTGGGCCTGGTTGAGAGGGGTGTTAAAAGCAAAGGAATTCTGAGCCCATTTCCCTCCATTAAATGAAACGGTGCGTTTCATATTTGAGAATTTCCCTCCGTTTCTCAGAACGAACATGGATCGTTAGACCCTTGGTCAAGTCAAGGTCTTCCCTCCAATCCAACGGCCATTGTATCTTCTTCTTCCTCCAGCCATTTAGGGTTTCAGAAAACGAACCCCATGCAAGCACCTTCGAGTTCTCCATTATCCCTCCACAAGCCATGAAACCTTAATGTACAAAAAGCAAAAATGGTCTATTTCTTTCCCTCTACAAGTCTGTATCATTAGTTTGCCTTAAAACTCAATCAATCCCCCAATTCGATAGGGAGAACAAATGGGATCCAACCTCTGCACCTGTGATCAACTCAACCAAACTTTGCCAATCTTTATCCTAATGTACTCACCACATTGCACTGATTATTCTGAACCACTCTACCATGATTATCATTCCCTAACCTATGATTTCTTGCTCATCAAAGTTTCATCACTCTGCCACCAAACTCCATACAACTCTCCCTAGGTTTCAAGAATTAATCCTCTATGGTTTCTAAGTACTCCTATCTTAACCACATGATCTATAACAGCATAAATGAGGAGATTCGAAAGATTATGCATACCTTGCAAGTGATGATGGCAATGGTGGTTAGCCTCCAATTCAAGCCTTGGTACTTGCTGCAAGTGATCTTCAATGACTATGTATGCTTCTGTTTGCAATGGTTTTTGTTCAATCTTTGTGAATCACTCTATTCCACTCTTCATGCAAGTTGGAGTTTAAACTTGAATCTCCTTCTCCAGCCACGAATTCCTTCCACTTTCCTTTGCCAAATACTCTAGGATGATGGTGGATGATGATGATAACAGAAATTGGAATGGTAGATGAAGCTTTAATGGAGTTTGGATAGAAAATGCAACTTGGAGTGAAGAAGATGAATGGTACAATTCTTGATCAATTCAGCCAATTCTTGATGTGAATCATGGTGTTTGCATGAAGATGATGAAGATTCAATCAAAAGATATGAAGATTGATGGAGATTGGGGAGAGTTTGTGAAGCTTATGCCAAAAGTGAGAAGGTGTGGAAAAATTGGGGTTTTGAACAAATGGAATCACCAACCATGGCATGAAGCTCTTCATATCAATATATACATGGGTTTAGAAACTCCTAGAACCTTGGAGAAGTTTCCCTTGCATTCTTTCCCTTGAATTTGGTTTATGTTTCTTTTATTACAAGCAACCATGGATAACTCACAAATTATGAACTAAACTCAAAATTCCACTTTAGCCAATGTCTTTAAAATGACCTTTCCATTCAAAATGACCTATAATTTTGCTTCATTTGGCCAAGATATGAAAAATCTCATTTTTAAGGCCATTTTTATTCATTAAATCCAACAATTTTGGAACCTTGTGCTATGAATCTTTCCAATCTCTCATGGTCACTTTTCTCGACTCAAATTGTCATTTGTAACAAGTTTTATGTTGTAAGTTTTTCCATTTGAAGCTTCCTTGTATGAGTTTTGGGCATAGGTTAAAATGACATGTAATTCACAAATGACCAAAATACCCTTTGCTTGCCAAGACCATAAGTAGAGTTCCCCAAATCCTATGAAGGCATACCATACCATTCTAGAAAGCTAAGACAATGAGGAACAACTCTTATGTTGACCATAAATTCATTTGAAATCTCTTTGAGGGGTAAAAGTTGCTTGGAAGCCAAGTCACTTTCACAGACAAATTTTCAGATACCCCAGATGACCTGTAACTTGCAAGGACCATAACTTGAGTTCTATAAATCTCCTTGATGTCTTCCACCACTCAAATTAAAGGTCTTGAGATCCTCTACAAGTTTCTTGTTGGCCAAGGATCCATTTGAAGCTTGCATTTTGACTTATCTTGCTTGGAAATTTGACCTAAACTAGGGGATTTTACACAGAAACCCTAATTTAGAAACTCCTCTTCTCCTTGATTTCTCTTGATTTCTTCTTAGCATATCACCATATCCTTCTTTACATGTCAAATGATGAACCCCACATCTCTCCAATAGACCTGAATGCCTTTAAATCAATCAATTGACCTAGGGTTGACCCAGATGAAACCTTAGTTGACTGTCTTCAACTGCAGCTCTTGTGCCCACATCAGTGACTTGTCTCCTTCTCCAAATGACTTTCTAAGTCTCTCAAGATGTCTAGATACTCTCCATGCCTTCAATTCACAGCTCACAACCCCCTTGTTGATCCTCAGACCCCCTCAGATAGGAGATAGACTCAAAGCTTGATCTGCTGAACTCTCTGCTTTCAGATTCTTTTCTGATGACTTGAATGAGATTGAATCAGGATAATAACCTCTTGATAGGCCTCTGGAGATGGGAATATTGCTTGTTCCCCTGATTGGATGACTTGCTATGCTATGCTATGCAGATGATTAGTCTATGTACATGACTATATATGCAAATGCTAATGATATTGAAACATAAATCAAGTGAATAAGGTTGAGCAAATTTTAGGGTGCAACAGTGAGGATCGTTCTATCCAAGGTACTTGTTTCATCAATAATGTTCCTTTGTCTACTATGATTGATACGGGTGCGACCCACTCGTTCATCTCTGTTGATTGTGTGAAGAGGTTAGGTTTGGTGCCGACTACTCTTGAGCGGCGGATGACTATTGAGACTCCCTCTATTGGTTCAGTGACTACTTCTTTGGTGTGTTTGAAGTGTCCAATGACTATCTTTGGTAGAGATTTTGGTGTGGATCTAATTTGTTTGCCTCTTGGTAAATTGGATGTTATTCTGGGTATGAACTGGCTAGAGTTCAACCGAGTCTACATCGATTGTTTTCGGAAGGTATTGTTGTTTCTCACTCCCGAGAAAGAAACTTTGGCGGATTCCTTGTCTAGTAAGGAGTTGAGAATCATGTTGGAAGACGAGGCTAAGATGTTTGCTTTATCTGCATCGTTAACGGTGGACAGCAAGGCGTTGTTGGAAGAGTTGGTTGTGGTGAATGAGTTTCCGGAAGTGTTCCCTGATGATATTACAGAATTGCCTCCGAAGAGAGAAGTTGAGTTTAGCATTGATCTTGTACCTGGTACGAGGCCTATATCTATGGCACCGTATAGGATGTCAGCGATGGAATTGGCTGAATTGAAGTCTCAGATTGGAGAGTTGTTGGACAAGAAGTTTATCAGGCAAAGTGTGTCGACATGGGGAGCTCCAGTGTTGTTAGTGAAGAAGAAGGATGGTAGCATGCGTTTGTGCATCGATTAACGTCAGTTGAATAAAGTGACCATCAAGAACAAATATCCTCTTCCAAGGATTGCTGATTTGATGGATCAGTTGGTGGGGGCTCTAGTGTTCAGTAAGATTGATTTGAGGTCGGGTTACCATCAGATTAGAGTGAAGGAAGGTGATATTCAGAAGATGGCGTTTAGAAATCGATACGAACATTACGAGTATGTCGTGATGCCTTTTGGAGTGTCGAATGCACGGTAGTGTTCATGGAGTATATGAATCAGATATTTCATTCTAATTTGGATCAGTTTATTATTGTGTTCATCGATGATATCCTGATTTATTCTAAATCTGAGGAAGAGCATGTAGGACATTTGAGGATTGCTTTGCAAGTATTGAAGGATAATAAGCTGTTTGCGAAACTGTCCAAGTGTGAGTTTTGGTTGAAGACGGTGAGTTTCTTGGGGCATGTTATTTCTGGTGATGGTATATCGGTAGATCCATCCAAGGTGAGTGCGGTGTTGCAATGGGAACCGCCGAAGACAGCGACAAAAGTTAGAAGCTTTTCGGGTTTGGCAGGGTACTATCGAAGGTTTATTGAAGGATTTTCCACTTTGGCGTTGCCGTTGACTCATTTGACGAGAAAGAACCAAGTTTTTGTATGGGATGCTGCTTGTGAAGAGAGCTTTGTGGAATTGGAGAAGCGATTGACTACGACACCAGTGTTAGTGTTACCGACTCCGAGTGAGCCGTTTGTGGTGTATTGTGATGCGTTTAAGATGGGTTTAAGTGGAGTTCTTATGCAGAATGGTAAAGTGGTGGCGTACGCTTCATGGCAACTGAGGATGCATGAGCAGAATTATCCTACTCATGATCTTGAATTGGTTGCGGTCATTTTTGTGTTGAAGATCTGGAGGCATTATTTGTATGGTTCGAGATTTGAGGTGTTCAGCGATCATAAAAGTCTGAAGTATTTGTTTGATCAGAAAGAGTTGAATATGAGACAGAGAAGATGGTTAGAATTCTTGAAGGATTATGATTTTAGCCTAAGTTATCATCCAGGAAAGGCTAATATGGTAGCCGATGCTTTGAGCTGAAAGGCGATTCATATGTCGGCTATGATGATGAAAGAGATGGAGCTTATTGAGCAGTTCATAGATTTGAGTATGGTTTGTGAGACTTCAACAGATTGCGTACGGTTGGGCAAGTTGCAAGTGAACAATGATTTCTTGGATATGATCAGAGAAGGTCAGAAGCTAGATGTGAAGCTAGTGGATGTGATGTCTGGAGTGAGAAGAGACTCTGATAGTGATTTCCAGTTGGATGGTTCAGGTGTGTTGAGGTTCCGAGGTAGGATTTGTGTGCCGGATAATGATGAGTTGAAGAAGTCGATTCTGAGTGAAGGACATCGCAGTGGTTTTAGTATACATCCGGGAGCTACGAAGATGTATTATGATTTAAGGAAGATGTTTTGGTGGTCAGGTATGAAAAAGGATATAGCTCAGTTTGTGTATGCCTGTTTGACGTGTCAGAAATCGAAGGTGGAGCATCAAAAGCCTAGTGGATTGATGCAACCGTTAGAGATTCCGGTTTGGAAGTGGGATTGCATTACCATGGATTTTGTTACGGGTTTGCCGTGCACAGCGAGAAGATTTGATGCCATTTGGGTAATTGTGGATCGGCTTACGAAGTCTGCACATTTTGTGCCGGTTAATATCAGTTTTCCGTTGGAGAAGCTGGCAGAGATTTATATTCGGGTGATTGTGAAGCTTCATGGTGTGTCGTCGAGTATTATGTCGGATAGAGATCCGAGGTTTACGTCATAATTTTGGAGGAGTTTGCAGGAAGCTTTGGGTACCAAGTTGAAGCTGAGTTCAATTTATCATCCACAGACTGATGGTCAATCGGAGAGGACTATTCAGAAGATGGAAGATTTGTTGCGGGCTTGTGTGTTATATAAAGGTGGTGCATATTGCCATTGATTGAGTTCACGTACAACAACAGTTACCATTCCAGTATCGGGATGGCACCGTTTGAGGCTCTTTATGGTAGGAGATGCAGAACTCCTTTGTGTTGGTATGAGTCAGGCGAGAATATGGTTTTGGGGCCAGAGATTGTGCAGCAAGCTACTGAGACAGTTCAGATGATTCGTGAGAATATGAAGGCATCTCAGGATAGGCAGAAGAGTTATCATGATAACCGGAGGAAAGAGTTGGAATTCAGTGAAGGTGATCACATGTTCTTGAGAATTAATCTAGTGATGGGTGTAGGTCATGCATTGAAGTCCGAGAAGCTGGATCCGAAGTTTATTGGGTCGTATCAGATTTTGCAGAGAGTGGGTGTTGTGGCTTATAGGGTGGCGTTGCCGCCTGAGCTTTTGAATTTGCATGACGTGTTCCATGTGTCGCAACTTCGGAAGTATGTCGCGGATCCGTCTCATGTGATTCAGAGAGATGAAGTGAAATTCTGGGAGAATCTCACTATTGAGACGATGCCGTTGAAGATTGAGGACCGCAAGATGAAGCGACTCATAGGGAAAGAGATACCTTTGGTGAGAGTGGCTTGGGGAGGTGCTGCAGGAGGCAGTGTGACCTGGGAGTTGGAAAGCAGGATGCGGGATGCGTATCCAGAATTGTTTCCATCAGGTATTTTCGAGGACGAAAATAATTAAAGTGGGGGAGAGTTGTAACACCCATTTTAATTATTTGAGTTTTTCCGGTGTTATTTTTATTTATCGGCATGCTTGGTGTGAGAGTATTGAGAAATAAGGGACATAATATTAATATCATATAATTGATAATGATAATAATTGATAATTAATATTAATATTGATATTAGTATTGTTATTATTATTATTATTATTTTTAATATTAATATTATGAAGTTTTATATTAATTTTGGAATTGAAAGAAAATGAGGATTTATTTGGGATTAGGGGTAGAAGTGGCATTTGGAAGAATTAGAGAAGGAAGAACACGATCAAAGAGGAACACGGTCAAGGAGAAGAACACGAATCAAAACAAGCTTGAGGAAGAAGAAGGAGGGAGCTAGGCTTTGGATTCTTGAAGTTTTTTCATCAAAGATGCATTTGAGGTAAGGGGGGGGGAGAATCGGTTAAAAGTCGGTATTGCATGAATAATTGGTAGAAAGGGATTTCCCTAACCCCATTAGGTTGTGATGATCTTGTTGATGAGTGTTGTGAATTCTGGGTTGTTGATGGTATGTTGAATCCATTCCATGTGTTGTTTGGTGATTTGGGGGTTTCTGGGTAGTTCGAAGTTTTATGCCGAAAGTGATTAATTGAGTGGAGCTAAGGTTTAATTGGGTTAAATCGAGAATAGATGTTGTAGTTAGGTTGTAGAATATTGGTCTGATATGATGGGGACTGGTTTGAGTAGAATCGGCTGAGTTCGGAGCGTTTTACCGACTCTGAGCAGTATTATTTTTCTGAAATCACAGACGTTCGCCAGCTGCTTCGGTGAGCGAGCGAGTAGCGAATCTTCGCTAGGGATTCGCTGGGCGATCTAGGTAGTGAGCGCTTCCAGTAGCCACTATGTGGCTTTGCTAGGGAGTTCGCTGGGCGAACAGGTAGCGAGCATTCGCTGATGCGTCGCCTAGCGAGTAAGCCAGCGCGCATCACAGTGTTGTGTGTTTTTGCATTGTGCTGTTCTATTCTCTTATGCTGTTGGACCCTTTTTGGTCATGGTTGATTATGTTATTGTTATTGAAATATGGGGAGTATGTGGGCGGTGTGGGACATGATTTCTTGATATTCGTTTAATTTAAATGATTGAATTCGGTGCATGTGATTGCGTATGAATGTGGTGATGTGTGATATATATATATATATATATATATATATATATATATATATATATATATATATATATATATATATATATATATATATATATATATATATATATATATATATATATATATATATATATATATATATATATATATATATATATATATATATATATATATATATATATATATATATATATATATATATATATATATATATATATATATATATATATATATATATATATATAATGTGTGATGAAATGTGATCAGTGGAATTGTGTATACTTAGTGTATCTGATGTTGTGTGTTGTGCATTGGAGTTATGCATACCATGGTGTGATGATGTGCTCCTGAGTGGAGGGTGATGGCCAGGTGCCCATCGGTGATAATGATATGTTCCTTCTAGAAAGGGCGATGGCCAGGTGCCCATCGGTGATGATGATATGTTCCTTCGGGAAAGGGTGATGGCCAGGTGCCCATCGGTGATGATAATGTGTTCCTTCGGGAAAGGTTGATGGCCTGGTGCCCATCGGTGTTGTTGAGTCGGTACCGCATATCATGGGTTGAGTTGCATGTGTTGCATTAGCTTATATGCTATGGTTGTGTGGGACAGTGGGTCCGAGTCGATGTATGTGAATGATAATTATGTGATTTACTGCCTTTTATTCATGTACATCATTACCGTTATATTTTGATCGTGATTTCAATCTAGTCGTGTCGTAGGGATGCTCTGATACGTAACATCGGGGCTTTGGGGAGTTGTTGTCTATTTGATGATTTTGTGTGCCCCTGTGGCGTATCATGATTTGATGAGTTCTTTTAGTGAATATATGTCTGGTGTATTTTGGGCAGTTGGCCGAGGATAATGAACATGACATGTATATGTTGTTTATATGTATATATATATATATATGATGATGAATTTCCGCTGTGTTATATTTGTTGAAAATCATTTAATGGTAATGTTTTGTGTTGAGTTTGTTTCCGTGATATCCTGTTTTGTGGTGTCCAACTCTGATAATTGTTTATTTTAATTGCATTTATTTTATTTTGGGGAACGGGGTGTTACAAAGAGACTTCTTATGGAGTTAAGCTTTGTATGTTGAGGCTGACTATGGGTATTCTTGATGAGATTTGAGGTGGTCGGAATTCTAATTTGAGCTAGTAGATTAATTGAATTTAATGAATTAAGTCGAGGGGCTGATTTTCGGATTGATAGAAAAGGTACTGTGAGATGCCGTGATAGAGTTTGTGTCCCAATTAGTGTGAGTTGGATAAGAGTACTCTGGAAGAAGGACGTTGAGGTAGATCGAGTAGCCATCCAGGTGCTATGAAGATGTGACCGAATTTGAGGAAATAATTTTGGTGGCTATGGATAGAGAGGAGTGGTTGAGGTTGTATATGTTGATTAGACTTGTTAAAAGTTGAAGTTTGAACATCAGAGACTGTTGGGCCTGATGCAACTGTTGAATATTTCTGAGTGGAATAGGATAGGGTTCCCATGGATTTTGTGTCGGGTTTTCCGAAGAATTTGAAGGGATATGATTCGATTTGGGTTGTTAAGAATAGATTGAAAAAACTAACTCATTTCTTACCAATAAGGATGAATCATTTTATGCGGAAGCTAGCTATGATGTATAATGAGGAAGTTGCGAAGAAGTATGAGATATCGTCGAGTATTGTGTCAGATGGGAATCTGAGTTTTCATTGAGATTTTGGGAGAGTTTGCAGACGCTTTGGGTGCCATGTTGAAATCGAACTCTGTTTAGCATTCGTGGACGGATGGACAGACAAAGAGAACTATCCAATATGTAGAGGATTTGTTGAGAGCTTGTGTGTTGGATCAAGATGGATCAGGGGACGGTTAATTATTGTTGATTGAGTTTACCTACAATAAACGCTATCATTCTAGTACCGGAATGACAGCGTATGAGGCTTTGTATGGTAGGAAGTGTGAGACTCCTTTGTGCTGATGTATGTCCGGCGAGAATGTTGTACTCAGATCGGGGATTGTGCAAGAGGAGACCGAAAAGATCAAAAGGATCCAAGAAAAGATGTGTTTTGAGAGTTACGATGATAACTGGGGTTGGTCGAGCTTTGAAGTCTCGGAAGCACACATTGTGTTTGTTTATCTGTATTAGAGTGGCGCAGCGGAAACGTGGGGGAAATAGCATGTTAGACTGTTTTACCGCAGTCGTTTGTGGAAATTGCATGATGTGTTTCATGTGTCACAACTTTGAAAGTATGTCTCGGATCTATCTCATTTGATTCAGAGAGATCAAGTTCAAGTCCGAGAGAATCTTACGGTGGATTCGATGCCGTTGAGGATCGAAGATCGTAAAATGAAACAACTCTGAAATAAGGAGATATCTTTGGTGAAAGTGGTTTGGGGAGGTGCTGCAGGAGGCAGTGTGACCTGGGAATTGGAAAGCAGGATGCGGGAAGCGTATCCAAAATTGTTTCCATCAGGTAATTTTCGAGGACGAAAATAATTAAAGTGGGGGAGAGTTGTAACGCCCATTTTAATTATTTAGCCTTTTGGTGATATTTTATTTTGGTGTGCCTTTATGTGGGAGTGTGCCTGAGTGCGTTGGGTGAGTGTCCTTATTTAGAGGGAATTATTTAATAGAGTATGGAGTCTAATAGTAATATAATATAATTAATAAGGATAATAGTTTAATGATTAATAATAATATTATTATTATTATTATTATTATTGGGAATATGAGTGGTTGGAATAAGTGATAAGGGAATAAGTAATATTAGAGAAGTTTGGGGAAAAGAAAGTTAGAACACGATACATCAGTTTCAAGAGAAAAGAGAAAAGAGGAAGAACAAGGAGGAAGGAAAGAGGGCTAGGGCTAACGATTCTTGAAGATTCTTCAACAATCAAAGCACTAATCAAGGTAAGGGGGAGAAACGGGTTAAGATTGGTAAACTGCATGATTTGGGTAGAAGAGGATTCCTTAACCCCGTACGGATTTTGATGAATATGACCTGTATGTTGATGAATTGGTGTTTATAACTGTTGTTGCTATTGCTATGGGTAAATTTGGTGTATGAGATTGTAGAATTTGGTGCATCCATTGTTGTTGTAAATTTGGGTGGGGTTCTGAGTAACTCTGATAGTTCTGATGATGAACATCGGTGTGGGTTCTGAAGTTAAAACTGGTAGAAATTGATAGGATAATGTGTATTGGTTGTAGTATTGAGAGGACAAGAGATAGAAGTGGAGAAATAGGCTTGAATTTGAGGAAGATAACAGTTCTGGACAGTAAGGGTGGGTTTTCGTATGATCATGGGGATTGTGTGATAGTGTGTGATGGGTAGAATCACATTTAGGATAGAAACCCCTAAATTCCATGGTTTTGAAAAGTATAGTTATATGATATATGATGATATGATCTTTAAAAATGTGTTGTTGTATGTTATAATTGTCATATTTTGGTAGGATTTCGAATTCTGAAACCGGGGCTTTTCACGGAATTGAAATCGGAGGTCCGGAAGGCCTCCAACGGTGGAAAAGTAGAAAATTTTGCATTCTGCACTGTTTGCGTCGACTCAAACTCTGCAGCGGTCGACGCATACTGTTTGTGTCTTTCTGGATTTCGCTTCTGTTTGCTATGCGCCAACCAGCGATCGACTCAAAGCTGTATATTAGTGAATTTTCTGTTTCGACAGTTTTGGCCATAACTTTTGATCTGTAAGTCGGTTTTAGTCCCTGTTCGAAGCGTAGGAAAGCTAATGAATATATCTATAACATAATATAGATAATATAATTAGTTGCCAAATATTTTTATATCCAAGATGTTTGGGGAGTCATTGTTTAATTAAATAGTAACTAAACCATGGATCAAGTGAAATGATTTATTGATTATTTACTTGAGTTTGATTGTGTGGACTTAGTGTGCTTGTGTTTATTTGTTGTGTAATATAAATGATGTTTGGCGAGGTGATCAGAAGGATCATGTGCACTTAGTGTGCTTGTGTTTATTTGTTGTGTAATATATATGATGTTTGGTGAGGTGATCAGGAGGATCGTGTGCACTTAGTGTGCTTGCGTTTATTTGTTGTGTAATATATATGATGTTTGGTGATGTGATGAGGAGGATTGTGTGCACTTAGTGTGCTTGAGTTTATCTGTTGTACATTTAGTATCGTGCATATCATAATGTTTTGGTGGGATGAATCATTGCTCAGGAGGAGTGTATGTGATTCATCCGTACTCCTTGTGGAGAATGGTGGGGATAGATCATTGCCAAGAAGGGGTGTATGTGATCTATCCGGGGTTCAATTGAATGAACCAATGAGTCGGTACTACATGCATGGTGTTGAGTTGCATATTTGCATTATTGTATGTTGTGGTTGATGGTGGACAGTAGGTCGGGTTTGTTGAATGTTGGGTGACGAATTGTATGATTACTACCTTTGTTTCATGTATCTTATTATCGATAATTCTGATCTTGTTTTCTCACCCCTTTGTTGTTGTGATGGTCTGTGCTTCTTCGGAAGTACAAATAATCCAGGTACATAGCTAGCTTGGGTAGTGGTGTGCGAGTCGAGTCTTAGGATGCTCTAATACGTAGCACATGACTTGGGTGTCTATCTGTTTTATGTTGAATTTGTTTTACTCGTGTGACGTATCTTACTTTAGTGAACCTTCTTAATGAACGTTTTATGTAATTTGGCGGATGGCCGAGAATGATGGATTAATAATAATTTCTGCTGTTTTACTTTGAAAAACATCTAATAAAGTGTTTTGGTGAATTTTATGATGTGATATCCCACTTTGTTGGAGAAACTCTGATGATTATTTGAAAATAGTTTATTTTATTTAATTGTTGGAAAGTGAGGTGTTACACAACACGCAGTTTTCTCTAGCAGATTGTCTGTAAGTGTTCAGCTCTCAGCAGTTCAGACCGAGGTTTCCAACATAATTGATTTCCGTGCAGAGTTGTATTTTTCCCGAAGAGTAAGATTGATTCCAGCGTCTGGTTGTCTATCCTCGGCCGAAGTTGAAGTTCCCCAAGAAGGTCGTATCCCGGAACGCCAGTTGTGGCATCGTTTCTCTTCAGCAGGTGAGAGTGGCTGTTTAGCAGGCTGTTTTGTCTCCCCAGTAGATTCCTCTATCACACCAGAAGAGTTCGTATTTTGGAAAATCCGTTCATGGCGATTGTTCCCAGCTGAGTTAGCCATTCAGGATCGCAACCTCAGCATAAGCCCAACTATTATTGGCACGTGTAAGCTATCCCCCAGCAGGGTCGTGTGTTTCCCCAGCGGAGTTGGCTTTGTGTCTCTAGCATTTATTTTGCTGGAGCGGTTCCTTTGCATTTTGCATTGTGCATAGCATTTACCTAAAAGGCATAGCATTTCCATTTCGCGTGGAGCATTAAGCCATTTTCAAACATATGCATTCTGAAACATAAGGCAGGTCGTTACCTCTTTTGCTTTCATGTATATCTCCCAAAGGTGATCGTTGTTCTTGCCGATGCGGTTTTCAATCCCGGCAAACTTGATACGTTTATTTCTCCCTCGGTTTATGTTATTCACCAGTGGCGTCGCCGGACCTTGATTTGTGATATTCTATTCTCCAAGCCCGTATAGTTGTTCATACTTCGGCAGAAAATTTATCATAGACGTGTGTATCTCATCATGTGTCCTCCATTAGAGTTGCTTGATTAAGTTCCTCTTTATTCCTCAACTGAGTGGCCTGGGTAACTTCCCTTGTACTCCCAAAGCAGAGTTACTGGTTCAAGTTTTTTTTCCCCAAGTGGAGTATTCTTATGATTCATCAAGATGTTAACAACTTCGGTTGATCCGGCCCTATGGTCCGATGCTCGCTTTTATTTAGCGATTGCCTGCTTTACTTAGCGAATGTTATCAACCTTGGTTGATCCAGCCCTCTGGTTCGATGCTCGCATTTATTTAGCGATTTCCTGCTTTAGGTAGCGGATGTTATCAACTTCGGTTGATCAAGCCCTCTGGTTCGATGCTCGCTTTTATTTAGCGATTGCCTGCTTTAGGTAGCGGATGTTATCAACTTCGGTTGATCCAGCCCTTTGGTTCGATGCTCGCTTTTACTTATCGATTTCCTACTTTAGGTAGCGGATGTTATCAACTTCGGTTGATCCAGCCCTCTGGTTCGATGATCGCTTTTATTTAGCGATTGCCTGCTTTAGGTAGCGGATGTTATCAACTTCGGTTTATCCGGCACTCTGGTTCGATGCTCGCTTTTATTTAGCGATTGCCTGCTTTAGGTAGCGGATGTTATCAACTTCGGTTGTTCCGGCCCTATGGTTCGATGCTCACTTTTATTTAGCGATTGCCTGCTTTAGTTAACGGATGTTATCAACTTCAATTGATCCGGCCCTCTGGTTCGATGCTCGCTTTTATTTAGCGATTGTCTGCTTTAGGTAACGGATGTTATCAAATTCAGTTGATCCGGCCCTATGGTTTGATGCTCGCTTTTATTTAGTGATTGCCTAATTTAGTTAGCGGATGTTATCAACTTCGGTTGATCCGACCCTCTGGTTCGATGCTCGCTTTAATTTAGCGATTGCCTGCTTTAGTTAGCGAATGTTATCAACTTCGGTTGATCCGGCCCTTTGGTTCGATGCTCGCTTTAATTTAGCGATTGCCTACTTTAGGTAGCGGATGTCATAAACTTCGGTTGATCCGGCCCTCTGGTTCGATGCTCGTTTTTATTTAGCGATTGCCTGCTTTAGTTTGCGGATGTTATCAACTTCGGTTGATCCGGCCCTATGGTTCGATGCTCGCTTTTATTTAGCGATTGTCTGCTTTAGTTAGAGGATGTTATCAACTTCGGTTGATCCAACCCTCTGGTTCGATGCTCGCTTTTATTTAGCGACTGCCTGCTTTAGTTAGCGGATGTTAACAACTTCGGTTGATCCGGCCCTCTGGTTCAATGATCGCTTTTATTTAGGTATTTTCTGCTTTAGGTAGCGGATGTTCTCAACTTCGGTTGATCCGGCCCTCTGGTTTTATTTAGTGATTGCCTGCTTTAGGTAGCGGATGTTATCAACTTCGGTTGATCTAGCCCTCTGGTTCGATGCTTGCTTTTATTTAGCGATTGTCTGCTTTAGTTAGCGGATGTTATCAACTTCGGTTGATCCGGCCCTCTGGTTCGATGCTCGCATTTATTTAGCGATTGCCTGCTTTAGTTAGCGGATGTTATCAACTTCGGTGGATCCGACCCTCTGGTTCGATGCTCGCTTTTATTTAGAGATTGCCTGCTTTAGTTAGCAGATGTCATCAACTTCGGTCGATCCGGCCCTCTGGTTCGATGCTCGCTTTTATTTAGCGATTGTCTGCTTTAGGTACCGGATGTTATCAACTTCGGTTTATCCGACCCTATGGTTCGATGCTCGCTTTTATTTAGCGATTACCTAATTTAGTTAGCGGATGTTATCAACTTCGGTTTATCCGACCCTATGGTTCGATGCTCGCTTTTATTTAGCGATTACCTAATTTAGTTAGCGGATGTTATCAACTTCGGTTGATCCGACCCTCTGGTTCGATGCTCGCTTTAATTTAGCGATTGCCTGCTTTAGTTAGTGAATGTTATCAACTTCGGTTGATCCGGCCCTATGGTTCGATGCTCGCTTTAATTTAGCTATTGCCTACTTTAGGTAGCGGATGTCATAAACTTCGGTTGATCCGTCCCTGTGGTTCGATGCTCGCTTTTATTTAGAGATTGTCTGCTTTAGGTACCGGATGTTATCAACTTCTGTTGATCCGGCCTTCTGGTTTGATGCTCGCTTTTATTTAGCGATTGCCTACTTTAGGTAGCGGATGTTATCAACTTCGGTTTGTCCGTCCCTCTGGTTCGATGCTCGCTTTTATTTAGCGACTGCCCGCTTTAGGTAGCGGATGTTATCAACTTCGGTTGATCCGGCCCTATGGTTCGATGCTCGCTTTTATTTAGCGATTGCCTGCTTTAGTTAGCAGATGTTATCAACTTCGGTTGATCCGGCCGTCTAGTTCGATGCTAACTTTTATTTAGTGATTGTCTGCTTTAGGTACCGGATGTTATCAACTTCGGTTGATCCGACCCTATGGTTCGATGCTCGCTTTTATTTAGTGATTGCCTAATTTAGTTAGCGGATGTTATCAACTTCGGTTGATCCGATCCTCTGGTTCGATGCTCGCTTTAATTTAACGATTGCCTGCTTTAGTTAGTGAATGTTATCAACTTCGGTTGATCTGGCCCTATGGTTCGATGCTCGCTTTAATTTAGCTATTGCCTACTTTAGGTAGCGGATGTCATAAACTTCGGTTGATCCGTCCCTCTGGTTCGATGCTCGCTTTTATTTAGAGATTGCCTACTTTAGGTACCGGATGTTATCAACTTCTGTTGATCCGGCCTTCTGGTTTGATGCTCGCTTTTATTTAGCGATTGCCTACTTTAGGTAGCGGATGTTATCAACTTCGGTTTATCCGTCCCTCTGGTTCGATGCTCGCTTTTATTTAGCGACTGCCCGCTTTAGGTAGCGGATGTTATCAACTTCGGTTGATCCGGCCCTATGGTTCGATCCTCGCTTTTATTTAGCGATTGCTTGCTTTAGTTAGCAGATGTTATCAACTTCGGTTGATCCGGCCGTCTGGTTCGATGCTCACTTTTATTTTGCGATTGTCTGCTTTAGGTACCGGATGTTATCAACTTCGGTTGATCCGACCCTATGGTTCGATGCTCGCTTTTATTTAGCGATTGCCTAATTTAGTTAGCGGATGTTATCAACTTCGGTTGATCCGACCCTCTGGTTCGATGCTCGCTTTAATTTAATGATTGCCTACTTTAGTTAGTGAATGTTATCAACTTCGGTTGATCCGGCCCTATGGTTCGATGCTCGCTTTAATTTAGCTATTGCCTACTTTAGGTAGCGGATGTCATAAACTTCGGTTGATCCGTTCCTCTGGTTCAATGATCGCTTTTATTTAGGGATTTTCTGCTTTAGGTAGCGGATGTTCTCAACTTCGGTTGATCCGGCCCTCTGGTTTTATTTAGTGATTGCCTGCTTTAGGTAGCGGATGTTATCAACTTCGGTTGATCTGGCCCTCTGGTTCGATGCTTGCTTTTATTTAGCGATTGTCTGCTTTAGTTAGCGGATGTTATCAACTTCGGTTGATCCGGCCCTCTGGTTCGATGCTCGCATTTATTTAGCGATTGCCTGCTTTAGTTAGCGGATGTTATCAACTTCGGTGGATCCGACCCTCTGGTTCGATGCTCGCTTTTATTTAGAGATTGCCTGCTTTAGTTAGCGGATGTCATCAACTTCGGTCGATCCGGCCCTCTGGTTCGATGCTCGCTTTTATTTAGCGATTGCCTGCTTTAGATAGCAGATGTTATCAACTTCGATTGATCCGGCCGTCTGGTTCGATGCTCACTTTTATTTAGCGATTGTCTGCTTTAGGTACCGGATGTTATCAACTTCGGTTTATCCGACCCTATGGTTCGATGCTCGCTTTTATTTAGCGATTACCTAATTTAGTAGGCGGATGTTATCAACTTCGGTCGATCCGACCCTCTGGTTCGATGCTCGCTTTAATTTAGCGATTGCCTGTTTTAGTTAGTGAATGTTATCAACTTCGGTTGATCCGGCCCTATGGTTCGATGCTCGCTTTAATTTAGCTATTGCCTACTTTAGGTAGCGGATGTCATAAACTTCGGTTGATCCGTCCCTCTGGTTCGATGCTCGCTTTTATTTAGAGATTGTCTGCTTTAGGTACCGGATGTTATCAACTTCTATTGATCCGGCCTTCTGGTTTGATGCTCGCTTTTATTTAGCGATTGCCTACTTTAGGTAGCGGATGTTATCAACTTCGGTTTATCCGTCCCTCTGGTTCGATGCTCGCTTTTATTTAGCGACTGCCCGCTTTAGGTAGCGGATGTTATCAACTTCGGTTGATCCGGCCCTATGGTTCGATGCTCGCTTTTATTTAGCGATTGCCTGCTTTAGTTAGCAGATGTTATCAACTTCGGTTGATCCGGCCGTCTAGTTCGATCCTAACTTTTATTTAGTGATTGTCTGCTTTAGGTACCGGATGTTATCAACTTCGGTTGATCCGACCCTATGGTTCGATGCTCGCTTTTATTTAGCGATTGCCTAATTTAGTTAGCGGATGTTATCAACTTCGGTTGATCCGATCCTCTGGTTCGATGCTCGCTTTAATTTAACGATTGCCTGCTTTAGTTAGTGAATGTTATCAACTTCGGTTGATCTGGCCCTATGGTTCGATGCTCGCTTTAATTTAGCTATTGCCTACTTTAGGTAGCGGATGTCATAAACTTCGGTTGATCCGTCCCTCTGGTTCGATGCTCGCTTTTATTTAGAGATTGCCTACTTTAGGTACCGGATGTTATCAACTTCTGTTGATCCGGCCTTCTGGTTTGATGCTCGCTTTTATTTAGCGATTGCCTACTTTAGGTAGCGGATGTTATCAACTTCGGTTTATCCGTCCCTCTGGTTCGATGCTCGCTTTTATTTAGCGACTGCCCGCTTTAGGTAGCGGATGTTATCAACTTCGGTTGATCCGGCCCTATGGTTCGATCCTCGCTTTTATTTAGCGATTGCTTGCTTTAGTTAGCAGATGTTATCAACTTCGGTTGATCCGGCCGTCTGGTTCGATGCTCTCTTTTATTTTGCGATTGTCTGCTTTAGGTACCGGATGTTATCAACTTCGGTTGATCCGACCCTATGGTTCGATGCTCGCTTTTATTTAGCGATTGCCTAATTTAGTTAGCGGATGTTATCAACTTCGGTTGATCCGACCCTCTGGTTCGATGCTCGCTTTAATTTAACGATTGCCCGCTTTAGTTAGTGAATGTTATCAACTTCGGTTGATCCGGCCCTATGGTTCGATGCTCGCTTTAATTTAGCTATTGCCTACTTTAGGTAGCGGATGTCATAAACTTCGGTTGATCCGTCCCTCTGGTTCGATGCTCGCTTTTATTTAGCGATTGCCTGCTTTAGGTAGCGGATGTTGATCAGTGCATTTTAATGTACCTTCCTCCATGTTTAGACTTAGGCATTTCTACCATTTAGTTTATTTAATTTCCTATTTTATAATGTTTTACAATTTATTTTATTTTAAGCTTTATTTAATTTTCGTTTGTTATTTTTCAGCATTAATAGCTTTTAGTGAAAAATTCATAACTGGAGCTACAGGAATCGGATTGAGGCATTCTACCAGTCGTTGGAAAGATAAGAAAGAGATCTACAAGTTTCATGTTTCTTAAAGGAGCTGACTCGGATTTCTTGAGTCTCGAATAATTCGTTGAAGTTTCTGACTTGTGACAATGTAGTTTTCCTTGCGGGCCTAGTTTAGGTTTCTGGCCCAGTTATTTTCTATTTAAAGTTGTTGTTGTGATGCAAAACGGGACCTAGTTTATTTTTCCGAATTTTTTCCTTTGTTTTATAGTTTTCATGGAGAACTAATACCTCCGGGCAAATCCTGCTGTGTACGGTTTCAACACTTTGAGGTTATTATTATGTCAATTTACTCTGATTCCTTTCAATCCTTTTCTATGAAGTCATCTGCTTAATTTGATTACAATTGTTTGCTTAATTCAATTGTTGTTCATAGGATAGAATTGGTTAAATTCGATTGTATGCATGTTCCTAAATTTAATTGCGTATTATCGTTTGCTTAATTCGTTAATTCGTCATATTCTTAACCGTTTGCTTAATTCGGTAAACAGGAACATAATTCATTTGATGTTGATAAGCGCTTGTCTGATTAATATCATAATCGAATAGGATTGGTACCGCTTAGGGATTGATGTTATAATAACCGATGATAAGTCGGAACCCGAATCAGTAGGATTAACCGTTTTAGTTTATCTGATAATCACTTTTTTTAATCACTTTTTTTTTCTTATTTTATAAATCAAAACTTAAAACCCCCATAAACATTTTCTTTAGTTGGTTGAAATAATACAAGAATCCTTGTGAGAACGATATTTCGAGTCATTTGTCGCTATATTACATTTTTACAAAAATAACTCGTTTTTGATCCACGAGTGACCGCGGATCAAATTGGCGCCGTTGCCGGGGATTCTTATTAATTTTAGCCAAATGTAAAATTTTAATTTTAGAGTTTTTGTTTTTTTTTGTTTTTTGTTTTTGTGTGTAAATTTTCAGGGTTGCAGTACAGTGGTAAGCGTTTCAGCCTATCAGGTGAATTTGTAAGCTATTGTTCCGATTTGCTCCGAATTTTTTCCAGAAAATCAGAAATAAATCGTTTAACAATACTCATTTAGAATAGAATTCTAAAAGATTTTGACCCTGAAAATCGCAAATTAGTTATTTTTCTATTTTATTTTATATTTTTTCTATTTTCATATTTTCAAAAAAATACGAAATTTTTTTTATTGACTCATTCTGATTTTATTTGGTTTTTAGTTATATTTTTATAGTTTTTAGATTTAATTTTATTCGGTTTTCTATTTTTCCATTCTTTTTCTTAACGGGGACATTGTTGGTATTTTTCTAATTGTTGCTGCATTGCCGAATTTGTTCTTTGTTTTATTTTCTTTGTTGATTTTCCTATTAAATTTAATATGACAAATCAAATAACTCTTAGAGAACTTGTTGCCTATGATAAGAACTATAATGCTTTATGTATGGAATATCCTGTTGTTAGTGTACCTTTCGAATTGGAATCTGATTTAATACACTTGTTGCCAAGGCTTAATGGACTTGCAGGTGAGGATCCGAATAAGCATATGAATGAATTCCAATTTGTATGCTCTACACCTTCTGAACCTTCATTAGAGGACCTTGTCAAGCAAATGGCTATAAATGATCTTCAGTTTCAGCAACAAACAGATTCAAGTCTTCAGGCTCTGCAGACACAGATTGAACAGTTTGCCACTATACTGAATGCCATGCAACAAGCTCAAGAATCAAACCAACTATCTGCCCAAACAGTAGTGAATCCAAAAGAGTTACCATCTGATTTAGTTGATGATATTCATCCTGAGTTGTTATCTGATTTTCCATCTTTATTAGATTATGATGATACTTACTCTTGTGATTCATGTACCGACACTAACATTTGTTCTGTTTGTGCTGAGATTAATGTTGTCGTACAGGGTGATGTTTTTCATGCAGATGAAGTTGTTTATGTAGCTAAAACTCTTAACATCACGGCTGCCCCAACCTCACCATCCATTGAACAACCTTCCCCCTTGGAGCTTAAACCACTTCATACCAATCTGAATTATGCTTATTCAGATATGGATAAAAAGCTTCCAGTTATAATTTCTTCTAACCTTGATTTTGATGAAGATAATAATCTTTTACAGGTTTTGAAGAAACATAAGAAGAGAATTGGATGGACCTCGATGGAAGTGGGAAGAAAAGCAATGAGGCAACCCCTTAACCCATTGATCTCTGATGTTGTGGAAAAGGATATCAAATTCACGTGTCCATTCGACACTTTTATTTATCGAAGATTCTTCTTTGATCCTGGAATAAAAGGCGAAGACACTAATACAAATTTCAAGGGCGATGGATGCTATCCAAAGTTACTCCCCACTTTGGAAGAGGAGACGGCAGGAAATCTCTCTTTGGGAAAGGATGCATATGTGATCACTTATCCACCTTGACTCCTCGGGTGTGTTCCTTCCTTTCTCTCACTCTTATTTTATATTTATGTTCTTTCGTTGAGGACAATGTATGCTTTACGTGTGGGGGAGGGAACCATTTACTTTGTTTTATTTATTTCAATTTTCTTTGTTTTGTTTTCATTTAATAAAAAAATTGTTTACTCAGAAAAACACAATGCATTTTTTGAAATTTTTGGGTTGTAGATCGATTGGAGGTCAGATTGTAGAGACTTGAGAAAAATTCATAAGATCGGTATCGTTTTAACACCTTGAGTCTCCAAAATATGGAAATCGATTTAGATACTTGTTATGGCTTAGTCTTGAGTTCTCGTTCTTTAATAGCTCTTAAGTAGTTTATCTAGCAGTCAGCACCATCTAAAAATCACATGCTAAGTAATTGAGCTGATGCAAATAAGTGAATGATCCCGTGCTTAATAAGAAAAAAAAAAGAGAAAAAGAAAAAGACAAAAAGTAAAAAAAAGAAAAGAAAAGAAAAGAAAAGAAAAGACAAAGAAAAATGTATAATTATGAATTGTTGAAAAAAATATGGATCACAGTCACTAACAAGCTTAGTTACCATGCGTGTGAATAGATAAAGGGCTTAATGTGATTGCACTAGAATGAAAGAGAGCAAAAAGGAGGATGAGTAAGTTAGACTTAGGCATAACGACATGATTTGGATTGGTTTGTATAGGAGGGAGTCTTATGATCGCAAAATTACGGATTTGTGTTCTTACGATATCCTTAGTATGCAAAAGTAGTACCTATCAATGCAATCTTGACCAAAGAGGAGTTCACAGCCTAGATTGAATAGCTGAATGTTTTTGTGTTTCATGAGTTTTTACAATACTTTGCTCGGAGTGCAAAAGTTCAAGTGTGGGGGAATTTGATCAGTGCATTTTAATGTACCTTCCTCTATGTTTAGACTTAGGCATTTCTACCATTTAGTTTATTTAATTTCCTATTTTATAATGTTTTTACAATTTATTTTATTTTAAGCTTTATTTAATTTTCGTTTGTTATTTTTCAGCATTAATAGCTTTTAGTGAAAAATTCATAACTGGAGCTACAGGAATCGGATTGAGGCATTCTACCAGTCGTTGGAAAGCTAAGAAAGAGATCTACAACTTTCATGTTGCACAAAGAAGCTGATTCGGATTTCTTGAGTCTCGAATAATTCGTTGAAGTTTCTGACTTGTGACAATGTAGTTTTCCTTGCGGGCCTAGTTTAGGTTTCTGGCCCAGTTATTTTCTATTTAAAGTTGTTGTTGTGATGCAAAACGGGAACTAGTTTATTTTTCCGAATTTTTTCCTTTGTTTTATAGTTTTCATGGAGAACTAATACCACCGGGCAAATCCTGCTGTGTACGGTTTCAACACTTTGAGGTTATTATTATGTCAATTTACTCTGATTCCTTTCAATCCTTTTCTATGAAGTCATCTGCTTAATTTGATTACAATTGTTTGCTTAATTCAATTGTTGTTCATAGGATAGAATTTGTTAAATTCGATTGTATGCATGTTCCTAAATTTAATTGCGTATTATCGTTTGCTTAATTCGTTAATTCGTCATATTCTTCACCGTTTGCTTAATTCGGTAAACAGGAACATAATTCATTTGATGTTGATAAGCGCTTGTCTGATTAATATCATAATCGAATAGGATTGGTACCGCTTAGGGATTGATGTTATAATAACCGATGATAAGTCAGAACCCGAATCAGTAGGATTAACCGTTTTAGTTTATCTGATAATCACTTTTTTTAATCACTTTTTTTTTCTTATTTTATAAATCAAAACTTAAAACCCCCATAAACATTTTCTTTAGTTGGTTGAAATAATACAAGAATCCTTGTGAGAACGATACTTCGAGTCATTTGTCGCTATATTACATTTTTACAAAAATAACTCGTTTTTGATCCACGAGCGACCGCGGATCAGATGTCATCAACTTCGGTTGATCCGGCCCTCTGGTTTGATGCTCGCTTTTATTTAGCGATTGCCTACTTTAGGTAGCGGATGTTATCAACTTCGGTTGATCCGGCCCTCTGGTTCGATGCTCGCTTTTATTTAGCGATTGCCTGCTTTAGTTAGCGGATGTTATCAACTTCGGTTGATCCGGCCCTCTGGTTCGATGCTCGCTTTTATTTAGCGATTGCCTGCTTTAGTTAGCGGATGTCATCAACTTCGGTTGATCCGGCCCTCTGGTTCGATGCTCGCTTTTATTTAGCGATTGCCTGCTTTAGTTAGAGGATGTCATCAACTTCGGTCGATCCGACCCTCTGGTTCGATGCTCGGTTTTATTTAGCGATTGCCTGCTTTAGTTAGCGGATGTTATCAACTTCGGTTGATCCGGCCCTCTGGTTCGATGCCTGCTTTTATTTAGTGATTGCCTGCTTTAGTTAGCAAATGTTATCAACTTCGGTTAATCCGGCCCTCTGGTTCGATGCTCGCTTTTATTTAGCAATTGCCTACTTTAGTTAGTGGATGTAATCAACTTCGGTTGATCCGGCCCTCTGGTTCGATGGTCGCTTTTATTTAGGGATTTTCTGCTTTAGGTAGCGGATGTTCTCAACTTCGGTTGATCCTGCCCTCTGGTTTGATGCTCGCTTTTACTTAGCGATTGCCTGCTTTAGTTAGCGGATGTTATCAACTTCGGTTGATCCGGCCCTCTGGTTCGATGCTCGCTTTTATTTAGCGATTGCCTGCTTTAGGTAGCGGATGTTATCAACTTCGGTTGATCCGGCCCTCTGGTTCGATGCTCACTTTTATTTAGCGATTGCCTGCTTTAGTTAGCGGATGTTATCAACTTCGGTTGATCCGGCCCTCTGGTTCGATGCTCGCTTTTATTTAGCGATTGCCTGCATTTGTTAGCGGATGTTATCAACTTCGGTTGATCCGGCCCACTGGTTCGATGCTCACTTTTATTTAGCGATTGCCTGCTCTAGTTACCGGATGTTATCAACTACGGTTGATCCGGCCCACTGGTTCGATGCTCGCTTTTATTTAGCGATTGCCTGCTCTAGTTAGCGTATGTTATCAACTTTGGTTGATCCGACCCTATGGTTCGATGCTCGCTTTTATTTAGCGATTGCCTAATTTAGTTAGCGAATGTTATCAACTTCGGTTGATCCGGCCCTCTGGTTCGATGCTCGCTTTTATTTAGCAATTGCCTACTTTAGTTAGTGGATGTAACCAACTTCGGTTGATCCGGCCCTCTGGTTCGATGGTCGCTTTTATTTAGGGATTTTCTGCTTTAGGTAGCGGATGTTCTCAACTTCGGTTGATCCTGCCCTCTGGTTCGATGCTCGCTTTTACTTAGCGATTGCCTGCTTTAGTTAGCGAATGTTATCAACTTCGGTTGATCCGGCCCTCTGGTTCGATGCTCGCTTTTATTTAGCGATTGCCTGCTTTAGGTAGCGGATGTTATCAACTTCGGTTGATCCGGCCCTCTGGATCGATGCTCACTTTTATTTAGCGATTGCCTGCTTTAGTTAGCGGATGTTATCAACTTCGGTTGATCCAGCCCTCTGGTTCGATGCTCGCTTTTATTTAGCGATTGCCTGCATTTGTTAGCGGATGTTATCAACTTCGGTTGATCCGGCCCACTGGTTCGATGCTCACTTTTATTTAGCGATTGCCTGCTCTAGTTACCGGATGTTATCAACTACGGTTGATCCGGCCCACTGGTTCGATGCTCGCTTTTATTTAGCGATTGCCTGCTCTAGTTAGCGTATGTTATCAACTTCGGTTGATCCGACCCTATGGTTCGATGCTCGCTTTTATTTAGCGATTGCCTAATTTAGTTAGCGGATGTTATCAACTTCGGTTGATCCGACCCTCTGGTTCGATGCTCGCTTTAATTTAACAATTGCCTGCTTTAGTTAGCAAATGTTATCAACTTCGGTTGATTCGGCCCAATGGTTCGATGCTCGCTTTTATTTAGCTATTGTCTGCTTTAGGTAGAGGATGTCATAAACTTCGGTTGATCCGGCCCTCTGGTTCGATGCTCGCTTTTATTTAGCGATTGCCTGCTTTAGGTACCGGATGTTATCAAGTTCGGTTGATCCGGCCCTTTGGTTCGATGCTCGCTTTTATTTAGCGATTGCCTGCTTTAGGTAGCGGATGTCATCAACTTCGGTTGATCCGGCCCTCTGGTTCGATGCTCGCTTTTATTTAGCGATTGCCTGCTCTAGTTAGCGGATGTTATCAACTTCGGTTGATCCGGCCCACTGGTTCGATGCTCGCTTTTATTTAGCGATTGTCTGCTTTAGGTAGCGGATGTTATCAACTTCGGTTGATCCGGCCCTCTGGTTCGATGCTCGCTTTTATTTAGCTATTGCCTGTTTTAGGTACCGGATGTTATCAACTTCGGTTGATCCGGCCCTCTGGTTCGATGCTCGCCTTTATTTAGCGATTGCCTGCTTTAGGTACCGGATGTTATCAAATTCGGTTGATCCGGCCCTCTGGTTTGATGCTCGCTTTTATTTAGCGATTGCCTACATTAGGTAGCGGATGTTATCAACTTCAATTGATCCGACCCTCTGGTTCGATGCTCGCTTTAATTTAATGATTGCCTGCTTTAGTTAGCTGATGTTATCAACTTCGGTTGATCCAGCCCTCTGGTTCGATGCTCGCTTTTATTTAGCGATTGCCTGCTTTAGGTAGCGGATGTTATCAACTTCGGTTGATCCGACCCTCTGGTTCGATGCTCGCTTTTATTTAGTGATTGCGCGCTTTAGTTAGCGATGTTATCAACTTTGGTTGATCCGGCCCACTGGTTCGATGCTCGCTTTTATTTAGCGATTGTCTGCTTTAGTTAGCGGATGTTATCAACTTCGGTTGATCCAGCCCTCTGGTTCGATGCTCGCTTTTATTTAGCGATTGCCTGCATTTGTTAGCGGATGTTATCAACTTCGGTTGATCCGGCCCACTGGTTCGATGCTCACTTTTATTTAACGATTGCCTGCTCTAGTTACCGGATGTTATCAACTACGGTTGATCCGGCCCACTGGTTCGATGCTCGCTTTTATTTAGCGATTGCCTGCTCTAGTTAGCGTATGTTATCAACTTCGGTTGATCCGACCCTATGGTTCGATGCTCGCTTTTATTTAGCGATTGCCTAATTTAGTTAGCGGATGTTATCAACTTAGGTTGATCCGACCCTCTGGTTCGATGCTCGCTTTAATTTAACAATTGCCTGCTTTAGTTAGCAAATGTTATCAACTTCGGTTGATTCGGCCCAATGGTTCGATGCTCGCTTTTATTTAGCTATTGTCTGCTTTAGGTAGCGGATGTCATAAACTTCGGTTGATCCGGCCCTCTGGTTCGATGCTCGCTTTTATTTAGCGATTGCCTGCTTTAGGTACCGGATGTTATCAACTTCGGTTGATCCGGCCCTCTGGTTCGATGCTCGCTTTTATTTAGCGATTGCCTGCTTTAGGTAGCGGATGTCATCAACTTCGGTTGATCCGGCCCTCTGGTTCGATGCTCGCTTTTATTTAGCGATTGCCTGCTCTAGTTAGCGGATGTTATCAACTTCGGTTGATCCGGCCCACTGGTTCGATGCTCGCTTTTATTTAGCGATTGTCTGCTTTAGGTAGCGGATGTTATCAACTTCGGTTGATCCGGCCCTCTGGTTCGATGCTCGCTTTTATTTAGCTATTGCCTGCTTTAGGTACCGGATGTTATCAACTTCGGTTGATCCGGCCCTCTGGTTCGATGCTCGCCTTTATTTAGCGATTGCCTGCTTTAGGTACCGGATGTTATCAAATTCGGTTGATCCGGCCCTCTTGTTTGATGCTCGCTTTTATTTAGCGATTGCCTACATTAGGTAGCGGATGTTATCAACTTCAATTGATCCGACCCTCTGGTTCGATGCTCGCTTTAATTTAATGATTGCCTGCTTTAGTTAGCTGATGTTATCAACTTCGGTTGATCCAGCCCTCTGGTTCGATGCTCGCTTTTATTTAGCGATTGCCTGCTTTAGGTAGCGGATGTTATCAACTTCGGTTGATCCGACCCTCTGGTTCGATGCTCGCTTTTATTTAGTGATTGCCCGCTTTAGTTAGCGATGTTATCAACTTTGGTTGATCCGGCCCACTGGTTCGATGCTCGCTTTTATTTAGCGATTGTCTGCTTTAGGTAGCGGATGTTATCAACTTCGGTTGATCCGGCCCTCTGGTTCGATGCTCGCTTTTATTTAGCGATTGCCTTCTTTAGGTACCAGATGTTATCAACTTCGGTTGTTCCGGTCCTCTGGTTTGATGCTCGCTTTTATTTAGCGATTGCCTACTTTAGGTAGCGGATGTTATCAACTTCAATTGATCCGGCCCTCTGGTTCGATGCTCGCTTTTATTTAGCGATTGTCTGCTTTAGGTAACGGATGTTATCAACTTCAGTTGATCCGGCCCTATGGTTTGATGCTCGCTTTTATTTAGCGATTGCCTAATTTAGTTAGCGGATGTTATCAACTTCGGTTGATCCGACCCTCTGGTTCGATGCTCGCTTTAATTTAACAATTGCCATCTTTAGTTAGAAAATGTTATCAACTTCGGTTGATTCGGCCCAATGGTTCGATGCTCGCTTTTATTTAGCTATTGTCTGCTTTAGGTAGCGGATGTCATAAACTTCGGTTGATCCGGCCCTCTGGTTCGATGCTCGCTTTTATTTAGCGATTGCCTGCTTTAGGTACCGGATGTTATCAACTTCGGTTGATCCGGCCCTCTGGTTCGATGCTCGCTTTTATTTAGCGATTGCCTGCTTTAGGTAGCGGATGTCATCAACTTCGGTTGATCCGGCCCTCTGGTTCGATGCTCGCTTTTATTTAGCGATTGCCTGCTCTAGTTAGCGGATATTATCAACTTCGGTTGATCCGGCCCACTGGTTCGATGCTCGCTTTTATTTAGCGATTGTCTGCTTTAGGTAGCGGATGTTATCAACTTCGGTTGATCCGGCCCTCTGGTTCGATGCTCGCTTTTATTTAGCTATTGCCTGCTTTAGGTACCAGATGTTATCAACTTCGGTTGATCCGGCCCTCTGGTTCGATGCTCGCCTTTATTTAGCGATTGCCTGCTTTAGGTACTGGATGTTATCAAATTCGGTTGATCCGGCCCTCTGGTTTGATGCTCGCTTTTATTTAGCGATTGCCTAGATTAGGTAGCGGATGTTATCAACTTCAATTGATCCGACCCTCTGGTTCGATGCTCGCTTTAATTTAATGATTGCCTGCTTTAGTTAGCTGATGTTATCAACTTCGGTTGATCCAGCCCTTTGGTTCGATGCTCGCTTTTATTTAGCGATTGCCTGCTTTAGGTAGCGGATGTTATCAACTTCGGTTGATCCGAACCTCTGGTTCGATGCTCGCTTTTATTTAGTGATTGCCCGCTTTAGTTAGCGATGTTATCAACTTTGGTTGATCCAGCCCACTGGTTCGATGCTCGCTTTTATTTAGCGATTGTCTACTTTAGGTAGCGGATGTTATCAACTTCGGTTGATCCGGCCCTCTGGTTCGATGCTCGCTTTTATTTAGCGATTGCCTTCTTTAGGTACCAGATGTTATCAACTTCGGTTGTTCCGGTCCTCTGGTTTGATGCTCGCTTTTATTTAGCGATTGCCTACTTTAGGTAGCGGATGTTATCAACTTCAATTGATCCGGCCCTCTGGTTCGATGCTCGCTTTTATTTAGCGATTGTCTGCTTTAGGTAACGGATGTTATCAACTTCAGTTGATCCGGCCCTATGGTTTGATGCTCGCTTTTATTTAGCGATTGCCTAATTTAGTTAGCGGATGTTATCAACTTCGGTTGATCCGACCCTCTGGTTCGATGCTCGCTTTAATTTAACAATTGCCTGCTTTAGTTAGCAAATGTTATCAACTCCGGTTGATCCGGCTCTATGGTTCGATGCTCGCTTTAATTTAGCGATTGTCTGCTTTAGGTAGCGGATGTCATAAACTTCGGTTGATCCGGCCCTCTGGTTCGATGCTCGCTTTTATTTAGCGATTGCCTGCTTTAGGTACCGGATGTTATCAACTTCGGTTGATCCGGCCCTCTGGTTCGATGCTCGCTTTTATTTAGCGATTGCCTGCTTTAGGTAGCGGATGTCATCAACTTCGGTTGATCCGGCCCTCTGGTTCGATGCTCGCTTTTATTTAGCGATTGCCTGCTCTAGTTAGCGGATGTTATCAACTTCGGTTGATCCGGCCCACTGGTTCGATGCTCGCTTTTATTTAGCGATTGTCTGCTTTAGGTAGCGGATGTTATCAACTTCGGTTGATCCGGCCCTCTGGTTCGATGCTCGCTTTTATTTAGCTATTGCCTCCTTTAGGTACCAGATGTTATCAACTTCGGTTGATCCGGCCCTCTGGTTCGATGCTCGCCTTTATTTAGCGATTGCCTGCTTTAGGTACCGGATGTTATCAAATTCGGTTGATCCGGCCCTCTGGTTTGATGCTCGCTTTTATTTAGCGATTGCCTACATTAGGTAGCGGATGTTATCAACTTCAATTGATCCGACCCTCTGGTTCGATGCTCGCTTTAATTTAATGATTGCCTGCTTTAGTTAGCTGATGTTATCAACTTCGGTTGATCCAGCCCTCTGGTTCGATGCTCGCTTTTATTTAGCCATTGCCTGCTTTAGGTAGCGGATGTTATCAACTTCGGTTGATCCGAACCTCTGGTTCGATGCTCGCTTTTATTTAGTGATTGCCCGCTTTAGTTAGCGATGTTATCAACTTTGGTTGATCCGGCCCACTGGTTCGATGCTCGCTTTTATTTAGCGATTGTCTGCTTTAGGTAGCGGATGTTATCAACTTCGGTTGATCCGGCCCTCTGGTTCGATGCTCGCTTTTATTTAGCGATTGCCTTCTTTAGGTACCAGATGTTATCAACTTCGGTTGTTCCGGTCCTCTGGTTTGATGCTCGCTTTTATTTAGCGATTGCCTACTTTAGGTAGCGGATGTTATCAACTTCAATTGATCCGGCCCTCTGGTTCGATGCTCGCTTTTATTTAGCGATTGTCTGCTTTAGGTAACGGATGTTATCAACTTCAGTTGATCCGGCCCTATGGTTTGATGCTCGCTTTTATTTAGAGATTGCCTAATTTAGTTAGCGGATGTTATCAACTTCGGTTGATCCGACCCTCTGGTTCGATGCTCGCTTTAATTTAGCGATTGCCTACTTTAGTTAGTGAATGTTATCAACTCCGGTTGATCCGGCTCTATGGTTCGATGCTCGCTTTAATTTAGCGATTGCCTACTTTAGGTAGCGGATGTCATAAACTTCGGTTGATCCGGCCCTCTGGTTCGATGCTCGCTTTTATTTAGCGATTGCCTGCTTTAGTTAGCGGATGTTATCAACTTCGGTTGATTCGGCCCAATGGTTCGATGCTCGCTTTTATTTAGCTATTGTCTGCTTTAGGTAGCGGATGTCATAAACTTCGGTTGATCCGGCCCTCTGGTTCGATGCTCGCTTTTATTTAGCGATTGCCTGCTTTAGGTACCGGATGTTATCAACTTCGGTTGATCCGGCCCTCTGGTTCGATGCTCGCTTTTATTTAGCGATTGCCTGCTTTAGGTAGCGGATGTCATCAACTTCGGTTGATCCGACCTCTGGTTCGATGCTCGCTTTTATTTAGCGATTGCCTGCTCTAGTTAGCGGATGTTATCAACTTCGGTTGATCCGGCCCACTGGTTCGATGCTCGCTTTTATTTAGCGATTGTCTGCTTTAGGTAGCGGATGTTATCAACTTCGGTTGATCCGGCCCTCTGGTTCGATGCTCGCTTTTATTTAGCGATTGCCTGCTTTAGGTACCGGATGTTATCAACTTCGGTTGATCCGGCCCTCTGGTTCGATGCTCGCCTTTATTTAGCGATTGCCTGCTTTAGGTACCGGATGTTATCAAATTCAGTTGATCCGGCCCTCTGGTTTGATGCTCGCTTTTATTTAGCGATTGCCTACATTAGGTAGCGGATGTTATCAACTTCAATTGATCCGACCCTCTGGTTCGATGCTCGCTTTAATTTAATGATTGCCTTCTTTAGTTAGCTGATGTTATCAACTTCGGTTGATCCAACCCTCTGGTTCGATGCTCGCTTTTATTTAGCGATTGCCTGCTTTAGGTAGCGTATGTTATCAACTTTGGTTGATCCGACCCTATGGTTCGATGCTCGCTTTTATTTAGCGATTGCCTAATTTAGTTAGCGAATGTTATCAACTTCGGTTGATCCGGCCCTCTGGTTCGATGCTCGCTTTTATTTAGAAATTGCCTACTTTAGTTAGTGGATGTAATCAACTTCGGTTGATCCGGCCCTCTGGTTCGATGGTCGCTTTTATTTAGGGATTTTCTGCTTTAGGTAGCGGATGTTCTCAACTTCGGTTGATCCTGCCCTCTGGTTCGATGCTCGCTTTTACTTAGCGATTGCCTGCTTTAGTTAGCGGATGTTATCAACTTCGGTTGATCCGGCCCTCTGGATCGATGCTCACTTTTATTTAGCGATTGCCTGCTTTAGTTAGCGGATGTTATCAACTTTGGTTGATCCAGCCCTCTGGTTCGATGCTCGCTTTTATTTAGCGATTGCCTGCATTTGTTAGCGGATGTTATCAACTTCGGTTGATCCGGCCCACTGGTTCGATGCTCACTTTTATTTAGCGATTGCCTGCTCTAGTTACCGGATGTTATCAACTACGGTTGATCCGGCCCACTGGTTCGATGCTCACTTTTATTTAGCGATTGCCTGCTCTAGTTAGCGTATGTTATCAACTTCGGTTGATCCGACCCTATGGTTCGATGCTCGCTTTTATTTAGCGATTGCCTAATTTAGTTAGCGGATGTTATCAACTTCGGTTGATCCGACCCTCTGGTTCGATGCTCGCTTTAATTTAACAATTGCCTGCTTTAGTTGGCAAATGTTATCAACTTCGGTTGATTCGGCCCAATGGTTCGATGCTCGCTTTTATTTAGCTATTGTTTTCTTTAGGTAGCGGATGTCATAAACTTCGGTTGATCCGGCCCTCTGGTTCGATGCTCGCTTTTATTTAGCGATTGCCTGCTTTAGGTACCGGATGTTATCAACTTCGGTTGATCCGGCCCTTTGGTTCGATGCTCGCTTTTATTTAGCGATTGCCTGCTTTAGGTAGCGGATGTCATCAACTTCGGTTGATCCGGCCCTCTGGTTCGATGCTCGCTTTTATTTAGCGATTGCCTGCTCTAGTTAGCGGATGTTATCAACTTCGGTTGATCCGGCCCACTGGTTCGATGCTCGCCTTTATTTAGCGATTGCCTGCTTTAGGTACCGGATGTTATCAAATTCGGTTGATCCGGCCCTCTGGTTTGATGCTCGCTTTTATTTAGCGATTGCCTACATTAGGTAGCGGATGTTATCAACTTCAATTGATCCGACCCTTTGGTTCGATGCTCGCTTTAATTTAATGATTGCCTGCTTTAGTTAGCTGATGTTATAAACTTCGGTTGATCCAGCCCTCTGGTTCGATGCTCGCTTTTATTTAGCGATTGCCTGCTTTAGGTAGCGGATGTTATCAACTTCGGTTGATCCGACCCTCTGGTTCGATGCTCGCTTTTATTTAGTGATTGCCCGCTTTAGTTAGCGATGTTATCAACTTTGGTTGATCCGGCCCACTGGTTCAATGCTCGCTTTTATTTAGCGATTGTCTGCTTTAGGTAGCGGATGTTATCAACTTCGGTTGATCCGGCCCTCTGGTTCGATGCTCGCTTTTATTTAGCGATTGCCTTCTTTAGGTACCAGATGTTATCAACTTTGGTTGTTCCGGTCCTCTGGTTTGATGCTCGCTTTTATTTAGCGATTGCCTACTTTAGGTAGCGGATGTTATCAACTTCAATTGATCCGGCCCTCTGGTTCGATGCTCGCTTTTATTTAGTGATTGCCTGCTTTAGGTACCGGATGTTATCAACTTCGGTTGATCCGGCCCTCTGGTTCGATGCTCGCTTTTATTTAGCGATTGCCTGCTTTAGGTAGCGGATGTCATCAACTTCGGTTGATCCGGCCCTCTGGTTCGATGCTCGCTTTTATTTAGCGATTGCCTGCTCTAGTTAGCGGATGTTATCAACTTCGGTTGATCCGGCCCACTGGTTCGATGCTCGCTTTTATTTAGCGATTGTCTGCTTTAGGTAGCGGATGTTATCAACTTCGGTTGATCCGGCCCTCTGGTTCGATGCTCGCTTTTATTTAGCTATTGCCTGCTTTAGGTACCAGATGTTATCAACTTCGGTTGATCCGGCCCTCTGGTTCGATGCTCGCCTTTATTTAGCGATTGCCTGCTTTAGGTACCGGATGTTATCAAATTCGGTTGATCCGGCCCTCTGGTTTGATGCTCGCTTTTATTTAGCGATTGCCTAGATTAGGTAGCGGATGTTATCAACTTCAATTGATCCGACCCTCTGGTTCGATGCTCGCTTTAATTTAATGATTGCCTGCTTTAGTTAGCTGATGTTATCAACTTCGGTTGATCCAGCCCTCTGGTTCGATGCTCGCTTTTATTTAGCGATTGCCTGCTTTAGGTAGCGGATGTTATCAACTTCGGTTGATCCGAACCTCTGGTTCGATGCTCGCTTTTATTTAGTGATTGCCCGCTTTAGTTAGCGATGTTATCAACTTTGGTTGATCCAGCCCACTGGTTCGATGCTCGCTTTTATTTAGCGATTGTCTGCTTTAGGTAGCGGATGTTATCAACTTCGGTTGATCCGGCCCTCTGGTTCGATGCTCGCTTTTATTTAGCGATTGCCTTCTTTAGGTACCAGATGTTATCAACTTCGGTTGTTCCGGTCCTCTGGTTTGATGCTCGCTTTTATTTAGCGATTGCCTACTTTAGGTAGCGGATGTTATCAACTTCAATTGATTCGGACCTCTGGTTCGATGCTCGCTTTTATTTAGCGATTGTCTGCTTTAGGTAACGGATGTTATCAACTTCAGTTGATCCGGCCCTATGGTTTGATGCTCGCTTTTATTTAGCGATTGCCTAATTTAGTTAGCGGATGTTATCAACTTCGGTTGATCCGACCCTCTGGTTCGATGCTCGCTTTAATTTAACAATTGCCTGCTTTAGTTAGCAAATGTTATCAACTCCGGTTGATCCGGCTCTATGGTTCGATGCTCGCTTTAATTTAGCGATTGTCTGCTTTAGGTAGCGGATGTCATAAACTTCGGTTGATCCGGCCCTCTGGTTCGATGCTCGCTTTTATTTAGCGATTGCCTGCTTTAGGTACCGGATGTTATCAACTTCGGTTGATCCGGCCCTCTGGTTCGATGCTCGCTTTTATTTAGCGATTGCCTGCTTTAGGTAGCGGATGTCATCAACTTCGGTTGATCCGGCCCTCTGGTTCGATGCTCGCTTTTATTTAGCGATTGCCTGCTCTAGTTAGCGGATGTTATCAACTTCGGTTGATCTGGCCCACTGGTTCGATGCTCGCTTTTATTTAGCGATTGTCTGCTTTAGGTAGCGGATGTTATCAACTTCGGTTGATCCGGCCCTCTGGTTCGATGCTCGCTTTTATTTAGCTATTGCCTGCTTTAGGTACCAGATGTTATCAACTTCGGTTGATCCGGCCCTCTGGTTCGATGCTCGCCTTTATTTAGCGATTGCCTGCTTTAGGTACCGGATGTTATCAAATTCGGTTGATCCGGCCCTCTGGTTTGATGCTCGCTTTTATTTAGCGATTGCCTACATTAGGTAGCGGATGTTATCAACTTCAATTGATCCGACCCTCTTGTTCGATGCTCGCTTTAATTTAATGATTGCCTGCTTTAGTTAGCTGATGTTATCAACTTCGGTTGATCCAGCCCTCTGGTTCGATGCTCGCTTTTATTTAGCCATTGCCTGCTTTAGGTAGCGGATGTTATCAACTTCGGTTGATCCGAACCTCTGGTTCGATGCTCGCTTTGATTTAGTGATTGCCCGCTTTAGTTAGCGATGTTATCAACTTTGGTTGATCCGGCCCACTGGTTCGATGCTCGCTTTTATTTAGCGATTGTCTGCTTTAGGTAGCGGATGTTATCAACTTCGGTTGATCCGGCCCTCTGGTTCGATGCTCGCTTTTATTTAGCGATTGCCTTCTTTAGGTACCAGATGTTATCAACTTCGGTTGTTCCGGTCCTCTGGTTTGATGCTCGCTTTTATTTAGCGATTGCCTACTTTAGGTAGCGGATGTTATCAACTTCAACTGATCCGGCCCTCTGGTTCGATGCTCGCTTTTATTTAGCGATTGTCTGCTTTAGGTAACGGATGTTATCAACTTCAGTTGATCCGGCCCTATGGTTTGATGCTCGCTTTTATTTAGAGATTGCCTAATTTAGTTAGCGGATGTTATCAACTTCGGTTGATCCGACCCTCTGGTTCGATGCTCGCTTTAATTTAGCGATTGCCTACTTTAGTTAGTGAATGTTATCAACTCCGGTTGATCCGGCTCTATGGTTCGATGCTCGCTTTAATTTAGCGATTGCCTACTTTAGGTAGCGGATGTCATAAACTTCGGTTGATCCGGCCCTCTGGTTCGATGCTCGCTTTTATTTAGCGATTGCCTGCTTTAGTTAGCGGATGTTATCAACTTCGGTTGATTCGGCCCAATGGTTCGATGCTCGCTTTTATTTAGCTATTGTCTGCTTTAGGTAGCGGATGTCATAAACTTCGGTTGATCCGGCCCTCTGGTTCGATGCTCGCTTTTATTTAGCGATTGCCTGCTTTAGGTACCGGATGTTATCAACTTCGGTTGATCCGGCCCTCTGGTTCGATGCTCGCTTTTATTTAGCGATTGCCTGCTTTAGGTAGCGGATGTCATCAACTTCGGTTGATCCGACCCTCTGGTTCGATGCTCGCTTTTATTTAGCGATTGCCTGCTCTAGTTAGCGGATGTTATCAACTTCGGTTGATCCGGCCCACTGGTTCGATGCTCGCTTTTATTTAGCGATTGTCTGCTTTAGGTAGCGGATGTTATCAACTTCGGTTGATCCGGCCCTCTGGTTCGATGCTCGCTTTTATTTAGCGATTGCCTGCTTTAGGTACCGGATGTTATCAACTTCGGTTGATCCGGCCCTCTGGTTCGATGCTCGCCTTTATTTAGCGATTGCCTGCTTTAGGTACCGGATGTTATCAAATTCAGTTGATCCGGCCCTCTGGTTTGATGCTCGCTTTTATTTAGCGATTGCCTACATTAGGTAGCGGATGTTATCAACTTCAATTGATCCGACCCTCTGGTTCGATGCTCGCTTTAATTTAATGATTGCCTTCTTTAGTTAGCTGATGTTATCAACTTCGGTTGATCCAACCCTCTGGTTCGATGCTCGCTTTTATTTAGCGATTGCCTGCTTTAGGTAGCGGATGTTATCAACTTCGGTTGATCCGACCCTCTGGTTCGATGCTCGCTTTTATTTAGTGATTTCCCGCTTTAGTTAGCGATGTTATCAACTTTGGTTGATCCGGCCCACTGGTTCGATGCTCGCTTTTATTTAGCGATTGTCTGCTTTAGGTAGCGGATGTTATCAACTTCGGTTGATCCGGCCCTCTGGTTCGATGCTCGCTTTTATTTAGCGATTGCCTTCTTTAGGTACCAGATGTTATCAACTTCGGTTGTTCCGGTCCTCTGGTTTGATGCTCGCTTTTATTTAGCGATTGCCTACTTTAGGTAGCGGATGTTGTCAACTTCAATTTATCCGGCCCTCTGGTTCGATGCTCGCTTTTATTTAGCGATTGTCTGCTTTAGGTAACGGATGTTATCAACTTCAGTTGATCCGGCCCTATGGTTTGATGCTCGCTTTTATTTAGCGATTGCCTAATTTAGTTAGCGGATGTTATCAACTTCGGTTGATCCGACCCTCTGGTTCGATGCTCGCTTTAATTTAACAATTGCCTGCTTTAGTTAGCAAATGTTATCAACTTCGGTTGATTCGGCCCAATGGTTCGATGCTCGCGTTTATTTAGCTATTGTCTGCTTTAGGTAGCGGATGTCATAAACTTCGGTTGATCCGGCCCTCTGGTTCGATGCTCGCTTTTATTTAGCGATTGCCTGCTTTAGGTACCGGATGTTATCAACTACGGTTGATCCGGCCCTCTGGTTCGATGCTCGCTTTTATTTAGCGATTGCCTGCTTTAGGTAGCGGATGTCATCAACTTCGGTTGATCCGGCCCTCTGGTTCGATGCTCGCTTTTATTTAGCGATTGCCTGCTCTAGTTAGCGGATGTTATCAACTTCGGTTGATCCGGCCCACTGGTTCGATGCTCGCTTTTATTTAGCGATTGTCTGCTTTAGGTAGCGGATGTTATCAACTTCGGTTGATCCGGCCCTCTGGTTCGATGCTCGCTTTTATTTAGCTATTGCCTGCTTCAGGTACCAGATGTTATCAACTTCGGTTGATCCGGCCCTCTGGTTCGATGCTCGCCTTTATTTAGCGATTGCCTGCTTTAGGTACCGGATGTTATCAAATTCGGTTGATCCGGCCCTCTGGTTTGATGCTCGCTTTTATTTAGCGATTGCCTAGATTAGGTAGCGGATGTTATCAACTTCAATTGATCCGACCCTCTGGTTCGATGCTCGCTTTAATTTAATGATTGCCTGCTTTAGTTAGCTGATGTTATCAACTTCGGTTGATCCAGCCCTCTGGTTCGATGCTCGCTTTTATTTAGCGATTGCCTGCTTTAGGTAGCGGATGTTATCAACTTCGGTTGATCCGAACCTCTGGTTCGATGCTCGCTTTGATTTAGTGATTGCCCGCTTTAGTTAGCGATGTTATCAACTTTGGTTGATCCGGCCCACTGGTTCGATGCTCGCTTTTATTTAGCGATTGTCTGCTTTAGGTAGCGGATGTTATCAACTTCGGTTGATCCGGCCCTCTGGTTCGATGCTCGCTTTTATTTAGCGATTGCCTTCTTTAGGTACCAGATGTTATCAACTTCGGTTGTTCCGGTCCTCTGGTTTGATGCTCGCTTTTATTTAGCGATTGCCTACTTTAGGTAGCGGATGTTATCAACTTCAATTGATCCGGCCCTCTGGTTCGATGCTCGCTTTTATTTAGCGATTGTCTGCTTTAGGTAACGGATGTTATCAACTTCAGTTGATCCGGCCCTATGGTTTGATGCTCGCTTTTATTTAGAGATTGCCTAATTTAGTTAGCGGATGTTATCAACTTCGGTTGATCCGACCCTCTGGTTCGATGCTCGCTTTAATTTAGCGATTGCCTACTTTAGTTAGTGAATGTTATCAACTCCGGTTGATCCGGCTCTATGGTTCGATGCTCGCTTTAATTTAGCGATTGCCTACTTTAGGTAGCGGATGTCATAAACTTCGGTTGATCCGGCCCTCTGGTTCGATGCTCGCTTTTATTTAGCGATTGCCTGCTTTAGTTAGCGGATGTTATCAACTTCGGTTGATTCGGCCCAATGGTTCGATGCTCGCTTTTATTTAGCTATTGTCTGCTTTAGGTAGCGGATGTCATAAACTTCGGTTGATCCGGCCCTCTGGTTCGATGCTCGCTTTTATTTAGCGATTGCCTGCTTTAGGTACCGGATGTTATCAACTTCGGTTGATCCGGCCCTCTGGTTCGATGCTCGCTTTTATTTAGCGATTGCCTGCTTTAGGTAGCGGATGTCATCAACTTCGGTTGATCCGACCCTCTGGTTCGATGCTCGCTTTTATTTAGCGATTGCCTGCTCTAGTTAGCGGATGTTATCAACTTCGGTTGATCCGGCCCACTGGTTCGATGCTCGCTTTTATTTAGCGATTGTCTGCTTTAGGTAGCGGATGTTATCAACTTCGGTTGATCCGGCCCTCTGGTTCGATGCTCGCTTTTATTTAGCGATTGCCTGCTTTAGGTACCGGATGTTATCAACTTCGGTTGATCCGGCCCTCTGGTTCGATGCTCGCCTTTATTTAGCGATTGCCTGCTTTAGGTACCGGATGTTATCAAATTCAGTTGATCCGGCCCTCTGGTTTGATGCTCGCTTTTATTTAGCGATTGCCTACATTAGGTAGCGGATGTTATCAACTTCAATTGATCCGACCCTCTGGTTCGATGCTCGCTTTAATTTAATGATTGCCTTCTTTAGTTAGCTGATGTTATCAACTTCGGTTGATCCAACCCTCTGGTTCGATGCTCGCTTTTATTTAGCGATTGCCTGCTTTAGGTAGCGGATGTTATCAACTTCGGTTGATCCGACCCTCTGGTTCGATGCTCGCTTTTATTTAGTGATTGCCCGCTTTAGTTAGCGATGTTATCAACTTTGGTTGATCCGGCCCACTGGTTCGATGCTCGCTTTTATTTAGCGATTGTCTGCTTTAGGTAGCGGATGTTATCAACTTCGGTTGATCCGGCCCTCTGGTTCGATGCTCGCTTTTATTTAGCGATTGCCTTCTTTAGGTACCAGATGTTATCAACTTCGGTTGTTCCGGTCCTCTGGTTTGATGCTCGCTTTTATTTAGCGATTGCCTACTTTAGGTAGCGGATGTTGTCAACTTCAATTTATCCGGCCCTCTGGTTCGATGCTCGCTTTTATTTAGCGATTGTCTGCTTTAGGTAACGGATGTTATCAACTTCAGTTGATCCGGCCCTATGGTTTGATGCTCGCTTTTATTTAGCGATTGCCTAATTTAGTTAGCGGATGTTATCAACTTCGGTTGATCCGACCCTCTGGTTCGATGCTCGCTTTAATTTAACAATTGCCTGCTTTAGTTAGCAAATGTTATCAACTTCGGTTGATTCGGCCCAATGGTTCGATGCTCGCGTTTATTTAGCTATTGTCTGCTTTAGGTAGCGGATGTCATAAACTTCGGTTGATCCGGCCCTCTGGTTCGATGCTCGCTTTTATTTAGCGATTGCCTGCTTTAGGTACCGGATGTTATCAACTACGGTTGATCCGGCCCTCTGGTTCGATGCTCGCTTTTATTTAGCGATTGCCTGCTTTAGGTAGCGGATGTCATCAACTTCGGTTGATCCGGCCCTCTGGTTCGATGCTCGCTTTTATTTAGCGATTGCCTGCTCTAGTTAGCGGATGTTATCAACTTCGGTTGATCCGGCCCACTGGTTCGATGCTCGCTTTTATTTAGCGATTGTCTGCTTTAGGTAGCGGATGTTATCAACTTCGGTTGATCCGGCCCTCTGGTTCGATGCTCGCTTTTATTTAGCTATTGCCTGCTTCAGGTACCAGATGTTATCAACTTCGGTTGATCCGGCCCTCTGGTTCGATGCTCACCTTTATTTAGCGATTGCCTGCTTTAGGTACCGGATGTTATCAAATTCGGTTGATCCGGCCCTCTGGTTTGATGCTCGCTTTTATTTAGCGATTGCCTAGATTAGGTAGCGGATGTTATCAACTTCAATTGATCCGACCCTCTGGTTCGATGCTCGCTTTAATTTAATGATTGCCTGCTTTAGTTAGCTGATGTTATCAACTTCGGTTGATCCAGCCCTCTGGTTCGATGCTCGCTTTTATTTAGCGATTGCCTGCTTTAGGTAGCGGATGTTATCAACTTCGGTTGATCCGAACCTCTGGTTCGATGCTCGCTTTTATTTAGTGATTGCCCGCTTTAGTTAGCGATGTTATCAACTTTGGTTGATCCAGCCCACTGGTTCGATGCTCGCTTTTATTTAGCGATTGTCTGCTTTAGGTAGCGGATGTTATCAACTTCGGTTGATCCGGCCCTCTGGTTCGATGCTCGCTTTTATTTAGCGATTGCCTTCTTTAGGTACCAGATGTTATCAACTTCGGTTGTTCCGGTCCTCTGGTTTGATGCTCGCTTTTATTTAGCGATTGCCTACTTTAGGTAGCGGATGTTGTCAACTTCAATTTATCCGGCCCTCTGGTTCGATGCTCGCTTTTATTTAGCGATTGTCTGCTTTAGGTAACGGATGTTATCAACTTCAGTTGATCCGGCCCTATGGTTTGATGCTCGCTTTTATTTAGCGATTGCCTAATTTAGTTAGCGGATGTTATCAACTTCGGTTGATCCGACCCTCTGGTTCGATGCTCGCTTTAATTTAACAATTGCCTGCTTTAGTTAGCAAATGTTATCAACTCCGGTTGATCCGGCTCTATGGTTCGATGCTCGCTTTAATTTAGCGATTGTCTGCTTTAGGTAGCGGATGTCATAAACTTCGGTTGATCCGGCCCTCTGGTTCGATGCTCGCTTTTATTTAGCGATTGCCTGCTTTAGGTACCGGATGTTATCAACTTCGGTTGATCCGGCCCTCTGGTTCGATGCTCGCTTTTATTTAGCGATTGCCTGCTTTAGGTAGCGGATGTCATCAACTTCGGTTGATCCGGCCCTCTGGTTCGATGCTCGCTTTTATTTAGCGATTGCCTGCTCTAGTTAGCGGATGTTATCAACTTCGGTTGATCCGGCCCACTTGTTCGATGCTCGCTTTTATTTAGCGATTGTCTGCTTTAGGTAGCGGATGTTATCAACTTCGGTTGATCCGGCCCTCTGGTTCGATGCTCGCTTTTATTTAGCTATTGCCTGCTTTAGGTACCAGATGTTATCAACTTCGGTTGATCCGGCCCTCTGGTTCGATGCTCGCCTTTATTTAGCGATTGCCTGCTTTAGGTACCGGATGTTATCAAATTCGGTTGATCCGGCCCTCTGGTTTGATGCTCGCTTTTATTTAGCGATTGCCTACATTAGGTAGCGGATGTTATCAACTTCAATTGATCCGACCCTCTGGTTCGATGCTCGCTTTAATTTAATGATTGCCTGCTTTAGTTAGCTGATGTTATCAACTTCGGTTGATCCAGCCCTCTGGTTCGATGCTCGCTTTTATTTAGCCATTGCCTGCTTTAGGTAGCGGATGTTATCAACTTCGGTTGATCCGAACCTCTGGTTCGATGCTCGCTTTTATTTAGTGATTGCCCGCTTTAGTTAGCGATGTTATCAACTTTGGTTGATCCGGCCCACTGGTTCGATGCTCGCTTTTATTTAGCGATTGTCTGCTTTAGGTAGCGGATGTTATCAACTTCGGTTGATCCGGCCCTCTGGTTCGATGCTCGCTTTTATTTAGCGATTGCCTTCTTTAGGTACCAGATGTTATCAACTTCGGTTGTTCCGGTCCTCTGGTTTGATGCTCGCTTTTATTTAGCGATTGCCTACTTTAGGTAGCGGATGTTATCAACTTCAATTGATCCGGCCCTCTGGTTCGATGCTCGCTTTTATTTAGCGATTGTCTGCTTTAGGTAACGGATGTTATCAACTTCAGTTGATCCGGCCCTATGGTTTGATGCTCGCTTTTATTTAGAGATTGCCTAATTTAGTTAGCGGATGTTATCAACTTCGGTTGATCCGACCCTCTGGTTCGATGCTCGCTTTAATTTAGCGATTGCCTACTTTAGTTAGTGAATGTTATCAACTCCGGTTGATCCGGCTCTATGGTTCGATGCTCGCTTTAATTTAGCGATTGCCTACTTTAGGTAGCGGATGTCATAAACTTCGGTTGATCCGGCCCTCTGGTTCGATGCTCGCTTTTATTTAGCGATTGCCTGCTTTAGTTAGCGGATGTTATCAACTTCGGTTGATTCGGCCCAATGGTTCGATGCTCGCTTTTATTTAGCTATTGTCTGCTTTAGGTAGCGGATGTCATAAACTTCGGTTGATCCGGCCCTCTGGTTCGATGCTCGCTTTTATTTAGCGATTGCCTGTTTTAGGTACCGGATGTTATCAACTTCGGTTGATCCGGCCCTCTGGTTCGATGCTCGCTTTTATTTAGCGATTGCCTGCTTTAGGTAGCGGATGTCATCAACTTCGGTTGATCCGACCCTCTGGTTCGATGCTCGCTTTTATTTAGCGATTGCCTGCTCTAGTTAGCGGATGTTATCAACTAAGGTTGATCCGGCCCACTGGTTCGATGCTCGCTTTTATTTAGCGATTTTCTGCTTTAGGTAGCGGATGTTATCAACTTCGGTTGATCCGTCCCTCTGGTTCGATGCTCGCTTTTATTTAGCGATTGCCTGCTTTAGGTACCGGATGTTATCAACTTCGGTTGATCCGGCCCTCTGGTTCGATGCTCGCCTTTATTTAGCGATTGCCTGCTTTAGGTACCGGATGTTATCAAATTCAGTTGATCCGGCCCTCTGGTTTGATGCTCGCTTTTATTTAGCGATTGCCTACATTAGGTAGCGGATGTTATCAACTTCAATTGATCCGACCCTCTGGTTCGATGCTCGCTTTAATTTAATGATTGCCTTCTTTAGTTAGCTGATGTTATCAACTTCGGTTGATCCAACCCTCTGGTTCGATGCTCGCTTTTATTTAGCGATTGCCTGCTTTAGGTAGCGGATGTTATCAACTTCGGTTGATCCGACCCTCTGGTTCGATGCTCGCTTTTATTTAGTGATTGCCCGCTTTAGTTAGCGATGTTATCAACTTTGGTTGATCCGGCCCACTGGTTCGATGCTCGCTTTTATTTAGCGATTGTCTGCTTTAGGTAGCGGATGTTATCAACTTCGGTTGATCCGGCCCTCTGGTTCGATGCTCGCTTTTATTTAGCGATTGCCTTCTTTAGGTACCAGATGTTATCAACTTCGGTTGTTCCGGTCCTCTGGTTTGATGCTCGCTTTTATTTAGCGATTGCCTACTTTAGGTAGCGGATGTTGTCAACTTCAATTTATCCGGCCCTCTGGTTCGATGCTCGCTTTTATTTAGCGATTGTCTGCTTTAGGTAACGGATGTTATCAACTTCAGTTGATCCGGCCCTATGGTTTGATGCTCGCTTTTATTTAGCGATTGCCTAATTTAGTTAGCGGATGTTATCAACTTCGGTTGATCCGACCCTCTGGTTCGATGCTCGCTTTATTTTAACAATTGCCTGCTTTAGTTAGCAAATGTTATCAACTTCGGTTGATTCGGCCCAATGGTTCGATGCTCGCGTTTATTTAGCTATTGTCTGCTTTAGGTAGCGGATGTCATAAACTTCGGTTGATCCGGCCCTCTGGTTCGATGCTCGCTTTTATTTAGCGATTGCCTGCTTTAGGTACCGGATGTTATCAACTACGGTTGATCCGGCCCTCTGGTTCGATGCTCGCTTTTATTTAGTGATTGCCTGCTTTAGGTAGCGGATGTCTTCAACTTCGGTTGATCCGGCCCTCTGGTTCGATGCTCGCTTTTATTTAGCGATTGCCTGCTCTAGTTAGCGGATGTTATCAACTTCGGTTGATCCGGCCCACTGGTTCGATGCTCGCTTTTATTTAGCGATTGTCTGCTTTAGGTAGCGGATGTTATCAACTTCGGTTGATCCGGCCCTCTGGTTCGATGCTCGCTTTTATTTAGCGATTGCCTGCTTTAGGTAGCGGATGTTATCAACTTCGGTTGATCCGGCCCTCTGGTTCGATGCTCGCCTTTATTTAGCGATTGCCTGCTTTAGGTACCGGATGTTATCAAATTCGGTTGATCCGGCCCTCTGGTTTGATGCTCGCTTTTATTTAGCGATTGCCTACATTAGGTAGCGGATGTTATCAACTTCAATTGATCCGACCCTCTGGTTCGATGCTCGCTTTAATTTAATGATTGCCTGCTTTAGTTAGCTGATGTTATCAACTTCGGTTGATCCAGCCCTCTGGTTCGATGCTCGCTTTTATTTAGCGATTGCCTGCTTTAGGTAGCGGATGTTATCAACTTCGGTTGATCCGACCCTCTGGTTCGATGCTCGCTTTTATTTAGTGATTGCCCGCTTTAGTTAGCGATGTTATCAACTTTGGTTGATCCGGCCCACTGGTTCGATGCTCGCTTTTATTTAGCGATTGTCTGCTTTAGGTAGCGGATGTTCTCAACTTCGGTTGATCCGGCCCTCTGGTTCGATGCTCGCTTTTATTTAGCGATTGCCTTCTTTAGGTACCAGATGTTATCAACTTTGGTTGTTCCGGTCCTCTGGTTTGATGCTCGCTTTTATTTAGCGATTGCCTACTTTAGGTAGCGGATGTTATCAACTTCAATTGATCCGGCCCTCTGGTTCGATGCTCGCTTTTATTTAGCGATTGTCTGCTTTAGGTAACGGATGTTATCAACTTCAGTTGATCCGGCCCTATGGTTTGATGCTCGCTTTTATTTAGCGATTGCCTAATTTAGTTAGGGGATGTTATCAACTTCGGTTGATCCGACCCTCTGGTTCGATGCTCGCTTTAATTTAGCGATTGCCTACTTTAGTTAGTGAATGTTATCAACTCCGGTTGATCCGGCTCTATGGTTCGATGCTCGCTTTAATTTAGCGATTGCCTACTTTAGGTAGCGGATCTCATAAACTTCGGTTGATCCGGCCCTCTGGTTCGATGCTCGCTTTTATTTAGCGATTGCCTGCTTTAGTTAGCGGATGTTATCAACTTCGGTTGATCCGGCCCTCTGGTTCGATGCTCGCTTTTATTTAGCGATTGTCTGCTTTAGTTAGAGGATGTTATCAACTTCGTTTGATCCGACCCTCTGGTTCGATGCTCGCTTTTATTTAGCGATTGCCTACTTTAGTTAGTGGATGTTATCAACTTCGGCTGATCCGGCCCTCTGGTTCGATGGTCGCTTTTATTTTGGGATTTTCTGCTTTAGGTAGCGAATGTTCTCAACTTCGGTTGATCCTGCCCTCTGGTTCGATGCTCGCTTTTACTTAGCGATTGCCTGCTTTAGTTAGCTGATGTTATCAACTTCGGTTGATCCGACCCTCTGGTTCGATGCTCGTTTTTATTTAGCGATTGCCTGCTTTAGGTAGCGGATGTTATCAACTTCGGTTGATCCGGCTCTCTGGTTCGATGCTCGCTTTTATTTAGCGATTGCCTGCTTTAGTTAGCGGATGTTATCAACTTCGGTTGATCCGGCCCTCTGGTTTGATGCTCGCTTTTATTTAGCGATTGCCTGCTTTAGTTAGCGGATGTTATCAACTTCGGTTGATCCGGCCCTCTGGTTCGATGCTCGCTTTTATTTAGCGATTTCCTGCTTTAATTAGCAGATGTCATCAACTTCGGTCAATTCGGCCCTCTGGTTCGATGCTCGCTTTTATTTAGCGATTGCCTGCTTTAGTTAGCGGATGATATCAACTTTGGTTGATCTGGCCCTCTAGTTCGATGCTCGCTTTTATTTAGTGATTGCCTGCTTTAGTTAGCGAATGTTATCAACTTCGGTTGATCCGACCCTCTGGTTCGATGCTCTTTTTTATTTAGCAATTGCCTACTTTAGTTAGCGGATGTTATCAACTTCGGTTGATCCGGCCCTCTGGTTCGATGCTCGCTTTTATTTAGCGATTGCCTGCTTTAGGTAACGGATGTCATCAACTTCGTTTGATCCGGCCCTCTGGTTCGATGCTCGCTTTTATTTAGCGATTGACTGCTCTAGTTAGCGGATGCTATCAACTTCGGTTGATCCGGCCCTCTGGTTTGATGCTCACTTTTATTTAGCGATTGCCTGCTTTAGGTAGCGGATGTTATCAACTTCGGTTGATCCGGCCCTCTGGTTCGATGGTCGTTTTTATTTAGCGATTGCCTGCTTTAGTTAGTGGATGTTATCAACTTCGGTTGATCCGGCCCTCTGGTTTGATGCTCGCTTTTATTTAGCGATTTCCTGCTTTAGTTAGCGGATGTTATCAACTTCGGTTGATCCGGCCCTCTGGTTCGATGCTCGCTTTTATTTAGCGATTTCCTGCTTTAGTTAGCAGATGTCATCAACTTCGGTCAATTCGGCCCTCTGGTTCGATGCTCGCTTTTATTTAGCGATTGCCTGCTTTAGTTAGCGGATGATATCAACTTCGGTTGATCCGGCCCTCTAGTTCGATGCTCGCATTTATTTAGTGATTGCCTGCTTTAGTTAGCGAATGTTATCAACTTCGGTTGATCTGACCCTCTGGTTCGATGCTCGCTTTTATTTAGCGATTGCCTGCTCTAGTTAGCGGATGCTATCAACTTCGGTTGATCCGGCCCTCTGGTTCGATGCTCGCTTTTATTTAGCGATTGTCTGCTTTAGGTAGCGGATGTTATCAACTTCAATTGATCCGGCCCTCTGGTTCGATGCTCGCTTTAATTTAACGATTGCCTGCTTTAGTTAGCAAATGTTATCAACTTCGGTTGATCCGGCCCTATGGTTCGATGCTCGCTTTAATTTAGCTATTGCCTACTTTAGGTAGCGGATGTTATCAACTTCAATTGATCCGGCCCTCTGGTTCGATTCTCGCTTTTATTTAGCAATTGTCTGCTTTAGGTAACGGATGTTATCAACTTTAGTTGATCCGGCCCTACGGTTTGATGCTCGCTTTAATTTAGCGATTGCCTAATTTAGTTAGCGGATGTTATAAACTTCGGTTGATCCGACCCTCTGGTTCAATGCTCGCTTTAATTTAGCGATTGCCTACTTTAGTTAGTGAATGTTATCAACTTCGGTTGATCCGGCTCTATGGTTCGATGCTCGCTTTAATTTAGCGATTGCAATCTTTAGGTAGCGGATGTCATAAACTTCGGTTGATCCGGTCCTCTGGTTCGATGCTCGCTTTTATTTAGCGATTGCCTGCTTTAGTTAGCGGATGTTATCAACTTCGGTTGATCCGGCCCTCTAGTTCGATGCTCGCTTTTATTTAGCGATTGTCTGCTTTAGTTAGAGGATGTTATCAACTTCGTTTGATCCGACCCTCTGGTTCGATGCTCACTTTTATTTAGCGATTGCCTACTTTAGTTAGTGGATGTTATCAACTTCGGTTGATCCGACCCTCTAGTTCGATGGTCGCTTTTATTTAGGGATTTTCTGCTTTAGGTAGCGGATGTTCTCAACTTCGGTTGATCCTGCCCTCTGGTTCGATGCTCGCTTTTACTTAGCGATTGCCTGCTTTAGTTAGCGGATGTTATCAACTTCGGTTGATCAGGCCCTCTGGTTCGATGCTCGCTTTTATTTAGCGATTTCCTGCTTTAGGTAGAGGATGTTATCAACTTCGGTTGATCCGGCCCTCTGGTTCGATGCTCGCTTTTATTTAGCGATTGCCTGCTTTAGTTAGCGGATGTTATCAACTTCGGTTGATCCGGCCCTCTGGTTTGATGCTCGCTTTTATTTAGCGATTGCCTGCTTTAGTTAGCGGATGTTATCAACTTCGGTTGATTCGGCCCTCTGGTTCGATGCTCGCTTTTATTTAGCGATTTCCTGCTTTAGTTAGCGGATGTCATCAACTTTGGTCAATTCGGCCCCCTGGTTCGATTCTCGCATTTATTTAGTGATTGGCTGCTTTAGTTAGCGGATGATATCAACATCGGTTGATCCGGCCCTCTAGTTCGATGCTCGCTTTTATTTAGTGATTGCCTGCTTTAGTTAGCGAATGTTATCAACTTCGGTTGATCCGACCCTCTGGTTCGATGCTCTCTTTTATTTAGCAATTGCCTACTTTAGTTAGCGGATGTTATCAACTTCGGTTGATCCGGCCCTTTGGTTCGATGCTCGCTTTTATTTAGCGATTGCTTGCTTTAGGTAGCGGATGTCATCAACTTCGGTTGATCCGGCCCTCTGGTTCGATGCTCGCTTTTATTTAGCGATTGCCTGCTCTAGTTAGCGGATGATATCAACTTCAGTTGATCCGGCCCACTGGTTCGATGCTCGCTTTTATTTAGCGATTGTCTGCTTTAGGTAGCGGATGTTATCAACTTCGGTTGATCCGGCCCTCTGGTTCGATGCTTGCTTTTATTTAGCGATTGCCTGCTTTAGGTACCGGATGTTATCAACTTCGGTTGATCCGGCCCTCTGGTTTGATGCTCGCTTTTATTTAGCGATTGCCTACTTTAGGTAGCGGATGTTATCAACTTCAATTGATCCGACTCTCTGGTTCGATGCTCGCTTTTATTTAGCGATTGTCTGCTTTAGGTAACGGATGCTATCAACTTCAGTTGATCCGGCCCTATTTTTTGATGCTCGCTTTTATTTAGCGATTGCCTAATTTAGTTAGCGGATGTTATCAACTGTGGTTGATCCGACCCTCTGGTTCGATGCTCGCTTTAATTTAGCGATTTCCTGCTTTAGTTAGCGAATGTTATCAACTTCGGTTGATCCAGCCCTATGGTTCGACGCTCGCTTTAATTTAGCGATTGCCTACTTTATGTAGCGGATGTCATAAACTTCGGTTGATCCGGCCCTCTGGTTCGATGCTCGCTTTTATTTAGCGATTGCCTGCTTTAGTTAGCGGATGTTATCAATTTCGCTTGATCTGGCCCTCTGGTTCGATGCTCGCTTTTATTTAGCAATTGTATGCTTTAATTAGAGGATGTTATCAACTTTGGTTGATCCGACCCTCTGGTTCGATGCTCGCTTTTATTTAGCGATTGCCTGCTTTAGTTAGTCGATGTTATCAACTTCGGTTGATCCGGCCCTCTGGTTCGATGGTCGCTTTTATTTAGCGATTGTCTGCTTTAGGTAGCGTATGTTATCAACTTCGGTTGATCCGGCCCTCTGGTTCGATGCTCGCTTTTATTTAGCGATTGCCTGCTTTAGGTACCGGATGTTATCAACTTCGGTTGATCCAGCCCTCTGGTTTGATGCTCGCTTTTATTTAGCGATTGCCTACTTTAGGTAGCGGATGTTATCAACATCGGTTGATCCGTCCCTCTGGTTCGATACTCGCTTTTATTTAGCGACTGCCCGCTTTAGGTAGCGGATGTTATCAACTTCGGTTGATCTGACCCTATGGTTCGATGCTCGCTTTTATTTAGCGATTTCCTGCTTTAGGTAGCGGATGTTCTCAACTTCGGTTGATCCGGCCCTCTGGTTCGATGCTCGCTTTTACTTAGCGATTGCCTGCTTTAGTTACCGGATGTTATCAACTTCGGCTGATCCGACCCTCTAGTTCGATGCTCGCTTTAATTTAGCGATTGGCTGTTTAGTTAGCGAATGTTATCAACTTTGGTTGATCCGGCCCTATGGTTCGATGCTCGCTTTAATTTAGCGATTGCCTGCTTTAGGTAGCGGATGTCATAAACTTCGGTTGATCCGGCGCTCTGATTCGATGCTCGCTTTTATTTAGCGATTGCTTGCTTTAATTAGCGGATGTTATCAACTTCGGTTGATCCGGCCCTCTGGTTCGATGCTCGCTTTTATTTAGCGATTGTCTGCTTTAGTTAGAGGATGTTATCAACTTCGGTTGATCCGACCCTCTGGTTTCAATGCTCGCTTTTATTTAGCGATTGCCTGCTTTAGTTAGTGGATGTTATAAACTTCGGTTGATCCGGCCCTCTGGTTCGATGGTCGCTTTTATTTAGGGATTTTCTGCTTTAGGTAGCGGATGTTCTCAACTTCGGTTGATCCGGACCTCTGGTTCGATGCTCGCTTTTACTGAGCGATTGCCTGCTTTAGTTAGCGGATGTTATCAACTTCGGTTGATCTGTCCCTCTGGTTCGATGCTCGCTTTTATTTAGCGATTGCCTGCTTTAGGTAGCGGATGTTATCAACTTCGGTTGATCCGGCCCTCTGGTTTGATGCTCGCTTTTATTTAGCGATTGCCTGCTTTAGGTAGCGGATGTTATCAACTTCGGTTGATCTGGCCCTCTGGTTTGATGCTCGCTTTTATTTAGCGATTGCCTGCTTTAGTTAGCGGATGTTATCAACTTCGGTTGATCCGGCCCTCTGGTTCGATGCTCGCTTTTATTTAGCGATTGCCTGCTTTAGTTAGTGGATGTTATCAACTTCGGTTGATCCGACCCTCTAGTTCGATGCTCGCTTTTATTTAGTGATTGCCTGCTTTAGGTAGCGGATGTTCTCAACTTCGGTTGATCCTGCCCTCTGGTTCGATGCTCGCTTTTACTTAGCGATTGCCTGCTTTAGTTAGCGGATGTTATCAACTTCGGTTGATCAGGCCCTCTGGTTCAATGCTCGCTTTTATTTAGCGATTTCCTGCTTTAGGTAGAGGATGTTATCAACTTCGGTTGATCCGGCCCTCTGGTTCGATGCTCGCTTTTATTTAGCGATTGCCTGCTTTAGTTAGCGGATGTTATCAACTTCGGTTGATCCGGCCCTCTGGTTTGATGCTCGCTTTTATTTAGCGATTGCCTGCTTTAGTTAGCGGATGTTATCAACTTCGGTTGATTCGGCCCTCTGGTTCGATGCTCGCTTTTATTTAGCGATTTCCTGCTTTAGTTAGCGGATGTCATCAACTTTGGTCAATTCGGCCCCCTGGTTCGATTCTCGCATTTATTTAGTGATTGGCTGCTTTAGTTAGCGGATGATATCAACATCGGTTGATCCGGCCCTCTAGTTCGATGCTCGCTTTTATTTAGTGATTGCCTGCTTTAGTTAGCGAATGTTATCAACTTCGGTTGATCCGACCCTCTGGTTCGATGCTCTCTTTTATTTAGCAATTGCCTACTTTAGTTAGCGGATGTTATCAACTTCGGTTGATCCGGCCCTTTGGTTCGATGCTCGCTTTTATTTAGCGATTGCTTGCTTTAGGTAGCGGATGTCATCAACTTCGGTTGATCCGGCCCTCTGGTTCGATGCTCGCTTTTATTTAGCGATTGCCTGCTCTAGTTAGCGGATGATATCAACTTCAGTTGATCCGGCCCACTGGTTCGATGCTCGCTTTTATTTAGCGATTGTCTGCTTTAGGTAGCGGATGTTATCAACTTCGGTTGATCCGGCCCTCTGGTTCGATGCTTGCTTTTATTTAGCGATTGCCTGCTTTAGGTACCGGATGTTATCAACTTCGGTTGATCCGGCCCTCTGGTTTGATGCTCGCTTTTATTTAGCGATTGCCTACTTTAGGTAGCGGATGTTATCAACTTCAATTGATCCGACTCTCTGGTTCGATGCTCGCTTTTATTTAGCGATTGTCTGCTTTAGGTAACGGATGCTATCAACTTCAGTTGATCCGGCCCTATTTTTTGATGCTCGCTTTTATTTAGCGATTGCCTAATTTAGTTAGCGGATGTTATCAACTGTGGTTGATCCGACCCTCTGGTTCGATGCTCGCTTTAATTTAGCGATTTCCTGCTTTAGTTAGCGAATGTTATCAACTTCGGTTGATCCAGCCCTATGGTTCGACGCTCGCTTTAATTTAGCGATTGCCTACTTTATGTAGCGGATGTCATAAACTTCGGTTGATCCGGCCCTCTGGTTCGATGCTCGCTTTTATTTAGCGATTGCCTGCTTTAGTTAGCGGATGTTATCAATTTCGCTTGATCTGGCCCTCTGGTTCGATGCTCGCTTTTATTTAGCAATTGTATGCTTTAATTAGAGGATGTTATCAACTTTGGTTGATCCGACCCTCTGGTTCGATGCTCGCTTTTATTTAGCGATTGCCTGCTTTAGTTAGTGGATGTTATCAACTTCGGTTGATCCGGCCCTCTGGTTCGATGGTCGCTTTTATTTAGCGATTGTCTGCTTTAGGTAGCGTATGTTATCAACTTCGGTTGATCCGGCCCTCTGGTTCGATGCTCGCTTTTATTTAGCGATTGCCTGCTTTAGGTACCGGATGTTATCAACTTCGGTTGATCCAGCCCTCTGGTTTGATGCTCGCTTTTATTTAGCGATTGCCTACTTTAGGTAGCGGATGTTATCAACATCGGTTGATCCGTCCCTCTGGTTCGATACTCGCTTTTATTTAGCGACTGCCCGCTTTAGGTAGCGGATGTTATCAACTTCGGTTGATCTGACCCTATGGTTCGATGCTCGCTTTTATTTAGCGATTTCCTGCTTTAGGTAGCGGATGTTCTCAACTTCGGTTGATCCGGCCCTCTGGTTCGATGCTCGCTTTTACTTAGCGATTGCCTGCTTTAGTTACCGGATGTTATCAACTTCGGCTGATCCGACCCTCTAGTTCGATGCTCGCTTTAATTTAGCGATTGGCTGTTTAGTTAGCGAATGTTATCAACTTTGGTTGATCCGGCCCTATGGTTCGATGCTCGCTTTAATTTAGCGATTGCCTGCTTTAGGTAGCGGATGTCATAAACTTCGGTTGATCCGGCGCTCTGATTCGATGCTCGCTTTTATTTAGCGATTGCTTGCTTTAATTAGCGGATGTTATCAACTTCGGTTGATCCGGCCCTCTGGTTCGATGCTCGCTTTTATTTAGCGATTGTCTGCTTTAGTTAGAGGATGTTATCAACTTCGGTTGATCCGACCCTCTGGTTTCAATGCTCGCTTTTATTTAGCGATTGCCTGCTTTAGTTAGTGGATGTTATAAACTTCGGTTGATCCGGCCCTCTGGTTCGATGGTCGCTTTTATTTAGGGATTTTCTGCTTTAGGTAGCGGATGTTCTCAACTTCGGTTGATCCGGACCTCTGGTTCGATGCTCGCTTTTACTGAGCGATTGCCTGCTTTAGTTAGCGGATGTTATCAACTTCGGTTGATCTGTCCCTCTGGTTCGATGCTCGCTTTTATTTAGCGATTGCCTGCTTTAGGTAGCGGATGTTATCAACTTCGGTTGATCCGGCCCTCTGGTTTGATGCTCGCTTTTATTTAGCGATTGCCTGCTTTAGGTAGCGGATGTTATCAACTTCGGTTGATCTGGCCCTCTGGTTTGATGCTCGCTTTTATTTAGCGATTGCCTGCTTTAGTTAGCGGATGTTATCAACTTCGGTTGATCCGGCCCTCTGGTTCGATGCTCGCTTTTATTTAGCGATTGCCTGCTTTAGTTAGCGGATGTAATCAACTTCGGTTGATCCGGCCCTCTGGTTCGATGCTCGCTTTTATTTAGTGATTGCCTGCTTTAGTTAGTGAATGTTATCAACTTCGATGGATCCGGCCCTCTGGTTCGATGCCCTCTTTTATTTAGCAATTGCCTACTTTAGTTAGTGGATGTTATCAACTTCGGTTGATCCAGCCCTCTGGTTCGATGCTCGCTTTTATTTAGCGATTACCTACTTTAGATAGCGGATGTTATCAACTTCGGTTGATCCGGCCCTATGGTTCGATGCTATCTTTTATTTAGCGATTGCCTGCTTTAGTTAGTGGATGTTATCAACTTCGGTTGATCCAGCCCTCTGGTTCGATGCTCGCTTTTATTTAGCGATTGACTGCTCTAGTTAGCGGATGCTATCAACTTCGGTTGATCCGTCCCTCTGGTTCGATGCTCGCTTTTATTTAGCGACTGCCCGCTTTAGGTAGAGGATGTTATCAACTTCGGTTGATCCGGCCCTATGGTTCGATGCTATCTTTTATTTAGCGATTGCCTGCTTTAGTTAGCAGATGTTATCAACTTCGGTTGATCCGACCGTCTGGTTCGATGCTCGCTTTTATTTAGCGATTGTCTGCTTTAGGTACCGGATGTTATCAACTTCGGTTGATCCGACCCTATGGTTCGATGCTCGCTTTTATTTAGCGATTGCCTAATTTAGTTAGAGGATGTTATCAACTTCGGTTGATCCGACCCTATGGTTCGATGCTCGCTTTAATTTAACGATTGCCTGCTTTAGTTAGCGAATGTTATCAACTTCGGTTGATCCGGCCCTATGGTTCGATGCTCGCTTTAATTTAGCGATTGCCTACTTTAGGTAGCGGATGTCATAAACTTCGATTGATCCGGCCCTTTGGTTCGATGCACGCTTTTATTTAGCGATTGCCTGCTTTAGTTAGCGGATGTTATCAACTTCGGTTGATCCGGCCCTCTGGTTCGATGCTCGCTTTTATTTAGCGATTGTCTGCTTTAGTTAGAGGATGTTATCAACTTCGGTTGATCCGACCCTCTGGTTCGATGCTCGCTTTTATTTAGCGATTGCCTCCTTTAGTTACCGGATGTTATCAACTTCGGTTGATCCGGCCCTCTGGTTCGATGCTCACTTTTATTTAGCGATTGCCTGCTTTAGGTAGCGGATGTTCTCAACTTCGATTGATCCGGCCCTCTGGTTCGATCCTCGCTTTTACTTAGCGATTGCCTGCTTTAGTTAGCGGATGTTATCAACTTCGGTTGATCCGGCCCTCTGGTTCGATGCTCGCTTTTATTTAGCGATTGCCTGCTTTAGGTAGCGGATAATATCAACTTCGGTTGATCCGACCCTCTGGTTCGATGCTCGCTTTTATTTAGCGATTGCCTGCTTTAGTTAGCGGATGTTATCAACTTCGGTTGATCCGGCCCTCTGGTTCGATGCTCGCTTTTGTTTAGCGATTGCCTGCTTTAGTTAGCGGATGTTATCAACTTCGGTTGATCCGGACCTCTGGTTCGATGCTCGCTTTTATTTAGCGATTGCCTGCTTTAGTTAGCGGATGTCATCAACTTCGGTCGATCCGGCCCTCTGGTTCGATGCTCGCTTTTATTTAGCGATTGCCTGCTTTAGGTAGCGGATGTTATCAACTTCGGTTGATCCGGCCCTCTGGTTCGATGCTCGCTTTTATTTAGCGATTGCCTGCATTAGGTACCGGATGTTATCAACTTCGGTTGATCCGGCCTCTTGTTTGATGCTCGCTTTTATTTAGCGATTGCCTACTTTAGGTAGCGGATGTAATCAACTTCGGTTGATCCGTCCCTCTGGTTCGATGCTCGCTTTTACTTAGCGACTGCCCGCTTTAGGTAGCGGATGTTATCAACTTCGGTTGATCCGGCCCTATGGTTCGATGCTCGCTTTTATTTAGCGATTGCCTGCTTTAGGTACCGGATGTTATCAACTTCGGTTGATCCGGCCCTCTTGTTTGATGCTCGCTTTGATTTAGCGATTGCCTGCTTTAGGTAGCAGATGTCATCAACTTCGGTCGATCCGTCCCTCTGGTTCGATGCTCGCTTTTATTTAGCGATTGCCTGCTTTAGGTAACGGATGTTATCAACTTCGGTTGATCCGACCCTCTGGTTCAATGCTCGCTTTTATTTAGCTATTGCCTGCTTTAGGTAGAGGATGTTATCAACTTCGGTTGATCCGGCCCTCTGGTTTGATGCTCGCGTTTATTTAGCGATTGCCTACTTTAGTTAGTGGATGTTATCAACTTCGATTGATCCGACCCTTTGGTTCGATGCTCGCTTTTATTTAGCGATTGCCTGCTTTAGTTAGCGAATGTTATCAACTTCGATTGATCCGACCCTCTGGTTCGATGCTCGCATTTTATTTAGCGATTGCCTGCTTTAGTTAGCGGATGTTATCAACTTTGGTTGATCCGGCCCTCTGGTTCAATGCTCGCTTTTATTTAGCGATTGCCTACTTTAGTTAGCGGATGTTATCAACTTCGGTTGATCCGGCCCTCTGGTTCGATGCTCGCTTTTATTTAGCGATTGCCTGCTTTAGGTAGCAGATTTCATCAACTTCGGTTGATCCGACCCTATGGTTCGATGCTCGCTTTTATTTAGCGATATCCTGCTTTAGTTAGCGGATGTTATCAACTTCGGTTGATCCGTCCCTCTGGTTCGATGCTCTCTTTTATTTACCGAGTGGCTGCTTTAGGTAGCGAATGTTATCAACTTCGGTTGATCCGGCCCTCTGGTTCAATGCTCGCTTTTATTTAGCGATTGCCTACTTTAGTTAGCGGATGTTATCAACTTCGATTGATCCGGCCCTCTGGTTCGATGCTCGCTTTTATTTATTGATTGCCTGCTTTAGGTAGCGGATTTCATCAACTTCGGTTGATCCGGCCCTATGGTTCGATGCTCGCTTTTATTTAGCGATATCCTGCTTTAGTTAGCGGATGTTATCAACTTCGGTTGATCCGGCCCTCTGGTTCGATGCTCTCTTTTATTTACCGATTGGCTGCTTTAGGTAGCGGATGTTATCAACTTCGGTTGATCCGGCCCTCTGGTTCGATGCTCGCTTTTTCTTAGCGATTGGCTGCTTTAGGTAGCGGATGTCATCAACTTCAGTTGATCCGGCCCTCTGGTTTGATGCTCGCTTTTATTTAGCAATTGCCTGCTCTAGTTATTGGATGTTATCAACTTCGGTTGATCCGGCACACTGGTTCGATGCTCGCTTTTATTTAGCGATTGTCTGCTTTAGGTAGCGGATGTTATCAACTTCGGTTGATCTGGCCCGCTAGTTCGATGCTCGCTTTTATTTAGCGATTGCCTGCTTTAGGTACCGGATGTTATCAACTTCGGTTGATCCGGCCCTCTAGTTTGATGCTCGCTTTTATTTAGCGATTGCCTACTTTAGGTGGCGGATGTTATCAACTTCGGATGATTCGTCCCTCTGGTTCGATGCTCGCTTTTATTTAGCGACTGCCCGCTTTAGGTAGCGGATGTTATGAACTTCGGTTGATCCGGCCCTATGGTTCGATGCTCGCTTTTATTTAGCGATTGCCTGCTTTAGGTAGCGGATGTTCTCAACTTCGGTTGATCCGGCCCTCTGGTTCGATGCTCGCTTTTACTTAGCGATTGCCTGCTTTAGTTAGCGGATGTTATCAACTTCGGTTGATCCGGCCCTCTGGTTCGATGCTCGCTTTTATTTAGAGATTGCCTGCTTTAGGTAGCGGATGTTATCAACTTCGGTTGATCCGACCCTCTAGTTCGATGCTCGCTTTTATTTAGCGATTGCCTGCTTTAGTTAGCGGATGTTATCAACTTCGGTTGATCCGGCCCTCTGGTTCGATGCTCTCTTTTATTTACCGAGTGGCTGCTTTAGGTAGCGAATGTTATCAACTTCGGTTGATCCGGCCCTCTGGTTCAATGCTCGCTTTTATTTAGCGATTGCCTACTTTAGTTAACGGATGTTATCAACTTCGGTTGATCCGGCCCTCTGGTTCGATGCTCGCTTTTATTTATTGATTGCCTGCTTTAGGTAGCGGATTTCATCAACTTCGGTTGATCCGGCCCTATGGTTCGATGCTCGCTTTTATTTAGCGATATCCTGCTTTAGTTAGCGGATGTTATCAACTTCGGTTGATCCGGCCCTCTGGTTCGATGCTCTCTTTTATTTACCGATTGGCTGCTTTAGGTAGCGGATGTTATCAACTTCGGTTGATCCGGCCCTCTGGTTCGATGCTCGCTTTTTCTTAGCGATTGCCTGCTTTAGGTAGCGGATGTCATCAACTTCGGTTGATCCGGCCCTCTGGTTTGATGCTCGCTTTTATTTAGCGATTGCCTGCTCTACTTAGCGGATGTTATCAACTTCGGTTGATCCGGCCCACTGGTTCGATGCTCGCTTTTATTTAGCGATTGTCTGCTTTAGGTAGCGGATGTTATCAACTTCGGTTGATCTGGCCCGCTAGTTCGATGCTCGCTTTTATTTAGCGATTGCCTGCTTTAGGTACCGGATAATATCAACTTCGGTTGATCCGGCCCTCTAGTTTGATGCTCGCTTTTATTTAGCGATTGCCTACTTTAGGTAGCGGATGTTATCAACTTCGGATGATTCGTCCCTCTGGTTCGATGCTCGCTTTTATTTAGCGACTGCCCGCTTTAGGTAGCGGATGTTATGAACTTCGGTTGATCCGGCCCTATGGTTCGATGCTCGCTTTTATTTAGCGATTGCCTGCTTTAGGTAGCGGATGTTCTCAACTTCGGTTGATCCGGCCCTCTGGTTCGATGCTCGCTTTTACTTAGCGATTGCCTGCTTTAGTTAGCGGATGTTATCAACTTCGGTTGATCCGGCCCTCTGGTTCGATGCTCGCTTTTATTTAGCGATTGCCTGCTTTAGGTAGCGGATGTTATCAACTTCGGTTGATCCGACCCTCTAGTTCGATGCTCGCTTTTATTTAGCGATTGCCTGCTTTAGTTAGCGGATGTTATCAACTTCGGTTGATCCGGCCCTCTGGTTCGATGCTCTCTTTTATTTACCGAGTGGCTGCTTTAGGTAGCGAATGTTATCAACTTCGGTTGATCCGGCCCTCTGGTTCAATGCTCGCTTTTATTTAGCGATTGCCTACTTTAGTTAGCGGATGTTATCAACTTCGGTTGATCCGGCCCTCTGGTTCGATGCTCGCTTTTATTTATTGATTGCCTGCTTTAGGTAGCGGATTTCATCAACTTCGGTTGATCCGGCCCTATGGTTCGATGCTCGCTTTTATTTAGCGATATCCTGCTTTAGTTAGCGGATGTTATCAACTTCGGTTGATCCGGCCCTCTGGTTCGATGCTCTCTTTTATTTACCGATTGGCTGCTTTAGGTAGCGGATGTTATCAACTTCGGTTGATCCGGCCCTCTGGTTCGATGCTCGCTTTTTCTTAGCGATTGCCTGCTTTAGGTAGCGGATGTCATCAACTTCGGTTGATCCGGCCCTCTGGTTTGATGCTCGCTTTTATTTAGCGATTGCCTGCTCTACTTAGCGGATGTTATCAACTTCGGTTGATCCGGCCCTCTGGTTCGATGCTCGCTTTTATTTATTGATTGCCTGCTTTAGGTAGCGGATTTCATCAACTTCGGTTGATCCGGCCCTATGGTTCGATGCTCGCTTTTATTTAGCGATATCCTGCTTTAGTTAGCGGATGTTATCAACTTCGGTTGATCCGGCCCTCTGGTTCGATGCTCTCTTTTATTTACCGATTGGCTGCTTTAGGTAGCGGATGTTATCAACTTCGGTTGATCCGGCCCTCTGGTTCGATGCTCGCTTTTTCATAGCGATTGCCTGCTTTAGGTAGCGGATGTCATTAACTTCGGTTGATCCGGCCCTCTGGTTTGATGCTCGCTTTTATTTAGCGATTGCCTGCTCTACTTAGCGGATGTTATCAACTTCGGTTGATCCGGCCCACTGGTTCGATGCTCGATTTTATTTAGCGATTGTCTGCTTTAGGTAGCGGATGTTATCAACTTCGGTTGATCTGGCCCGCTAGTTCGATGCTCGCTTTTATTTAGCGATTGCCTGCTTTAGGTACCGGATGTTATCAACTTCGGTTGATCCGGCCCTCTAGTTTGATGCTCGCTTTTATTTAGCGATTGCCTACTTTAGGTAGCGGATGTTATCAACTTCGGATGATTCGTCCCTCTGGTTCGATGCTCGCTTTTATTTAGCGACTGCCCGCTTTAGGTAGCGGATGTTATGAACTTCGGTTGATCCGGCCCTATGGTTCGATGCTCGCTTTTATTTAGCGATTGCCTGCTTTAGGTAGCGGATGTTCTCAACTTCGGTTGATCCGGCCCTCTGGTTCGATGCTCGCTTTTACTTAGCGATTGCCTGCTTTAGTTAGCGGATGTTATCAACTTCGGTTGATCCGGCCCTCTGGTTCGATGCTCGCTTTTATTTAGCGATTGCCTGCTTTAGGTAGCGGATGTTATCAACTTCGGTTGATCCGACCCTCTAGTTCGATGCTCGCTTTTATTTAGCGATTGCCTGCTTTAGTTAGCGGATGTTATCAACTTCGGTTGATCCGGCCCTCTGGTTCGATGCTCGCTTTTATTTAGCGATTGCCTGCTTTAGTTAGCGGATGTTATCAACTTCGGTTGATCCGGCCCTCTGGTTCGATGCTCGCTTTTATTTAGCGATTTCCTGCTTTAGTTAGCGGATGTCATCAACTTCGGTCGATTCGGCCCTCTGGTTCGATGCTCGCTTTTATTTAGCGATTGCCTGCTTTAGTTAGCGGATGTTATCAACTTCGGTTGATCCGGCCCTCTGGTTCGATGCTCGCCTTTATTTAGTGATTGCCTGCTTTAGTTAGCGAATGTTATCAACTTCGATTGATCCGGCCCTCTGGTTCGATGCTCGCTTTTATTTAGCGATTGCCTGCTCTAGTTAGCGGATGTTATCAACTTCGGTTGATCCGGCTCAATGGTTCGATGCTCGCTTTTATTTAGCGATTGTCTGCTATAGGTAGCGGATGCTATCAACTTCGGTTGATCCGGCCCTATGGTTCGATGCTCGCTTTTATTTAGCGATTGCCTGCTTTAGTTAGCGGATGTCATCAACTTCGGTCGATCCAGCCCTCTGGTTCGATGCTCGCTTTTATTTAGCGATTGCCTGCTTTAGTTAGCGGATGTTATCAACTTCGGTTGATCCGGCCCTCTGGTTCGATGCTCGCTTTTATTTAGCGACTGCCTGATTTAGTTAGCGAATGTTATCAACTTCGATTGATCCGGCCCTCTGGTTCGATGCTCTCTTTTATTTAACAATTGCCTACTTTAGTTAGCGGATGTTATCAACTTCGGTTGATCCGCCCTCTGGTTCGATGCTCGCTTTTATTTAGCGATTGCCTTCTTTAGTTAGCGGATGTCATCAACTTCGGTCGATCCGGCCCTCTGGTTCGATGCTCGCTTTTATTTAGCGATTCCCTGCTTTAGTTAGCGGATGTTATCAACTTCGGTTGATCCGGCCCTCTGGTTCGATGCTCGCTTTTATTTAGTGATTGCCTGCTTTAGTTAGCGAATGTTATCAACTTTGATTGATCCGGCCCTCTGGTTCGATGCCCTCTTTTATTTAGCAATTGCCTGCTTTAGTTAGCGGATGTTATCAACTTCGGTTGATCCGGCCCTCTGGTTCGATGCTCGCTTTTATTCAGCGATTGCTTGCTTTAGGTAACGGATGTCATCAACTTCGGTTGATCCGACCCTCTGGTTCGATGCTCGCTTTTATTTAGCGATTGCCTGCTTTAGTTAGCGGATGTTATCAACTTAGGTTGATCCGGCCCTCTGGTTCGATGCTCGCTTTTATTTAGCGATTGCCTGCTTTAGTTAGCAGATGTTATCAACTTCGGTCGATCCGGCCCTCTGGTTCGATGCTCGTTTTTATTTAGCGATTGCCTGCTTTAGTTAGCGGATGTTATCAACTTCGGTTGATCCGGCCCTCTGGTTCGATGCTCGCTTTTATTTAGCGATTGCCTGCTTTAGTTAGCGAATGTTATCAACTTCGATTGATCCGGCCCTCTGGTTCGATGCTCTCTTTTATTTAGCAATTGCCTACTTTAGTTAGCGGATGTTATCAACTTCGGTTGATCCGGCCCTCTGGTTTGATGCTCGCTTTTATTTAGCGATTGCCTGCTTTAGGTAGCGGATGTCATCAACTTCGGTTGATCCGGCCCTCTGGTTTGATGCTCGCTTTTATTTAGCGATTGCCTGATCTAGTTAGCGGATGTTATCAACTTCGGTTGATCCGGCCCACTGGTTCGATGCTCGCTTTTATTTAGCGATTGTCTGCTTTAGGTAGCGGATGTTATCAACTTCGGTTGATCTGGCCCTCTAGTTCGATGCTCGCTTTTATTTAGCGATTGCCTGCTTTAGGTACCGGATGTTATCAACTTCGGTTGATCCGGACCTCTAGTTTGATGCTCGCTTTTATTTAGCGATTGCCTACTTTAGGTAGTGGATGTTATCAACTTCGGTTGATCCGTCCCTCTGGTTCGATGCTCGCTTTTATTTAGCGACTGCCCGCTTTAGGTAGCGGATGTTATGAACTTCGGTTGATCCGGCCCTATGGTTCGATGCTCGCTTTTATTTAGCGATTGCCTGCTTTAGGTAACGGATGTTATCAACTTCGGTTGATCCGACCCTCTGGTTCGATGCTCGCTTTTATTTAGCGATTGCCTGCTTTAGGTAGAGTATGTTATCAACTTCGGTTGATCCGGCCCTCTGGTTCGATGCTCACGTTTATTTAGCGATTGCCTACTTTAGTTAGCGGATGTTATCAACTTTGATTGATCCGACCCTTTGGTTCGATGCTCGCTTATATTTAGCGATTGCCTGCTTTAGTTAGCGGATGTTATCAACTTCGATTGATCCGGCCCTCTGGTTCGATGCTCGCTTTTATTTAGCGATTGCCTGCTTTAGTTAGCGGATGTTATCAACTTCGGTTGATCCGGCCCTCTGGTTCAATGCTCGCTTTTATTTAGCGATTGCCTACTTTAGTTAGCGGATGTTATCAACTTCGGTTGATCCGTCCCTCTGGTTCGATGCTCGCTTTTATTTAGCGACTGCCCGCTTTAGGTAGCGGATGTTATCAACTTCGGTTGATCCGGCCCTATGGTTCGATGCTCGCTTTTATTTAGCGATTTCCTGCTTTAGTTAGCGGATGTTATCAACTTCGGTTGATCCGGCCCTCTGGTTCGATGCTCGCTTTTATTTAGCGATTGCCTTCTTTAGTTAGCGGATGTCATCAACTTCGGTCGATCCGGCCCTCTGGTTCGATGCTCGCTTTTATTTAGCGATTCCCTGCTTTATTTAGCGGATGTTATCAACTTCGGTTGATCCGGCCCTCTGGTTCGATGCTCGCTTTTATTTAGCGATTGCCTTCTTTAGTTAGCGGATGTCATCAACTTCGGTCGATCCGGCCCTCTGGTTCGATGCTCGCTTTTATTTAGCGATTCCCTGCTTTAGTTAGCGGATGTTATCAACTTCGGTTGATCCGGCCCTCTGGTTCGATGCTCGCTTTTATTTAGCGATTTCCTGCTTTAGTTAGCGGATGTTATCATCTTAGGTTGATCCGGCCCTCTGGTTCGATGCTCGCTTTTATTTAGCAATTGCCTGCTTTAGTTAGCGGATGTTATCAACTTCGGTCGATCCGGCCCTCTGGTTCGATGCTCGTTTTTATTTAGCGATTGCTTGCTTTAGTTAGCGGATGTTATCAACTTCGGTTGATCCGGCCCTCTGGTTCGATGCTCGCTTTTATTTAGTGATTGCCTGCTTTAGTTAGCGAATGTTATCAACTTCGATTGATCCGGCCCTCTGGTTCGATGCTCTCTTTTATTTAGCAATTGCCTACTTTAGTTAGCGGATGTTATCAACTTCGGTTGATCCGGCCCTCTGGTTTGATGCTCGCTTTTATTTAGCGATTGCCTGCTTTAGGTAGCGGATGTCATCAACTTCGGTTGATCCGGCCCTCTGGTTTGATGCTCGCTTTTATTTAGCGATTGCCTGCTCTAGTTAGCGGATGTTATCAACTTCGGTTGATCCGGCCCACTGGTTCGATGCTCGCTTTTATTTAGCGATTGTCTGCTTTAGGTAGCGGATGTTATCAACTTCGGTTGATCTGGCCCTCTAGTTCGATGATCGCTTTTATTTAGCGATTGCCTGCTTTAGGTACCGGATGTTATCAACTTCGGTTGATCCGGACCTCTAGTTTGATGCTCGCTTTTATTTAGCGATTGCCTACTTTAGGTAGTGGATGTTATCAACTTCGGTTGATCCGTCCCTCTGGTTCGATGCTCGCTTTTATTTAGCGACTGCCCGCTTTAGGTAGCGGATGTTATGAACTTCGGTTGATCCGGCCCTATGGTTCGATGCTCGCTTTTATTTAGCGATTGCCTGCTTTAGGTAGCGGATGTTATCAACTTCGGTTGATCCGACCCTCTGGTTCGATGCTCGCTTTTATTTAGCGATTGCCTGCTTTAGGTAGAGTATGTTATCAACTTCGGTTGATCCGGCCCTCTGGTTCGATGCTCACGTTTATTTAGCGATTGCCTACTTTAGTTAGCGGATGTTATCAACTTTGATTGATCCGACCCTTTGGTTCGATGCTCGCTTATATTTAGCGATTGCCTGCTTTAGTTAGCGAATGTTATCAACTTCGATTGATCCGGCCCTCTGGTTCGATGCTCGCTTTTATTTAGCGATTGCCTGCTTTAGTTAGCGGATGTTATCAACTTCGGTTGATCCGGCCCTCTGGTTCAATGCTCGCTTTTATTTAGCGATTGCCTACTTTAGTTAGCGGATGTTATCAACTTCGGTTGATCCGTCCCTCTGGTTCGATGCTCGCTTTTATTTAGCGACTGCCCGCTTTAGGTAGCGGATGTTATCAACTTCGGTTGATCCGGCCCTATGGTTCGATGCTCGCTTTTATTTAGCGATTTCCTGCTTTAGTTAGCGGATGTTATCAACTTCGGTTGATCCGGCCCTCTGGTTCGATGCTCGCTTTTATTTAGCGATTGCCTTCTTTAGTTAGCGGATGTCATCAAGTTCGGTCGATCCGGCCCTCTGGTTCGATGCTCGCTTTTATTTAGCGATTCCCTGCTTTAGTTAGCGGATGTTATCAACTTCGGTTGATCCGGCCCTCTGGTTCGATGCTCGCTTTTATTTAGTGATTGTCTGCTTTAGTTAGAGAATGTTATCAACTTCGATTGATCCGGCCCTCTGGTTCGATGCCCTCTTTTATTTAGCAATTGCCTGCTTTAGTTAGCGGATGTTATCAACTTCGGTTGATCCGGCCCTCTGGTTCGATGCTCGCTTTTATTTAGCGATTGCCTGCTTTAGGTAACGGATGTCATCAACTTCGGTTGATCCGGCCCTCTGGTTCGATGCTCGCTTTTATTTAGCGATTGCCTGCTTTAGTTAGCGGATGTTATCAACTTAGGTTGATCCGGCCCTCTGGTTCGATGCTCGCTTTTATTTAGCGATTGCCTGCTTTAGGTTGTGGATTTTATCAACTTCGGTTGATCCAGCCCTCTGGTTCGATGCTCTCTTTTATTTACCGATTGGCTACTTTAGGTAGCGGATGTTATCAACTTCGGTTGATCTGGCCCTCTAGTTCGATGCTCGCTTTTATTTAGCGATTGCCTGCTTTAGGTAGCGGATGTCATCAACTTCGGTTGATCCGGTCCTCTGGTTCGATGCTCGCTTTTATTTAGCGATTGCCTGCTCTAGTTAGCGGATGTTATCAACTTCGGTTGATCCGGCCCACTGGTTCGATGCTCGCTTTTATTTAGCGATTGCCTGCTTTAGGTACCGGATGTTATCAACTTCGGTTGATCCGGCCCTCTGGTTTGATGCTCGCTTTTATTTAGCGATTGCCTACTTTAGGTAGCGGATGTTATCAACTTCGGTTGATCTGGCCCTCTGGTTCACTGCTCTCTTTTATATAGCGATTGCCTACTTTAGTTAGCGGATGTTATCAACTTCGGTTGATCCAGCCCTCTGGTTCGATGCTCGCTTTTATTTAGCGATTGCCTGCTTTAGGTTGTGGATTTCATCAACTTCGGTTGATCCAGCCCTCTGGTTCGATGCTCTCTTTTATTTACCGATTGGCTACTTTAGGTAGCGGATGTTATCAACTTCGGTTGATCTGGCCCTCTAGTTCGATGCTCGCTTTTATTTAGCGATTGCCTGCTTTAGGTAGCGGATGTCATCAACTTCGGTTGATCCGGTCCTCTGGTTCGATGCTCGCTTTTATTTAGCGATTGCCTGCTCTAGTTAGCGGATGTTATCAACTTCGGTTGATCCGGCCCACTGGTTCGATGCTCGCTTTTATTTAGCGATTGCCTGCTTTAGGTACCGGATGTTATCAACTTCGGTTGATCCGGCCCTCTGGTTTGATGCTCGCTTTTATTTAGCGATTGCCTACTTTAGGTAGCGGATGTTATCAACTTCGGTTGATCCGGCCCTATGGTTCGATGCTCGCTTTTATTTAGCGATTGCCTGCTTTAGGTAGCGGATATTATCAACTTCGGTTGATCCAACCCTCTGGTTCGATGCTCGCTTTTATTTAGCAATTGCCTGCTTTAGGTAGAGGATGTTATCAACTTCGGTTGATCCGACCGTCTGGTTCGATGCTCGCTTTTATTTAGCGATTGTCTGCTTTAGGTACCGGATGTTATCAACTTCGATTGATCCGACCCTTTGGTTCGATGCTCGCTTTTATTTAGCGATTGTCTAATTTAGTTAGCGGATGTTATCAACTTCGGTCGATCCGGCCCTCTGGTTCGATGCTCGCTTTTATTTAGCGATTGCCTGCTTTAGTTAGCGGATGTTATCAACTTCGGTTGATCCGTTCCTCTGGTTCGATACTCGCTTTTATTTAGTGATTGCCTGCTTTAGTTAGCGGATGTTATCAACTTCGGTTGATCCGGCCCTCTGGTTCGATGCTCGCTTTAATTTAACGATTGCCTGCTTTAGTTAGCGAATGTTATCAACTTCGGTTGATTCGTCCCTCTTGTTCGATGCTCGCTTTTATTTAGCAACTGCCCGCTTTAGGTAGCGGATGTTATCAACTTCGGTTGATCCGGCCCTATGGTTCGATGCTCGCTTTTATTTAGCGATTGCCTGCTTTAGGTAGCGGATATTATCAACTTCGGTTGATCCAACCCTCTGGTTCGATGCTCGCTTTTATTTAGCAATTGCCTGCTTTAGGTAGAGGATGTTATCAACTTCGGTTGATCTGGCCCTCTGGTTCGATGCTCGCGTTTATTTAGCGATTGCCTACTTTAGTTAGCGGATGTTATCAACTTCGATTGATCCGACCCTCTGGTTCGATGCTCGCTTTTATTTAGCGATTGCCTGCTTTAGTTAGCGGATGTTATCAACTTAGGTTGATCCGGCCCTCTGGTTCGATGCTCGCTTTTATTTAGCGATTGCCTGCTTTAGTTAGCGGATGTTATCAACTTCGGTCGATCCGGCCCTCTGGTTCGATGCTCGTTTTTATTTAGCGATTGCCTGCTTTAGTTAGCGGATGTTATCAACTTCGGTTGATCCGGCCCTCTGGTTCGATGCTCGCTTTTATTTAGTGATTGCCTGCTTTAGTTAGCGAATGTTATCAACTTCGATTGATCCGGCCCTCTGGTTCGATGCTCTCTTTTATTTAGCAATTGCCTACTTTAGTTAGCGGATGTTATCAACTTCGGTTGATCCGGCCCTCTGGTTTGATGCTCGCTTTTATTTAGCGATTGCCTGCTTTAGGTAGCGGATGTCATCAACTTCGGTTGATCCGGCCCTCTGGTTTGATGCTCACTTTTATTTAGCGATTGCCTGCTCTAGTTAGCGGATGTTATCAACTTCGGTTGATCCGGCCCACTGGTTCGATGCTCGCATTTATTTAGCGATTGTCTGCTTTAGGTAGCGGATGTTATCAACTTCGGTTGATCTGGCCCTCTAGTTCGATGCTCGCTTTTATTTAGCGATTGCCTGCTTTAGGTACCGGATGTTATCAACTTCGGTTGATCCGGACCTCTAGTTTGATGCTCGCTTTTATTTAGCGATTACCTACTTTAGGTAGTGGATGTTATCAACTTCGGTTGATCCGTCCCTCTGGTTCGATGCTCGCTTTTATTTAGCGACTGCCCGCTTTAGGTAGCGGATGTTATGAACTTCGGTTGATCCGGCCCTATGGTTCGATGCTCGCTTTTATTTAGTGATTGCCTGCTTTAGGTAGCGGATGTTATCAACTTCGGTTGATCCGACCCTCTGGTTCGATGCTCGCTTTTATTTAGCGATTGCTTGCTTTAGGTAGAGTATGTTATCAACTTCGGTTGATCCGGCCCTCTGGTTCGATGCTCACGTTTATTTAGCGATTGCCTACTTTAGTTAGCGGATGTTATCAACTTTGATTGATCTGACCCTTTGGTTCGATGCTCGCTTATATTTAGCGATTGCCTGCTTTAGTTAGCGGATGTTATCAACTTCGATTGATCCGGCCCTCTGGTTCGATGCTCGCTTTTATTTAGCGATTGCCTGCTTTAGTTAGCGGATGTTATCAACTTCGGTTGATTCGGCCCTCTGGTTCAATGCTCGCTTTTATTTAGCGATTGCCTACTTTAGTTAGCGGATGTTATCAACTTCGGTTGATCCGGCCCTCTGGTTCGATGCTCGCTTTTATTTAGCGATTGCCTGCTTTAGGTAGCGGATTTCATCAACTTCGGTTGATCCGGCCCTATGGTTCGATGCTCGCTTTTATTTAGCGATATCCTGCTTTAGTTAGCAGATGTTATCAACTTCGGTTGATCCGGACCTCTGGTTCGATGCTCTCTTTTATTTACCGATTGGCTGCTTTAGGTAGCGAATGTTATCAACTTCGGTTGATCCGGCCCTCTGGTTCAATGCTCTCTTTTATATAGCGATTGCCTACTTTAGTTAGCGGATGTTATCAACTTCGGTTGATCCAGCCCTCTGGTTCGATGCTCGCTTTTATTTAGCGATTGCCTGCTTTAGGTTATGGATTTCATCAACTTCGGTTGATCCAGCCCTCTGGTTCGATGCTCTCTTTTATTTACCGATTGGCTACTTTAGGTAGCGGATGTTATCAACTTCGGTTGATCTGGCCCTCTAGTTCGATGCTCGCTTTTATTTAGCGATTGCCTGCTTTAGGTAGCGGATGTCATCAACTTCGGTTGATCCGGTCCTCTGGTTCGATGCTCGCTTTTATTTAGCGATTGCCTGCTCTAGTTAGCGGATGTTATCAACTTCGGTTGATCCGGCCCACTGGTTCGATGCTCGCTTTTATTTAGCGATTGCCTGCTTTAGGTACCGGATGTTATCAACTTCGGTTGATCCGGCCCTCTGGTTTGATGCTCGCTTTTATTTAGCGATTGCCTACTTTAGGTAGCGGATGTTATCAACTTCGGTTGATCCGTCCCTCTGGTTCGATGCTCGCTTTTATTTAGCGACTACCCGCTTTAGGTAGCGGATGTTATCAACTTCGGTTGATCCGGCCCTATGGTTCGATGCTCGCTTTTATTTAGCGATTGCCTGCTTTAGTTAGCGGATGTTATGAACTTCGGTTGATCCGACCGTCTGGTTCGATGCTCGCTTTTATTTAGCGATTGTCTGCTTTAGGTACCGGATGTTATCAACTTCGGTTGATCCGACCCTATGGTTCGATGCTCGCTTTTATTTAGCGATTGCTTGCTTTAGGTAGAGTATGTTATCAACTTCGGTTGATCCGGCCCTCTGGTTCGATGCTCACGTTTATTTAGCGATTGCCTACTTTAGTTAGCGGATGTTATCAACTTTGATTGATCCGACCCTTTGGTTCGATGCTCGCTTATATTTAGCGATTGCCTGCTTTAGTTAGCGGATGTTATCAACTTCGATTGATCCGGCCCTCTGGTTCGATGCTCGCTTTTATTTAGCGATTGCCTGCTTTAGTTAGCGGATGTTATCAACTTCGGTTGATTCGGCCCTCTGGTTCAATGCTCGCTTTTATTTAGCGATTGCCTACTTTAGTTAGCGGATGTTATCAACTTCGGTTGATCCGGCCCTCTGGTTCGATGCTCGCTTTTATTTAGCGATTGCCTGCTTTAGGTAGCGGATTTCATCAACTTCGGTTGATCCGGCCCTATGGTTCGATGCTCGCTTTTATTTAGCGATATCCTGCTTTAGTTAGCAGATGTTATCAACTTCGGTTGATCCGGACCTCTGGTTCGATGCTCTCTTTTATTTACCGATTGGCTGCTTTAGGTAGCGAATGTTATCAACTTCGGTTGATCCGGCCCTCTGGTTCAATGCTCTCTTTTATATAGCGATTGCCTACTTTAGTTAGCGGATGTTATCAACTTCGGTTGATCCAGCCCTCTGGTTCGATGCTCGCTTTTATTTAGCGATTGCCTGCTTTAGGTTATGGATTTCATCAACTTCGGTTGATCCAGCCCTCTGGTTCGATGCTCTCTTTTATTTACCGATTGGCTACTTTAGGTAGCGGATGTTATCAACTTCGGTTGATCTGGCCCTCTAGTTCGATGCTCGCTTTTATTTAGCGATTGCCTGCTTTAGGTAGCGGATGTCATCAACTTCGGTTGATCCGGTCCTCTGGTTCGATGCTCGCTTTTATTTAGCGATTGCCTGCTCTAGTTAGCGGATGTTATCAACTTCGGTTGATCCGGCCCACTGGTTCGATGCTCGCTTTTATTTAGCGATTGCCTGCTTTAGGTACCGGATGTTATCAACTTCGGTTGATCCGGCCCTCTGGTTTGATGCTCGCTTTTATTTAGCGATTGCCTACTTTAGGTAGCGGATGTTATCAACTTCGGTTGATCCGTCCCTCTGGTTCGATGCTCGCTTTTATTTAGCGACTACCCGCTTTAGGTAGCGGATGTTATCAACTTCGGTTGATCCGGCCCTATGGTTCGATGCTCGCTTTTATTTAGCGATTGCCTGCTTTAGTTAGCAGATGTTATCAACTTCGGTTGATCCGACCGTCTGGTTCGATGCTCGCTTTTATTTAGCGATTGTCTGCTTTAGGTACCGGATGTTATCAACTTCGGTTGATCCGACCCTATGGTTCGATGCTCACTTTTATTTAGCAATTGTCTAATTTAGTTAGTGGATGTTATCAACTTCGGTCGATCCGGCCCTCTGGTTCGATGCTCGCTTTTATTTAGCGATTGCCTGCTTTAGTTAGCGGATGTTATCAACTTCGGTTGATCCGTTCCTCTGGTTCGATACTCGCTTTTATTTAGTGATTGCCTGCTTTAGTTAGCGGATGTTATCAACTTCGGTTGATCCGGCCCTCTGGTTCGATGCTCGCTTTAATTTAACGATTGCCTGCTTTAGTTAGCGAATGTTATCAACTTCGGTTGATCCGGCCCTATGGTTCGATGCTCACTTTAATTTAGCGATTTCCTACTTTAGGTAGCGGATGTCATAAACTTCGGTTGATCCGGCCCTCTGGTTTGATGCTCGCTTTTATTTAGCGATTGCCTACTTTAGGTAGCGAATGTTATCAACTTCGGTTGATTCGTCCCTCTGGTTCGATGCTCGCTTTTATTTAGCAACTGCCCGCTTTAGGTAGCGGATGTTATCAACTTCGGTTGATCCGGCCCTATGGTTCGATGCTCGCTTTTATTTAGCGATTGCCTGCTTTAGGTAGCGGATATTATCAACTTCGGTTGATCCAACCCTCTGGTTCGATGCTCGCTTTTATTTAGCAATTGCCTGCTTTAGGTAGAGGATGTTATCAACTTCGGTTGATCTGGCCCTCTGGTTCCATGCTCGCGTTTATTTAGCGATTGCCTACTTTAGTTAGCGGATGTTATCAACTTCGATTGATCCGACCCTTTGGTTCGATGCTCGCTTTTATTTAGCGATTGCCTGCTTTAGTTAGAGGATGTTATAAACTTCGATTGATCCGGCCCTCTGGTTCGATGCTCGCTTTTATTTAGCGATTGCCTGCTTTAGTTAGCGGATGTTATCAACTTCGGTTGATCCGACCCTCTGGTTCGATGCTCGCTTTTATTTAGTGATTGCCTGCTTTAGTTAGCGAATGTTATCAACTTCGATTGATCCGGCCCTCTGGTTCGATGCCCTCTTTTATTTAGCAATTGCCTGCTTTAGTTAGCGGATGTTATCAACTTCGGTTGATCCGGCCCTCTGGTTCGATGCTCGCTTTTATTTAGCGATTGCCTGCTTTACGTAACGGATGTCATCATCTTCGGTTGATCCGGCCCTCTGGTTCGATGCTCGCTTTTATTTAGCGATTGCCTGCTTTAGTTAGCGGATGTTATCAACTTCGGTTGATCAGGCCCTTTGGTTCGATGCTCGCTTTTATTTAGCGATTGCCTGCTTTAGTTAGCGGATGTCATCAACTTCGGTCGATCAGGCCCTCTGGTTCGATGCTCGCTTTTATTTAGCGATTGCCTGCTTTAGTTAGCGGATGTTATCAACTTCGGTTGATCCGGCCCTCTGGTTCGATGCTCGCTTTTTTTTAGTGATTTCCTGCTTTAGTTAGCGAATGTTATCAACTTCGATTGATCCGACCCTCTGGTTCGATGCTCTCTTTTATTTAGCAATTGCCTACTTTAGTTAGCGGATGTTATCAACTTCGGTTGATCCGGCCCTCTGGTTCGATGCTCGCTTTTATTTAGCGATTGCCTGCTTTAGGTAATGGATGTCATCAACTTCGGTTGATCCGGCCCTCTGGTTCGATGCTCGCTTTTATTTAGCGATTGCCTGCTCTAGTTAGCGGATGTTATCAACTTCGGTTGATCCGGCTCAATGGTTCGATGCTCGCTTTTATTTAGCGATTGTCTGCTATAGGTAGCGGATGTTATCAACTTCGGTTGATCCGGCCCTCTGGTTCGATGCTCGCTTTTATTTAGCGATGGCCTGCTTTAGGTACCGGATGTTATCAACTTCGGTTGATCTGGCCCTCTTGTTTGATGCTCGCTTTTATTTAGTGATTGCCTACTTTAGGTAGCGGATGTAATCAACTTCGGTTGATCCGTCCCTCTGGTTCGATGCTCGCTTTTATTTAGCGACTGCCCGCTTTAGGTAGCGGATGTTATCAACTTCGGTTGATCCGGCCCTATGGTTCGATGCTAGCTTTTATTTAGCGATTTCCTGCTTTAGTTAGCGGATGTTATCAACTTCGGTTGATCCGGCCCTCTGGTTCGATGCTCGCTTTTATTTAGCGATTGCCTGCTTTAGTTAGCGGATGTCATCAACTTCGGTCGATCCGGCCCTCTGGTTCGATGCTCGCTTTTATTTAGCGATTGCCTGCTTTAGTTAGCGGATGTTATCAACTTCGGTTGATCCGGCCCTCTGGTTCGATGCTCGCTTTTATTTAGTGATTGCCTGCTTTAGTTAGCGAATGTTATCAACTTCGATTGATCCGGCCCTCTGGTTCGATGCCCTCTTTTATTTAGCAATTGTCTGCTTTAGTTAGCGGATGTTATCAACTTCGGTTGATCCGGCCCTCTGGTTCGATGCTCGCTTTTATTTAGTGATTGCCTGCTTTAGGTAACGGATGTCATCAACTTCGGTTGATCCGGCCCTCTGGTTCGATGCTCGCTTTTATTTAGCGATTGCCTGCTTTAGTTAGCAGATGTTATCAACTTCGGTTGATCCGGTCCTCTGGTTCGATGCTCGCTTTTATTTAGTGATTGCCTGCTTTAGTTAGCGGATGTCATCAACTTCGGTCGATCCGGCCCTCTGGTTCGATGCTCGCTTTTATTTAGCTATTGCCTGCTTTAGTTAGCGGATGTTATCAACTTCGGTTGATCCGGCCCTCTGGTTCGATGCTCGCTTTTATTTAGTGATTGCCTGCTTTAGTTAGCGAATGTTATCAACTTCGATTGATCCGGCCCTCTGGTTCGATGCTCTCTTTTATTTAGCAATTGCCTACTTTAGTTAGCGGATGTTATCAACTTCGGTTGATATGGCCCTCTAGTTCGATGCTCGCTTTTATTTAGCGATTGCCTGCTTTAGGTAGCGGATGTCATCAACTTCGGTTGATCCGGTCCTCTGGTTCGATGCTCGCTTTTATTTAGCGATTGCCTGCTCTAGTTAGCGGATGTTATCAACTTCGGTTGATCCGGCCCACTGGTTCGATGCTCGCTTTTATTTAGCGATTGTCTGCTTTAGGTAGCGGATGTTATCAACTTCGGTTGATCCGGCCCTCTAGTTCGATGCTCGCTTTTATTTAGCGATTGCCTGCTTTAGGTACCGGATGTTATCAACTTCGGTTGATCCGGCCGTCTGGTTTGATGCTCGTTTTTATTTAGCGATTGCCTACTTTAGGTAGTGGACGTTATCAACTTCAGTTGATCCGTCCCTCTGGTTCGATGCTCGCTTTTATTTAGCGACTGCTCGCTTTAGGTAGCGGATGTTATGAACTTCGGTTGATCCGGCCCTATGGTTCGATGCTCGCTTTTATTTAGCGATTTCCTGCTTTAGGTAGCGGATGTTATCAACTTCGGTTGATCCGACCCTCTGGTTCGATGCTCGCTTTTATTTAGCGATTGCCTGCTTTAGGTGAGTATGTTATCAACTTCGGTTGATCCGGCCCTCTGGTTTGATGCTCGCGTTTATTTAGCGATTGCCTACTTTAGTTAGCGGATGTTATCAACTTTGATTGATCCGACCCTTTGGTTCGATGCTCGCTTTTATTAAGCGATTGCCTGCTTTAGTTAGCGGATGTTATCAAATTCGATTGATCCGGCCCTCTGGTTCGATGCTCGCTTTTATTTAGTGATTGCCTGCTTTAGTTAGCGAATGTTATCAACTTCGATTGATCCGGCCCTCTGGTTCGATGCCCTCTTTTATTTAGCAATTGTCTGCTTTAGTTAGCGGATGTTATCAACTTCGGTTGATCCGGCCCTCTGGTTCTATGCTCGCTTTTATTTAGTGATTGCCTGCTTTAGGTAACGGATGTCATCAACTTCGGTTGATCCGGCCCTCTGGTTCGATGCTCGCTTTTATTTAGCGATTGCCTGCTTTAGTTAGCAGATGTTATCAACTTCGGTTGATCCGGTCCTCTGGTTCGATGCTCGCTTTTATTTAGTGATTGCCTGCTTTAGTTAGCGGATGACATCAACTTCGGTCGATCCGGCCCTCTGGTTCGATGCTCGCTTTTATTTAGCTATTGCCTGCTTTAGTTAGCGGATGTTATCAACTTCGGTTGATCCGGCCCTCTGGTTCGATGCTCGCTTTTATTTAGTGATTGCCTGCTTTAGTTAGCGAATGTTATCAACTTCGATTGATCCGGCCCTCTGGTTCGATGCTCTCTTTTATTTAGCAATTGCCTACTTTAGTTAGCGGATGTTATCAACTTCGGTTGATATGGCCCTCTAGTTCGATGCTCGCTTTTATTTAGCGATTGCCTGCTTTAGGTAGCGGATGTCATCAACTTCGGTTGATCCGGTCCTCTGGTTCGATGCTCGCTTTTATTTAGCGATTGCCTGCTCTAGTTAGCGGATGTTATCAACTTCGGTTGATCCGGCCCACTGGTTCGATGCTCGCTTTTATTTAGCAATTATCTGCTTTAGGTAGAGGATGTTATCAACTTCGGTTGATCCGGCCCTCTAGTTCGATGCTCGCTTTTATTTAGCGATTGCCTGCTTTAGGTACCGGATGTTATCAACTTCGGTTGATCCGGCCGTCTGGTTTGATGCTCGTTTTTATTTAGCGATTGCCTACTTTAGGTAGTGGACGTTATCAACTTCAGTTGATCCGTCCCTCTGGTTCGATGCTCGCTTTTATTTAGCGACTGCCCGCTTTAGGTAGCGGATGTTATGAACTTCGGTTGATCCGACCCTATGGTTCGATGCTCGCTTTTATTTAGCGATTTCCTGCTTTAGGTAGCGGATGTTATCAACTTCGGTTGATCCGACCCTCTGGTTCGATGCTCGCTTTTATTTAGCGATTGCCTGCTTTAGGTGAGTATGTTATCAACTTCGGTTGATCCGGCCCTCTGGTTTGATGCTCGCGTTTATTTAGCGATTGCCTACTTTAGTTAGCGGATGTTATCAACTTTGATTGATCCGACCCTTTGGTTCGATGCTCGCTTTTATTAAGCGATTGCCTGCTTTAGTTAGCGGATGTTATCAAATTCGATTGATCCGGCCCTCTGGTTCGATGCTCGCTTTTATTTAGCGATTGCCTGCTTTAGTTAGCGGATGTTATCAACTTCGGTTGATCCGGCCCTCTGGTTCAATGCTCGCTTTTATTTAGCGATTGCCTACTTTAGTTAGCGGATGTTATCAACTTCGGTTGATCCGGCCCTTTGGTTCGATGCTCGCTTTTATTTAGCGATTGCCTGCTTTAGGTAGCGGATTTCATCAACTTCGGTTGATCCGGCCCTATGGTTCGATGCTCGCTTTTATTTAGCGATATCCTGCTTTAGTTAGCAGATGTTATCAACTTCGGTTGATCCGGACCTCTGGTTCGATGCTCTCTTTTATTTACCGATTGGCTGCTTTAGGTAGCGAATGTTATCAACTTCGGTTGATCCGGCCCTCTGGTTCAATGCTCGCTTTTATTTAGCGATTGCCTACTTTAGTTAGCGGATGTTATAAACTTCGGTTGATCCAGCCCTCTGGTTCGATGCTCGCTTTTATTTAGCGATTGCCTGCTTTAGGTTGTGGATTTCATCAACTTCGGTTGATCCGGCCCTCTGGTTCGATGCTCTCTTTTATTTACCGATTGGCTGCTTTAGGTAGCGGATGTTATCAACTTCGGTTGATCTGGCCCTCTAGTTCGATGCTCGCTTTTATTTAGCGATTGCCTGCTTTAGGTAGCGGATGTCATCAACTTCGGTTGATCCGGTCCTCTGGTTCGATGCTCGCTTTTATTTAGCGATTGCCTGCTCTAGTTAGCGGATGTTATCAACTTCGGTTGATCCGGCCCACTGGTTCGATGCTCGCTTTTATTTAGCGATTGTCTGCTTTAGGTACCGGATGTTATCAACTTCGGTTGATCCGACCCTATGGTTCGATGCTCGCTTTTATTTAGCAATTGCCTAATTTAGTTAGCGGATGTTATCAACTTCGGTCGATCCGGCCCTCTGGTTCGATACTCACTTTTATTTAGCGATTGCCTTCTTTAGTTAGCGGATGTTATCAACTTCGGTTGATCCGTTCCTCTGGTTCGATACTCGCTTTTATTTAGTGATTGCATGCTTTAGTTAACGGATGTTATCAACTTCGGTTGTTCCGGCCCTCTGGTTCGATGCTCGCTTTAATTTAACGATTGCCTGCTTTAGTTAGCGAATGTTATCTACTTCGGTTGATCCGGCCCTATGGTTCGATGCTCACTTTAATTTATCGATTTCCTACTTTAGGTAGCGGATGTCATAAACTTCGGCTGATCCGGCCCTCTGGTTTGATGCTCGCTTTTATTTAGCGATTGCCTACTTTAGGTAGCGGATGTTATCAACTTCAGTTGATCCGTCCCTCTGGTTCGATGCTCGCTTTTATTTAGCAACTGCCCGCTTTAGGTAGCGGATGTTATCAACTTCGGTTGATCCGGCCCTATGGTTCGATGCTCGCTTTTATTTAGCGATTGGCTGCTTTAGGTAGCGGATGTTATGAACTTCGGTTGATCCGGCCCTATGGTTCGATGCTCGCTTTTATTTAGCGATTTCCTGCTTTAGGTAGCGGATGTTATCAACTTCGGTTGATCCGACCCTCTGGTTCGATGCTCGCTTTTATTTAGCGATTGCCTGCTTTAGGTGAGTATGTTATCAACTTCGGTTGATCCGGCCCTCTGGTTTGATGCTCGCGTTTATTTAGCGATTGCCTACTTTAGTTAGCGGATGTTATCAACTTTGATTGATCCGACCCTTTGGTTCGATGCTCGCTTTTATTAAGCGATTGCCTGCTTTAGTTAGCGGATGTTATCAAATTCGATTGATCCGGCCCTCTGGTTCGATGCTCGCTTTTATTTAGCGATTGCCTGCTTTAGTTAGCGGATGTTATCAACTTCGGTTGATCCGGCCCTCTGGTTCAATGCTCGCTTTTATTTAGCGATTGCCTACTTTAGTTAGCGGATGTTATCAACTTCGGTTGATCCGGCCCTCTGGTTCGATGCTCGCTTTTATTTAGCGATTGCCTGCTTTAGGTAGCGGATTTCATCAACTTCGGTTGATCCGGCCCTATGGTTCGATGCTCGCTTTTATTTAGCGATATCCTGCTTTAGTTAGCAGATGTTATCAACTTCGGTTGATCCGGACCTCTGGTTCGATGCTCTCTTTTATTTACCGATTGGCTGCTTTAGGTAGCGAATGTTATCAACTTCGGTTGATCCGGCCCTCTGGTTCAATGCTCGCTTTTATTTAGCGATTGCCTACTTTAGTTAGCGGATGTTATCAACTTCGGTTGATCCATCCCTCTGGTTCGATGCTCGCTTTTATTTAGCGATTGCCTGCTTTAGGTTGTGGATTTCATCAACTTCGGTTGATCCGGCCCTCTGGTTCGATGCTCTCTTTTATTTACCGATTGGCTGCTTTAGGTAGCGGATGTTATCAACTTCGGTTGATCTGGCCCTCTAGTTCGATGCTCGCTTTTATTTAGCGATTGCCTGCTTTAGGTAGCGGATGTCATCAACTTCGGTTGATCCGGTCCTCTGGTTCGATGCTCGCTTTTATTTAGCGATTGCCTGCTCTAGTTAGCGGATGTTATCAACTTCGGTTGATCCGGCCCACTGGTTCGATGCTCGCTTTTATTTAGCGATTGTCTGCTTTAGGTACCGGATGTTATCAACTTCGGTTGATCCGACCCTATGGTTCGATGCTCGCTTTTATTTAGCAATTGCCTAATTTAGTTAGCGGATGTTATCAACTTCGGTCGATCCGGCCCTCTGGTTCGATACTCACTTTTATTTAGCGATTGCCTTCTTTAGTTAGCGGATGTTATCAACTTCGGTTGATCCGTTCCTCTGGTTCGATACTCGCTTTTATTTAGTGATTGCATGCTTTAGTTAACGGATGTTATCAACTTCGGTTGATCCGGCCCTCTGGTTCGATGCTCGCTTTAATTTAACGATTGCCTGCTTTAGTTAGCGAATGTTATCAACTTAGGTTGATCCGGCCCTATGGTTCGATGCTCACTTTAATTTATCGATTTCCTACTTTAGGTAGCGGATGTCATAAACTTCGGCTGATCCGGCCCTCTGGTTTGATGCTCGCTTTTATTTAGCGATTGCCTACTTTAGGTAGCGGATGTTATCAACTTCAGTTGATCCGTCCCTCTGGTTCGATGCTCGCTTTTATTTAGCAACTGCCCGCTTTAGGTAGCGGATGTTATCAACTTCGGTTGATCCGGCCCTATGGTTCGATGCTCGCTTTTATTTAGCGATTGGCTGCTTTAGGTAGCGGATGTTATGAACTTCGGTTGATCCGGCCCTATGGTTTGATGCTCGCTTTTATTTAGCGATTTCCTGCTTTAGGTAGCGGATGTTATCAACTTCGGTTGATCCGACCCTCTGGTTCGATGCTCGCTTTTATTTAGCGATTGCCTGCTTTAGGTGAGTATGTTATCAACTTCGGTTGATCCGGCCCTCTGGTTTGATGCTCGCGTTTATTTAGCGATTGCCTACTTTAGTTAGCGGATGTTATCAACTTTGATTGATCCGACCCTTTGGTTCGATGCTCGCTTTTATTAAGCGATTGCCTGCTTTAGTTAGCGGATGTTATCAAATTCGATTGATCCGGCCCTCTGGTTCGATGCTCGCTTTTATTTAGCGATTGCCTGCTTTAGTTAGCGGATGTTATCAACTTCGGTTGATCCGGCCCTCTGGTTCAATGCTCGCTTTTATTTAGCGATTGCCTACTTTAGTTAGCGGATGTTATCAACTTCGGTTGATCCGGCCCTCTGGTTCGATGCTCGCTTTTATTTAGCGATTGCCTGCTTTAGGTAGCGGATTTCATCAACTTCGGTTGATCCGGCCCTATGGTTCGATGCTCGCTTTTATTTAGCGATATCATGCTTTAGTTAGCAGATGTTATCAACTTCGGTTGATCCGGACCTCTGGTTCGATGCTCTCTTTTATTTACCGATTGGCTGCTTTAGGTAGCGAATGTTATCAACTTCGGTTGATCCGGCCCTCTGGTTCAATGCTCGCTTTTATTTAGCGATTGCCTACTTTAGTTAGCGGATGTTATCAACTTCGGTTGATCCAGCCCTCTGGTTCGATGCTCGCTTTTATTTAGCGATTGCCTGCTTTAGGTTGTGGATTTCATCAACTTCGGTTGATCCGGCCCTCTGGTTCGATGCTCTCTTTTATTTACCGATTGGCTGCTTTAGGTAGCGGATGTTATCAACTTCGGTTGATCTGGCCCTCTAGTTCGATGCTCGCTTTTATTTAGCGATTGCCTGCTTTAGGTAGCGGATGTCATCAACTTCGGTTGATCCGGTCCTCTGGTTCGATGCTCGCTTTTATTTAGCGATTGCCTGCTCTAGTTAGCGGATGTTATCAACTTCGGTTGATCCGGCCCACTGGTTCGATGCTCGCTTTTATTTAGCGATTGTCTGCTTTAGGTACCGGATGTTATCAACTTCGGTTGATCCGACCCTATGGTTCGATGCTCGCTTTTATTTAGCAATTGCCTAATTTAGTTAGCGGATGTTATCAACTTCGGTCGATCCGGCCCTCTGGTTCGATGCTCACTTTTATTTAGCGATTGCCTTCTTTAGTTAGCGGATGTTATCAACTTCGGTTGATCCGTTCCTCTGGTTCGATACTCGCTTTTATTTAGTGATTGCATGCTTTAGTTAACGGATGTTATCAACTTCGGTTGATCCGGCCCTCTGGTTCGATGCTCGCTTTAATTTAACGATTGCCTGCTTTAGTTAGCGAATGTTATCAACTTCGGTTGATCCGGCCCTATGGTTCGATGCTCACTTTAATTTATCGATTTCCTACTTTAGGTAGCGGATGTCATAAACTTCGGCTGATCCGGCCCTCTGGTTTGATGCTCGCTTTTATTTAGCGATTGCCTACTTTAGGTAGCGGATGTTATCAACTTCAGTTGATCCGTCCCTCTGGTTCGATGCTCGCTTTTATTTAGCAACTGCCCGCTTTAGGTAGCGGATGTTATCAACTTCGGTTGATCCGGCCCTATGGTTCGATGCTCGCTTTTATTTAGCGATTGGCTGCTTTAGGTAGCGGATGTTATGAACTTCGGTTGATCCGGCCCTATGGTTCGATGCTCGCTTTTATTTAGCTATTTCCTGCTTTAGGTAGCGGATGTTATCAACTTCGGTTGATCCGACCCTCTGGTTCGATGCTCGCTTTTATTTAGCGATTGCCTGCTTTAGGTGAGTATGTTATCAACTTCGGTTGATCCGGCCCTCTGGTTTGATGCTCGCGTTTATTTAGCGATTGCCTACTTTAGTTAGCGGATGTTATCAACTTTGATTGATCCGACCCTTTGGTTCGATGCTCGCTTTTATTAAGCGATTGCCTGCTTTAGTTAGCGGATGTTATCAAATTCGATTGATCCGGCCCTCTGGTTCGATGCTCGCTTTTATTTAGCGATTGCCTGCTTTAGTTAGCGGATGTTATCAACTTCGGTTGATCCGGCCCTCTGGTTCAATGCTCGCTTTTATTTAGCGATTGCCTACTTTAGTTAGCGGATGTTATCAACTTCGGTTGATCCGGCCCTCTGGTTCGATGCTCGCTTTTATTTAGCGATTGCCTGCTTTAGGTAGCGGATTTCATCAACTTCGGTTGATCCGGCCCTATGGTTCGATGCTCGCTTTTATTTAGCGATATCTTGCTTTAGTTAGCAGATGTTATCAACTTCGGTTGATCCGGACCTCTGGTTCGATGCTCTCTTTTATTTACCGATTGGCTGCTTTAGGTAGCGAATGTTATCAACTTCGGTTGATCCGGCCCTCTGGTTCAATGCTCGCTTTTATTTAGCGATTGCCTACTTTAGTTAGCGGATGTTATCAACTTCGGTTGATCCAGCCCTCTGGTTCGATGCTCGCTTTTATTTAGCGATTGCCTGCTTTAGGTTGTGGATTTCATCAACTTCGGTTGATCCGGCCCTCTGGTTCGATGCTCTCTTTTATTTACCGATTGGCTGCTTTAGGTAGCGGATGTTATCAACTTCGGTTGATCTGGCCCTCTAGTTCGATGCTCGCTTTTATTTAGTGATTGCCTGCTTTAGGTAGCGGATGTCATCAACTTCGGTTGATCCGGTCCTCTGGTTCGATGCTCGCTTTTATTTAGCGATTGCCTGCTCTAGTTAGCGGATGTTATCAACTTCGGTTGATCCGGCCCACTGGTTCGATGCTCGCTTTTATTTAGCGATTGTCTGCTTTAGGTACCGGATGTTATCAACTTCGGTTGATTCGACCCTATGGTTCGATGCTCGCTTTTATTTAGCAATTGCCTAATTTAGTTAGCGGATGTTATCAACTTCGGTCGATCCGGCCCTCTGGTTCGATGCTCACTTTTATTTAGCGATTGCCTTCTTTAGTTAGCGGATGTTATCAACTTCGGTTGATCCGTTCCTCTGGTTCGATACTCGCTTTTATTTAGTGATTGCATGCTTTAGTTAGCGAATGTTATCAACTTCGGTTGATCCGGCCCTATGGTTCGATGCTCGCTTTAATTTATCGATTTCCTACTTTAGGTAGCGGATGTCATAAACTTCGGCTGATCCGGCCCTCTGGTTTGATGCTCGCTTTTATTTAGCGATTGCCTACTTTAGGTAGCGGATGTTATCAACTTCAGTTGATCCGTCCCTCTGGTTCGATGCTCGCTTTTATTTAGCAACTGCCCGCTTTAGGTAGCGGATGTTATCAACTTCGGTTGATCCGGCCCTATGGTTCGATGCTCGCTTTTATTTAGCGATTGGCTGCTTTAGGTAGCGGATATTATCAACTTCGGTTGATCCGACCCTCTGGTTCGATGCTCGCTTTTATTTAGCGATTGCCTGCTTTAGGTAGAGGATGTTATCAACTTCGGTTGATCCGGCCCTCTGGTTCTATGCTCGCGTTTATTTAGCGATTGCCTACTTTAGTTAGCGGATGTTATCAACTTCGATTGATCCGACGCTTTGGTTCGATGCTCGCTTTTATTTAGCGATTGCCTGCTTTAGTTAGCGGATGTTATCAACTTCGATTGATCCGGCCCTCTGGTTCGATGCTCGCTTTTATTTACCGATTGCCTGCTTTAGTTAGCGGATGTTATCAACTTCGGTTGATCCGACCCTCTGGTTCAATGCTCGCTTTTATTTAGCGATTGCCTACTTTAGTTAGCGGATGTTATCAACTTCTGTTGATTCGGCCCTCTGGTTCGATGCTCGCATTTATTTAGCGATTGCCTGCTTTAGGTAGCGGATTTCATCAACTTCGGTTGATCCGGCCCTATGGTTCGATGCTCGCTTTTATTTAGCGATATCCTGCTTTAGTTAGCGGATGTTCTCAACTTCGGTTGATCCGGCCCTCTGGTTCAATGCTCTCTTTTATTTACCGATTGGCTGCTTTAGGTAGCGAATGTTATCAACTTCGGTTGATCCGGCCCTCTGGTTCAACGCTCGCTTTTATTTAGCGATTGCCTACTTTAGTTAGCGGATGTTATCAACTTCGGTTGATCCAGCCCTCTGGTTCGATGCTCGCTTTTATTTAGCGATTGCCTGCTTTAGGTAGCGGATTTCATCAACTTCGATTGATCCGGCCCTATGGTTCGATGCGCGCTTTTATTTAGCGATATCCTGCTTTAGTTAGCGGATGTTATCAACTTCGGTTGATCCGGCCCTCTGGTTCGATGCTCTCTTTTATTTACCGATTGGCTGCTTTAGGTAGCGGATGTTATCAACTTCGGTTGATCCGGCCCTCTGGTTCGATTCTCGCTTTTATTTAGCGATTGCCTGCTTTAGGTAGCGGATGTCATCAACTTCGGTTGATCCGGTCCTCTGGTTCGATGCTCGCTTTTATTTAGTGATTGCCTGCTCTAGTTAGCGGATGTTATCAACTTCGGTTGATCCGGCCCACTGGTTCGATGCTCGCTTTTATTTAGCGATTGTCTCCTTTAGGTAGCGGATGTTATCAACTTCGGTTGATCCTGTAAGAGCACAGATTGTGTCTTAGTAATATCTCTATGTTTTGATGATAACATTAATGATAATTTGTATACAAGAATTATACTCTCTAAATTTGTTCTAAACTGTTTTCTACAGGCACAAAAGATTTTAATCTTAAAGAGCAAATTTGATGTGAACTATAAATTCTGAATGGCTCAAGAGCATCTGAAGATTAGAAGAATCTGAAGTATAAGAGCTTAGTCATCAAGATTCTGAAGATACAACACGCTGCATATATTATCAAGAATCTGAATGAAAGAAGACTCTGAGTGAAGAGACTCTGAATGAAAGAAGACTCTGAGTGAAGAGACTCTGAATGAAAGAAGACTCTGAGTGAAGAGACTCTGAATGAGAGAAGACTCTGATCTGAGTGAAGACTCTGATCTAAGAGCATGTTACGCTTCAAGCACACAGCTGCACCAGACTCTGATTCAGCAACATCTGAAGAACATCTTAGGCTCTGAAGTTTCCAGAAGATTCTGAAGACTGAAGACTCTGATATTGATTGTTGATCTGAACTATCTGAAGAATTATTTGAAGAAGATTATTTTAATATATCCGTTGGAATATGCCAGCAAATCTTTCCTTAATTGGGATAGACATAAATCTCTGCAAGAATATTATTCCTCTGATACATTCCTTATATGGTAAATTCACAGCTCAGCAGACAATTGCTACACCCACATTTTGTGCGCCGTCTCTCTGCTGCAATAGTACAAAGGACAGTACTATTTGATATTGGAAATATCTTCTCCAACGGTATTATATTCTCTCCAATATTCAAGTGGCTATATAAAGGATATCATAGCACTTTCTTCAGAGAAAAAAAAAGAAAAGAAAAAGAAGACGAACTTTGAAAAACTTATTCTCAAGCGAAGAAACTCTCAAGCTCTCATATTCTTTATAGTCCATACATTGTTCTAAACTTAGAGAAATAACACAGTTGTGTTTATAGCTTTCATAGAAGCAATTTATTACTCTTACATTGTATTACATTAATTTGTAAAGGAAGTTTTCCTTAAGAGGATCTAGGTTAGATCAGTAGCTCTTGAGAAGACTAAGAACAGTTGTTCTTAGGTGTTGCTATTTGTAATCAGTTGATTTGAATAGTGGATTAAGTCCTTGTTGAGAAAGGCAAATCACTCTTGAAAAGGGTGGACTGGAGTAGTTGAGTTCAACGAACCAGGATAAAAATACTTGAGTTTTTATCTTTGATTATTTTCTGTCATACTTATTCAACCCCCCTTCTAAGTATTTTCTCACCTTCAGTTGGCATCAGAGCTCCGGTTCTGCGTGTGCATTCACTTAACCGTGACAGATAAAGATCCAGTGAGAAGAATACTCTGTTATTTATTTGGTTGCTAATATGGGTGATATTCCTACATCAAGCAACAAATATGAAGGAGACAGAATCAGCACCAAACCTCCAATGTTTGATGGAGAAAAATTTGATTATTGGAAAGATAGACTTGAAAGTTTTTTCTTGGGGTATGATGCTGATCTCTGGGATTTAGTCATTGATGGATATGAACATCCTACTAAGGATGGCAAAAAGATTGATAGAAAATCAATGACTGAGGAGCAGAAGAAAGAATTCAAGAATCATCACAAAGCCAGAACCATACTTCTTAATGCAATCTCTCATACAGAGTATGAGAAGATTACCAACAGAGACACTGCTCATGATATGTTTGAGTCTCTCAAAATGACTCATGAGGGAAACTCTCAGGTGAAAGAAACAAAGGCTCTGGCGCTGATACAGAAGTATGAAGCGTTCAAGATGGAAGAATCTGAGAACATTGAGACTATGTTTTCCAGATTTCAGATTCTAACAGCTGGGTTGAAAGTTCTGGACAAGGGCTACTCAACATCTGATCATGTCAAGAAGATCATCAGAAGTCTTCCTACCAGATGGAGACCTATGGTGACTGCATTGAAGCTGGCCAAGGATCTGAACAAAATCTCATTAGAAGAACTCATCAGTTCTTTGAGAAGTCATGAGATTGAGCTGGAGGAAGATGAACCCCAGAAGAAAGATAAAGGTAAATCCTTAGCTTTTAAATCTAACAAATCTGTTAAAGCTTTGCAGGTAAATGAAGAAAGCTCTGAGGAATCTTCTTCTGAAGAAGAAGATGAACTATACATGCTGTCCAGAAGGATCAACAAACTCTGGAAGCACAAAGGGAAGAAGTTCAACAACTTCAGAAGATCTGATCAAAAGAGAGAATCTTCTGGACACAGAAGATCTGGCAAGAAAGAGGTCACTTGCTATGAATGTAAAGAACCTGGACACTACAAGAGTGAATGTCCCAAACTTCAAAAGGAAAAACCCAAAAGGAAGTTTGATAAAAAGAAAAAGGTTCTGATGGCTACATGGGATGACTCAGATGAATCTGAATCATCTTCTGAATCTGAGGAAGAATGTGCAAATGTTGCGCTGATGGCCAACACAAATGATCAAGATGAAGGAACGTCATCATCTGAATCTGAGTCAGAATCAGACTCTGACTCTGAAGAGGTATTTTCTGAACTCTCCAGAGCTGAACTTGTTGAAAGTTTATCTGACATGTTGGAAAGCTACAGCAAGATTAAACTCAAATACAAGAAGCTGAAAAGCAATCTTGAATCTGAGATTGATCTTCTGAGAACAGAACTTGTTGAGCAGAAAGAAATAAATTTAAAACTCAAAAATGATTTAGAAACAACTCAACAAGAATCTGATACTGAAACAGAGTCAAGTGAAAATATTTTAGAAAAATATGACTCCAGTTTTAAAAGATTCCTCACTAAAAGCATAGACAGAAGCAAAATGGCTTCTATGATCTATGGTGTTAGTGGGAACAACAGAAGAGGCATTGGATGTGAATCTTCCTCTGGAAGCAATCCAAAATCTGTTGATAAACTCTTCATCAAGAAGACTCCTCTGTATTCTCATTTTAAGTTTGGTCATCTGAATGATATTAAACATACAAGCTCTGAAAAGAGTACTTATGTGTTTAAGCCAAGGACTAGCCAGATTAAACACTATGTTGAAAAACAGAAGTTTAGGCAAAACCACAGAACATCTAACCCCAAAGGACCCAAGAAGATCTGGGTACCTAAAAGTAAAATAATACCTGTTGCAGATGTTCTTAGCAGCAAAATCCAGACACCAATCATGGTACCTGGACTCTGGATGCTCACGACATATGACGGGCGAAAGGTCTATGTTCCAAAGCCTGGAACTTAGATCTGGAGGGGACGTGAAATTTGGAGGGAACCAGAAGGGCAAGATCATTGGCTCTGGTACAATAGGTAATGGTAACCTACCCTCTATTTCTAATGTTCTGTTAGTTGAAGGATTGAAACATAATCTATTATCCATAAGTCAATTAAGTGACAATGGTTATGATATCATCTTTAATCAAAAATGTTGCAAAGCTGTATGTCAAAAGAATGGTTCAATCCTATTCAGTGGAAAGAGGAAAAACAACATTTACAAAATTAACCTTTCAGAACTTAAAGTTCAAAATGTAAAATGCCTTTTATCTGTGAATGATGAGCAATGGGTCTGGCATAGAAGATTGGGACATATTAATATGAGACGTATATCTCAGATTAATAAACTCAATCTGGTCAGAGGACTCCCTAATCTGAAGTTCAATTCAGATGCTCTGTGTGGCGCATGTCAAAAGGGTAAATTTTCAAAATCTCATTTTAAACCAAAAAATGTTGTTTCCACTTCTAGACCATTGGAATTACTTCATATTGATCTGTTTGGACCAGTGAAAACTGCATCCATCAGAGGCAAGAAGTATGGGTTAGTCATTGTAGATGACTACAGCAGATGGACATGGGTAAAGTTTCTAAAACACAAGGATGAGTCTCATTCTGTGTTCATTGACTTCTGCAATCAAGTCCAGACTGAAAAAGAATGCAAAATTATTAAAGTCAGAAGTGATCATGGTGGTGAATTTGAAAACAAATATTTTGAAAAATATTTTTCTGAAAAAGGAATTGCACATGATTTCTCCTGTCCTAGAACTCCACAACAAAATGGAGTTGTAGAGAGGAAAAATAGAACATTGCAAGAAATGGCCAGAACCATGATCAACGAGACAAATCTGGCAAAATACTTTTGGGCAGAAGCAATAAATACAGCATGTTATATTCAGAACAGAGTGTCTGTAAGACCTCTTCTGGAAAAGACTCCCTATGAATTGTGGAGAAACAGAAAGCCCAACATTGCTTATTTTCATCCATTTGGATGTATTTGTTATATGCTTAACACTAAAGATCATCTGAACAAGTTTGATTCCAAAGCACAGAAGTGTTTCATGCTTGGTTATTCTGAACGCTCTAAAGGCTACAGAGTATTCAATACTGAAACACAGATTGTGGAAGAATCTATTCATGTTAGATTTGATGATAAGCTTGGCTCTGAAAAGCCAAAGCAAGTTGAAAGTTCTGCAGATAGAGAAGTTATTCTCACAGACTCTGAAGGCTCAGAGGCAGACAAGACTGAAGACAAAGACTCTGAAGCAAACCCAGATGCTACGCCTCTAACTTCCCAACTTGACAATCTGCATATTTCTGAAAGACCAACAGTCAGAGGATCTTCTTCCAGAATGAAGGCTTCTCATCCAGAGGATGTGATAATTGGAAAGAAAGATGATCCAATAAGGACAAGAGCATTTCTCAGAACTTCTGAATCTTCCTTCTGTGGCTTAGTGTCAATTATAGAACCAACATCTGTTGATGAGGCTCTGGAAGATAATGAATGGATTTTAGCTATGCAAGAGGAGCTGAATCAATTCACAAGGAATGAAGTCTGGGATCTGGTTCCAAGACCTAAAGGTTTCAATGTCATTGGAACAAAATGGGTTTTCAGAAATAAACTTAATGAGAAAGGAGAAGTTGAAAGGAACAAAGCAAGACTGGTTGCTCAAGGCTACAGTCAACAAGAAGGCATAGACTACACAGAAACATATGCTCCTGTTGCAAGGTTAGAGTCTATACGCTTGCTTATTTCATTTGCTGCACAACATAACATCACTCTTTATCAGATGGATGTTAAAAGTGCTTTTCTTAATGGAATTATAGAAGAGGAAGTGTATGTCCACCAACCTCCTGGTTTTGAAAATGAAAATTTTCCAGATCATGTTTACAAACTGAAAAAATCTCTTTATGGACTAAAACAAGCTCCCAGAGCTTGGTATGAGAGGTTGAGTAATTTTCTTCTGAAGAAAAATTTCATCAGAGGAAAAGTGGATACCACACTATTTTGTAAAACCATTAAGAAAGATTTGTTGATTTGTCAAATTTATGTAGATGATATTATTTTTGGATCAACAAATATTATGCTTGGAAAGGAGTTTGCTAAATGTATGCAGGCAGAATTTGAGATGAGCATGATGGGAGAATTGAGATTCTTTCTGGGAATCCAAGTAAATCAGACTCCAGAGTGCACCTACATACATCAGACCAAGTATGTTAAAGAGCTTCTGAAGAAGTTTAACATGCTGGATAGCAAAATGGCAAAGACTCCAATGCATCCTACAAGCACTCTAGGTAAGGAAGAGGTAAGTAAGAAGGTAGATCAGAAACTCTACAGAGGTATGATAGGATCTCTTCTTTATTTGACTGCTTCTAGACCAGACATTCTGTTTAGTGTTTGTTTATGTGCTAGATTCCAATCAGATCCTAGAGAATCACACTTAACTGCTGTTAAGAGGATTCTAAGGTATCTGAAAGGTACTGCTAATGTTGGTTTGTGTTACAGAAGATCTGACGAATATTCACTAGTTGGATTCTGTGATGCTGACTATGCTGGAGATAGAGTTGAGCGCAAAAGTACTTCTGGAAGCTGTCAGTTTCTTGGAAGTCATCTGATCTCGTGGTACAGCAAGAAGCAACCAACAATTGCACTATCAACCACAGAGGCAGAATACATTGCTGCTGCTGGATGTTCCACTCAGATGCTCTGGATGAAGAGTCAACTAGAAGATTATCAAATCTATGAGAGTAATCTTTCTATCTTCTGTGATAATACTTCTGCTATATGTTTATCCAAAAATCCAATTTTACACTCTAAGGCCAAACATATAGAGATTAAACATCATTTCATCAGAGACTATGTTCAGAAGGGTGTAATAAACTTAGCCTTTGTTGATACAGATCATCAATGGGCAGATATTTTCACAAAACCCCTTGCTGAAGATAGGTTTAAGTTTATTCTGAAAAATATTTGTATGGATTTTTGTCCAGAGTAATATTTCTCAGAGTCAACTTCTCAGATGCTAAGTGTTTAACACTCTGAAGTATTTCATCTGTCTTGCTTGTTTAAGTTATCTGTGAATTATTTTTCTTGTGTGAAACTCTGAACTGACCATCTCAGAGGATCTGAAAGTTGAAAACGTTTCATTTCTTAAGAGTTATAGAATCACATGCAAGCAAACACGTGTCACTCAGAATCTGAAAAGATGGAGTACACCTACTGATTATGACGTTTAAGGTATTGCTTTGAAAATATCAATCTGTCTTGATTTTCCCCCCAAATGTCATATCATAATTAAAAATGATTACTTTTCATTTAATGCAAACGTGCGTATGTGTCCTATGTGTGTCTGTTGTGTTTCCCATGCTTGCTTTATTTGTCTATATAAACCATTCTCATGACACATTCACACTTTTCACATTCTCAAACACATATGCGCTTTTGTTTGTTGTTCTCTCTCTTTGCAAACCCTAAAAGAACTCAGAAACCTTCATCTTCTTCATCATCGTCAACAATGGCATCTACTTCAAACGCTGTTACTACCAAAAATGCTACCACTGTCACAGAACCAGTACGCACTCTCCTAACTGCTGTTGATTCACTAGAAGTTCTGTGTGAATGTTTCGTGGACTTAGAAGATCTTGCTGAAAATGGGTTTGATCTGATTTCTTCAATCAAAGCACAAGGCTAGGACGGTTACTTTGACAGGCTTATGGGTCCTGTGTATCCAAAGTTAGTGAAGGAGTTCTGGATCCATGCATATGCTACTCCAAAGTTCATTCACTCCTCTGTGCTGGGAAAAAAGATAGTTATCACTGAAAACCTGATAAGGAAACTCATAGGTTTTAAGGCAACTGATGGAGTAACCTCTCTGTCTTCTGCGCGTGAAGACCTGAAAGATGTATGTCAAGAAATCTGTACTACTGGTGAACCTTGTAAGAAGGTTAAGTTCTTGAAACCCACTTACAAGATATGGGCTAAGATTTTCATGAGCACCATCTTTCACAGACCCTCTTCAAACTCTTCTGATTATGTTAATGCTGAACAACTTTACTTCATGTATTATTTACACCAAAACATTCAGATTGATCTTCCATATTTGTTGTTTAATCATCTGGTGTCTCACGTCAAGGAAACAAGGGAAACAGCCAGAGATAAATCTGGAAAAGTCAGAACATGGATCCCTATGGGAAGGCTGATTTCAGATATTCTGATAGAAAACCAACTTGTGGCGCATCTGCAAGAGGCTGGGTTGACAGAAGATCTGACTTATATCATTGGCTCTGAAATAAACGGTTTAACTTTGAGAAGGATGAAACTGGTTGATGATTTATCTGAGAAGCCAAGGAAAACTAACTCTGAAGAAGTTAGGGGAAGAAGGATTCCTGTTAAGGATTTTCCTTTATTCACCTCAGATGAACCTAGAGAAATTATTGCTGAGTATGTTGCTCGCTGCCTAATAGATGGTGATGAGATTCCTGCCAATCTTTTGCAGAAGGAAGGCCAAGTTCTTCCTGATTTGACAAGGGAAAGAAGACGTAAGAGAAAAATTGATAGTGAAGGTCATCAGAAGAAAAGGAAGCATTCAAATGCTGATAAGAAGAAGAAAAGGAAGAAGCTGAAGAAGGTTCAACCAAATCCTCCTGCAGCAACTTTTGAAGAAATTAGAGATACTCTGAAACAGGTATTTAACACTGATTCTAATCCTGTTCATCATTCTGATACCCCCACACCCTCTGACTCCCCACTTAGATTTAGAAGATCCAGACCTTCTAAAACTTTTATCTCTAAACCATCTTCTGTCCCCCCTCATACACCACAATCCAAGCAACCAACAAACATACAAACAGAAATTCCACAACAAACTCAACAAACAACACCACAACCACAAAACACTATCCCAGAATATACCATTCCAGAGGATGTTCACCCTGAACACTCTGACCAACCTGAATATCTCATTGATCCTGATGAGATATTAGATGTCACACCTTTAAACCAGTCTGTCAATTTATCTTCAACTTCTGAAAAATCTAACCACTCTGATGCATCATCTGATGATGAATCATCTGGTTACATTAATGAATGCTTGAATGATCTCAAACAACCTCGTTCTGAGAGTGTTTGGAAACAGCTGTTTAAATCTCCAACTTCTGAACATCCACCTTCTCCACAAAATTCCCCAACTCAAACTCTCACTCCACAACCTCTTGAAATCCAAAACACTCCACAACCAACAGAAACCCAACCAATTCCCTCAATACCTCAACCACAACATTCTGACCAACAAACATCTGAACCACAAACCAACCAACCAACATCTGAACCACAAATCAATCCTCAACCTTCTGAACCACAAACATCTGAACATCCATCTTCGCAACCTCAACCTTCTGAACAAACACCACAAACACAACCAACCCAACCAAGAAAACCCAGAATCCCTGATGAAGCAGAATTGGGATCACGTGTTTATACTCTGTTAAGAGATTTTGATAAGGAAAATGTCTCAGACTTTGCTGACATTATGGATGTTTGCATGACTACTATGGACAAAGAGGCTGCTGACGCTGTTTGGAAGAAATATCTTTACAGACTGAATAGGGAGGCTTTGAAAATCAGGACTCAATGTCTTAGATTGTCAAAAGTAAGGTTTGCTGCTTATCAAAAACGGATTAAGAGAAACACTCCTCCTATTCTTCTTCTAGAAGCTCCTCCACCTCCAGAAATTCCTGCACCTGATGTTACTCAGACTGTTTCAGAATCTACTGTTTCAGAATCTACAGATCTTCAGAAGGATGTCAAAGAACTTAAGGATTTTATGGTTGATCAAAAGAAAACAAATGAAGAAATGAAAACTTGGATGGCTAAGCAAGATGAAAATTCAGAAAGGATTACAGCACTGCTGCAACTCATTGCTTCTCAACAAGCCTCATCTGCTAAACCTACTTAATGTTTTGCACAAGTTTTTCATGTTTTGCTTTGTTTTGATTTTCTTCTGATATGTTTTGTATGCTTTTATCTGAATCTGGATGTTCTCTTGACTTAATGACAATGATCTTTTTGCTTATCTGGATATGTGTTTCTTCTGCATCTTTACTGTCTTTTAAAATTCTTTTTGATTATAACAAAAAGGGGGAGAAACAAAATAGAATCTGATTGTTCAAATCTATAAGCAATTATCTGAACTAAGTCAGACATGTTACTAACATTCTTTGAATTTAAGTGTCCCAGATATTATTAAAAAAATCTGACAAATTTCATTGAAGTTTTTCCTGAGATCTATCTTTTCAGAACCTGATCAAAAATAGCTAAATCTGAGTAGACCAGACTCTGATATCTAACCTTGAGTACTATGATCTAAAAGATAACTCAAGACAGGAAATGGCAAGATAAACAACCAGGTGTTCTGAAGTTGTTCATCTGGCATCAAGCTTTAATATGGCATCAAGCTTTGACTCTAGAAGTCAAACATATGTCAACCAGGCTTCAATCAGGCTCTGAATCTGAAATGTACTCAACCAGAAAGGGAAGTATCTAATTCCATTAGAGTATTCATTTCAGGGGGAGATTGTTAATCTCAGGGGGAGTAATTTTAATTCATATTTTTATTGAACAAATTTCTCATGTTTTGTCATCATCAAAAAGGGGGAGATTGTAAGAGCACAGATTGTGTCTTAGTAATATCTCTATGTTTTGATGATAACATTAATGATAATTTGTATACAAGAATTATACTCTCTAAATTTGTTCTAAACTGTTTTCTACAGGCACAAAAGATTTTAATCTTAAAGAGCAAATTTGATGTGAACTATAAATTCTGAATGGCTCAAGAGCATCTGAAGATTAGAAGAATCTGAAGTATAAGAGCTTAGTCATCAAGATTCTGAAGATACAACACGCTGCATATATTATCAAGAATCTGAATGAAAGAAGACTCTGAGTGAAGAGACTCTGAATGAAAGAAGACTCTGAGTGAAGAGACTCTGAATGAAAGAAGACTCTGAGTGAAGAGACTCTGAATGAGAGAAGACTCTGATCTGAGTGAAGACTCTGATCTAAGAGCATGTTACGCTTCAAGCACACAGCTGCACCAGACTCTGATTCAGCAACATCTGAAGAACATCTTAGGCTCTGAAGTTTCCAGAAGATTCTGAAGACTGAAGACTCTGATATTGATTGTTGATCTGAACTATCTGAAGAATTATTTGAAGAAGATTATTTTAATATATCCGTTGGAATATGCCAGCAAATATTTCCTTAATTGGGATAGACATAAATCTCTGCAAGAATATTATTCCTCTGATACATTCCTTATATGGTAAATTCACAGCTCAGCAGACAATTGCTACACCCACATTTTGTGCGCCGTCTCTCTGCTGCAATAGTACAAAGGACAGTACTATTTGATATTGGAAATATCTTCTCCAACGGTATTATATTCTCTCCAATATTCAAGTGGCTATATAAAGGATATCATTGCACTTTCTTCAGAGAAAAAAAAAGAAAAGAAAAAGAAGACGAACTTTGAAAAACTTATTCTCAAGCGAAGAAACTCTCAAGCTCTCATATTCTTTATAGTTCATACATTGTTCTAAACTTAGAGAAATAACACAGTTGTGTTTATAGCTTTCATAGAAGCAATTTATTACTCTTACATTGTATTACATTAATTTGTAAAGGAAGTTTTCCTTAAGAGGATCTAGGTTAGATCAGTAGCTCTTGAGAAGACTAAGAACAGTTGTTCTTAGGTGTTGCTATTTGTAATCAGTTGATTTGAATAGTGGATTAAGTCCTTGTTGAGAAAGGCAAATCACTCTTGAAAAGGGTGGACTGGAGTAGTTGAGTTCAACGAACCAGGATAAAAATACTTGAGTTTTTATCTTTGATTATTTTCTGTCATACTTATTCAACCCCCCTTCTAAGTATTTTCTCACCTTCAGATCCGACCCTCTAGTTCGATGCTCGCTTTTATTTAGCGATTGTTGCTTTAGGTACCGGATGTTATCAACTTCGGTTGATCCGCCCCTCTGGTTTGATGCTCGCTTTTATTTAGCGATTTCCTACTTTAGGTAGCGGATGTTATCAACTTCGGTTGATCCGTCCCTCTGGTTCGATGCTCGCTTTTATTTAGCAACTGTCCGCTTTAGGTAGCGGATGTTATCAACTTCGGTTGATCCGGCCCTATGGTTCGATGCTCGCTTTTATTTAGCGATTGCCTGCTTTACTTAGCAGATGTTATCAACTTCGGTTGATCCGGCCGTCTGGTTCGATGCTCGCTTTTATTTAGCGATTGTCTGCTTTAGGTACCGGATGTTATCAACTTCGGTTCATCCGACCCTATGGTTCGAAGCTCGCTTTTATTTAGCGATTGCCTAATTTAGTTAGTGGATGTTATCAACTTCGGTCGATCCGGCCCTCTAGTTCGATGCTCTCTTTTATTTAGCGATTGCCTGCTTTAGTTAGCGGATGTTATCAACTTCGGTTGATCCGTTCCTCTGGTTCGATGCTCGCTTTTATTTAGTGATTGCCTGCTTTAGTTAGCGGATGTTATCAACTTCGGTTGATCCGGCCCTCTTGTTCGATGCTCGCTTTAATTTAACGATTGCCTGCTTTAGTTAGCGAATGTTATCAACTTCGGTTGATCCGGCCCTATGGTTCGATGCTCGCTTTAATTTAGCGATTGCCTACTTTATGTAGCGGATGTCATAAACTTCGGTTGATCCGGCCCTCTGGTTTGATGCTCGCTTTTATTTAGCGATTGCCTGCTTTAGTTAGCGGATGTTATCAACTTCGGTTGATCCGGCCCTCTGGTTCGACGCTCACTTTTATTTAGCGATTGCCTGCTTTAGTTAGCAGATATTATCAACTTCGATTGATCCGATCCATTGGTTCGATGCTCGCTTTTATTTAGCGATTGCCTGCTTTAGTTAGCGGATGTTATCAACTTCGATTGATCCGGCCCTCTGGTTCGATGCTCGCTTTTATTTAGCGATTGCCTGCTTTAGTTAGCGGATGTTATCAACTTCACTTGATCCGGCCCTCTGGTTCAATGCTCGCTTTTATTTAGCGATTGACTACTTTAGTTAGCGGATGTTATCAACTTCGGTTGATTCGGCCCTCTGGTTCGATGCTCGCTTTTATTTAGCGATTGCCTGCTTTAGGTAGCAGATTTCATCAACTTCGGTTGATACGGCCCTATGGTTCGATGCTCGCTTTTATTTAGCGATATCCGGCTTTAGTTAGCGGATGTTATCAACTTCGGTTGATCCGGCCCTCTGGTTCGATGCTCTCTTTTATTTACCGATTGGCTGCTTTAGGTAGCGAATGTTATCAACTTCGGTTGATCCGGCCCTCTGGTTCAATGCTCGCTTTTATTTAGCGATTGCCTACTTTAGTTAGCGGATGTTATCAACTTCGGTTGAGCCATCCCTCTGGTTAGATGCTCGCTTTTATTTAGCGATTGCCTGCTTTAGGTAGCGGATTTTATCAACTTCGGTTGATCCGGCCCTATGGTTCGATGCTCGCTTTTATTTGGCGATATCCTGCTTTAGTTAGCGGATGTTATCAACTTCGCTTGATCCGGCCCTCTGGTTCAATGCTCTCTTTTATTTACCGATTGGCTGCTTTAGGTAGCGAATGTTATCAACTTCGGTTGATCCGGCCCTCTGGTTCAATGCTCGCTTTTATTTAGCGATTGCCTACTTTAGCTAGCGGATGTTATCAACTTCGGTTGATCCAGCCCTCTGGTTCGATGCTCGCTTTTATTTAGCGATTGCCTGCTTTAGGTAGCGGATTTCATCAACTTCGGTTGATCCGGCCCTATGGTTCGATGCGCGCTTTTATTTAGCGATATCCTGCTTTAGTTAGCGGATGTTATCAACTTCGGTTGACCCGGCCCTCTGGTTCGATGCTCTCTTTTATTTAGCGATTGGCTGCTTTAGGTAGCGGATGTTATCAACTTCGGTTGATCCGGCCCTCTGGCTCGATTATCGCTTTTATTTAGCGATTGCCTGCTTTAGGTAGCGGATGTCATCAACTTCGGTTGATCCGGTCCTCTGGTTCGATGCTCGCTTTTATTTAGCGATTGCGTGCTCTAGTTAGCGGATGTTATCAACTTCGGTTGATCCGGCCCACTGGTTCGATGCTTGCTTTTATTTAGCGATTGTCTCCTTTAGGTAGCGGATGTTATCAACTTTGGTTGATCCGACCCTCTAGTTCGATGCTCGCTTTTATTTAGCGATTGCTGCTTTAGGTACCGGATGTTATCAACTTCGGTTGATCCGGCCCTCTGGTTTGATGCTCGCTTTTATTTAGCAATTGCCTACTTTAGGTAGAGGATGTTATCAACTTCGGTTGATCCGTCCCGCTGGTTCGATGCTCGCTTTTATTTAGCGACTATCCGCTTTAGGTAGCGGATGTTATCAACTTCGGTTGATCCGGCCCAATGGTTCGATGCTCGCTGTTATTTAGCGATTTCCTGCTTTACTTAGCAGCTGTTATCAACTTCGGTTGATCCCGCCGTCTGGTTCGATGCTCGCTTTTATTTAGCGATTGTCTGCTTTAGGTACCGGATGTTATCAACTTCGGTTCATCCGACCCTATGGTTTGATGCTCGATTTTATTTAGCGATTGCCTAATTTAGATAGCGGATGTTATCAACTTCGGTCGATCCGACCCTCTGGTTCGATGCTCGCTTTTATTTAGCGATTGCCTGCTTTAGTTAGCGGATGTTATCAACTTCGGTTGATCCGGCCCTATGGTTCGATGCTCGCTTTAATTTAGCGATTTCCTACTTTAGGTAGCGGATGTCATAAACTTCGGTTGATCCGGCCCTCTGGTTCGATGCTCGCTTTTATTTAGCGACTGCCCGCTTTAGGTAGCGGATGTTATCAACTTCGGTTGATCCGGCCCTATGGTTCGAAGCTCGCTTTTATTTAGAGATTGCCTGCTTTAGTTAGCAGATGTTATCAACTTCGGTTGACCCGACCGTCTGGTTTGATGCTCGCTTTTATTTAGCGATTGTCTGCTTTAGGTACCGGATGTTATCAACTTCGGTTGATCCGATCCTATGGTTCGATGCTTGCTTTTATTTAGCGATTGCCTAATTTAGTTAGCGGATTTTATCAACTTCGGTTGATCCGACCCTCTGGTTTGATGCTCGCTTTAATTTAACGATTGCGTGCTTTAGTTAGCGGATGTTATCAACTTCGGTTGATCCGACCCTCTGGTTCGATGCTCGCTTTTATTTAGCAATTGCCTGCTTTAGGTAGAGGATGTTATCAACTTCGGTTGATCCGGCCCTCTGGTTCGATGCTTGCGTTTATTTAGCGATTGCCTACATTAGTTAGCGGATGTGATCAACTTCGATTGATCCGACCCTTTGGTTCAATGCTCGCTTTTATTTAGCGATTTCCTGCTTTAGTTAGCGGATGTTATCAACTTCGGTTGATCCGACCCTCTAGTTCGATGCTCGCTTTTATTTAGCGATTGCTGCTTTAGGTACCGGATGTTATCAACTTCGGTTGATCCAGCCCTCTGGTTTGATGCTCGCTTTTATTTAGCGATTGCCTACTTTAGGTAGCGGATGTTATCAACTTCGGTTGATCCGTCCCTCTGGTTCGATGCTCGCTTTTATTTAGCGACTATCCGCTTTAGGTAGCGGATGTTATCAACTTCGGTTGATCCGGCCCTATGGTTCGATGCTCGCTTTTATTTAGCGATTGCCTGCTTTACTTAGCAGCTGTTATCAACTTCATTTGATCCAGCCGTCTGGTTCGATGCTCACTTTTATTTAGCGATTGTCTGCTTTAGGTACCGGATGTTATCAACTTCGGTTCATCCGACCCTATGGTTCGATGCTCGCTTTTATTTAGCGATTGCCTAATTTAGTTAGCGGATGTTATCAACTTCGGTCGATCCGGCCCTCTGGTTCGATGCTCGCTTTTATTTAGCGATTGCCTGCTTTAGTTAGCGGATGTTATCAACTTCGGTTGATCCGGCCCTATGGTTCGATGCTCGCTTTAATTTAGCGATTGCCTACATTAGGTAGCGGATGTCATAAACTTCGGTTGATCCGGCCCTCTGGTTCGATGCTCGCTTTTATTTAGCGATTGCCTGCTTTAGTTAGCGGATGTTATCAACTTCGGTTGATCCGGCCCTCTGGTTCGATGCTCGCTTTTATTTAGCGATTGCCTGCTTTAGTTAGCAGATGTTATCAACTTCGATTGATCCGACCCATTGGTTTGATGCTCGCTTTTATTTAGCGATTGCCTGCTTTAGTTAGCGGATGTTATCAACTTCGATTGATCCGGCCCTCTGGTTCGATGCTCGCTTTTATTTAGCAATTGCCTGCTTTAGTTAGCGGATGTTATCAACTTCGGTTGATCCGGTCCTCTGGTTCGATGCTCGCTTTTACTTAGTGATTGCCTGCTTTAGTTAGCGGATGTTATCAACTTCGGTTGATCCGGCCCTCTGGTTCGATGCTCGCTTTTATTTAGCGATTGCCTACTTTAGGTAGCGGATGTTATCAACTTCGGTTGATCCGGCCCTCTGGTTCGATGCTCGCTTTTATTTAGCGATTGCCTGCTTTAGTTAGCGGATGTTATCAACTTCGGTTGATCCGGCCCTCTGGTTCGATGCTCGCTTTTTTTTAGCGATTGCCTGCTTTAGTTAGAGGATATCATCAACTTCGGTCGATCCGGCCCTCTGGTTCGATGCTCGCATTTATTTAGCGATTGCCTGCTTTAGTTAGCGAATGTTATCAACTTCGGTTGATCCGGCACTCTGGTTCGATGCTCTCTTTTATTTAGCAATAGTCTACTTTAGTTAGCGGATGTTATCAACTTTGGTTGATCCGGCCCTCTGTTTCGATGCTCGCCTTTATTTAGCGATTGCCTGCTTTAGGTAGCGGATGTCATCAACTTCGGTTGATCCGGCCCTCTGGTTCGATGCTCACTTTTATTTAGCGATTGCCTGCTCTAGTTAGCGGATGTTATTAACTTCGGTTGATCCGGCCCACTGGTTCGATGCTCGTTTTTATTTAGCGATTGTCTGCTTTAGGTAGCGGATGTTATCAACTTCGGTTGATCCGGCCCTCTGGTTCGATGCTCGCTTTTATTTAGCGATTGCCTGCTTTAGGTACCGGATGTTATCAACTTCGGTTGATCCGACCCTCTGGTTTGATGCTCGCTTTTATTTAGCAATTGCCTACTTTAGGTAGCGGATGTTATCAACTTCGGTTGATCCGTCCCTCTGGTTCGATGCTCGCTTTTATTTAGCGACTGGCCGCTTTAGGTAGCGGATGTTATCAACTTCGGTTGATCCGGCCCTATGGTTCGAAGCTCGCTTTTATTTAGCGATTGCCTGCTTTAGTTAGCAGATGTTATCAACTTCGGTTGATCCGACCGTCTGGTTCGATGCTCGCTTTTATTTAGCGATTGTCTGCTTTAGGTACCGGATGTTATCAACTTCGGTTGATCCGACCCTATGGTTCGATGCTTGCTTTTATTTAGCGATTGCCTAATTTACTTAGCGGATGTTATCAACTTCGGTTGAGCCATCCCTCTGGTTCGATGCTCGCTTTTATTTAGCGATTGCCTGCTTTAGGTAGCGGATTTTATCAACTTCGGTTGATCCGGCCCTATGGTTCGATGCTCGCTTTTATTTGGCAATTGCCTGCTTTAGTTAGAGGATGTTATCAACTTCGGTTGATCCGGCCCTCTGGTTCGATGCTTGCGTTTATTTAGCGATTGCCTACATTAGTTAGCGGATGTGATCAACTTCGATTGATCCGACCCTTTGGTTCAATGCTCGCTTTTATTTAGCGATTTCCTGCTTTAGTTAGCGGATGTTATCAACTTCGGTTGATCCGACCCTCTAGTTCGATGCTCGCTTTTATTTAGCGATTGCTGCTTTAGGTACCGGATGTTATCAACTTCGGTTGATCCAGCCCTATGGTTCGATGCTCGCTTTTATTTAGCGATTGCCTACTTTAGGTAGCGGATGTTATCAACTTCGGTTGATCCGTCCCTCTGGTTCGATGCTCGCTTTTATTTAGCGACTATCCGCTTTAGGTAGCGGATGTTATCAACTTCGGTTGATCCGGCCCTATGGTTCGATGCTCGCTTTTATTTAGCGATTGCCTGCTTTACTTAGCAGCTGTTATCAACTTCATTTGATCCAGCCGTCTGGTTCGATGCTCACTTTTATTTAGCGATTGTCTGCTTTAGGTACCGGATGTTATCAACTTCGGTTCATCCGACCCTATGGTTCGATGCTCGCTTTTATTTAGCGATTGCCTAATTTAGTTAGCGGATGTTATCAACTTCGGTCGATCCGGCCCTCTGGTTCGATGCTCGCTTTTATTTAGCGATTGCCTGCTTTAGTTAGCGGATGTTATCAACTTCGGTTGATCCGGCCCTATGGTTCGATGCTCGCTTTAATTTAGCGATTGCCTACATTAGGTAGCGGATGTCATAAACTTCGGTTGATCCGGCCCTCTGGTTCGATGCTCGCTTTTATTTAGCGATTGCCTGCTTTAGTTAGCGGATGTTATCAACTTCGGTGGATCCGGCCCTCTGGTTCGATGCTCGCTTTTATTTAGCGATTGCCTGCTTTAGTTAGCAGATGTTATCAACTTCGATTGATCCGACCCATTGGTTTGATGCTCGCTTTTATTTAGCGATTGCCTGCTTTAGTTAGCGGATGTTATCAACTTCGATTGATCCGGCCCTCTGGTTCGATGCTCGCTTTTATTTAGCAATTGCCTGCTTTAGTTAGCGGATGTTATCAACTTCGGTTGATCCGGTCCTCTGGTTCGATGCTCGCTTTTACTTAGTGATTGCCTGCTTTAGTTAGCGGATGTTATCAACTTCGGTTGATCCGGCCCTCTGGTTCGATGCTCGCTTTTATTTAGCGATTGCCTACTTTAGGTAGCGGATGTTATCAACTTCGGTTGATCCGGCCCTCTGGTTCGATGCTCGCTTTTATTTAGCGATTGCCTGCTTTAGTTAGCGGATGTTATCAACTTCGGTTGATCCGGCCCTCTGGTTCGATGCTCGCTTTTTTTTAGCGATTGCCTGCTTTAGTTAGAGGATATCATCAACTTCGGTCGATCCGGCCCTCTGGTTCGATGCTCGCATTTATTTAGCGATTGCCTGCTTTAGTTAGCGAATGTTATCAACTTCGGTTGATCCGGCACTCTGGTTCGATGCTCTCTTTTATTTAGCAATAGTCTACTTTAGTTAGCGGATGTTATCAACTTTGGTTGATCCGGCCCTCTGTTTCGATGCTCGCCTTTATTTAGCGATTGCCTGCTTTAGGTAGCGGATGTCATCAACTTCGGTTGATCCGGCCCTCTGGTTCGATGCTCACTTTTATTTAGCGATTGCCTGCTCTAGTTAGCGGATGTTATTAACTTCGGTTGATCCGGCCCACTGGTTCGATGCTCGTTTTTATTTAGCGATTGTCTGCTTTAGGTAGCGGATGTTATCAACTTCGGTTGATCCGGCCCTCTGGTTCGATGCTCGCTTTTATTTAGCGATTGCCTGCTTTAGGTACCGGATGTTATCAACTTCGGTTGATCCGACCCTCTGGTTTGATGCTCGCTTTTATTTAGCAATTGCCTACTTTAGGTAGCGGATGTTATCAACTTCGGTTGATCCGTCCCTCTGGTTCGATGCTCGCTTTTATTTAGCGACTGGCCGCTTTAGGTAGCGGATGTTATCAACTTCGGTTGATCCGGCCCTATGGTTCGAAGCTCGCTTTTATTTAGCGATTGCCTGCTTTAGTTAGCAGATGTTATCAACTTCGGTTGATCCGACCGTCTGGTTCGATGCTCGCTTTTATTTAGCGATTGTCTGCTTTAGGTACCGGATGTTATCAACTTCGGTTGATCCGACCCTATGGTTCGATGCTTGCTTTTATTTAGCGATTGCCTAATTTACTTAGCGGATGTTATCAACTTCGGTTGAGCCATCCCTCTGGTTCGATGCTCGCTTTTATTTAGCGATTGCCTGCTTTAGGTAGCGGATTTTATCAACTTCGGTTGATCCGGCCCTATGGTTCGATGCTCGCTTTTATTTGGCGATATCCTGCTTTAGTTAGCGGATGTTATCAACTTCGCTTGATACGGCCCTCTGGTTCAATGCTCTCTTTTATTTACCGATTGGCTGCTTTAGGTAGCGAATGTTATCAACTTCGGTTGATCCGGCCCTCTGGTTCAATGCTCGCTTTTATTTAGCGATTGCCTACTTTAGCTAGCGGATGTTATCAACTTCGGTTGATCCAGCCCTCTGGTTCGATGCTCGCTTTTATTTAGCGATTGCCTGCTTTAGGTAGCGGATTTCATCAACTTCGGTTGATCCGGCCCTATGGTTCGATGCGCGCTTTTATTTAGCGATATCCTGCTTTAGTTAGCGGATGTTATCAACTTCGGTTGACCCGGCCCTCTGGTTCGATGCTCTCTTTTATTTAGCGATTGACTGCTTTAGGTAGCGGATGTTATCAACTTCGGTTGATCCGGCCCTCTGGCTCGATTATCGCTTTTATTTAGCGATTGCCTGCTTTAGGTAGCGGATGTCATCAACTTCGGTTGATCCGGTCCTCTGGTTCGATGCTCGCTTTTATTTAGCGATTGCGTGCTCTAGTTAGCGGATGTTATCAACTTCGGTTGATCCGGCCCACTGGTTCGATGCTTGCTTTTATTTAGCGATTGTCTCCTTTAGGTAGCGGATGTTATCAACTTCGGTTGATCCGACCCTCTAGTTCGATGCTCGCTTTTATTTAGCGATTGCTGCTTTAGGTACCGGATGTTATCAACTTCGGTTGATCCGGCCCTCTGGTTTGATGCTCGCTTTTATTTAGCAATTGCCTACTTTAGGTAGAGGATGTTATCAACTTCGGTTGATCCGTCCTGCTGGTTCGATGCTCGCTTTTATTTAGCGACTATCCGCTTTAGGTAGCGGATGTTATCAACTTCGGTCGATCCGGCCCAATGGTTCGATGCTCGCTGTTATTTAGCGATTGTCTGCTTTACTTAGCAGCTGTTATCAACTTCGGTTGATCCGGCCATCTGGTTCGATGCTCGCTTTTATTTAGCGATTGTCTGCTTTAGGTACCGGATGTTATCAACTTCGGTTCATCCGACCCTATGGTTTGATGCTCGATTTTATTTAGCGATTGCCTAATTTAGATAGAGGATGTTATCAACTTCGGTCGATCCGACCCTCTGGTTCGATGCTCGCTTTTATTTAGCGATTGCCTGCTTTAGTTAGCGGATGTTATCAACTTCGGTTGATCCGGCCCTATGGTTCGATGCTCGCTTTAATTTAGCGATTGCCTACTTTAGGTAGCGGATGTCATAAACTTCGGTTGATTCGGCCCTTTGGTTCGATGCTCGCTTTTATTTAGCGACTGCCCGCTTTAGGTAGCGGATGTTATCAACTTCGGTTGATCCGGCCCTATGGTTCGAAGCTCGCTTTTATTTAGAGATTGCCTGCTTTAGTTAGCAGATGTTATCAACTTCGGTTGACCCGACCGTCTAGTTTGATGCTCGCTTTTATTTAGCGATTGTCTGCTTTAGGTACCGGATGTTATCAACTTCGGTTGATCCGACCCTATGGTTTGATGCTTGCTTTTATTTAGCGATTGCCTAATTTAGTTAGCGGATTTTATCAACTTCGGTTGATCCGACCCTCTGGTTTGATGCTCGCTTTAATTTAACGATTGCGTGCTTTAGTTAGCGGATGTTATCAACTTCGGTTGATCCGACCCTCTGGTTCAATGCTCGCTTTTATTTAGCAATTGCCTGCTTTAGGTAGAGGATGTTATCAACTTCGGTTGATCCGGCCCTCTGGTTCGATGCTTGCGTTTATTTAGCGATTGCCTACATTAGTTAGCGGATGTGATCAACTTCGATTGATCCGACCCTTTGGTTCAATGCTCGCTTTTATTTAGCGATTTCCTGCTTTAGTTAGCGGATGTTATCAACTTCGGTTGATCCGACCCTCTAGTTCGATGCTCGCTTTTATTTAGCGATTGCTGCTTTAGGTACCGGATGTTATCAACTTCGGTTGATCCAGCCCTCTGGTTTGATGCTCGCTTTTCTTTAGCGATTGCCTACTTTAGGTAGCGGATGTTATCAACTTCGGTTGATCCGTCCCTCTGGTTCGATGCTCGCTTTTATTTAGCGACTATCCGCTTTAGGTAGCGGATGTTATCAACTTCGGTTGATCCGGCCTTATGGTTCGATGCTCGCTTTTATTTAGCGATTGCCTGCTTTACTTAGCAGCTGTTATCAACTTCATTTGATCCAGCCGTCTGGTTCGATGCTCACTTTTATTTAGCGATTGTCTGCTTTAGGTACCGGATGTTATCAACTTCGGTTCATCCGACCCTATGGTTCGATGCTCGCTTTTATTTAGCGATTGCCTAATTTAGTTAGCGGATGTTATCAACTTCGGTCGATCCGGCCCTCTAGTTCGATGCTCGCTTTTATTTAGCGATTGCCTGCTTTAGTTAGCGGATGTTATCAACTTCGGTTGATCCGGCCCTATGGTTCGATGCTCGCTTTAATTTAGCGATTGCCTACATTAGGTAGCGGATGTCATAAACTTCGGTTGATCCAGCCCTCTGGTTCGATGCTCGCTTTTATTTAGCGATTGCCTGCTTTAGTTAGCGGATGTTATCAACTTCGGTGGATCCGGCCCTCTGGTTCGATGCTCGCTTTTATTTAGCGATTGCCTGCTTTAGTTAGCAGATGTTATCAACTTCGATTGATCCGACCCATTGGTTTGATGCTCGCTTTTATTTAGCGATTGCCTGCTTTAGTTAGCGGATGTTATCAACTTCGATTGAGCCGGCCCTCTGGTTCGATGCTCGCTTTTATTTAGCAATTGCCTGCTTTAGTTAGCGGATGTTATCAACTTCGGTTGATCCGGCCCTCTGGTTCGATGCTCGCTTTTACTTAGTGATTGCCTGCTTTAGTTAGCGGATGTTATCAACTTCGGTTGATCCGGCCCTCTGGTTCGATGCTCGCTTTTATTTAGCGATTGCCTACTTTAGGTAGCGGATGTTATCAACTTCGGTTGATCCGGCCCTCTGGTTCGATGCTCGCTTTTATTTAGCGATTGCCTGCTTTAGTTAGCGGATGTTATCAACTTCGGTTGATCCGGCCCTCTGGTTCGATGCTCGCTTTTTTTTAGCGATTGCCTGCTTTAGTTAGGGGATATCATCAACTTCGGTCGATCCGGCCCTCTGGTTCGATGCTCGCATTTATTTAGCGATTGCCTGCTTTAGTTAGCGAATGTTATCAACTTCGGTTGATCCGGCCCTCTGGTTCGATGCTCTCTTTTATTTAGCAATAGTCTACTTTAGTTAGCGGATGTTATCAACTTTGGTTGATCCGGCCCTCTGGTTCGATGCTCGCCTTTATTTAGCGATTGCCTGCTTTAGGTAGCGGATGTCATCAACTTCGGTTGATCCGGCCCGCTGGTTCGATGCTCACTTTTATTTAGTGATTGCCTGCTCTAGTTAGCGGATGTTATTAACTTCGGTTGATCCGGCCCACTGGTTCGATGCTCGCTTTTATTTAGCGATTGTCTGCTTTAGGTAGCGGATGTTGTCAACTTCGGTTGATCCGGCCCTCTGGTTCGATTCTCGCTTTTATTTAGCGATTGCCTGCTTTAGGTACCGGATGTTATCAACTTCGGTTGATCCGACCCTCTGGTTTGATGCTCGCTTTTATTTAGCGATTGCCTACTTTAGGTAGCGGATGTTATCAACTTCGGTTGATCCGTCCCTCTGGTTCGATGCTCGCTTTTATTTAGCGACTGGCCGCTTTAGGTAGCGGATGTTATCAACTTCGGTTGATCCGGCCCTATAGTTCGAAGCTCGCTTTTATTTAGCGATTGCCTGCTTTAGTTAGCAGATGTTATCAACTTCGGTTGATCCGACCGTCTGGTTCGATGCTCGCTTTTATTTAGCGATTGTCTGCTTTAGGTACCGGATGTTATCAACTTCGGTTGATCCGACCCTATGGTTCGATGCTTGCTTTTATTTAGCGATTGCCTAATTTAGTTAGCGGATGTTATCAACTTCGGTTGATCCGACCCTCTGGTTTGATGCTCGCTTTAATTTAACGATTGCGTGCTTTAGTTAGTGGATGTTATCAACTTCGGTTGATCCGACCCTCTGGTTCGATGCTCGCTTTTATTTAGCGATTGCCTGCTCTAGTTAGAGGATGTTATTAACTTCGGTTGATCCGGCCCACTGGTTCCATGCTTGCTTTTATTTAGCGATTGTCTGCTTTAGGTAGCGGATGTTATCAACTTCGGTTGATCCGGACCTCTGGTTCGATGCTCGCTTTTATTTAGCGATTGCCTACTTTAGGTTTCGAATGTTATCAACTTCGATTGATCTGGCCCTCTGGTTTGATGCTCGCTTTTATTTAGCGATTGCCTACTTTAGGTAGCGGATGTTGTCAACTTCGGTTGATCCGTCCCTCTGGTTCGATGCTCGCTTTTATTTAGCGACTGCCCGCTTTAGGTAGCGAATGTTATCAACTTCGGTTGATCCGTCCCTATGGTTCGAAGCTCGATTTTATTTAGCGATTGCCTGCTTTAGTTAGCAGATGTTATCAACTTCGGTTGATCCGGCCATCTGGTTCGATGCTCGCTTTTATTTAGTGATTGTCTGATTTAGGTACCGGATGTTATCAGCTTCGGTTGATCCGACCCTATGGTTCGATGCTTGCTTTTATTTAGCGATTGCATAATTTAGCTAGCGGATATTATCAACTTCGGTTGATCCGACCCTCTGGTTTGATGCTCGCTTTAATTTAACGATTGCGTGCTTTAGTTAGCGGATGTTATCAACTTCGGTTGATCCGACCCTCTGGTTCGATGCTCGCTTTTATTTAGCAATTGCCTTCTTTAGGTAGAGGATGTTATCAACTTCGGTTGATCCGGCCCTCTGGTTCGATGCTTGCGTTTATTTAGCGATTGCCTACATTAGTTAGCGGATGTTATCAACTTCGATTGATCCGACCCTTTGGTTCGATGCTCGCTTTTATTTAGCGATTGCCTGCTTTAGTTAGCGGATGTTATCAACTTCGGTTGATCCGACCCTCTAGTTCGATGCTCGCTTTTATTTAGCGATTGCTGCTTTAGGTACCGGATGTTATCAACTTCGGTTGATCCGGCCCTCTGGTTTGATGCTCGCTTTTATTTAGCGATTGCCTACTTTAGGTAGCGGATGTTATCAACTTCGGTTGATCCGTCCCTCTGGTTCGATGCCAGCTTTTATTTAGCGACTATCCGCTTTAGGTAGCGGATGTTATCAACTTCGGTTGATCCGGCCCTATGGTTCGATGCTCGCTTTTATTTAGCGATTGCATGCTTTACTTAGCAGCTGTTATCAACTTCATTTGATCCGACCCTATGGTTCGATGCTCGCTTTTATTTAGCGATTGCCTAATTTAGTTAGTGGATGTTATCAACTTTGGTCGATCCGGCCCTCTGGTTCGATGCTCGCTTTTATTTAGCGATTGCCTGCTTTAGTTAGCAGATGTTATCAACTTCGATTGATCCGACCCATTGGTTCGATGCTCGCTTTTATTTAGCGATTGCCTGCTTTTGTTAGCCATGTTATCAACTTCGATTGATCCGGCCCTCTGGTTCGATGCTCGCTTTTATTTAGCGATTGCCTGCTTTAGTTAGCGGATGTTATCAACTTCGGTTGATCCGGTCCTCTGGTTCGATGCTCGCTTTTATTTAGCGATTGCCTGCTTTAGGTACCGGATGTTATCAACTTCGGTTGATCCGACCCTCTGGTTTGATGCTCGCTTTTATTTAGCGATTGCCTACTTTAGGTAGCGGATGTTATCAACTTCGGTTGATCCGTCCCTCTGGTTCGATGCTCGCTTTTATTTAGCGACTGGCCGCTTTAGGTAGCGGATGTTATCAACTTCGGTTGATCCGGCCCTATAGTTCGAAGCTCGCTTTTATTTAGCGATTGCCTGCTTTAGTTAGCAGATGTTATCAACTTCGGTTGATCCGACCGTCTGGTTCGATGCTCGCTTTTATTTAGCGATTGTCTGCTTTAGGTACCGGATGTTATCAACTTCGGTTGATCCGACCCTATGGTTCGATGCTTGCTTTTATTTAGCGATTGCCTAATTTAGTTAGCGGATGTTATCAACTTCGGTTGATCCGACCCTCTGGTTTGATGCTCGCTTTAATTTAACGATTGCGTGCTTTAGTTAGTGGATGTTATCAACTTCGGTTGATCCGACCCTCTGGTTCGATGCTCGCTTTTATTTAGCGATTGCCTGCTCTAGTTAGAGGATGTTATTAACTTCGGTTGATCCGGCCCACTGGTTCCATGCTTGCTTTTATTTAGCGATTGTCTGCTTTAGGTAGCGGATGTTATCAACTTCGGTTGATCCGGACCTCTGGTTCGATGCTCGCTTTTATTTAGCGATTGCCTACTTTAGGTTTCGAATGTTATCAACTTCGATTGATCTGGCCCTCTGGTTTGATGCTCGCTTTTATTTAGCGATTGCCTACTTTAGGTAGCGGATGTTGTCAACTTCGGTTGATCCGTCCCTCTGGTTCGATGCTCGCTTTTATTTAGCGACTGCCCGCTTTAGGTAGCGAATGTTATCAACTTCGGTTGATCCGTCCCTATGGTTCGAAGCTCGATTTTATTTAGCGATTGCCTGCTTTAGTTAGCAGATGTTATCAACTTCGGTTGATCCGGCCATCTGGTTCGATGCTCGCTTTTATTTAGTGATTGTCTGATTTAGGTACCGGATGTTATCAGCTTCGGTTGATCCGACCCTATGGTTCGATGCTTGCTTTTATTTAGCGATTGCATAATTTAGCTAGCGGATATTATCAACTTCGGTTGATCCGACCCTCTGGTTTGATGCTCGCTTTAATTTAACGATTGCGTGCTTTAGTTAGCGGATGTTATCAACTTCGGTTGATCCGACCCTCTGGTTCGATGCTCGCTTTTATTTAGCAATTGCCTTCTTTAGGTAGAGGATGTTATCAACTTCGGTTGATCCGGCCCTCTGGTTCGATGCTTGCGTTTATTTAGCGATTGCCTACATTAGTTAGCGGATGTTATCAACTTCGATTGATCCGACCCTTTGGTTCGATGCTCGCTTTTATTTAGCGATTGCCTGCTTTAGTTAGCGGATGTTATCAACTTCGGTTGATCCGACCCTCTAGTTCGATGCTCGCTTTTATTTAGCGATTGCTGCTTTAGGTACCGGATGTTATCAACTTCGGTTGATCCGGCCCTCTGGTTTGATGCTCGCTTTTATTTAGCGATTGCCTACTTTAGGTAGCGGATGTTATCAACTTCGGTTGATCCGTCCCTCTGGTTCGATGCCAGCTTTTATTTAGCGACTATCCGCTTTAGGTAGCGGATGTTATCAACTTCGGTTGATCCGGCCCTATGGTTCGATGCTCGCTTTTATTTAGCGATTGCATGCTTTACTTAGCAGCTGTTATCAACTTCATTTGATCCGACCCTATGGTTCGATGCTCGCTTTTATTTAGCGATTGCCTAATTTAGTTAGTGGATGTTATCAACTTTGGTCGATCCGGCCCTCTGGTTCGATGCTCGCTTTTATTTAGCGATTGCCTGCTTTAGTTAGCAGATGTTATCAACTTCGATTGATCCGACCCATTGGTTCGATGCTCGCTTTTATTTAGCGATTGCCTGCTTTTGTTAGCCATGTTATCAACTTCGATTGATCCGGCCCTCTGGTTCGATGCTCGCTTTTATTTAGCGATTGCCTGCTTTAGTTAGCGGATGTTATCAAATTCGGTTGATCCGACCCTCTGGTTCGATGCTCGCTTTTATTTAGTGATTGCCTACTTTAGGTAGCGGATGTTATCAACTTCGGTTGATCCGGCCCTCTGGTTCGATGCTCGCTTTTATTTAGCGATTTCCTACTTTAGGTAGCGGATGTTTTCAACTTCAGTTGATCCGACCCTCTGGTTCGATGCTCGCTTTTATTTAGCGATTGCCTGCTTTAGTTAGCCGATGTTATCAACTTCGGTTGATCCGGCCCTCTGGTTCGATGCTCGCTTTTATTTAGCGATTGCCTGCTTTAGTTAGCGGATGTCATCAACTTCGGTCGATCCGGCCCTCTGGTTCGATGCTCGCATTTATTTAGCGATTGCCTGCTTTAGTTAGCGAATGTTATCAACTTCGGTTGATCCGGCCCTCTGGTTCGATGCTCTCTTTTATTTAGCAATAGTCTACTTTAGTTAGCGGATGTTATCAACTTTGGTTGATCCGGCCCTCTGGTTCGATGCTCGCCTTTATTTAGCGATTGCCTGCTTTAGGTAGAGGATGTCATCAACTTCGGTTGATCCGGCCCTCTGGTTCGATGCTCGCTTTTATTTAGCAATTGCCTGCTCTAGTTAGCGGATGTTATTAACTTCGGTTGATCCGGCCCACTGGTTCGATGCTCGCTTTTATTTAGCGATTGTCTGCTTTAGGTAGCGGATGTTATCAACTTCGGTTGATCCGACCCTCTGGTTCGATGCTCGCTTTTATTTAGCGATTGCCTGCTTTAGGTACCGGATGTTATCAACTTCGGTTGATCCGACCCTCTGGTTTGATGCTCGCTTTTATTTAGCGATTGCCTACTTTAGGTAGCGGATGTTATCAACTTTGGTTGATCCGTCCCTCTGGTTCGATCCTCGCTTTTATTTAGCGACTGCCCGCTTTAGGTAGCGGATGTTATCAACTTCGGTTGATCCGGCCCTATGGTTCGAAGCTCGCTTTTATTTAGCGATTGCCTGCTATAGTTAGCGGATGTTATTAACTTCGGTTGATCCGGCCCACTGGTTCGATGCTCGCTTTTATTTAGCGATTGTCTGCTTTAGGTTGCGGATGTTATCAACTTCGGTTGATCCGGCCCTCTGGTTCGATGCTCGCTTTTATTTAGCGATTGCCTGCTTTAGGTAGTGGATGTTATCAACTTCGGTTGATCCTGCCCTCTGGTTCGATGCTCGCTTTTATTTAGCGATTGCCTGCTTTAGTTAGCGGATGTTATCAACTTCGGTTGATCCGGCCCTCTGGTTCGATGCTCGCTTTTATTTAGCGATTGCCTGCTTTAGTTAGCGGATGTCATCAACTTCGGTCGATCCGGCCCTCTGGTTCGATGCTAGCATTTATTTAGCGATTACCTGCTTTAGTTAGCGGATGTTATCAACTTCGGTTGATCCGGCCCTCTGGTTCGATGCTCGCTTTTATTTAGTGATTGCCTGCTTTAGTTAGCGAATGTTATCAACTTCGGTTGATCCGGCCCTCTGGTTCGATGCTCTCTTTTATTTAGCAATTGCCTACTTTAGTTAGTGGATGTTATCAACTTCGGTTGATCCGGCCCTCTGGTTCGATGCTTGCGTTTATTTAGCGATTGCCTACATTAGTTAGCGGATGTTATCAACTTCGGTTGATCCGACCCTTTGGTTCAATGCTCGCTTTTAATTAGCGATTGCCTGCTTTAGTTAGCGGATGTTATCAACTTCGATTGATCCGGCCCACTGGTTCGATGCTCGCTTTTATTTAGCGATTGTCTGCTTTAGGTAGCGGATGTTATCAACTTCGGTTGATCCGACCCTATGGTTCGATGCTCGCTTTAATTTAACGATTTCGTGCTCTAGTTAGCGGATGTTATCAACTTCGGTTGATCCGACCCTCTGGTTCGATGCTCGCTTTTATTTAGCGATTGCCTGCTTTAGGTAGAGGATGTTATCAACTTCGGTCAATCCGGCCCTCTGGTTCGATGCTCGCTTTTATTTAGCGATTGCCTGCTTTAGTTAGCGGATGTTATCAACTTCGGTTGATCCGGCCCTCTGGTTCGATGCTCGCTTTTATTTAGAGATTGCCTGCTTTAGGTAGCGGATGTCATCAACTTCGGTTGATCCGGCCCTCTGGTTCGATGCTCGTTTTTATTTAGCGATTGCCTGCTCTAGTTAGCGGATGTCATCAACTTCGGTTGATCCGGCCCACTGGTTCGATGCTCGCTTTTATTTAGCGATTGTCTGCTTTAGGTAGCGGATGTTATCAACTTCGGTTGATCCGGCCCTCTGGTTCGATGCTCGCTTTTATTTAGCGATTGCCTGCTTTAGGTACCGGATGTTATCAACTTCGGTTGATCCGGCCCTCTGGTTTGATACTCGCTTTTATTTAGCGATTGCCTACTTTAGGTAGCGGATGTTATCAACTTCGGTTGATCCGTCCCTCTGGTTCGATGCTCGCTTTTATTTAGTGACTGCACGCTTTAGGTAGCGGATGTTATCAACTTCGGTTGAACCGGCCCTATGGTTCGATGCTCGCTTTTATTTAGTGATTGTCTGCTTTAGGTAGCGGATGTTATCAACTTCGGTTGATCCGACCCTCTGGTTCGATGCTCGCTTTTATTTAGCGATTGCCTGCTTTAGGTACCGGATGTTATCAACTTCGGTTGATCCGACCCTCTGGTTTGATGCTCGCTTTTATTTAGCGATTGCCTACTTTAGGTAGCGGATGTTATCAACTTTGGTTGATCCGTCCCTCTGGTTCGATCCTCGCTTTTATTTAGCGACTGCCCGCTTTAGGTAGCGGATGTTATCAACTTCAGTTGATCCGGCCCTATGGTTCGAAGCTCGCTTTTATTTAGCGATTGCCTGCTATAGTTAGCGGATGTTATTAACTTCGGTTGATCCGGCCCACTGGTTCGATGCTCGCTTTTATTTAGCGATTGTCTGCTTTAGGTTGCGGATGTTATCAACTTCGGTTGATCCGGCCCTCTGGTTCGATGCTCGCTTTTATTTAGCGATTGCCTGCTTTAGGTAGTGGATGTTATCAACTTCGGTTGATCCTGCCCTCTGGTTCGATGCTCGCTTTTATTTAGCGATTGCCTGCTTTAGTTAGCGGATGTTATCAACTTCGGTTGATCCGGCCCTCTGGTTCGATGCTCGCTTTTATTTAGCGATTGCCTGCTTTAGTTAGCGGATGTCATCAACTTCGGTCGATCCGGCCCTCTGGTTCGATGCTAGCATTTATTTAGCGATTACCTGCTTTAGTTAGCGGATGTTATCAACTTCGGTTGATCCGGCCCTCTGGTTCGATGCTCGCTTTTATTTAGTGATTGCCTGCTTTAGTTAGCGAATGTTATCAACTTCGGTTGATCCGGCCCTCTGGTTCGATGCTCTCTTTTATTTAGCAATTGCCTACTTTAGTTAGTGGATGTTATCAACTTCGGTTGATCCGGCCCTCTGGTTCGATGCTTGCGTTTATTTAGCGATTGCCTACATTAGTTAGCGGATGTTATCAACTTCGGTTGATCCGACCCTTTGGTTCAATGCTCGCTTTTAATTAGCGATTGCCTGCTTTAGTTAGCGGATGTTATCAACTTCGATTGATCCGGCCCACTGGTTCGATGCTCGCTTTTATTTAGCGATTGTCTGCTTTAGGTAGCGGATGTTATCAACTTCGGTTGATCCGACCCTATGGTTCGATGCTCGCTTTAATTTAACGATTTCGTGCTCTAGTTAGCGGATGTTATCAACTTCGGTTGATCCGACCCTCTGGTTCGATGCTCGCTTTTATTTAGCGATTGCCTGCTTTAGGTAGAGGATGTTATCAACTTCGGTTGATCCGACCCTCTGGTTCGATGCTCGCTTTTATTTAGAGATTGCCTGCTTTAGGTAGCGGATGTCATCAACTTCGGTTGATCCGGCCCTCTGGTTCGATGCTCGTTTTTATTTAGCGATTGCCTGCTCTAGTTAGCGGATGTCATCAACTTCGGTTGATCCGGCCCACTGGTTCGATGCTCGCTTTTATTTAGCGATTGTCTGCTTTAGGTAGCGGATGTTATCAACTTCGGTTGATCCGGCCCTCTGGTTCGATGCTCGCTTTTATTTAGCGATTGCCTGCTTTAGGTACCGGATGTTATCAACTTCGGTTGATCCGGCCCTCTGGTTTGATGCTCGCTTTTATTTAGCGATTGCCTACTTTAGGTAGCGGATGTTATCAACTTCGGTTGATCCGTCCCTCTGGTTCGATGCTCGCTTTTATTTAGTGACTGCACGCTTTAGGTAGCGGATGTTATCAACTTCGGTTGAACCGGCCCTATGGTTCGATGCTCGCTTTTATTTAGTGATTGCCTGCTTTAGTTAGCAGATGTTATCAACTTCGGTTGATCCGGCCGTCTGGGTCGATGCTCGCTTTTATTTAGCGATTGTCTGCTTTAGGTACCGGATGTTATCAACTTCGGTTGATCCGACTCTATGGTTCGATGCTCGCTTTTATTTTGATTGGCTAATTTAGTTAGCGGATGTTATCAACTTCGGTTGATCCGACCCTCTGGTTCGATGCTCGCTTTAATTTAACGATTGCGTGCTCTAGTTAGCGGATGTTATCAACTTCGGTTGATCCGACCCTCTGGTTCGATGCTCGCTTTTATTTAGCGATTTCCTGCTTTAGGTAGAGGATGTTATCAACTATGGTTGATCCAGCCCTTTGGTTCGATGCTCGCTTTTATTTAGCGATTTCCTGCTTTAGGTAGCGGGTGTTATCATCTTCGGTTGATCCGGCCCTATGGTTCGATGATCGCTTTTATTTAGCGATATCCTGCTTTAGTTAGCGGATGTTATCAACTTCGATTGATCCGGCCCTCTAGTTCGATGCTCTCTTTTATTTCCTGATTGACTGCTTTAGGTAGCGAATGTTATTAACTTCGGTTGATCCGGCCCTCTAGTTCGACGCTCGCTTTAATTTAGCAATTGCCTACTTTAGTTAGCGGATGTTATCAACTTCGAATGATCCGGCCCTCTGGTTCGATGCTCGCTTTTATTTATCGATTGTCTGCTTTAGGTAACGGATGTTATCAACTTCGGTTGATCCGGCCCTATGGTTCGATGCTCGCTTTTATTTAGCGGTTGCCTGCTTTAGTTAGCGGATGTTATCAACTTCGGTTGATCCGGCCCTCTGGTTCGATGCTCGCTTTAATTTAGCGATTGCCTGCTTTAGTTAGCGGATGTTATCAACTTCGGTTGATCCGACCCTCTTGTTCGATGCTCGCTTTTATTTAGCAATTCGCTATTTTAGTTAGCGGATGTTATCAACTTCGGTTGATCCGGCCCTCTGGTTCGATGCTTGCGTTTATTTAGCGATTGCCTACATTAGTTAGCGGATGTTATCAACTTCGGTTGATCCGACCCTTTGGTTCAATGCTCGCTTTTAATTAGCGATTGCCTGCTTTAGTTAGCGGATGTTATCAACTTCGATTGATCCGGCCCACTGGTTCGATGCTCGCTTTTATTTAGCGATTGTCTGCTTTAGGTAGCGGATGTTATCAACTTCGGTTGATCCGACCCTATGGTTCGATGCTCGCTTTAATTTAACGATTTCGTGCTCTAGTTAGCGGATGTTATCAACTTCGGTTGATCCGACCCTCTGGTTCGATGCTCGCTTTTATTTAGCGATTGCCTGCTTTAGGTAGAGGATGTTATCAACTTCGGTTGATCCGGCCCTCTGGTTCGATGCTCGCTTTTATTTAGAGATTGCCTGCTTTAGGTAGCGGATGTCATCAACTTCGGTTGATCCGGCCCTCTGGTTCGATGCTCGTTTTTATTTAGCGATTGCCTGCTCTAGTTAGCGGATGTCATCAACTTCGGTTGATCCGGCCCACTGGTTCGATGCTCGCTTTTATTTAGCGATTGTCTGCTTTAGGTAGCGGATGTTATCAACTTCGGTTGATCCGGCCCTCTGGTTCGATGCTCGCTTTTATTTAGCGATTGCCTGCTTTAGGTACCGGATGTTATCAACTTCGGTTGATCCGGCCCTCTGGTTTGATGCTCGCTTTTATTTAGCGATTGCCTACTTTAGGTAGCGGATGTTATCAACTTCGGTTGATCCGTCCCTCTGGTTCGATGCTCGCTTTTATTTAGTGACTGCACGCTTTAGGTAGCGGATGTTATCAACTTCGGTTGAACCGGCCCTATGGTTCGATGCTCGCTTTTATTTAGCGATTGTCTGCTTTAGGTAGCGGATGTTATCAACTTCGGTTGATCCGACCCTCTGGTTCGATGCTCGCTTTTATTTAGCGATTGCCTGCTTTAGGTACCGGATGTTATCAACTTCGGTTGATCCGACCCTCTGGTTTGATGCTCGCTTTTATTTAGCGATTGCCTACTTTAGGTAGCGGATGTTATCAACTTTGGTTGATCCGTCCCTCTGGTTCGATCCTCGCTTTTATTTAGCGACTGCCCGCTTTAGGTAGCGGATGTTATCAACTTCGGTTGATCCGGCCCTATGGTTCGAAGCTCGCTTTTATTTAGCGATTGCCTGCTATAGTTAGCGGATGTTATTAACTTCGGTTGATCCGGCCCACTGGTTCGATGCTCGCTTTTATTTAGCGATTGTCTGCTTTAGGTTGCGGATGTTATCAACTTCGGTTGATCCGGCCCTCTGGTTCGATGCTCGCTTTTATTTAGCGATTGCCTGCTTTAGGTAGTGGATGTTATCAACTTCGGTTGATCCTGCCCTCTGGTTCGATGCTCGCTTTTATTTAGCGATTGCCTGCTTTAGTTAGCGGATGTTATCAACTTCGGTTGATCCGGCCCTCTGGTTCGATGCTCGCTTTTATTTAGCGATTGCCTGCTTTAGTTAGCGGATGTCATCAACTTCGGTCGATCCGGCCCTCTGGTTCGATGCTAGCATTTATTTAGCGATTACCTGCTTTAGTTAGCGGATGTTATCAACTTCGGTTGATCCGGCCCTCTGGTTCGATGCTCGCTTTTATTTAGTGATTGCCTGCTTTAGTTAGCGAATGTTATCAACTTCGGTTGATCCGGCCCTCTGGTTCGATGCTCTCTTTTATTTAGCAATTGCCTACTTTAGTTAGTGGATGTTATCAACTTCGGTTGATCCGGCCCTCTGGTTCGATGCTTGCGTTTATTTAGCGATTGCCTACATTAGTTAGCGGATGTTATCAACTTCGGTTGATCCGACCCTTTGGTTCAATGCTCGCTTTTAATTAGCGATTGCCTGCTTTAGTTAGCGGATGTTATCAACTTCGATTGATCCGGCCCACTGGTTCGATGCTCGCTTTTATTTAGCGATTGTCTGCTTTAGGTAGCGGATGTTATCAACTTCGGTTGATCCGACCCTATGGTTCGATGCTCGCTTTAATTTAACGATTTCGTGCTCTAGTTAGCGGATGTTATCAACTTCGGTTGATCCGACCCTCTGGTTCGATGCTCGCTTTTATTTAGCGATTGCCTGCTTTAGGTAGAGGATGTTATCAACTTCGGTTGATCCGGCCCTCTGGTTCGATGCTCGCTTTTATTTAGAGATTGCCTGCTTTAGGTAGCGGATGTCATCAACTTCGGTTGATCCGGCCCTCTGGTTCGATGCTCGTTTTTATTTAGCGATTGCCTGCTCTAGTTAGCGGATGTCATCAACTTCGGTTGATCCGGCCCACTGGTTCGATGCTCGCTTTTATTTAGCGATTGTCTGCTTTAGGTAGCGGATGTTATCAACTTCGGTTGATCCGGCCCTCTGGTTCGATGCTCGCTTTTATTTAGCGATTGCCTGCTTTAGGTACCGGATGTTATCAACTTCGGTTGATCCGGCCCTCTGGTTTGATGCTCGCTTTTATTTAGCGATTGCCTACTTTAGGTAGCGGATGTTATCAACTTCGGTTGATCCGTCCCTCTGGTTCGATGCTCGCTTTTATTTAGTGACTGCACGCTTTAGGTAGCGGATGTTATCAACTTCGGTTGAACCGGCCCTATGGTTCGATGCTCGCTTTTATTTAGTGATTGCCTGCTTTAGTTAGCAGATGTTATCAACTTCGGTTGATCCGGCCGTCTGGGTCGATGCTCGCTTTTATTTAGCGATTGTCTGCTTTAGGTACCGGATGTTATCAACTTCGGTTGATCCGACCCTATGGTTCGATGCTCGCTTTTATTTTGATTGGCTAATTTAGTTAGCGGATGTTATCAACTTCGGTTGATCCGACCCTCTGGTTCGATGCTCGCTTTAATTTAACGATTGCGTGCTCTAGTTAGCGGATGTTATCAACTTCGGTTGATCCGACCCTCTGGTTCGATGCTCGCTTTTATTTAGCGATTTCCTGCTTTAGGTAGAGGATGTTATCAACTATGGTTGATCCAGCCCTTTGGTTCGATGCTGGCTTTTATTTAGCGATTTCCTGCTTTAGGTAGCGGGTGTTATCATCTTCGGTTGATCCGGCCCTATGGTTCGATGATCGCTTTTATTTAGCGATATCCTGCTTTAGTTAGCGGATGTTATCAACTTCGATTGATCCGGCCCTCTAGTTCGATGCTCTCTTTTATTTCCTGATTGACTGCTTTAGGTAGCGAATGTTATTAACTTCGGTTGATCCGGCCCTCTAGTTCGACGCTCGCTTTAATTTAGCAATTGCCTACTTTAGTTAGCGGATGTTATCAACTTCGAATGATCCGGCCCTCTGGTTCGATGCTCGCTTTTATTTATCGATTGTCTGCTTTAGGTAACGGATGTTATCAACTTCGGTTGATCCGGCCCTATGGTTCGATGCTCGCTTTTATTTAGCGGTTGCCTGCTTTAGTTAGCGGATGTTATCAACTTCGGTTGATCCGGCCCTCTGGTTCGATGCTCGCTTTAATTTAGCGATTGCCTGCTTTAGTTAGCGGATGTTATCAACTTCGGTTGATCCGACCCTCTTGTTCGATGCTCGCTTTTATTTAGCAATTCGCTATTTTAGTTAGCGGATGTTATCAACTTCGGTTGATCCGGCCCTCTGGTTCGATGCTTGCGTTTATTTAGCGATTGCCTACATTAGTTA